>CM016623.1:73590938-74790938 GCA_005393395.2 Gossypium australe | reverse complement strand
GTGCGTTATCCGATCTCGAATTCTAAACAGTTTCTGGCTCAACCAATTCAGGGCAATCACAGATAAAATGATCAAGTGATCCACATCTGAAGCAAGCTTTGTCATTTAATCTACAGCTTCCCAGATGTCTTTCTCCACAATGTTTACATTCAGGTCTCTCAGATCGAACATTACCAACGCTGGCCACTGAAGTTGCTAGAGTTTTAGAACTCATTTGCGATCTAGCTCGATTTCTGTTCGAATGTCCCACATTATCTCTGGAACGACTTTGATCATCTCTGAATCTCTTTGAAGCAGACTGAAATGATTTTCTTGGAAATCTCTTTCTCATATCTCGGGCTTCAGACTCAGCTTTTCTTTTATCTTTCCTAAATGCCTCAGCTTTACACGCTCGATAAACGAGTATAACGAACTCTTTTATTTCTAATATCCCGACTAACATGCGAATATCTTTATTAAGACCATCTTCGAACCTTTTGCACATTATTGCTTCAGATGATATACATTCTCGAGCATACTAACTTAATCTCACGAACTCTCGTTCATACTCAGAAATAGTCATTCGACCCTATTTTAGTTCCAAAAATTCCTTCCGTTTCTGATCGATGAATCTTTCACTAATTTATTTCTTCTGGAACTCGATCTGAAAGAAGTCCCATGTAACTCGCTCTTTCAGAATAATGGAAATTAAGGTTTTCCACCATTGATAAGCTGCATCTAGGAGCAAAGATATAACACACTTTATACATTCTTCCGGAGTCAGAGACATTTCGTCGAATACCCGTATAGTATTTTCTAACCAGAACTCAGCCCTTTCAGCATCATCATCATTAGTAGCCCGAAACTCTTCGGCCCCATACTTACGGATATTGTCAACTGGAGGCTTATTCCACGGATTCAGATTTGCAGTCAGAGGTATATCGGATGTCTGAGGGGGATTAACCGGGAGCGGGGGTTGCGAAACAGTCAGGTTATTCTTTACAAATTGAGTGAACCACTCACTCATAATCTGGAAGAAAGCTTGTTTAGCTTCTCCCTCTTGACCACTCATAGCCGGTCTCGAATCAAAGGGCACTGTCCCTTGCCCGGGAGTAGGCGCATTACTTTCTACATCATCAGCTACAGCTCTTTCGGGATCCATTACTATACGAAAATCACATTTTTACAAGTCAGGATTCATCACACTGTACGAAAATCACATTTTCACTCATTTTTACTACACCAAATGTAACATCCCTAACCCGTATCTGTCGTCGAACTAGGGTTAAAGGTGTTACCGGACCGATCGGAAACATTTTCAGAAGTTCATACATTCATCCATCAATCTCAAACATAATGCCCCTTAATACAGTCAACGAGACCTAAAACATGCTTCTAAATCGAGTCGGGACTAAACTGAAACACATACAGACATTCTCAGAAATTTAAAACTTTTCTAAGTTTCAGGGGCTACACGTCCATGTGGGCGGGCCGTATGTCGATGTCCCAGACATGGTCTTACACTTAAAGATAATATCGATGCCAACGTCCCATACGTGGTCTTACACGTAAAGATAATATCGATGCCAATGTCCTAGACATGGTCTTATACGAAATCTCAAATCAATGCCAATGTCCCAGATGAGGTCTTACATGATAAAACAGAACAGATACCTATGTCATGACATAGCTAATCCTATATATTCCTAGGTTCGTACGGGACTTCTCGAACATTGTCACTAAGCAATCCTTATATCGAAATTCATGAACAGATCATATCATAAGTATTCATCGATAACAATAGTCATAAATACATACATAATTCAATATGAATTCGTTTATTTGCATAATGACTTACCTCGGATTCGATTTAATGGAAATGGAAATGGCTACTCGGTTACTTTCGCTTTCCCGCGATCTAGGTCCATTTCCCTCGGTTCTTGATCTAAACATATTCAGAGTTAACCCTTTTATTCACTAATTCATTCAATTCAATCCAAGGACACAGATTTAGGGCTATTTACAAATTAACCCTCACATTTGCACAATTTATCAATTTAGTTCATTTTTCTCAAAACATCAAATTCACAAAATTTGTTCATACACATGCATAGCCGAATCTCCCTAGGGACTATATAAGTCCATACTTTTCATCAAATTCACAAATTAGTCCTCCAAAATAATATTTTCTCAATTTAGCCCTAATTAGCTAAATTCATAAAAAATTCAAGAACAAAATATATTCATCTAGCTTAAATCTCACATTTAACACCATAAAACATCATAAATCACATGACTTCATCAAATGCTCATCTCAAAAACATCATCAATTCTCAAAATTAAAACATGGGTTTTGTAGTAGACAAAGCAACGATTGCAGAAACGTAGAAATTATAAAAAACTGAAGTCAAAACTTACCTTAATTCAAGCTTGCAAGTGCCGAAACCTAGGATAGTTTTCTTTCTTTTCTTCTTTCAATATTCGGTTAAATGGATGAACATTATAGCCATTTACAAACTTTTGTTTTACTTAATATTATGTTATTAACTCATTTACAAAATTAACCTTAATGCTAAACATATATAACATATAGGCATAAGGCTATTAATGACTTTTAATCATCCACCATCTAAGTATTGGCTTAATTGCCATATAAGGCCTTCACCTTTACAAAGCCACAACACATTGGTATTTTAACAAATAGCAAGCAACTTTCACATTTAATGCAATTCAATCCTTTTGTCAAATTAAACACACAAATAGACAAATTAACTTACGAAACTTTATCACATGCTTAGTCACATATCGAAGACACAGAAATAAATATTAAAATATATTATACGGACTCGAATTTGTGGTCCCGAAACCACTGTTCCGACTAGGGTGTAAATCGGATTGTTACATTAATGGACATTTCTTGTAGACTTTGTCATCCAAAAAACATTTTCCTAAGGGGCTCGATTCTCTAATCACAAATTGAATAGACTCTACAGGAAAAGTCTCACTAGATACTAAATTCATGCATATATAAGAATGAGTTGATCCTGGATCTATCAATGCAATCACATTAGTATCGTAGAGAGTGAAAGTATCGGTAATCACGTCTAGCGAGGATGCCTCCTCCCGTGCACGGATAGCATAAGCTCGTGCAGGTGGTCGTGTCTCAGACCTCACAGTAGATTCTTTTGTCGCTCTCTGGCTAGCACTCACATTACCAGCATATCAGGGTGGTCTCCCTTTAACTGCAGTATTATTCGTCTTCATACTCTGAGCGTTATCTTTTTTAGCAAACTCTGAGCAATCTCTGATAAAATGATCTAACGATCCACATTTAAAACAAGCCCAATCATTCAATCTACAATCACCAAAATGTTTTTTTCCACACTATCTACATTCAGGTCAATTTGGTTTTGCGCTGTAACATCCCGAATTAGGGCCTAGTCAGAATAGTGGTTTCGAGATCACAAATCTGACGAGGAAAATTTTATTTTTATTATATTTTTATGGTCTACAATTTTACAGAAAGATTTCGTAAAAATTTCATTTAAAAAAATTTCAACGTTTGAGCACTCAATTTAGTCAAAAGGACTAAATTGTAAAAAGTGCAAAAGTTGAGTTCTATATATTAGAGGTGTCAAATTGCTATGAGTTTTAAATTGGATGTCCTTAATAGGTAATTAGACCATTGGATAACTTGATGGACAAAAATGGGCATGAATAGGACAAAATTGAAAGAAAAGCCTTAAGGGTATTTTAGTCATATAGTGTTTTTAATGAATAAAAAGACAAAATACAAGAAAAAAAAAATATGCTCATCTTCTTCAAGTTGCTGCCGAAAATTTCTAGACTCCATGGCTAAGGGTTTCAAGCTTTTCAAGCTTCATAGTAAGTGTTTCTGAGCCCCATTTTTAATGTTCATCGTATTTTTGAAATCCCGATAACTTAGTTTAGCTATTTCTACCATTATTTTGAGCTAGAGTTTAATTTTAAAAATTGACCCATGTTGAATAATTGTGTATTTTGATGAATTTTGGTAGATTATGTATGTTTATGATTAGAGAAACGAGTTTTATTAGATGATTTTTGATGAAATCGTATAAAAGGGGTTAAATTGTAAAAGTTATAAATTGGTCATAAGTGTGTGAATTAGTGAGAAACTGAAGTTGCCATAGAACAGAAAAATGATCAGCATGTTATAAAACATAAGAATAAGGGCTGAAGTTTAATTTACGAGCATTGGGGAAAAATACAAATATGTGAAAGTTTAAGGGTCAAAGTGCAATTTGTAAAAAAAATGATTTTTGGACCCATATGAATAATGTGACTAATTAGTAGGCTAAATGTGATATAGAACAAGGAAATCGAGATTCGGGCTTAAATCGAGAAAATACAAGGTTATGGAATAAAATGGTAAATTGTCGTTTCTGGATCCGAGGTATGTTTGTGTGTTAATAATAATGCAATAATGACGTAATGTATGTTTGAAACCTAAATTGTAGTATTAAATTGATTTTACTGAATTACACGTTTAGTATATTATGTTAGTGAATTGATTTAATAATATGTTTATGATAAAAGATGACATAGGTGACATGGAAAATTGGTTGAAATGTTCTGCTTAAAAGTGTTTTCTATGACTATGGTTATTATGTGAAATGGAAAGTTTATATGTAAATAATGCATTTATTTTACTTGTTCAATAATTATTTTGCTAGATGTTATGGAAATCATTGGGTGATAACTATGATATGAAAATCTATGAAATGTGAAATTCTCGATTGAACATTCGGAAAATCGATAGATACGGACAATATGTAGCTAGGTCACACGAGTGATAAGGGACCTTAACCGTGTGCACAAGAAAGCTACGAGATGGCAAAATTTGATATGTAGCTAGGCCACATGGATGATAAGGGACTTTCACCATGTGTGCAAGAAAGCTACGGGTTATGAGTAGCTAGGTCGCATGAGTGGTTCCTAGTGTTGGATGCCATGTAGACAAGAAAGCTATAAGATGGAATGGCTAGGTCACATGGGTGATAAGGGACCTTCACCATGTGTACAAGAAAGCCGAATTATGTGTAGGTTGAGCTATGTGCTGAGACCACCAAGTATCGGGCGTTTTTCGAAGGGGTTCAACGGGATAACTTACTAATGGTGATTGGTGCGATCATATTATGAATAGATGCAGGTGTGAATGTGACCAATTGAGAAATATGGCAAATGTACGTGTGAGCAAGTGTTTGTGTGAACAAGGGTGCATGTGACCATGTGTGTATGTGTATAATGTGTTTGATATGTGATACGTGATTGAAATTGTGGTAAGGCTGATATGGTGTAAGCGCCATTATGAGTACTCGTAAATATTGGTGATGGTTATTCATTTGTATGGCTAGTATTGAACGTGCTTGGTGTTATGTGTGCATATATGGAAGTAATATAAAGAAAACATAGGAGAGTAAAATTTCAGTAAAATAGATTGAAATAGCAGCAGTTACATGATTTTGAAAAATCACCAAAAATAGTGGAAATTGAATTCTAAATTGGGTAAGACATTTATTTAAACCTTATTGAGTCTATTTTCATATAAAAGAAACAGAGAAAACAAAGGATTTTTATTTTTTGAGATATTTAAATTTTTGTGAGACTGGTTCAGAATGATTATGTGATTCCTTGTTCTTTCTTGGAAAAATCATTAAAAATTGTAAAAAACTAATTATGGGATATAAATTATTTTCCTGAAATTCTGAATGAGTCTATTTTCAAATGAATAAAACAAGAAGGTCATATGAACTCTGTACAAGGAGAAAATTGATTCGTAGTGAAGAGAGGTCAGAATAGTTAAATAGTGAAACAGGGGAGACTTTAAAAAATAAAATGTACTAATTTGAAAAATAAAAAATTCTGAAAATTTTATAGTAAAAAGGTATCTAAGTCTTATTTCAGGGAAAATTAACGGATCTTAATTTGGAGTTCGGTAGCACTAGATATAAATAATTTAATGACTGTGACTCGAGAAAATAGCTTAACTGGAATTTGAATAAATAGAAAGAATATGAAAATAGCATGTTATCGCATTGCTTATTATTTTCATGCGAGCTTACTAAGCGTAAAGCTTACTCTCTCCTTTCCATTTCTTTTAGTTTTGTTAGGTCAGCTCAAGGTTGGAGATCGTCGGAGGCAGCATCACACTATCGAGCCATTATCCTTGGAGTATTGGCATATGTATGTTAAATGTTTTCAAGTGAGTGGCATGTATAGGGACTAAATTTTCTATGATGGATGTTGTTGTGATTAGTCAAATGTATTGTCTTATATTGATTTGTTGATTATAGCCATGAGATGTGGCTTATGATGATTTTGGCTTGTAAGCCTATTTGTCCATGGTATGTGTTAATGTCATATTATGTGATATAAGTGATTAAACAGATGACAAGGTCAAATGTATGTGTGTGCATGTAAAGATGACAAAAAGGCTTGGAAGTTAGCCTAAGTCTTGACCACACGGGTAGAGACACGGCCTTGTGTCTCAGCCGTGTGGAGGATATGGCTTCTGGCCATGGACATGTGCCTTGGCCGTGTGCCCTTAAACGGTTGCTGATGTTAAAATCAGAGAGTTAAACGGGCATGTGACTCTCCAAAGCAAGAAAATTAGTTAAGTTGCCCAAAAATTTTCAAAGCTCTCAGTTTAGTCCCGAACCACCCCGATGTATGTTATAGGCTTCGAAGGCCTGTATAAGATACGATATACATGTGTTTGAAAAGTTTTAATTTTGGGCGAAATTTGGTAACCCGATTTTGTATGATTGTGAATGTTTATGTCCAGTAAAACCTCAAACCCTGTCCCGGAGTTGGACACGGGTGAGGGGTGTTACATGCACTCCCGAGACTAGCTATCGAGATAGTCGAAGCTTTAAAGCTCAAATGTTGCCTTTCACAATCTCTGTTTGAATGTCCCACTGATGCACTAGAACGATTAAACGAGTCTCAGAATTTCTTCAATGAAGATTGATACGGTTTACTCATTGATCTTTTTCTCGAGTCTTTAGCTTCTGAATCTGCCTTTCTCTGTTCTTTACTAAGATCCTTTGCTTTACAAGCCCTCTCAACTAGAACAAAAAATTCTTTCAACTCTAGAATTCCGACTAGTAATTTTATATTTTCATTCAATCCATCTACAAATCGTTTGCACATGATTTCTTTAGTGGATACATATTCTCGAGCACACTTGCTTAACCGCACGAATTCTCTTTCATACTCAGTGATAGTTATCTGACCTTGTTTTAACTCCAAAAACTGTTTATGCTTCTGATCAAGGAATCTTTGACTGATGTACTTCTTTCAGAATTCGGATTGGAAAAACGCCCAAGTAACCCATTCTCTAAGAATCACAGATATCAATGTTTTCAACCAATGGTTCACATTATCTCTCAGCAAAGATACAACACATTTGATACACTTATCAAGAGTAAAAGACAATTCATCAAATACTCTGATTGTATTTTCGATCCAGAACTCAACTTTCTCCGCATCATCATCAACAGTAGCCCGAAACTCTTCAGCCCCATGTTTCCAAGTCTTATCTATTGGCGGCTTGTTCAATCGTATCAGATCTATAACTTGAGGAAAAACAGGGATTTGTTGAGGAACAAGTGGGGGTGGATGTTGTTGAGCATCCAGATTCATTCGAACGAACTCTATAAACCACTCACTCATCATATGGAAAAAGGCTTGTTTAGCCTCTCCCTCGTGGCTACACATCACGGATCTAGATTCAGTAGGCGCTGTCCTTTGAGGGGGAGCGGGCGTATAACTCTCTACATCATCAACTATAGCTCTTTTAGGATCCATTGCTATACGAAAACACAATTTAAGCCGTCACGAATCATCACACTATCGCAGAGTATATATGGCATGTATAACTAGATTCTCATACACGCTACGTTAGTCCTAAAATCAACTAAGCTGTAGCTCTGATACCAATAAAAATTAACACCCCTTGCCCATATTTACTATCAGAATAGGGTTACGAGGTATTACCAATTAATACACATTATTTATCAAACATAACTTATACATTTAAGCATTCACTCTCAAACACCATTCAATCATATTCACTATGTCCCTTATACGGGCCTACGAGGCCTTAAACATGCTTTAGAAGTTGTTCGGGACTAACCCGATAACTTATAAAAATTTTGAAAACTTAGAAAAATTTCAAAAATATAAAGGTTACACGCCCGGGTGAACAGACCATGTGCTTCACACGGCTCCAGACATACCCGTGTCTCAGGCAGTGTGAAAACAGGGCATATATACTGACTTGGGTCACACGGCCAACCACACGTCCGTGTGTCTAGCCCGTGTGCCCTTCGAAGTGGCACAGACGCCCATGTGCCAGGCCGTGAGCTAGGCCGTGTCAATCCTGTAGGGTATATTGACTTATGCAACACGGCCAAGTCATACGCCCATGTGCTAGGTCGTGTGCCATTTAGGGGGTATACTGACTTGTGCCACATGGCCGGTCACACGCTCGTGTGTGAGGCCATGTGGAGCATACTGACTTCAATTTAATTTCAACACCAGGGGACACACGGCCGTGTAGCATGATCGTGTGTAGCACGCAGCTGAGACACACGCCCGTGTCTCTGCCCGTGTGGACAAAAATAGGCCATTTTCAAGGCCAATTTGCCACCCTTTCTCATGCTCACCTAAACAACCAAAATGGTATCACTTCATCATACAATAGGCATCCCAAAACCATCAACCAAGCACACAAATCATACCATATTCATTTCAACTTATTTCAATACTCAATTCCGTATCATTTACCTATTCAAATACTTTTATCATTAAACATCAATTCACAAGCACTTAACTAATCAAACTAACAACTTCAATCACACCTTATAGATCAATTTCCAAATTCAAATATAACCATAATCACATTCTTGCCAAACATAACAAAATGAACCATTACTCATGACTATATATACATACTAAAACATATGCCATTTACGAGCCAAATCTCATGGCCATTATCACAACCAAAACATAGCATCATATCACTAGCATATACATGCTATATACCATATTTATAAAGCACCAAAAGTACCAACAAGTTGATCGATAGTGTGACGATGTTCTTGATAATCCCCGAGTCGGAGCTAGCTTTGACTATCTATAAAATAGGGAAAGAGCACACAAAGTAAACTTTAAAAGCTTAGTAAGCCATATACAAATAAAATTACCACATGAATCAACATCATTTCCATCAATAGGCAAACTATGAATAAACACATATAAGCTCACAAACCTTTCTCAATGTATACATATTCAATATCATAAGTGGATTTATCAAATACTTCCCTTTTCAATACTTGTATGAATCTCATACGTACCTGAGTCACTTAACTCATTCATACATTCTTTCTCGACTTGACTTTGCCCGTTGAACCTTTTGGAATTGTTAAGGATACTCAGAAACACATATAGCTCGTACAATTCCATATCCCAAATATGGTCTTACATGTTATCACATATCGATGCCGATAGCCCAGCTATGGTCTTACTCGAAATCAAATAACGATGCCAATGTCCCAGACATGGTCTTACACGTAATCACATAATGATGCCAATGTCCCAACATGGTCTTACACATAATCACATCTCGATAATCCCAATGTCATGACATTCATATCCTATACTATTCCTAAGGTTCGTACGGGACCTTCGGATATGTCGATTCTTGCTCGTATTTGATCAGTCAACATTCATAGCAGTTCAATGACAATTAAACATATATAATTCAATTTAAAGACATTTATTTGCATATGAACTTACCTTGTATTCGGAATAAACGGACTGGATCGACTATTCGATAACCTTTGATTTTCCCTGATCTAAATCTGATTTCTTTTGTTCTTGATCTATATACATTCAAAATTAACTCATTTATTCATCAAATCATTCAATTCAGTCCACAAACACATATTTTGGCATTTTTACACTTCAGCACCTAAAGTTCCACATTTTTACAATTTAGTCCCTATTTCACAAATACACAAAATTCATGAAATTTCATTAAACCCAAGCCTAGCCGAATTTCATATAGGTTCCTAGTAGCCCAACACTTTCATTTATTTCACATTTCAACCCTTCAATTTACACTTTTCACAATTAAATCCATTTTGACATTTTTGTCAAAAAAACACTTTACAAAACTGTTAAATCTATCAACAAATAGTCATTTTCCATTATCAAACATTCAAAATCTCTAGTATTAACCAATGGAACCTCACAAAATCATTAATGAATTCAAAAATTAAGGCACAGGCTAGCTAGAATACGAAGCAACAATTACAAAAACATAGAAATCATCAAAAATCGAGCTAGAACCGTACCTTAATCAAGCTAGGAGTTGGCCGAATATCACAAGCCCTAAAATGTTTTCTTCTTGCTCTTACTTCAGTTGAAAGATGATAATATGAACAATTGTTTCCTTTTGTTTTTTAATATTAACTTCATAAACTATTTTACTAATTTACCCTTAATGATAAAACATAAATATCATCATATTAATGTCCATCTATGTCAAATTCCACTAAAAATGGTCTAATAACATCATAAGGACCTTTCATGTAATATATCGTAGCAATTAGATACTTTTAACAAGTAGAATGCAACTTTTGCATTTTACGCGATTTAGTCCTTTTTTCTCAAATTGAGCTATTAAATGATAAAATTAACTCACGAAATTTTCACACATATCAAATAACATACTGTAAACACCAAAATTAATATTAAAATAATTTTCTAGAATCAGATTGATGGTTCCAAAACCACTGTTCTGATTTAGCTAAAATCGGGCTGCTATAGGTGGTAACCTTGACAACTCTTCTAGGAACACATCCGGATATTCACAAGTTACAAGTGCCGGTTCAATCTTTAATTCAGACACTTTTGTTTCAATACATACGTAAGAAATGCTTCACAACCTTTTCTTACATACCTCTAAGCTGACATCGACGAAATCACAATAGACAACTCACCCGACTCATCCGGTTCAATTCGAAGAAGTTCATTATTTTGACATTTCAATTCAATAATCTTTCGTCTACAATTCACTACGACATCATGTAAAGTCAACCAATCCATTCCAAGAATTACATCAAACTCATCAAATGATAAAAGCATTAAGTCAACCAGAAAATAGTGATCCCGAATCATTAAAGGACAACTCTTGCAAACTTTATCAACTAAAAAATTCTTGCCTAAGGGGTTCGACACTTTAAGCACAAACTCAATAAACTCAACAGGTATATTCTTATTACATGCCAAATTCATGCAAATATAAGAATGAGTCGATCCAGGATCAATCAATGCAACTACATTAGTATCATAGAGAGAAAATGTACCAGTGATCACATCAGGGGATGACGCATCTTTGCGAGCTCGAATAGTGTAGGCTCTGACAGGTGTTCTAACCTCTAACCTCGCAGTTAATTCTTTCGTCACACCTTTATTACTGTTCCCGCTTCCAGTATTTTTCGGTGGCCTCCCTCTAGTGGTAGTGTTACTCGGCCTTGCATTTTGAAAACCATCTTTCTCAGTCATTTCAGGGCAATCTCGAATGAAGTGATCTGGGAAGCCACATTTAAAGTAAGCTCGGTTATTCATTCTACATTCACTGGGATGTCGTCTACCACAATGTTGACATTCAAGTCAATTAGACCTAGCATTACCAACACCCGCTATTGACGTAGCTTGGGCCTTAGAACCCAAATATTGCTTCCCATGATCTCTGTTGGGATACCCAGCTGAAGCATTCGTACGAGTATACAAATCCTTCGATTTCTTTGACGAAGATTGAAATGGCTTACTCATCGACCTCTTTCTCGAATCTCTAGTCTTAAACTCAGCTTTTCTCTTATCTTTGCTCAACTCTTCGGCTTTGCAAGCTCATTCGACTAGTACAACAAATTCTTCCAGTTCCAAAATCCTAACTTCATTCAACCTATCCTCGAATCCCTTGCAGATGATAGCCTCAATGGAAACACATTCCCGAGCATACTTACTGAGCCTAACAAACTCTCGCTCATATTCAATCACTGTCATACGACCTTGTTTCAGCTCTAGGAACTCTTTGCGGTTTTGATCAATGAACCACTGAATGATATATTTCTTTCTGAACTTGTCTTGGAAGAAATCCCAGGTAACCCTTTCTTTCGGTACCACAGATATTTCCAACACTGATATGCCGAGTCTCTCAGAAGTGATATAGCACATTTCAAACACTCCTCCGGTGTGCAAGAAAGTTCATCAGATACCCTGATAGAGTTCTCCAACCAAAATTCTACTCTCTCGGGATCATCATCAATACTGGCTCTAAATTCTTCAGCCTCTTATTTTCGAATCTTATCAAATGGAGGCTTATTCAGTCTTAACAATTCCTCACCTTGGGGAGCTACGGGAATCGGTTGGGGTTAAGTGGGGGTGGAGGATGTTGGTCAGCCGAATTTGTTAGAACAAACTTGGCAAATCACTCATTCAACCTTTGGAAGAAGGCTTCCCTAGCCTCTTCTCCCTGACTGACCGTCACTGGTCTACTTTCAGATGGCGCTATCCCTTGAGCGAGAGCTGGCGCATTACTTTCAACATCATTAGCTACTTCTCTGTCGGGGTCCATTTATATATGGCATGTATAGCTAGACTCTTACACAAGCTACGTTAGTCCATTAATTGACTAAACTGTAGCTCTGATACCACTAAATGTAACACCCTTTACTCGTATTCAATGCCAGAACAGGGTACGAGGCATTACTGGACTCTCAACACAAGCAATCATACAATTTTGAGTCATAAATTTGTGTCTAAATTAAAACTATTCATACTCAATCATAAAGTCCCTAAGACGAGCCTACGAGGCCCAAAACATGCTTTAGTAGTGATTCGGCACTAAACCGAGCACTTAGGAAATTTTTACAAAACTTAGAAAAATTATGCTAGAAACAGGGGTCAAAAGCCCGTGTGGTTTTGGGACGCACCCGTGTGGGCAGGCCGTGTGGTCACACAGGCCCGTGTCCCTAACCTGTGTAACTCTCTGTTTGTAACTCATGAAAAAATTGAAGTCACACAGCCAAGTCACATGCCCGTGTGCTAGGCCGCGTGGTCAATTTAATTTTTATGATTTTTCATAAAATAGGTGCAAAATTCACACGCCCAGGAAACATGCCTATGCCTGAGGCCGTGTCCCTCACACGGCCAAGACACACGCCTGTGTCTCTGTCCATGTGCTCAATTTTAAGGATTTTGTTTCTCAAAATTTAGAGTGTAGGGTGTAACACCCCTTACCCGTATTCGACGTCGGAACATGGTACGAGGCATTACAAGACTTATACACAAACAATCATGCAATATCAAAACATGATTTTCCACTCAAAATTAAAACTTTTCGTAACACCTCTTAAATAAGCCTACGAGGCCTAAATCACACATTAGGAATGGTTCGGGATCAAATCGCCCGTGTGGAGGAAGGGGCACGCCCGTGTGGCATATCACGTGCCCGTGTTCCACACCTGTGTCGATTAATTTCTCAATTCGAACCTACAAGGGTTTTCACACGGCCAGACACATGCCCCTGTCCTTTACAAGGGCACGACACGCCCGCGTCTTAGCCCGTGTGCAAAAACCTTAGCATTCTGTCTCTGACGTCATCACCCCATAATTGTCACACAGCCAAGGCACATGCCCGTATCCTTCGACCTTGTGGGGAATTAAATTCCTAATTCAGGTGTAGACTTCACACGGCCTGGGCACATCCCCATGTCCTATGGTCGTGTCTTCCACACGGTTGAGATACACGGCCGTGTCTCTGCCCATGTGGTTACTACTAGGCATACTGACTTGCCAACTTAACATGCAGGGGGACACACGGCTTAGCCACACGCCCATGAGACTGACCGTGTGTCACACACGGCCTAGACACACGCCCGTGTGCCTACCCGTGTGGACAAGAACAAGGCTATTTGCCAAGCTCTTTCTACCACCCCAACTCATACCAACATAAATCATATCAAACCATCCACTCATTCATGCATAATTAAACCTTCTACCACCCCAACTCATACCAACATAAATCATATCAAACCATCCACTCATTCATGCATAATTAAACCAAGCAAATCATCCATGCAACTTGTACATTCATTAATATCCTCATCATTTCATAGATTAATAAGAAAGAGCCATCAACTATGGCCTTATACAAAAGGATTCATCTTTGAATGAGCTAACGCATTTGGCCAAAACCATATGACATTCAACTAAGTCTAGCCCCTATACATGCCATACTCAAAATGCTAAATCTAACTATACCAAGATGTGCTGATAGTGTGGGTGATCCTCTGGTTATCTTCGTATCCTGAGCTGGCTCTTCAACACTATAAAACAAGGGAAAAGAGAATGGAGTAAGCTTTAAGCTTAGTAAGTCTATATGTAAACAATAAGCATCATACCACATGCTAATCAAACAAAACATTACATACTATGTAAAAACAATTTATATCCTCATAATCATGCTTACTCATTTCAAATCTTCCCACACCTCAAACACATATCATAAACATTG
This sequence comes from Gossypium australe, assembly GCA_005393395.2. Classification (NCBI taxonomy): domain Eukaryota; kingdom Viridiplantae; phylum Streptophyta; class Magnoliopsida; order Malvales; family Malvaceae; genus Gossypium; species Gossypium australe. The sequence goes on along the minus strand of CM016623.1, from coordinate 74,776,330 downwards.
CTCACATTTACTTTGTAACATCCTTAAATCGGGGTCTCTGCATTTTTGTGTGTTTGCATGTGTATTGTGTGGTAGGTGTGTTAGTTTGGACTACTTTAGGGTCTAGGCTCGAGTTTTGGATAGGCCAGAGCCATAGTAGAATTTTTTGTTTTGAGTGCTTGGAAGGGGAGCTGATAGAGCTAGGGGTTAAGTATATTTGGTGGCAGGTTTTGTCGCAAGAGGAGCCTTGGTGGAGTGGCAAGGGAGAAGTGACGCCACAAGGGGGAGCAAGGGAGCCTGGGTTCGAGCTGCAGAAATCCCTTTCTGCTTATTGTTTTTGATGCCAAAGCTAGGGAGGTGGTGTGCTCAGGATGGACTCTCTTGGATATGTGTTGAAGGATTCAACACATTTGAATTGTGTGGTGGAGAGAAATTTGTGGAGTTTGAAATATTCAAACTTGTTTGAATGGTTGGCCAGGAGAAAAACAAGGAGAAGATGAGAGGATTGAGTTGGGAAGGTGTGTTAGCCGAATTTGAGTGGTGTGGGTGTGTGCATTCAGTTTTGGAGAGTGGTAAGGGGGTGTGCCGAATTTGGGGTTCTCTTTAGGTAGTATTTTCGGCTAGCTTAGAGGGCATTCATCGGTTTCCTTTCTGTTGTCAAAACCGAAACCTCTCCTACATCGCTTCTCTCTTTTTCATTTTACCTTTTCGGCATCTGTTGGTATTTGGCCGAACCAACCTTGTTCTTTTCATCTTTTGCGTTTCACCTTCATGCCATTTCCTTGAAAAGCCGAATAATTCTTCTCCTATAGCCGTTTTCATTTCTTCTTTTCTTTATCCCAAAACCGAAAATCCCCTAACCCCTTATCATCTTCAACCTTTGCGCAAAGAGCCGAATATCTCTTGTCAATATTTTCTTTTCTCTTTAGGCGTTTTCTCTTAACCTTCTCTGGTGCCAAAATCTATCTCTTCTTCGGTTCTCAAAGTCGAACTTCAACCCATAGTCAGGTGAGATTTTGTTGTTTCTTCTTCTTTTCTTTGCTCTTATGGCCGAATCTTCTCAGTGCTCTTACATCCCTATTTCTTTCCCTGATTTCGTTTGCTGGGGTAGTGAAAGCCGAAATCTTTGGCACTCAAACTTTTTTGTTGGACTGTTGTTGCAGTGGATCTGTAACGTGGGATTGCCATTGTCTCCAGTCGGATTTGTCAAGGCTGTGGTAAGTGTCTCTGCTATTCAATGTTTCCTATTGTGTTTAAGTGCCGAAGGCAGTGGCTAAACCTATAGATCTTGGCCGATTGGAGGTGTTAAGGAGGCTTGGCGTTAGTCGACTGGGCATTCAGGTGGTGCTTTGATTTAAGTCATTGATCTTTGGGAATTGATCAATCTAGGTAAGGGATTTATTCATTCGGGGTTGATATTCTTAGTCATAGTTACTTTCTGTGTTAACCTGATTTAGTGATAAGGTGTTATGGATCCTGTTACCAGCCGAACATTAGGAGGGGTCAGATCTGAGACCCCAGCCCCTAAGTTTAAAAGGAGAGCAGTGTCTGCGGTTCGTGACTGGCCACTTGGGTGTGGACCAGCATCTGAACAGGAGAGTAGGCAGATCGTGGTGGTGTCGATTGACGACAGCATCAGCGAAGATAGTGTCGTATTGTGGGTAATCAGGTGTGTAACTCTTACACACTTCGTAGGTTAATATGATTTTGTTATGTGATTGTTAAATGCCGGAATAGTGGCGTAAAACAATGTTTTACGATGTGCTACCCTCATGGGTATAAGCGAGGACTCCGGGTAAGTCCCTTCTGATTTGATTGATGTTAAATGCCTTGGTTAAAAGCTGTATATGCCATGATATGTGACTATTGTATGCTAAGCTTGACATTCATGCCATGAAAAGTATGTTCATTGATGTGGGTATGACGAGAGGAGGGGGAAGGATGATTTAGACTGTCACCAGTGGTTTTGACCACACAGTGGGTTGGCCCCACTTTACATATATTATTGTGACTAAGTCTCAGTGGTTTTGACCACCAGTGATTTGGTACCACATGTTGCTATTTTGTGACTCGTCCCAGTGGTTTGGTACCATAGTGGCTTGGCCCCACAAAATTTATTATACGGGATTGTCATCAGTGGTCTTGACCACATTATGGGTTGGCCCCATAGATACTATTGTGACTACGGTCACTAGTGGTTTTGACCACACCGATATTATTTGTGACTACGGTCACCAGTGGTTTTGACCACATGGGTAGAAAAGGAGTATGGATGGTTAGGTTCGGGTTGCATGACTTGCATGTTGGCTTATGAAATTGTGTAAGAGCATTGATATTCTTGGGTTGGGGACTTATACACTGAGTCTTAGTGACTCACCCCTTCCTTTACATGTTTCAGGTGACTAGTAGATCGCAGATGTGGAGCCGGGACAGACTCGAGGTGGCCATGCTCATTGCTTTGGGTTTTGATTTAAATTATAATCTGGATTTTGCTTTACTCTTAATTTGGTTTTCGGGTTGTAATAAGGCCATTAACTTTCACTTTGAAGTTTATCTATCTGCTTAAATTATCACGGAAATGTTTGCATAAGTTAAACAAAACGGCATGCCTAAATAACCTTTAAAATGGAAGTTTTCTAAAATTCACAACTTATCGGGTTTTCTAAAACTTTACCATCGGGTAACGACAAACAAGTAGCATCAATAGGTTAACTCGGTTTTCTTAAAAACTGCAAACAGTTTTGACAACTGGGCTAAAACTGTTTCGGATTTTCAATAAAAACAAATGGTTTTCTTAAAATAAGAAACTACACACAACTTTTCAAACCATGTTTTTACTAAATCAAACAACTCGTTTTAAATAATGACCCCTTCTTTCAAAATTAAATCTACAAACTGTTTTCTTAGAAATTGTTTCCTCTTGTGACATACCAGATTCGGTCTTGGTGTGTTGACCGGGTTTGAGGTGTTACATACTTGCACTTATACCCTGCACTTATCACCACAAAGCCACATGAAATTTCACTTAGACAAGTTTCTCATTGAACATTTCGGAATATTATTGGATACTTGGTGGTTTCGCACACAACCCACCATTTATTTACATGTTTATGGTGGTATCGCACACAACCCACCAATGATAATAAATACGATGGTATCGCACACAGCCCATCGTTGATAAATAACAAGGTGGTATCGCACACAGCCCACCAACAATGATTAACTACGGTGGTATCACACATAGCCCACCAATTATTTACTTATTCATGGATTTTTAATCGTATCATATTTCATATCCCGAAGGTTCATCCGAGAATTTCCTCACTTTCTATTGTATTTACATCAATCTCACTAATAAGCATTTGCATTCATACAATGCAATATTAGGTAAAACATACGTAATAAGGATGTATCGTTTACATATAAACTTACCTCGATGCAAAATATGTCAATTTTGATTTTTAGTCCGAAACATTGCATTTTCTCTGATCAAGGTTGATTCCATGTTCTTCTTGGTCTACAATGACATATTTAGCTCATTAAATAATCACATTAATCAAATTACTCCAAAATTCTTATTTTTTCAAAAACGACCATTTGGCCCCTAAACTTTTACAAAATTACGATTTTACCCCTAGGCTCGTAAAATGAAATGTGTTCATTTTCCACACATTCAAGCCTAGCCGATTCATATTCCCTCTTATAGCAACTAAATATTTCAATTATTTCACACATTTATCATCTATTTTATAACCTTTACAAAATAGTCCTATTAGCAGTTTTCATGCAAGTCCTTTCACAAAAGTTGTTTATTTAACAACCATAATTCATTTTTCTTCCCTAAAAACTCAGCAAGAAACATAAGCACCCTCATGGAAAATCCCTAAACTTCCAACCATTTTGTAAAATAGTCCTCTCTTTAGCTAGCTTAAACTTTAGGGGTTGCAAAAACACAAAAATGATCAAAAATAACCATCATAATCACTTACTTGCAAGAGGATAGCTTGGCTAAAAGTTTGAGCTTCAAATACCCCTATTCTTGCTTGAATTTTTAGTGGAAGAAGAAATGGAAATAGGAAAAGATGATAACTTTTTTATTTTTCTCTTATTTTATTCATTAATCACCTAACACCACCAAATATTGACTAAATTAAGCCTCTTGTCCCCCCTATGGTAGGCTATGACTTTTTAAAAAGGCCTAATTTCCCATTAAGGGCCTCCAATTAAAATTCTATAGCTACTTGGCACCTCTAGCTTGTAAAATAGAACTTTCGTACTTTATGCGATTTAGTCCTTTTTCACAATTTAGCATAAAATAATGCACCAAAATTTTCATGCATTCATATAATCAAGCCATAACTCATAAAATAATATTAAAAATAATTTATCTGACCTCAAATTAGTGGTTCTGAAACCACTATTTTGACTAGCCCCAAAATCGGGTTGTTACAACTCTCCCCCTTTAGAGATTTTCGTCCCTGAAAATCTTACCGGTAAAGAGGTTTGGGTACTGTTCTCTTATGGCTTCTTCCAGTTTCCACGTAGCCTCTTCTACATCATGCTTTTGTCAGAACACTTTCACTAAGGATATGCTTTTGGTCCTCAACTGTTTAACCTTTCGGGACAAAATCTTAATTGGTTCCTCTTCATAGGTCATATCCAGTCGTATCTCAATTTCGGTCGAAGGAATCACATGTGAAGGACCGGAACGATATCGTCGCAACATCGACACATGAAACACATTGTGTATTTTCGCTAACTCCGCCAGCAAAGCTAACCAGTAAGCAACTGGTCTAATCCTTTCCATAATCTCATACGGCCCTATAATCGCGAACTCAACTTGCCCTTTCGAGCAAATCTCAATATTTTCTTCCACGGGGATACTTTCAGGAATACTTTATCGCCCACCTGAAACTCAATTTCTTTTCTTTTTAAATCCGCGTATGACTTTTGTCGATCTGAAGCAGCTTTCAAACTATCATGGATCACTTTCACTTTCTCTTTGGTTTCTTTAACCAAATCAACCCCGTGTATTTGCTTCTCACTAAGCTCGATCCAATACAGTGGTGTCCGACACTTGCGACCATATAATGCTTCTTTGCCATCCGTATACTCGACCGATAACTGTTGTTGTAGGCAAATTCAACCAAAGCTAGATATTTCTCCCAACTACCTTTGAACTCTAAAACACAGCATCAGAGCATATCCTCGAGAACTTGAATCACTCTTTCGAATTGGCCATCGGTTTGCAGATGGAACGCGGTACTAAAATTCAATTTCGTATCCAAGGCTTCTTGTAACTTTTTCCAAAACCTTGAAGTAAACCTCGGATCTCTATCCAAGATAATAGACATTGGCACCCCATGTAATCTCACAATTTTGGCAATATACAACTTAGCCAACTTGTCAAGTGAGTAATCAACACGCACCGGTACAAAGTGAGCCGATTTCGTTAATCTATCAATGACAACCCATACAACATCTTTCTTTTTCGGAGTCAGAGGTAACCCCATTACAAAATCCATCGTGATTCGGTCCCACTTCCACTCAGGGACCATCACTGGCTGAAGTAATCCCAAAGGTACTTGATGCTCGGTCTTCACTTGTTGACAGATCAGACACTTAGTAACAAACTCGGAGATATCTCTTTTCATACCCGACCACCAATACAACTTCTTCAAGTCATTATAAATTTTTATGCTACCCGGATGTACTGAAAAACAACCATTGTGCGCCTCATGTAAAATTTTTCGAATCAACTCAACATCTTTGGGTACACAAACTCTATCATGAAACATCAAACAATCATCTAAACCAACCCAAAAATCAGAGTTATTTCTAGATTCAAACTGAGCTCTCTTAACTTGCATCTCACTATCATTCTTTTGAGCTTCCCGTATCTGCTGAAGAAATAATGGTCTAGCCGTCAACTCGACCAATATAATACCATCATCAGACAATGCTAAGCTCGCATTCATAGCTCTCAAAGCATACAGGGATTTTCTGCTCAAGGTATCCGCAACCACATTCACTTTCCCCGTATGGTAATCGATTACTAACTCATAATCCTTTAATAATTCAAGCCACCGCCATTGTCGCAAATTCAAATCTTTTTGGTTCATCAAGTATTTCAAACTCTTGTGATCAGTAAAGATTTGACATTTCTCACCATACAAATAATGACGCCAAATCTTCAAAGCAAAAACAATAGTAGCCAACTCTAAATCGTGAGTCTGATAATTCTTTTCATGCGGTTTTAGCTGTCTCGAGGCGTAAGCTACTACTTTACCCTCTTGCATCAGGACACAACCAAGACCATTCATTGACACGTCACTGTAGATTACAAACTCCTTTCCCGACTACGATTGTACTAAAACTGGGTCTTCAGTCAATAATGTTTTTAATTTCTCAAAACTCTGTTGGTACTTCTCGGTCCATTCAAACTTAACATCTTTATGTAACAGTCTCGTCATCGGTGTAGCAATCATAGAGAACCCTTTAACGAACCGTCTATAGTAACCCACTAGACCCAAAAAGATCCTAATCTCTGACACATTCCTCGATAGTTTCCAGTCAACAACAGCCGAGATCTTACTCGGATCAACTCTAATTCAATCATCCGACACAATGTGTCCTAAGAATCCGACCTCTCGGAGCCAAAACTCATTCTTGCTAAACTTGGCTGCATGTTTCTTAGAGTTTGCAAAATAGTTATTAGGTGCTCCACATGCTCATTCTCATCCCGAGAATAAATTAAAATGTCATCGATAAAAACAACTACAAATTTATCCAAGTACGGTCAAAAAATACGGTTCATTAAATCCATAAATATCGTAGGAGCATTCATTAAGCCAAAGGGCATAATAAGGAACTCGTAATGGCCATACCTTGTCCGAAATTCAGTTTTTGGCACATCTTGCTCCTTAAATCTCAATTAGTAATAGCCAGATCTCAGGTCAATATTAAAGAACACCATAGCTCCCTTCAATTGGTCGAACAAACCATTGATCCTTGGCAAAGGATACTTATTCTTCATTGTCACCTTGTTGAGATGTCTATAATCTATACAAAATCTCATCGGCCCGTCTTTCTTTTTCAGAAAAAGTACCGGAGCACCCCACAGTGAATAGCTCGGTCTTGCAAAACCCTTATCTGTTAACTCTTGCAACTGAACCTTCAACTCTTTTAACTCCAATGGTGCCATCCTATACGGGGCAACCGAAATAGGTGTTGTACCCAAAACTAACTCAATGCCGAACTCGACTTCTCTAACTAGAGGCAATCCAGGTAACTCTTCTGGAAACACGTCCGTATACTCGTATACCACAGGCACTGATTCAATCTTTACTTCTGACTCTTGGGTATTTAACACAAATGCGAGATAGGACTCATACCTCTTTCTCATGTATTTCTTAGCTAACATAGACGAAATCACTACAGGCATACTATCCGATTTACTTGATTCCACCCGAATGATATCTCCATTTACAAATCACAATTCAATAAAATTACTACCACAGTTTCTAAAACATTATGATCAGTCAACCAATCCATGCCAAGAATTAGGTTAAATTCATCAAATGGCAACATCATAAGATTAGTCGGAAAATAATGACCTCTAATTGTCAAGGGACAATTTCTACACACTTTATCAACTAGCACATGCTTGCCTAATGGGTTTGACACTTTTATCACAAATTCTATAGACTCAACAATCATATTCATGCTAGATACCAATTTCATGCGTATGAAGGAATGGGTAGATCCCGGATCAATCAATGCAACAATAGATATATCATGAAGAGAAAAAGTACCTGCTATAACATCTGGAGATGATGGCTCTTCGGGAGCGCGAATGGCATAAGTCCTTGCAAATGCTCTACCTTCTGATCTCACAGCAAAATCTCTAGGCGCACCTCTACTACTAGTCCCACTCCCTAGGTTCCTTTGTGGTCTACCCCTAGAAGGTACATTGCTCGCTCTTACTTCTTTTTTTTCTGTCTTTCTCATCATTCTCAGGACAATTTCGAATGAATTGGTCTAGTGAACAGCACTTGTAGCAAGCTCGAGTGTTTCCCCAACACTCCCCAGTATGTTGTCTACCACAATTTAGACACTCGGGTTTATTTGACTTCGCATTGGCCACACTTGCCATCGAGGTGGCTTGAACTCTAGAGCCTGAATATGTGTTACCACAATCTCAATGTGAATACCCAGCTGAAGTAGTCGTCCGAGGGTTTGTTTCCTTGGACATCATTGATTGAGTTTGCAACGACTTACTCATCGGCCTCTTCCTTGCATCTCGGGCCTCAATCATAGCTTTTCTCTTTTCTTTATTCAACGCTCCAGCCTTGCAAGCTCTATCGACCAATACTATGAATTCCTTCAACTCCAAGGTCCCAACTAGCAACCTAATATCCTCATTCAGCCCATCTTTGAACCTTTTGCACATAATAGCTTCTGTAGACACACACTCTTGAGCATACTTACTGAGCCTAACAAATTCGCGCTCATACTCTGCCACAGTCATCTTGCCTTGCTTCAATTCAAGAAACTCTTTCCGTTTCTGATCAATAAATCACTAACTTATGTACTTCTTTCGAAACTCTTCTAAAAAGAAGTCCCATGTCACCTCTCCCTTGGAACTACAGATGTTAGTGATTTCCACCAACGGTATGTCGAGTCCCTCATAGAATTTTTGAGCTAGAACTCTGCTTTCTCAGGGTCATCATCTATATTGGCTCTAAATTCCTCGGCCCTTTGCTTTCGAATCTTATCGACCGGGGGTTTAGTCATTCTTACCAAATTTATTCCTTGAGGAGCCACGGGGACTGGCTGAGGTATAGGTGGGGGTGTAGGAGGTTGAGCATTAGGGTTTGCTCGTATAAATTCAATGTACCAGTTACTTATCATATGGAGAAAGGCTTCCCGAGCCTCTTCTCCTTGACCCAAAGTCTCGGGTCTACTTTCTACAGGCGCGGTCCCTTGCGCTGGAGCTGACGCATTACTAGCAGCATTATCCGCAGCAGCTCGGTTGGGATTCATTTATTATACGAAAACACAGTTTAAAATTGTCAAGATTCACCACACTATCAATGTATTTATGGCATCTATTGCTAGACTATCACACACGCTACGGTAGTCCGAGAACTGACTAAACCATAGCTCTGATACCTCTTAATGTAACACCCCTTACCCGTATTCGACGCCGAAACAGGGTACGAGGCATTACCAGACTTATACACAAACAATCATGCAATACAAAAACATTATTTTCCACTCAAAATTAAAAATTTTTGCAACACCTCTTAAACAAGCGTACGAGGCCTAAATCACACATTAGGAATGGTTCAGGATCAAATCGAACTCTTATAAAGATCTCTAGAGAGACTTAGAAAATTTTCATCAAACAGTCTACACGCCCGTGTGGAGGAAGGGGCATGCCCATGTGGCATATCACGTGCCCGTGTTCCACACCCGTGTGGATTTATTTCTCAATTCGAACCTACAGGGGTTTTCACATGGTAGGACATACGCCCGTGTCCCTAGCCCGTGTTCTTCACACAGCCATGACACACCCGTGTCTTAGCCCGTGTGCAAAAACCTTTGCATTTTGTTTCCGACGCCATCACCCCATAATTGTCACACAGCCAAGGCATACATTTGTGTCCTTCGACCGTGTGGCGAATTAAATTCCTAATTCAGGTTTACACTTCATACGGTCTGGGCACATGCCCATGTATTATGGTCGTGTCTTCCACACGATTGAGACACACGGCAGTGTCTTTGCCCGTGTGGTTACTACTGAGCATACTGATTTGCCAACTTAACATGTAGGGGGACACACTGCCTAGCCACACGCCCATGAGACTGACCGTGGGTCACGCACGGCCTAGACACATGCCCGTGTGCCTACCCGTGTGGATAAGAACAAGGCTATTTTCCAAGCTATTTCTACCACCCCAACTCATACCAACATAAATCATATCAAACCATCCACTCATTTATTCATAATTAAACCAAGCAAATCATCCATGCAACTTGCACATTCATGAATAATCTCATCATTTCATAGATTAATAAGAAAGAGCCATCAACTATGGCCTTATACAAAAGAATTGATCTTTGAATAAGCCAACACATTTGGCCAAAACTATATGACATTCAACTAAGTCTAGCCCCTATACATGCCATACTCAAAATGTTAAATCTTACTATACCAAGATATGCTAATAGTGTCGGTGATCCTCTGGTTATCTCCGTATCCCGAGCTGGCTCTTAAACACTATAAAACAAGGGAAAAGAGAATGGAGTAAGCTTTAAGCTTAGTAAGTCTATATGTAAACAATAAGCATCATACCACATGCTAATCAATCAAAACATTACATACTATGTAAAAACAATTTATATCCTCATAATCATGCTTACTCATTTCAAATCTTACCACACCTCAAACACATATCATAAACATTGCTCACATTTACTTGCACTTATACCCTACACTTATCACTACAAAGCCACATAAAATTTTGCTTAGACAAGTTTCTCGTTGAACACTTCGGAATATTATTGGATACTTGGTGGTTTCGCAAATAGCCCACCATTTATTTACATGTTTATGGTGGTATCGCACATAACCCAGCAATGATAATAAATACGATGGTATCGCACACAGCCCATCGTTGATAAATAACAAGGTGGTATCGCACACAGCCCACCAACAATGATTAATTACGGTGGTATCGTACATAGCCCACCAATTATTTACTTATTCATGGATTTTTAATCGTATCATACTTCATATCCCGAAGGTTCATCCGAGAATTTCCTCACTTTTTATCGTATTTACATCAATCTCACCAATAAGCATTTGCATTCATACAATGCAATATTAGGTAAAACATATGTAATAAGGGTGTATCGTTTACACGTAAACTTACCTCGATGCAAAATATGTCAATTTTGAGGTTTAGTCCGAAACCTTGCCTTTTCCCTGGTCAAGGTTGATTCCACGTTCTTCTTGATCTATAATGACATATTTAGCTCATTAAATAATCACATTAATCAAATTACTCCAAAAGTGTTTTTTGGTTAAAATGACCATTTTGCCCCTAGACTTTTACAAAATTACGATTTTACCCCTAGGCTCATAAAATGAAATGTGTTCATTTTTCCACAAACTAAAGCCTAGCCGATTCATATTCCCTCTTATAGCAACTAAATATTTAAATTATTTCACACATTTATCATCTATTTTATAACCTTTACAAAATAGTCCTATTAGGAGTTTTCATGCAAAGTCCTTTCACAAAAGTTATTTTTTTAACAACCATAATTCATTTTCTTCCCTAAAAACTCAGCAAACAACATAAGCACTCTCATGGAAAATCCCTAAACTTTCAACCATTTTGTAAAATACTCCCCGCTTTAGCTAGCTTAAGCTTTAGAGGTTCCAAAAACACAAAAATCATCAAAAATAACCATCATAATCACTTACTTGCAAGATGATAGCTTGGTTGAAATTTTGAGCTTCAAAAACCCCTATTCTTGCTTGAATTTTTGGTGGAAGAAAAAAATGGAAATATGAAAAGATGATAACTTTCTTATTTTTCTCTTATTTTATTCATTAATCACCTAACACCACCAAATATTGACCAAATTAAGCCTCTTGTCCCCCCTATGGCCGGCTATGACTTTTTAAAGAGGCCTAATTTCACATTAAGGGCCTCCAATTAAAATTCTATAGCTATTTTGCACCTCTAGCTTGTAAAATAAAACTCTCGCACTTTATGCGATTTAGTCCTTTTTCACAATTTAGCATAAAATCACTAAAATTAATGCACCAAAATTTTCATGCATTCATATAATCAAGCCATAACTCATAAAATAATATTAAAAATAATTTCTCCGACCTTGAATTAGTGGTTCCGAAACCACTATTTTGACTAGCCCCAAAATAAGGCTGTTACAAGAGGACAAACGGTCGGAACACATGCCCATAGGACAGACTGTGTGTTACACACGACTTAGACACACTCCTGTGTGTCTACCCATGTGTACAAAATAAAGGTTGTTTATCAAGCCATTTGCCACCCTCATTTGCACACACTTGTACACAACTTCAATGGCATAATCCATAGCACAAACAAGCAACAATACCATCATAACTAAGGCCTAAACATGTCATTTACAAGCCAATATCTATCATGCTTGAAACATCATACATTGCCAAACCCAAGCATACCACAAGCACATCCACAAACATTCAATATGAGTACTTTCAATATGTATAGTCTAGCCAAATTTCACTAGCTTACCAACAAGCCAATTCTCCCCATTTAACACCTAAATTATTTAGCCACAATCATTCATCTACCAAGCAAAAAAAAAAAAAAAAGGTATATCACAAATAACATTAGCCCATGCATAACTCACATCCAAATTAACCAAGATAGGCCATCTTTCAAGGCCTTATACAAAATATAACATTTATCAATTACAAGCCAATACTTTTGGCCAAATCATAATGACACATATACCCAAAATGACCAAGTCCATATACATGTCATATTCTCAAATTGTTTAAAATCATCGGTAGCGTGATGCGATCTCCGACAATATCCAATCCGAGCTAGCTTGGTGACACTATAAAAACATGGAAAATAAACAGAGTAAGTTATATAGCTTAGTAATCTCGTATGCAAGAAATAAGCAACATTACCATGCACATAACATTCAAATAATATAACATAATTAAAGGTAAACTTACCATAGTTTCATAACCATAATCTATTCCATCACCAAACTTACTCATATTCATCATTTCCCATATTTAGTAAGCATGAGCTTTATGTACATACCTAAGCCATCTCAAAATGAATCCACACATATTATCATCTTTGACATACCCATGAATCATTCAAAATAACAATGTCGGATACTTGGGAGATTTTGCACACTAAATGCCATATATGTAACCAAAGCTACCTAAGTCTCATATCACATAATCGCTCGCTCTCGAGCTACCGATGGGTCTGCTCACACAAGCTGTCAGTCAAGACGTAACTACACGGTGCTGCTCAAATATTCACAAAAAATACTGGTATACTCAACCACCGGTACGACGTACAAGACCAGCACCCAGATCACATAATCACATAACACATAATGACCCTAGTGACATGTTACTGGTATCCTACCCTATTCCTAAGGTTCAAACGAGATTTCTTTCTTGTTCATCCATCTTCGGACTCGCTCATAGGATTAAGCTCATCCACATTAATCAAACATACAATTCATGCAATATTAAAGCAATAAAATACAATCGTATTAAAGCTCATTTTTAACATACGAACTTACCTCGGTATAAGATGGCCAATAATTCGATTTAGTCTACAACCTTGTTCTTTCCCCGATCTAGGTCAGAACTTCGTCTTTCTTGATCTATAATACCACATTTAACTTATTCAATCATCACATTATTCAATTTGATCCGAAAAACACCTTATGGTAAAATTACATTTTTGCCCCTAACTTTTCAAAATTTTACATTTCAGCCCCTTGACTCGTAAAATGAATTTCATTCAATTTCTTAAAAATACAAGCCTAGCCGAAACTTATTCAAACTCATAACAGTTCACATTTTTCATTTATTCACATTTTAACACACATTTTACAACCTTTTCCAAATAGGTCCCTTTTTGATATTTCCATCAAAAATCACTTTGTAAATGTTGTTTTCCTAACATCAAACATGCATTTCTACCATCAAACATCAAAATACATACATATTCTACATGGGTAAAATTTTAGACTTTGACATATTTTCAAATTGGTCATTGAAATAGCTAGATTAGGTTAAGACATTCACAAAAACGTAAAAATCATTAAAAACGGGACAAAGACAGACTTACAATCGAGCTTGGAAGCTTGGCCAAAACCGTAGCTATGGTTTCCCCCAAAATTTTGGCTATATGGACTAAACTGAAGAAGATGACATATTTTATTTAGTTTATTTTGGCTTTATTTACTAGATTACCAAAATGCCCTTCACTTAAACTTTGAAATTTTACTTACTCCATGTCAAATTTTGTCCATCTTAAGGTATAATGGCATAATTACCATTTAAGGACCTCAAATTTAAGAATTCATTTCAATTAAACACCCTTAGCTACTAGAACACACATTTTGCACCTATTGCAATTTAGTCCTATTAGTCAAATTGGACACTCTATCAATAAAATTTCTTAACGAAATTTTCACACAATCATTCAATCATAATGTAGACCTTAAAGAAATAATAAAATAAATGTTTCTACTTCAAATTTGTGGTCCTGAAACCACTATTCTGATTTTACCCAAAAACGGGCTATTACAAACGTAGCAAGTACAAGTTTAGCTATACATGCCATTATATAATTTATGATAGTGTGATATATCCTGACCATTTTAAATGTGTTTTTCATATAGTAATGTCATCCAACCAAGCTAGAGCTAAATCTGAGGAAGTTGAGAGCAATGCTCCAACTTCAGTTTAAAGAGTTGTATCTAGTAGTAAAAGGCCTAAATCTGAGGGCCGAGGTGAGGAGGCAAAAGAAGCCTTCTTCCAAATGATGAATGGATGGTTTACAGAATTTATAAGAACAAACCCTGCTATACAACAACTTCCCCCACCTGCTCCTCAACTGGTTCTAGAGATTCCACAGGGAGTTGAACTCATTAGAATTGGTAAGCCTCCGGTAGATAAGATCCATAAATATGGGGCAAAAGAATTTAGAGCCACTGCAGATGATGATCTAGAATGGGCTGAGTTTTGATTAGAAAATACCATTAGGGTTTTAGATGAATTATCGTATACACCAACCGAGTGTTTGAAATGTGTAGTATCATTATTAAAATATATAACCTATCATTGGTGGAATACCATAACTTCTGTTGTTTTTCCAGACTAAATTTAGAAAGAAGTACGTTAGTCAGAGGTTTCTGGATCAGAAAAAGAAAGAATTTTTAGAGCTCAAATAGGGAAACATGACTGTATCTAAATACGAGTAAGAATTTGTCAAGCTAAAAAAATATGCCAGAGAATGGGTTCAAACCGAGGTTGATATGTGCAAACGATTTGAAGAGGGCTTAAATGAATACATCAAACTTTTGATTGGAATCCTTGAATTGAGGGAATTTGTGATGTTAGCCGATCGAGCACACAAAGATAAAGAATTGAGTAAAGAAAAGAAACAAGCTGAAAGAGAAGCTCGGGTTTTTGGTAAAATATTTATGAGCAAGTCACAATCGTTTGTTTCAAATAAATCAAAGAAGTACCATGATCGCTCTACCACCTTTACGGGATATTATGGAAAAGAGCAAGGCTCTCAACGCTCTAACCCAAAATCTTCAACTCCATCTATAACCAGTGTTGAAAGTGTTAGTAATCTCAAACCAAAATGTAAATATTGCAACAAATTTCATTTTGGGGAATGCCTTTTGAGAAGTGGAGCCTGTTACCGATGTGGTTATCTTGATCATTTTCTCAAAGATTGCCCGGAAAGAATTGAAAAAGATATTGATAAAACTTCAAAGCCAAGTAATCCTGCCTCGAGAGGCAGACCACCCTGTCACCACGGTAATGTCAGTGGTAATCGAGGTGCTACAAAAGATTCAACAGTTAAATCTGAGGCGCAAGCACCAGCAAGGACATATGCTATTTGTGCTAGAGAAGATGCTTCTGCACCAGACGTCATTACTGGTACATTTTCTCTACTTGATACTGATATTACTACTTTGATTGATCTTGGTTCCACACATTCATACATATGCACAAATTTAGTGTCTGTTAAAAAGTTACTTGTTGAATTCATTGAATTTGTGGTTAAAGTTTCAAACCCCCTGGGCCAGTATGTTATGGTGGATATAGTCTATAAAAATTGCCCGTTGATGGTAAAGGGTTTAGGGTTTAGGGTTATTATTTTTTAGCTGATTTGATGTTATTGCCATTTGATGAATTTGATGTGATTTTGGGAATGGATTGGTTAACGCAACATGATGCAGTGGTAAATTGTAAACAGAAATATATAGTGTTGAAATGTCAAAATGGTGAATTACTTCATGTTGAATCTGATAAACTAGATGGGTTATCTAATGTAATTTCAGCAATATCAGCACAAAAATATGTCAGAAAGGGTTATGATGTCTATATTACATATGTATTGGTTATTAAAGTATCTGAGTTGAAGATTCAGTCAGTGTCGGTTGCTTATGAATTTCTTGATGTATTTTCGGAGGAATTACCTGGTTTACCATCAGTTAGAGAAGCGGAGTTCTCTATAGACCTTGTTCCGGGGGCAACACCAATATCTATAACATCTTATAAAATGGCTCCGACTGAATTGAAAGAGTTGAAAGCATAGTTGCAAGAGTTGATTGACAAAGGCTTTGCTCGACCTAGTTTTTCACCTTGGGGTGCACCGGTTCTGTTTGTAAAGAAGAAAGATGGAACGTTGACGTTGTGCATTGATTACAGATAGCTCAACAAGGTTACAATAAAGAATAAGTATCCATTTCCTCTAATTGATGATCTATTTGACCAGTTGAAAGGTGCCACTTTATTTTCAAAGATTGATATCTGTTCTGGCTATTGTCAGTTACGGGTGAAGGAATCAAATGTTCCAAAGGCAGCTTTCAAAACCAAGTATGGGCACTATGAGTTTCTTGTGATGCTGTTTGGTCTAACAAATGCACTTACGGTATTTATAGATATGATGAACACAATTTTTAGACCTTATCTAGACAGGTTTGTGGTGGTATTTATATATGATATTCTGGTTTACTCCCGAGATGAAAATGAACATGTTGAACATTTAAGAATAGTGTTGCAAACTTTGATTGAGAAACAATTATATGCCAAATTCAGTAAATGTAAAGTTTGGCTATAAGAAGTTGGTTTTCTCGGACATATAGTTTCTGCTGAAGGTATCAGGGTGGATCTGAATAAAATTTCAGCTATTATTAACTGGAAGCCACCAGAAAATGTGTCTGAAGTCAGAAGTTTTCTGGGACTAACAGGATATTATCGGAGGCTTGTTAAAGGGTTTTCGATGATAGCTTCTCCGATGACTCAATTATTATAAAAGGATGTGAAATTTGAGTGGTCTAATAAATGCCAGTAAAGTTTTGATAGATTGAAAGCATTATTGACAGAAGCACTTGTGTTAGTTCAGCCTGAATCGGGTAAAGAATTTATAATTTACAGTGATGCGTCATTAAATGGTTTAGGTTGTGTATTGATGCAAGAAGATAAGGTAATAGCCTATGCTTCAAGACAGCTAAAACCACATGAAAGAAATTACCTGATACATGATCTTGAATCGGCAACAATTGTGTTTGCATTGAAAATCTGGCGGCATTGCTTATTTGGTGAAAAATGTCATGTATTCACTGATCATAAAATTTTGAAGTATTTGATGTCGCAGAAAGACTTGAATTTAAGACAATGCATGTGGCTTGAATTATTAAAAGATTATGATCTTGTTATTGATTATCATCAGGGGAAAGCTAATGTGGTTGTTGATGCTCTAAGAAGGAAGTCTTTTATTTTCCTTGAGAGCAATGAATACCCGATTATCTATGTCTAATGATGGTTCAATCATAGCTGAGTTAAAGGCTAGACCAACATTTTTGCAGCAGATTTCTGAAGCTCAGAAAAATTATGATAAATTACGAGCTAAACGAGTACAGTGTGAGTTGAATTCTGATTCAGAATTTCAAACTGGGTCTGATGATTGTTTATTATTTAGAGGCAGAATATGTGTACCTAAGAACTCGGAATTGGTACAGAAGATTTTACATGAAGCTCATAACAGTAGCATGTCTATTCATCCTGATAGTAACAAAATGTACAATGATCTGAAAAAGATTTACTAGTGGCCGTGAATGAAACGGGATATTTTTTAATATGTATCTAAATGTTTGATATGTCAGCAAGTAAAAGCTGAACATCTGTTGCACTCAGGATTATTACAACCAGTCACGATACCGGAATGGAAGTGGGAAAGAATTACCATGGACTTTGTATCGGGATTACCCCTGTCTCTAAAGAAGAAAGATGTCATTTGGGTAATCGTTGATCGGTTAACAAAATCTGCACACTTTATTCCGACACGTATGGATTATTCCTTAGATAAATTGGCTGAATTATATGTTTCTGAGATTGTCAGGTTGCATGGAGTGTCTGTCTCTATTATTTCTGATAGAGATCCTCAATTTACATCTCGATTTTGGAGCAAATTGCAAGAAGCTCTGGGTACGCAGTTACATTTCAGCACTGCATTCCATCCCCAGACTAATGGTCAATTCGAACCTGTAATATAGATTTTGGAAGATATGCTTCAGTGTTGTATACTTTAATTTGAAGGTAACTGGGAAAAGTATCTGCCTTTAGTTGAATTTGCTTACAATAATAATTATCAGTCCAATATAAAAATGGCTCCGTATGAAGCTCTGTATGGTAGGAAATGTAGAATTCCATTATATTGAACATAACTTAGTGAGAAAAAGATAGACGGAGATGACTTGATCCGTGAAACAGAAGAAAAGGCAATGGTAATTCAAGACAATTTGAAAGCAGCCTCTGATCATCAAAAGTCCTATGCTGGTCTTAAACGGAAAGAAATAGAATTTTAGGTCAGTGACAAGGTATTCTTGAAAGT
Source organism: Gossypium australe (assembly GCA_005393395.2). Taxonomy (NCBI): domain Eukaryota; kingdom Viridiplantae; phylum Streptophyta; class Magnoliopsida; order Malvales; family Malvaceae; genus Gossypium; species Gossypium australe. The sequence goes on along the minus strand of CM016623.1, from coordinate 74,757,650 downwards.
ATCACCTTGGAAGAAATTTCTTCGGTTTGGTCGTAAAGGAAAAATGAGTACACGGTTCATTAGGCCATATGAAATCACAGAAAGAATTGGACCTGTTGCATATCGGTTAGCCTTACCACCAGAACTTGATCGAATTCATAATGTTTTTCATGTGTCTATGTTACGACGGTATCGATCTGATCCTTCACATGTTATTTCTTCGTTAGAGGTAGAGATTCAGCCTGATATGACATATAGTGAAGAACCGATCAAAATCTTGGCCCGTGAAACAAAAGAGTTAAGAAACAAAATGTGGCTTTAGTAAAAGTTCTTTGGCAACGACATGGTATAGAAGAGGCTACTTGGGAACTAGAAGATACCATGAGGAAGCAATACCCGAATCTTTTTACTGGTAAGATTTTTGAGGACGAAAATTCTTAAAGAGGAAGAGTTGTAACAACCCATTTTCAGTGAAATCAGAACAGTGGTTTCGAGACCACAAATTCGAGCAGAAAAGAAAATTTATTTGAATATTATTGTATGATCTGCATTGTAATAGGAATGTCATATGAAAATTCTGATAAGAAAATTTTACCGATTATATGCTTAATTGTGGAAAGGACCAAATTGCATAAAATGTAAAAGTTAAATTCTAGTAGCTAGGAGGATCAAATAGCTATGGAATTTAAAACTTGAGGTCCTTATATGGTAATTGGACAATTAATGAAAAGCTAGTAGATATTTTAGGATGATTCATCCATGAAATTTTAAAAAAAAAGGGTAATGACTAAATTGGAAAATGAATTAATCAAAAGATGATAATAGAAAATATCATCTTATTTTCATCAGGTTCCTCAATGTTTGCATGGAAACCCTAGGAGAGAGAAAGGAAACTAATCAAACTTAATTGGTTAAGTATTCGTGTCCCATTTTTAGTAATTTTTATATTTTTGAGATCGGGATAACCTAATCTATTTAGATTAGGGATCAATTTGAAAAGTTATCAAAGTATAGAAATTTTTCCATGGAAGAATATGCTGAAAATTTGAAAAATATGGTAGAAAATGAAAGGTTGTTGATAGATAAACAACTTTTACAAAGTGAATTTTGACGAAATTGTGATTTAGGGACTAATTTGTAAATTTGTGAAAATTTAAGAAAAATTCTGAATTTTATAGAATAAATGTGCTGTAAATGTTATACTAAAATTTTAGTTAGGCTTGGAATAAGGATTAAATTTCATAAATTTCATTTTTCGAGCCTAGGGATGAAATTGGAATTTATGAAAAGATTAAGGGCAAAATGGTAATTTTACCTAGTGTGCAAATTGAACTAAATGGAATATGAAATATGATAAATTGATGATTAATTTATTTATATAGATCAGGACAACTCAAATTCGAAGCTAAATCGAGGAAAAGAAAAAGTTTCAGATTAATAGAATTTCTTGTACGGACAATTATTAAAGTAAATTCGTGTAACTTAATTATTCATGTTAATATGGTTCAATTGAATATTGTGTTTGAATTGAATGTGATATGAGTTTATGTGGATTTTATGAATGTTAAAAATGCATGAAATAATCATATGCCCAAAACAAGTCCAGAAAAGGATAAATTCCATTTGAGTATTGAATTTCGATAGATAGGTGATTACCTATATCAAAAGTGGTTCTGCATATGTTGCAGACAGGATTTAGCTCGGGCGAGTAATCTTGATAAAAGCCCTCTCGAGCATCCTGTTATATAGTTCTTGAGAGCATCCTGATCGATAGTGATTTAGCATATGTTGCGCACTACCGCATCTCTTTGTGAGCATCCTGATATGCGATCGGTTGTGATCCTGCATATAATGTGGACACAAACGTAGCTCTTCATGAGCATCCTGTTAAGCTCACTTGAACTCTCTGCTACCTTATCCGGTGCTTCTTGATAGTATCTATTTAGAGATATTTCATAAGCTCTATGAGCTTCCTGAGTAAAAATCTTATGAGTTTTCTGATTAGCCTGGATAAGTGTCATGATACATGGTTACATGGCTCATTTGAGCATCCTGATATGTGGCTCGAGAATGTGCCCCCTGGTTATGAGCCCTAACAGGAACCCCTGAATATGAATTGACGGATCCTGATTTGTACACTTCGAGTGTACTACCTGTGTATCCACCGATATTTCGAATAAATTCAATGGGTAAAAATCCTGATGTAACACCCCAAACCCGGCCCATAAGTTTCGACCAGATCTGGTATGCTACGGGTTGTACATTGAAAACTTTTGCTTTGTTGGTTTCAGAAAACGTAGGTTAATTAGATAGTATTTGAATAAATAAGTGACATTTGTAAATAAAACCTTGTATTATAATTATTTTGAGTAAATAAACCTTTGGCAAAATTTAATAAGTTGTAAATATTAAAAACTACTTAGGTGAATGTAAACTATGGGGCCTTATTACATAAATACTCCAAAATTGAAAACTTAAAGAAAAGCCGAAATAATCTATAAAGATAAAAACTTGATGGCCCCTCGAGTCTGCCTCGACTCCCATGTCCACGATCTACTGCTCATCTGCAAAGTTAGGGAAAAATTATAGGGTGAGTCACCAAGACTCAGTGTGTAAATCCCGAAAACACATCAAAGGCTTGGCCCACAAACACATTATGGCCTTGGCCCGTATATAAGGGTAACTATATATGCATCATGGCCCACCCCAGCCTAGAAACCCATCCTCTACACACCAACCCGTACCAACCATCACACCTTAGGGATTTCTACAATCAACCCGTCAACCGCTACACACCATATCGACAGCTGTGCTGCCTGTCTTAAAGACTGATCACTGTGTGACCTATGTGGCAAAGCCACCGATCACCATGCGACCTTAATAATACATCGTAGCATTTCAACAGCTGAGCTGCCTGTCATAAAGATCGATCACTACGTGACCTATGTGGCAAAGCCACCGATCGCTATGCGACCTTCTTCCCCTTCATCATATCAATCCCATACCATGCATACATACATGCAAAATCAAACAATGTATTACCTAAGAGATTTCAGTTTATCGCATACATCGATACACATAGAGAGATTTCTATGATTACGTACCTGACATCCTTTGCCTACCCTTTCTGGGTAATACGACTGTTCACACAGCCCATTTTTTGGCTCTTAGCCCACAACACATATATACACATACAGATTTAATAGTGTGTTAGAGATCTACACACCTGATTATCGTTAGAACGAGACCCTCTAAGTCGACGCTATCCGTAGCCAACACCACCGCTATCTGCCTAAGGTGTTGTTCAGAAGCCGGTAACGAAACATTAGGTTAAGGCACAACAGTGGCAAGGAAAATGGTTGATCATCTTAAGGAGAATTGAAATCCTTACCTTGAAATCCTGAAAAGTGATATGAGATTCAGGGACTAGTGTTTCCGACTTTTAGATCTAAGAGATCTACTTTAATTCCCGAATGCCGCCCAACAAGAAAATAAATAGAACCATTAAACCATTAGCTTTTCGGCTTTGTCTTCCAAAACCCAAAAGAGAAAGTGAAGAGATAGGAAAATCGGCACTCACCTTAACACAAAGAATTCGACTACCCCTTAGAGATTCTGGCTTTTTGAAAAGATCGGAAGAGAAGATGATTGGAAGAAATCTATGGAGATTCGGCTTTTAATGAAGGAATCGGTAGGAAGAAGAATAGAGAATTTTGGCAGACTACAGGTAGGTTCGGCTTCAGCAAAGATCAAAAGAAAAGAATGTAGAGAAAGGATTATGAGGTTTCGGCTTTTAGAAGAAAGAAAAGAAAAGAACAATGGAGTTTTGGCTTTTGAATCAAAGTGAAGATGAGGGAATAGGGTTAGGAATTTCGGCATTTACTCAGAGAGAAAGAAAAGATGGAAACCCTAAATACCGAAAAATAAAGAAGAGAACCCTCACCTGACTATTTAAAGTTTCGGCACTCCTTAACCATATCAGAAACCGATTTCGCCTCCCCCTCAGAGTTTGAAATTTGGCCACCACTTAGCCTTGCAGATAATTCCTATCTTTTCTCCTTTATCTTCCATATTATCAACTATAATATCTACATTATCTCATTCACCTAAATCCTCCTATTTTTGAGCCTTGTTGCCGTCCACTCCACCTAACCCTAATGCCGAAAATTAGCTAACTTAAATTAAAAGAATTGGGCTCCATGAAACTTAAATTTGGGCCCCTTACTCCCTTGTGTGGCGTCACATCCTTGCTCTCTAAGTGGCGCCACTGACCACTGGGCCATAAGCCCATTTTGATATTTTAAACACAGATACCACCTTTTAAACCCTATAGTGCCCAAACAAAAATTTCACCACCACATCCTGAGCCCAATTTGGACCCCTAACAGTTAAATTAACACATTAAACATATCCAAACACTAAACGCATAGGCCCATTAATTCAGGATGTTACAGTTCTACCCCCTTAAAGAAATTTCGTCCTCGAAATTTCCAACTAACTATTAATCGTACTACCCAAGTCTCACCACTATGCTTTCGCTGCGCACTCTAATTTAATAATATATAAACATTGCATGCATACAGTTTCTATTCCCAAAAATATAGCACCCACACAAAACATACCCGATTTAATGGTGATTGAACAATCCTGAGCCTTATGCTCTTCAGACCCACATCTTAAACACATTCTTGACTTCCTTCAACATTCACCCGGATGACGCCTTCTGCAATATTCGCAAACTCGAAAGTTTGGATGTACCTTAACATGCTTCACAGAACGCGACTGCAACCCTAGAAAACTACGATCTCTTGTTTTCTTACAGTCCACGCACCCAACCCGAAGTGTTTCACTGATTTTTTTAACCTCCTTCAGTACCTCTCTAACTACCTGAGTCAGCACATCAGTCTTAACACTTCCACGGCCTCGGCCACGGCCTCTTCTAGCGCTCATCGTTGATTCTCGTATTATCTGAATTAGAAATTTTATGAATTATTAATTTCTTTCACTGATTAACCACGAACAATCTTATGGAGAGTAGTTTAAGAGTAGTTTTTTTTTTTCGAATTCGGACCTATCTACAGTTTCAGTATCAAGTTTATCTCCTAATTCTAGAAACCACATACATTTAACCATCACACATCAACATACATATATCATCCATGCACTCACATTCATCACATAAGGGTATTTTCATCATTTCTCTACCCAAGGGTATTTCCGTAGTTTTGTCCTACAGGGTATTTTGTAATTTCCTCAAAATGGGGTATCTTGGTTTTTTTTTTTACAGGAATACTTTGGAAGATTTATTTTTGCAAACCAGGTTCTTTTGTAAATCTAAGGGTTTTCAGGTAAATTTGCAAAACTTGAGTATTTCATAAAATCACGGTTGTTTTGAAAATCTACACAAACCAAGGGTATTTTGAAAATCTTGCCAACCGGAGTGTTTCGGTAATTCCACAAGTTTTGGTAGTTTTACGAATCCAGGGTATTCGAGAATATTTTCATAAATCAAGGGTATTTTGAAAATTTGACAAACCAGGAGTATTTTGAAATTTTGCAAAATAGGATGGCTGGTGCCTTTCGGGTTTTAATTATAGATTTTGGCCCATCAGCAAGTCCTCGTGGATAAGGTGAACAGTCACTACGCACCAGGTAGGATTCCAGTGAAGAGGAGGTGAGTCACTAGGACTGCTTAAGTACCAAGCTCTCCCTGAATCCAATCCTAGACATGCGCATGCCTGTTGCCACACCCTAACCCAGCGACTTGTTCACGGGTTTGTTTAGTTGAATTAAGTCTTATGAAATTGAAGAGTTGTTTAACTAAGACTAAGGTCCATCAATACTATCATACTAGTCTACGTCCATAAAGCCCATCAACCCAACAAGTATATCACATCGAGGGTTAGAATACTTACCTGCATGGATCGGGTGCCGGTAGACTCGAAGGCCATATCTTCTTCTAGAATTTTTTTCAAATTCACATCAAATTTTCAAAACACTGCTAGACCCATTTCACAGCTCGAGTTTTGAACTGAGCTTTGATACCAAAATGTAACACCCCAAACCCGGCCCATAAGTTTCGACCAGATCTAGTATGCTACGGGTTGTACATTGAAAACTTTCGCTTTGTTGGTTTCGAAAAACGTAGGTTAAGTAGACAATATTTGAATAAATAAGTGACATTTGTAAATAAAACCTTGTATTATTATTATTTTGAGTAAATAAACCTTTGGTAAAATTTAATAAGTTGTAAATATTAAAAACTACTTAGGTGAATGTAAACTATGGGGCCTTATTACATAAATACTCCAAAATTGAAAACTTAAATAAAAGCCGAAATAATCTATAAAGATAAAAACTTGATGGCCCCTCGAGTCCGCCTTAGCTCTCATGTCCACGATCTACTACTCATCTGCAAAGTTAGGGAAAAATAATAGGGTGAGTCACCAAGACTCAGTGTGTAAATCCCGAAAACACATCAAAGGCTTGGCCCACAAACACATTATGGCCTTGGCCCGTATACAAGGGTAACTATATATGCATCATGGCCCATCCTAGCCTAGAAATCCATCCTCTACACACCAACCCGTACCAACCATCACACCTTGGGGATTTCTATAATCAACCCGCCAACCGCTACACACCATATCGACAGCTGTGCTGCCTGTCTAAACGACCGATCACTGTGTGACCTATGTGGCAAAGCCATCGATCGCCATGCGACCTTAATAATACATCGTAGCATTTCGATAGCTGAGCTGCCTGTCATAAAGACCGATCACTATGTGACCTATGTGGCAAAGCCACCAATCGCTATGCGACCTTCTTCCCCTTCATCATATCAATCCCATCCCATGCATACATACATGCAAAATCAAACAATGTATTACCTAAGAGATTTCAGTTTATCGTATACATCGATACACATAGAGAGATTTCTATGATTACGTACCTGACATCCTTTGCCTACCCTTTCTGGGTAATACGACTGTTCACACAGCCTATTTTTTGGCTCTTAGCCCACAACACATATATACACATACAGATTTAATAGTGTGTTAGAGATCTACACACCTGATTATCGTTAGAACGAGACCCTCTAAGTCGACGCTATCCGTAGCCAACACCACCGCTATCTGCCTAAGGTGTTGTTCAGAAGCCGGTAACGAAACATTAGGTTAAGGCACAACAGTGGCAAGGAAAACGGTTGATCATCTTAAGGAGAATTGAAATCTTTACCTTGAAATCCCGAAAAGTGATATGAGATTCAGGGACTAGTGTTTCCGGTTTTAGATCTAAGAGATCTACTTCAATTCCCGAATGTCGCCCAACAAGAAAATACATAGAACCATTAAACCATTAGCTTTTCAGCTTTGTATTCCAAAACCCGAAAGAGAAAGTGAAGAGATAGGAAAATCGGCACTCACCTTAACATAAAGAATTCGACTAACCCTTAGAGATTCTCGCTTTTTGAAAAGATCAGAAGAGAAGATGATTGGAAGAAATCTATGGAGATTCGGCTTTTAATGAAGGAATCGGCAGGAAAAAGAAAAGAGAATTTCGGTAGACTACAGATAGGTTCGGCTTCAGCAAAGATCAAAAGAAAAGAATGTAGAGAAAGTATTATGAGGTTTCAGCTTTTAGAAGAAAGAAGAGAAAAGAACAATGGAGTTTCGGCTTTTGAATCAAAGTGAAGATAAGGGAATAGGGTTAGGAATTTCGGCTTTTACTCAGAGAGAAAGAAAAGATGGAAACCCTAAATGCCAAAAAAAAAAAAGAAGAGAACCCTCACCTGACTATTTAAAGTTTCGGCACTCCTTAGCCATATCAAAAATCGATTTCTCCTCCCCCTCAGAGTTTGAAATTTGGCCACCACTTAGCCTTGCAGATAATTCCTATCTTTTCTCCTTTATCTTCCATATTATCAACTATAATATCTACATTATCTCATTCACCTAAATCCTCCTATTTTTGAGCCTTGTTGCCGTCCACTCCACCTAACTCTAATGCCGAAAATTAGCTAACTTAAATTAAAATAATTGGGCTCCATGAAACTTAAATTTGGGCCCCTTACTCCTTTGTGTGGCGTCAGCCCCTTGCTCTCTAAGTGGCGCCACTGGCCATTGGGCCACAAGCCCATTTTGATATTTTAAACACAGATACCACATTTTAAACCCTATAGTGCCCAAACAAAAATTTCACCAAGGCCTTGACCACATCCTGAGCCCAATTTGGACCCCTAACAGTTAAATTAACACATTAAACATATCCACACACTAAACGCATAGGCCCATTAATCCAGGATGTTACACCTGACATGAAAAGATATGAATAGGAAATGAATTATTACACGTATCTACCTGAAATACATGAAAATGATGATACATGATATATGGAAATATGAGATGATGATATCTGTACATGGAATTTATTTGATGAATACGTTCACCCATGATTATAGATTTGTACATCTTGAGTGTACTGTTTGTGTAACATTGATATTTCGAATGATTTAATGATAAGGTTCTGACATGGAATAATTTGAGCTCGAGATAAATTATTATGAAATTGAACTTGAAATACAGGGATATGATTTGTACATGTTACATGAATACTTGATGTAAAAAACATATGAATATGGAAATTTGATTATTGTTGAGCCCATATATGTTTCTTAATGTTATAGTGGAATGCATAACTAACACGAGTGATGAAGATATGTGTTAGGGCTTGTGATTCAATTAACTGAATATGCCTTGTATGTTTATAATGAATTTAATTGAATAGTAAGTTTATTACCATGTTATAAGGACTTACTAAGCATAATATGCTTACTCTATTTTATTTTCCCTTATTCTATAGTAATTCGGAAGCTCGTTCGATTGGAAGCATTGGCGGAGATCACTCACACTATCCATCGGCCCATCTTGGTATATATGGCAAATTAATTATGGTTATAATGGTATGTATAGGTTAATTAGCCAATGTTGGCATGTAAATATTTAAGTTATAACTAGCCATTGGAATGGCTAGTGATGGACATGTATGGTATATGCTTGAAATGGTTGATTGATAAAAAAATTATATTGGCATATTGATGATCGAATTAAGTTAGCATATTTGGTAAAATATGTATATAAGTGAACATGGAAAATTAAGTAAATTTGTATACTTGGTTATATGAGGCATAATATCATGCATATGACTTGGATTTTAAGTTGGTTTAAATGACCTATATATTGACTTGTGAATATGTTAAAGTGTTGGTATAGGTGGATGACAATTTGGGGTGAGAAATGTTGCTTGGAAAATAGCCTATTTTTGTCCACACGGGCAAAGACATGGGTATGTGTCTCAGCCGTGTGTGACACACGGCCTAGAACATGGGCTTGTGATCTGGCCATGTGTCCCCAGCATCTTTAAAATGTCAAAACAAAATGCTCAGAATTGATCACAGGGCCTGGCACACGGGTGTATGGCTTGGCCGTGTTATCCCTGCACCTACACACGGCTTAGCACACAGGCGTGTGACCCAAGTCAGAGAGTTACACAGCCTAAGACACAGGCGTGTCCCTACCTAGGAAAATTTTTACAATTTCATGAAAATTTTTTTGAGTACCCGGTTTAGTCCCGACCTGATTCTAATGCACGATTTGGGCCTCAAGGGCTCATGTAAGGGACTATATGATGAAATTTGATTGGAATTTGATATGAATACTAAAGAATTACGAAATGTCTGTTAGTTGTTCTGTAAATTTTGGTAATGCTTCGTAACCCTGTTTCGGCGACGGGTTCGGGTTAGGGGTGTTACATAATTTGTTTTCGGTGTTGTGATGCTAGTCCTGTGGTGTCGTGACATCAATTCAACGAGGGCCAAATTACAGCTGAGGGTATTTTCATCTCCATAACACATTTTAGCTCGATTTATTCACTTGTAATGGACCTAATATGGTCATAAAACACCAAAAATATAAATAGAAATGGGGAAGGTTTAATTTGGGGAGCTTATTCCATTAGTTAATTTTTAGTTTTCTAGTTTTAGGTTTTGTTGATTTGGGAATGTTTTGTTAACTTCTATTTTGGATTCAATTTCAATGCAAGTTTTATTTTCATCATCTATTTGTACTTTTTTTCTTTTGGGTTAACATTCAATTGCTATTCTCAACGTCTGTTAATGAGTTTTCGTCTTCCAAGCGCGATCGACATACCAACAAATTAAAATTCTCTTTTTCCCCTTTCTAGTTTGCTATTTGTCTTAATATTTTAATTGAATTTAGGGAAAATTGTATTTAGATTCATAAGGATCTAAACCTGTAGGAAGATTAAAGACCGTAGGTGGAATTAATTAACTGAGGAGTTAGGGCTTGTCATTATTAGTTGGATTAAATTATGTGTGCTTAAACCCTAGGATTGACAATCTTAGGAAGTTATTTAGGTAATAAGTTTGAAAGAATAGTTTACTGAGTACCTCTTAATTTATCCTAGTTTAAATTACGAGGTCGAAAGGTAACTAGTTTCTATCGATTAGTTGATTTAGTTGGAGGTCGAAAGGTAATAAATAGGTTAATTATTAGCTAATTCATAAAAATTCAAATTATGAAGTTAATTATGAACACTAACGTAAGTTAACCTTTTGTTTGTTTACTGAGTGAATTTTGATCGTTAGTTTAGTTTTCTTTAATTTATGATAGTGTTACTGGTTAGTTTTATTTCGATTTGTCATACTATAATTTTATCCTGTTAGCCTAGAAATTAGTCTCTTGTTTGATCCAACCTCAATTAGGTAAAATCCTTGGAATACTTCTATATTCCATTGAAACTTTTATATTACAACCTGACCCGTAGCAAACACCGCTGTTATTTTATATCTTTTATTTACAATATTTCAAGTCTAGACGTTTGCACATTTGGGTGTTGATCAGTAACCATTATATCTTCCTTCACGAAAAGTCAATTACTATCAATAGTAATCAAGTCATTTATGACAAAGTCAAATAAGCCATGGCCACGTTTACTTTTCATCTATCATGAATGCTAATGACAGGATATCATTTACCCATTAGTTGGACTATGAATTCCATTATTGTAAATGATGCTACATTTTGTATAAGTTGTATACCCAATGCACTAGCTTTAAGTTCCTTACATCAAGTTACTATTTGGTGTATGTTTTTTTTATGCTAAGAGTAGAAAGCTAGTAAATTAGTAGAGTGTTTGTTTTCTGCCATGTGTTTGGCATATTCTGTGGGATTCGCCATTTGGCGAATTTCAGGTTTGGTGGATTGTTCTGTTAAGTATCCACCAACCCTAGATGTTTTGGGTGAACTCGCTAATTCACAACTCGATAAGTTTGCCTTTGTGGTTAGTATATGTTATGATGACGCAATAAGTGATGTTAGAGTTTAGTTGAGACCTAGTTAGAACTAAACTAGGATACTATAGATGATTTGATACTTAATTAATTCTTCTTGAATTTCTAGAGTGATCGTGAGATCCTTTGGCCTTCCACTAAGTTTTGTTCCGATATGTCTCTTCTATATAAGGACATCAGACTAGCATGTTGCATGTTTTGTTTACGCTTCTTCTTCTTCATTGTATTTTCGCTAAAGCTTTAGAAATTCTAATTTAAAATCAATAGCAAGGAGTTCCAGCATTTAGCTAACACCATTGTTATCACCAAATTATTGGTAATTTTTGGTAAACCCTTAGGTCATTATTGAAGGAATTTATGTGCTTACAGAAATGCATGCATAAGTTTTAGAATTATTCTTGAGGAAGAAAACTTCCTATAACAGCTCGTTTTTGGTCAAATCAGAATAGTAGTTTCGGAACCACAAATCTAATGTCAAAGTAATTAATTTAGTATTATTTTAATATTTACAGCATGATAATATGTTTGTGTGAAAATTTGGTTAAGAAATTTTATCGTTTGATTAGTCAATTTGATAAAAAGGACTAAATCGAGTAAAGTGCAAAAGTGATGTTCTATTAGTTAAAAGTGTCTAAAAGCTATGGAATATTAAAGTAAAAGTCCCTAAGTAATAATTAGACCATTATAATAGTGAGTGGACATTCATGGACACATTATTAGGTGATTTAAATGTTTAATTAAAGGTTAACTTTGTAATTTGGTTATTAAAGTAAAATAAATAAAACAAAAACCTAAATTTAGGTGCTTTCATCTTTCTTAGCCTAAAATTGAAGAATGAAGGAACCATTTTAGGGTTCTTTGGTTCAGTCAAGTTCCTAGCTCAATAGGTGAGTGATTTTTGTCTCATTTTTAATGATTTCTACGTTTTTTATATCGTTGTAGCTAGGTCTAGCTAGCCTAGGGACTATTTTACAAAACTGTTAAAGATTTAGGATGTTGTCATTGATGAATAAGCATGTATTTTAATGATTGATGATAGATTATGAATGTTTGATGATAGTTATACAAGTTTTGTTAAGTGATTTTTAGTGAAAATGCAAATTAGGGATTTAATTGAGAAATATGAAAACTTTGTGGTTAAAATGTGAAATAAATGAAAACTATGGGCTGATATGAGTACTAGGAAAATTCGACTAGAATGGGTTGGTACTAAATTGCATGAAATTGTGATTTTATGAAATAAGGACTAAATTGTAAAAATGTGAAACATTATGGGCAAATGTGTAAAAGTGCCTTAATATGAGTTTTGGACTGAATTGAATTAGAGAGATAATTAAATAAGTTAATTTTGATTACATATAGATCAAGAAAAGTGAAATTCGGATTTAGATTGGGGGAAAAATAAAGTACTCGACTAATCGACCTATTTCGTCATTTTTACATTCGAGGTAAGTTCGTATGTAATAAGTTTCATTATAAATGTATTTTAAATGCTTTAATATTGAATAAATTATGAATACAAAACTACGAACATGTTCGATAATGATTCGACGACGATTCGACATTGGAAATCCCGGTTGAACCTTAGGAATAGATTAGGATACGAATGGCATGTCATTAGGGGTTATTGTGATTATGTGATCCGGGTGCTGGTCATGTATGTCCTACCAGTGGCTGAATATACCAGCATGTGTTGCGGTTACTTGACAGCTTGTGTGAGCAGCACCGTGTAGCTACGTCTTGACTGACAGCTTGTGTGAGCAGGCTCGTTGATAGCTCGAGAGTGAGCATATATGTGGCTATGTATATGGCACTTCGGTGCGAGTTTCTTGAGTATTTGATAGTATTTCAATGGTTCAACGAGTCAATGAAAGACGTGGTTAAGTATGAAATTGATACGAGATGGTACAAGTATGTACATGAACCGTATAAGCTTTAAATCGAAGAAATTGTGAAGTTTGCATATAATCTTATGATTAAAGATATGAAAGGTTTGCTAGATAATATGAGCTACATATTGATATATTCAATTTGTTGAATTGTGCATTCATGTTTACATTGAATTTATTTCATACGAGCTTACTAAGCTATAATGCTTACTTTGTTTATTTTGCCGTGTTTTATAGTGATTTTAAAGCTAGCTCAGATTCGGGGATCATCGGAGACTTCGTCACACTATCCTACTATCACTTTGGTACTTTTGAGTTTGTGTTTTGGGTTATATGGCATGCATAGGATTAAGGTTATTTTGGTTATGAGTTGATAATGATTTTGGTCATTTGAAATGGCTTGTAAATGTTAAATGTTTAGTTTTGTATATTGCCATAGGAGTTGGCTTATTTGGTATGTTTGAATCATGTATATATATGTGTATGCATGGCTTATATTATGAAGCTTGTGGATATAGATATGGTGGATGCTAAATGGTTGAAATTAGAGAACATATATGTTTGTGAAATTGAGCACATTGATGCATATTTGGAAGTGTATAATTAGTTGAATTGTATATGTGATTTTGGTATAAATGGTATGGTCTATTTAGTGACTTGTGTGTATTGAGAAAGGTGGTATAGAATATGCATGAATTAGGCTTGAATTGGTTGATTTAAATGCCAAATTATGCTATGTTTTGGTGCCAATTGGGTTTATGTAGGTGTGCACAAGTTTGGTGGCAAAATGGCTTGGTAAATAGCTTATTTTTGTCCACACGGGCAGAGACACGGGCGTGTGTCTCAGCCATGTGTGATACACAGTCATGTACACGACCGTGTGTCCCCTGGTGTTGAATTAGAAATCAAGTCAGTATGCTCCACATAGCCTCACACACGGGCGTGTGACTTGGCCGTGTGGCATAAGTCAGTATACCCTACAAGTTTGACACGACCTAGCACACGGCCTGGTACACGAGCATGTATGGTCATCTGTAGGGCACGCAGGCTAGTCACACGGGCGTGTGTGTTGGCCGTGTGACCCAAGTCAGAGAGTTACACAGGATTGGACACGGGCTAGAACACAGCCATGTGATTTCCTTTCGAATGTCCACACGGCCTGTGACACAGGCGTGTCTTTGGCCATGTGAGACACACAGCTAGGCCACACGGGCGTGTGTACCCTGTATTATGGAAAAAAATTCTAAGTTTTGTAAAAGATTCCTGAGCTACCGGTTTAGTCCCGAACCTTCCTGAATGCATGTTTTGGGCCTCGTAGGCTCGTATTAGGGACAATATAATTGGTTGTGAATGAATTGTATTTGAATTGATTAATTGAATTTGAGAAATGTATGTAAAATGTATGATTATTGTGTTGTAAGTCCGGTAATGCTCCGTAACCCTATTCCAGCGATGAATACGGGTGAGGGGTGTTACACTTCTTGATTCTGGTTTGCATGCTACCGATTGGGTTGCATGTTATTGATTCATGCATGCATGTCAAATTTATATAATTTGATGATCTGATAGAGTATTTGTCTCTCTTTTAGCTCAAGAAGCTAACGAAGGTCCAAGCAATAAAGGCAAAGGAGCTACTGAGTAAATTACTATATTAGACTTTCTGGTGAGTTCCTTCTCAGTCCATGTGTTGTAAATTATATTTTTGCATGAACTATGTAAGGTAAGAGTTCCTTCTCAACAACATAAGTGTGGTGTTTGGTCTTGTGGTGTTCAATTAGTATTATCGATGTGGGTATGGTCTGTTATGTTTTGATGTGTAACACCCTCATTGTTGCACAAGTCAGTACCACCAATATGTAATATGTGATATGTGATATTAAAGAAGGGGAATATGTTTATGATGCCTCCTATAAGGTAGTTATATTACAAATAGGACTGGCAGATAATGAGAAAACATACGCGACTAAATAGAAATGATATGAGTAGTTAATGAGGTGTGTGTATATGAATACGACTAAACAATATGATTCTTACTTTGAATTCCGGTTACGAAGCTGGCATAAGGAAGGGTTGTGTATAAGTTATGTTTAAGTTGGTGGAGTGTAACCGCCCATGTGTCGTGTTAAGTTGGCATATTGAGTCTGTATGTATTTTATGAGTGTCAACGGACGTGTTATGAGTATTTCATTTGAACCTCTTTGAACTGTCAAGTATCTTTATGGTATTAAAGCTTTTTCATCAGTATTATCGTTGTAGATTAGTTGTGTTTTCATTATGGAACTCAATAAGTTTGTTTGAACTTACTCAATTAACCTTTCCTTCTCAGGTGTGCTGATTGAAGGAAGTGGTTCTGTTTAAGGACTATGCCAGAGAAATGTTGATTGTGAGCTATCTATTAAATTTTGTATCATGCATGACCTTTTGGGGGTGGCATGTAGAGCTACTTTGTAACTAACTTGTATAATAATTTATGTAACAGCTCGTTTTTGGTCAAATTGGAATAGTAGTTTTGGAACCACAAATTTGAGTTCAAAATATTTATTTTATTATTATTTTAATGTTTACAACATGATTGACTGATTGTGTGAAAATTTCGTTAAGAAATTTTATCATTTGATCGGTCAATTTGATAAAAAAGACTAAATCGCGTAAAGCGTAAAACTTGAGTTCTAATAGCTAAAGGTGTCTAATAGCTATAGAACCTTAAAGATAAGGTCCTTATGTTGTAATTAGACCATTAATTGTGTGAGTGGACTTTTATGGACATTATATATGTTGTTTTAATGGTTTATTAACAAGGTTATAATGGTAATTAGTATAATTATTATATGTTAAATAAAATGAAATGTTTTAATTGTGTTCATCTTCTTCAAAAGACAAACACCAACCAATTTTCTTGAGAAAAAAGGGGGCTAAGGTTCGGCACTCTTATTTCCATCAATTAAGGTACGATTTTCGTCACATTTTTAATGATTTCTATGTTTTTGAGATCGTTGTAGCTAGTACTAGCTAGCCCAGGGACTAATTTGCAAAACTATTAAAGAAATTGAATGTTTCCATTGATGAATATGTATGAGTTTTTATGATTGATGGTAGATTTTATATGTTTTTTGTTATATAGACAAATTTTGTAAAGTGATTTTGAGTAAAAATGTAAAATAGGGATTAATTTGTAAAAATATGAAAATGTGTTATTAAATGTGTGAATAAATGAAAAATATGGGCTGCTAGGGGCCTTAAGGTAATTCAGCTAAGCATGGGTTTGAACTAAATTGCATGAATTTTCAATTCTATGTGATAAGGACTAAATTGTAAAAATGTGAAACTTTGGGGGTAAAAGTGTAAACATGCCCAAATGTGTGTTTTGGATTATATTGAATAAATTAGTGATTGAATAAGCTGAATTTGTTATTATATAGATCAAGAAAAATGGAATTCGGACCTAGATTGGGGGAAAACTAAAGTTATCGACTAAACGACTCGATTCTCTGTTTTAGCATCTGAGGTAAGTTCGTATGTGATAAACATTATTACAATTATGCTTTTAATGCTTTGATATTGAATAAATTGTATATGTGAGACTACGGTCATGTTCGACGACAAAATCGACTACGTTTAGCACTTAGTGTGCGGGATTATAATAGCTTCAGCTATGCGATGGCACTTAGTGTACGAAACATCAAGTAAGGCACTTAGTGTGTGGAATTATAATAGCTTCGGCTATGCGATGGCACTTAGTGTGCGAGACATCAAGTATGGCACTTAGTGTGCTAGACATCAAGTATGGCACTTTGTGTGCAAGACATCGAGTATGGCACTTAGTGTGAAAGATATCGAGTATTTCAACGGCATTCCGTGTAAGTATGAACTTGTTATGGATTAGTACAAGTATGTATATATATATTATGAGATTAAAATCGAAGAAGTTACAAAGTTTGAATATAAGATTATGAATAAGCATATGAAAGGTTTGTTAGTAATCTTGAATTTCATGATAATATGTTTAGATTGATGATTTGTGTTTTATGAATTGTTGAGTATATTTAGTACGACTTACTAAGCTTTGTAGCTTACTTTGTTTGTTTTTCCCATGTTTTATAGTGAATTTAAAGCTAGCTTAGATTTGGGGATCGTTAGAGTCTACGTAACACTATCCAACCATCTACTTGGTACTTTTGAGTTGTGTAAATATGGTGTATGGCATGTATAGGCATGAGTCATTTTAGTTATGTTTTGAAAGTGAATATTGCCATTTGAGATGACTTATGAATGGTTATGTTTTGTTTGTATTTATAGCCATGAGATTTGACTTAATTTGGCTAGTTTGATTATGTATATATATAAGTGTGCTTATGGCTTATATTATGAGGTTTATGGAATTGTTATTATGTTTGTGAAATGGAACAAAATGATGTATATTTGATAAATGTTTTTAGATACGAGCTAATGTTATTTTGTGAAGTGTTTAATGTTACTTGGAAATTGTTGATAAATTGATGATGATTGTGATTGAAGTTTAGGCTAAGAAATGTTAGATGAAATGGTAAGAATTATGGTTGATTTGGTTGTTATGGATTGCCAATTTTGCTTTGTTTTTGTGCCATATGTGTAGGTTGAGGTTTGTACCAAATGGGGTGGCAAAATGGCTTGGTAAATAGACTATTTTTGTCCACACGAGCAGAGACACGGGCGTGTGTCTCAGCCGTCTGTGACACACGGTCAAAGTACACGGACGTGTGTCCCCTGGTGTTGCAATTGGAAGTAAGTAAGTATGCTCCACACGGCCTCACAGACGGGCATGTGCTCGGTCGTGTCGCACAATTCAGTATACCCCTCTAATTGACACACGGCCTAGCACATGGGCGTGTGACTTGGCCGTGTTGCATAAGTCAGTATACCCTACAGTTTTGGCACAGCCTGGCACACGGGCGTGTGTGGCCACTTCAAATAGTACACGGGCTAGACACACGGGCGTGTGGTCGGCCATGTGACCCAAGTCAGAATGTATGCCCTGTTTTCACACGGCCTGAGACATGGGCGTGTCTACTAGCCTTGTGAGGCACACGGCCTGTTCACATGGGCTTGTGACCCTTGTTTACATGAAAAATTTCTATGTGTCCAAAATTTTTGTATGATATCGGTTTAGTCCCGAACCACTTTTAAAGCATGTTTAAGGCCTCGTAGGCCCTTATAAGGGACAATGTGATTGAGTTGAATGATTTATGAGAATGAATGCTTATTGTTGCATAAATGTATGATATATGTGTTGTGAACTGATCGGTAATACCTCGTAACCCTATTCCAGTGTTGAATACGGGTGAGGGGTGTTACAAATTACCACTTTTATCAAGATACTGTTTTGTGAGAATCTTTACAAACTTTTTATGTATATGTTTAATCTACTATATTTTTTTTATAAGATGGTCTTATTGACATATACGCCAAATAGTTTTTGAATGTTATTTGAACTATCAATGATGCACTTGAAACTATTATATGGGAATAACCCATCATACATTTTATATAAACCTATAACCTTTTGTATAGCTTCCACCATGTGTTTTGTCTAAAAATGTTTTACCTGGTGTATCATTGATTTGATTGTTTCATATTGTTGTTCTGAGGTTCACGCCTAGATCTCCAAACTTTTATAAATTTCAAATATTATTTGTTAAATTCATATGGTTAAGTTGTGGCACTCTCTATTTGGATTTGGGGATTGCGTCAAGTAGGGAGTGTTACAGAGTCACACATACATAGTAACACATGCATAGTCTAACATCCACTCAGGATTAAGGTATGTCACACTATGAACATCGTAATTAAATAAATCTATAAGTAGATTTAGAATCTATTCTAATTGGGTTTAGTCTGATGTACTGTCAGTTCAATCAATCACATTTATGTCTCTGTCTTCTGAGAGTCATCCGCTCCGATGCTTAAAAAAAGCATCTCTCCATTTGGACTTGATAGACCACATATTAATCTTTGAATTGGTTTACTCATTTTTTATTAGACTAAGGACATGTCGTTCATCTACCAATATAAGTTGTCTTTTTGTATTACAATCCACCATGTAATACTGCTTAGTATTAGTTAAACATTAAATAAACAATGAGCCAATATTTGTTTTCATTTTGCTTTGTCTGTAAAAACCATTGAAGACAATATACAAGGATATTAACGTAATTAATGGATATTTTTATTAAACCAATTCGTTTGAAAAATACAAGTGTACATAAATAAAAATACTACACTTAGGGCACCCGATCCAACACAAAGGCTTTGGGACTGACTGGTTGAAAATTGAATAATTTTTACCTAGACTATTGCCAATTTCGCGGGATTCACTTAGTGGTGTCACGACACCAAAGATAATACGGTCGTGATGGTTTTACATGATTAGTGTCGCGACATGGGACACACATGTCACCACATCTATGGCAGTTCCAAGTTTGGAGATTTGAGGTTAAAACAGGGTCTGTAACACCCCAAACCCGGCCTAGACGTTAAGACCGGATCAGGTATGTCACATGGAAAGGTTGTTGTAAAAAGAAACTTTGAGATTTCAAAAACTTCGCGTTGTGTTAACATTTTGAAAATCAAATTCAATTTTAAGGTTTTCTTAAAAACTTTTATTACCAATGCTAACAGTCGAAAGCAGGTTTTGTAATACGAAAAGTCGAAGCTTGTGGTATTTAGAACGTATGTCACATGAAAGTGTTGTTGAAAGACCGCGCGTTTGATAAAACTTTGTATCCTTTTGAAGACTTTGAGTTCAGATGTTTGTTTATAAATACCCATTTTGCTCAATGACCTTTTTAGAAAAATTGTAGTTAATTTTGAAAAGTGTCCTTGTTATGAAAATAGAATTTGAACATTTGCAGAAACGTGATATTTTGGAAAAACGGTTATCAGGGTTTTAGGGAAAACATCCATTTTAAACATTTAAAGATAACCAATAATGGAAATGTAAATTTAAAGAAAAGTTAAAACCAATGGCCTTATTACAACAATAATCCCAAATTAAATAGAATCCTAAAAATTAAAGTGAAATGGAAGTTTACTCAAATTTGCGATGTATGGCCACCTCAGAGTCCTCCACAGCTCCAAATCCACTAACGTTGGGGATCACCTGCAAGGTTGAAACAACGGGGTGAGTTACGAGAACTCAGTGTGTATTCCCCTAATCAGTGGTTAACTGGGCCTGAGCCCATCTGAAAACACAATTGGGTCGAAGCCCTAATCAGTAACAATCTGGGCCTTAGCCCTATACAGTATCAATCTGGGACCATAGCCCCAAAATCATGGTAATGCAACAAGACATGCAACCCTCCCCGAACCTAATAGTCCATCCGCTACACTCCACCCGTACCAGCCCTACACACCTGTGGGGATTTCTAAATCGACCTTCCCATCCGCTACACTCCAAAAATGCAGTCAAGCTGCTGGTATAGTCGTAGCAAAACTGCCAGTATCAGTATATTGTGGCATAACCACCAGTATCAGTATTGCAGCAGAGCTGCCAGTAACAGTATTTGTGGCAAAGCCACCAGTATCAGTGTTGCAGCAGAGCTGCCAGTAACAGTACACTTCCTCCAATATATAAATAACCCAACCCCATGCATCATGTCATGGCATAATAATCTCGTGAATGCAATAATGTATCATCATGGCAATTTAATCAAGTATACACAACAAAGCATAACTACCCCTAAGGGCATAATAGTCATTTTCCCCACAGGGGGTTTCAGTAATTTACCCTCCAAGGATATTTCGGTAATTTTACTCACCGAGGGAATTTCAGTAATTTCGTATTTATCGCCCATTCTGAAGGCCCACTTTCTCCTCGAGCGACTCGGTTACCATTTTTAGTCGTTACCGGACTATTGGGCCTAAAACCCGATTTTGACCCATTTGGGCCCACACGCTCGTATGGCCCATTTAGCTCAAATCTAGCCACGTATATGAGATTCACCTAGTCTAGTCCAATATATACTACACAATCATACAACTTACTTATATGGGCCCACGAGCCCATTAGGCCCACTTGGCCCATCGTGACCCAAAGAGCCTCAACCCACAAGAACACTACTGATGGCCTTAACAATCATACAACCTTTTGACTTTGTACGTTCTGGTAAGTGGAGTTTTCCTCTCATTAACTTATGCTTTCCCAACTTTGATTTGGGGGTTCTGACGTTTGGCAACAGCATCTCGCGCGGATTAAGGGTCTCATTGTGCAATTGCGTAATTAACTATTTCAAAGTGTTGGGGTATGTTTTTCATCGCTTAATGGATGCGCTTCTCGTTTCGAATTCGGTTTTGGTTCTATTGATTAAGTGATAAACTGAGTGAAATTGGTAAATTATGGGTTCTGAAGTGCTCGGGGATAGGTTTAGCATCAATCGAAACCAGGTGTGTACCCGGAAACGCAGAAAATGAGGTTTCGATGAAAGCCAAAAACCTTATTATCGATGCCACACGGGCATGTGGTTGCCCGTGTGGTAGGCCGTGTGTAAGACTATAAGTCACCACACGGTCGTGTGATCGACAAGTCAGGCCATGTGCGAGTGACACGACCGTGTGATGGCCGAGCGAGGCCGTGTGCGACACACGGGCTCAACCAATTGGGACATGTGGGCTACACAGGCATATAGGCCCACACAGGTGAACCACATGGGCGTGTGGGATTTTGGGCTAGGCCGTGTGATCCATACGGCCAAGGCCAATTTGGGCCGTGAAAGCCACAAGGGTAGGCCACCTGGGCGTGGGAGCCCATTTTTCTATAATGTTCTATAAGGTTGCACAAGTCGCCCTAGTCGACTGTGGACCTAATGTAGGGTCGTATGTGACTTGACTTTCTGATTTCTGTATTGAGCATGAATTCTAATATCTGAGTGTATGAACTGTGTTTGCATAATAGGATGACATTTTATGTATGTTGCATTGCATCGGGGTGGGTTGATGATTTGGAGGAAGTATCTGAAAGGCTTTCAAGCCTGTTATTTGGTAGCTCAGATGCAACTTTCTGGTTATGTGCCGCATTTGGTATAGCATGGTGTGTAGGGATGGGTGGGTTGATTTTATCCCCACATGGTGTGTGGGGTTGGACAGAGTTGGTGTGTAGAGGTTGGTGGGTAGGATTCTGCTATTCTGTCTGATCTGCTTATTATGTCTAAAATGGGCTAAGGCTCCAGAACATATCTGATTATGTATCTGAGTGGGCTAAAGTCCACACCGTATCTGTAATGGGCTCAGACCTGAACTATGAATTTATGACTGTTTTCTAACTTTATGCCATGTGTATGTTTTCTGTGGGAATTACACACTGAGTTTGCGAAAACTCACCCTTTTCTGTTTAATCTGTTCAAGAAATCCCCAGTAGTAGACGGGTCGGTGCAGCGGAGGACTCGGCGGTGACCACGGTTTTGAACCCTTATGATTTTATTTTATTTATTTCATTTACGGTTTTCATCATACCTGGGTATACCTTATGTAATATGGTCCTTTTTTAATTTGGAATTTGGACATTTATGGTTAGAAGTAGGAAAACTTGAGTTTTCAAAGTAAACAAATTTTTATCAAATACACACGAATTCGTAAATTGTTTTTAAAAGCTTCCACAACGTATGATGTTTTGAAAATGGTTAATGAATGAATAAATGACACGTTTTGACGGTAACCTAAGATATCGAAAATGGCATTATTGTAATTACGTTTTCTAAAGCACTATCATGAGACATCGTCAGGTTCGGCCATAATGTCTAGGCCGGGTTTGGGGTGTTGCAATGCTTATATACAGATTACGGAATAATTAGACATGTATAGCATTATCATACTCAGAACAAAATATCAGACTAACAGATCTACAATTTTAGGGTTTGGTTAGCCCTTACCGACCCTACGGTAGGCCTACAGTCGATCGTAACGACTCATGCGACTATAACAGCCCGGTTTAGACCTTAGTCAGAACAGTGGTTTCGGGACCACAAATTCGAGGTCGAAAAAATATTTTAATATTATTATTGGTGTTTATGATATGTGATTGAGCATGTATGAAAGTTTTGCGTGAAAATTTCGTCGTCTGTGTGTCGAATTATGAAAAATGACTTAATCACATAAAATGAAAAAGTTGTGTGCTTATTGTTAAAGTGCTTTTTTGCCATGTTCTTTTAATGAGGAGGCCTTAAAATGAAATTAGGCCATTGAAGGTATTATGGATGGTTATGGGCAATTATTCTTAAGCTTTAACATTATTTCATTAAGGATATTTAAGTAAATATGTTAATAATGATAATAAAAATAAAACAAAACATAAACTGTTCATCTTTTTCATCACCATTGCCGAAATTACTAAGGAAAAAAGAAAAGAAAAAGAGTTTAAGGGTTCGACACTAAGCTTGGCCAATTGAGGTATGATTGTTGATCGATTTTTGATGATTTCTACGTTTTTGTAATCGTTGCTTTATGCTCTAGCTAGCCCATGCTTTAATTTTAGAATTTGATGGTGATTTTCAGATATGCCATTGATGAATGTTTGAGCTTTCTGATAGCTGATGATGAAATATGAAAGATATGTGAAAGATTAACATGTTTTGTCTTTGAATTTTTAGTGAAATTGAGTAATTTGGGCTTAATTGTGAAAATAAGAAATTGGAGGAAGGACTAAAACGTGAAATAAATGAAATGTGTGGGTTTGTATGGACACAAGGAAAATTCTGCTAGGCATAAGTGAAAAGAGATTTTGTGTATTTTGTGATTTTATGAATTAGGGACTAAAGTGTCAAAATGTGAAAATGTGAGGGCTATTCTGTAAAATGCCCTAAATATGTGTGTTTGGACTAAATTGAATGAATTGGTGATTGAATGAGTTAAATTTGAATATGTATAGACCAAGAAAGGGGAGATTCGGATCGAGATCGAGGCAAAGACAAAGTACTCGATTGATCGGCTAGTCTCGGTATTTCGACGTCCAAGGTAAATTCGGATATAATACAAGTTGTTAAATTTATATCTATGTGATGAGAATTGAATGAATGTATAGTTAATGAAATAGAAATGTATTACATATGAAATCGAGTAATGAGGCACTAAGTGTGCGAAATTAGTAATGAAACAAAGATGATTAGCACTGTGTGTGCGAAACAATAGAAGCTTTGGCTTATTGATTTGGCACTGTGTGTGTGATACCGAGATAAGTTCGGTTTAAAGTATAGGCACTAAGTGTGCGATGACAATTATGCTTCGGCTACGAAATTGGCACTAAGTGTGCGATTTAACCAAATGAATAACAAAGGTTGATTGAAATGCAATATCGAGCATAAATTAGCACGA
Source organism: Gossypium australe (assembly GCA_005393395.2). Classification (NCBI taxonomy): domain Eukaryota; kingdom Viridiplantae; phylum Streptophyta; class Magnoliopsida; order Malvales; family Malvaceae; genus Gossypium; species Gossypium australe. Next base: position 74,733,074 of record CM016623.1, on the reverse strand, counting down.
ATGGTGAATAACTTTGTGTTGGCTAAGGTATGTATTGAACCTATGTGATTGTTGAAATTGTATATGGAATTATGAATGGTTGAATGAGTATATTAGCTATGGAGGATATGGTGTGAACATTTGAGAGTTGATCTATGTGATGGATTCATTTTGTATATTGTATTTGAGCTATCAAATTGAATGTATTATGTTACGAACTTACTAAGCTTTAAAAGCTTACTGTGTGATATGTTTCTCTGTTTCACAGTGTCAGTAAAGCTAGCTCAGATCCGGGAATCGTTAGCCACTCAATCACACTATCGGCTATCTATTTCGGTACTTTTGAAAAGATGTGTATAAATGTGGTATATGGCATGTATAGGCTAGTTAATGTGGCATGTTTTGTAGTGTGTAATCTTTGCCATGTGATATGGCTTAAAGGTTGAATAATGTTAGTATGTATGTGTGGAAATATGTGAGTGACAAATATGGTATGCTTCTTGTTTAAATGTTTGATGAAAATTGTGGTTTGAATGTGATTTGTGGTAAGGTTTATATGATGCTTAACCTATAAGACTTGGGATGTGAAATTGGGTGTTTTGGATGGGCTTATTTGACTAAAAATGGTGTATGGTTATAGATGGTATAGTTGATGTTGAATTGGTGCTTGTATTGGTATGTTTGGTGGCATTTTGAGGCATGATTTGGTATTGATTTGAGACTTGTAGGTGATTCAATGTGTGGGAGGCAAGTTTGGCCTTGAAAATGGCCTATAATTGCCCACACGATTGAGCACACGGGCGTGTGGCTTGACCATGTTGTTTAATTTGGTAAATTGATTCAAGTCAGACTCGACCACAGGCTGGACACACGGGCGTGTGACTAGCCGTGTGGTGCAAGTCAGTGTTGACCACAGGTGAGGCACACGAGCGTGTCTCAGGCCTTGTGAACAAGTTAGTATGTATGCCCTGTTTTGCCACGGCTTTGACACACAGGCGTGTCTGAGGCCTTGTGAGGCACACGGCCTACCCACACGGGCGGGTGACCTCTGTAACTTAGAAAAATATTTGAATTTCAGAAAATTTCGTATGTGTTTGGTTTAGTCCCGACCCCTTTCTAACACGTATTTAAGGTCTCGTAGACCTCATTAAGGGACTATATGTTTATATTTGAATATATTTGATTGATGTTGACTTGTGTTGTGAAATGAAATTAAATACTCTGGAATGATCGGTAATGCCTCTTAACCCTATTCTAGCGACGGTTTCGGGTTAGGGGTGTTACAATGACCCTAGGGAAATTTTCAAAAATATGGGTCCACATGCCCGTGTAGCTTGCCTGTGTGGGCTCACACGCCCGTGTGGCCCACACACCCAGATTGGTCTTACTCGTGTGGCCCACACGGCCTAGCCCAAAATCCATACACCCGTGTGGCCTAAACGCCCAACTTGGCCTAGCCCGTGTGGCCCACACGGCAACACTCCGGCCACCACACGGTCATATCTCGCACACGAGCGACCACATGCCTGTGTGGCATCGATAGAACCATTTTTTTGGCTTTTGTTGAAGCCTCGTTTTTTGCATTTCGGGTACACACCTAGTATGATTTGATGCCAAAAACACTCCCGAGCCACACAATACCTAAAATCAACATAAGAAACTCCCAACATCAGTTTTAAACCTTAATTTAACCAAAACAATGAAACCCAAAATGGTTCAAATCAAGCACTCAACACTTATCCTACCACCCCGAGCGATTCTGACTACTATTCAGCGAGAGGAGAGTCTCATTCTACTCGGTTTCCTGCTGCCAAAATAGAAAATAAGGTTCCAACCAGCAATTTGGAAAACGAACACTTCAAACAATTACTAGAATCCCACTTACCCACAACTAGATTGCTGATAGATCGAAACAAAACAGAAGGAAGAATCAATGAAAAGGAAAAACGACAGGTTTGGGGAATACAACGTGAAACTAACGTCAGTTTTTTTTCTGGGAAGAGAGAAATTTTTTTTTTGTTGAAAAAGAAATGGATAAAAAATAAAAATATCCTAAATCCCTAATTTTTACTCCCACTAACCCACTAACTCATAACTCCCTCAGAAATCCAGCTCCACCAAAACTCTTAACAGATACTCTAGCAAAAATTAACACCCTTGCTAACGCAGGGATTCCAACGCAGAACCTCTAACACATTGACTCCCTTACCACTCGAACCAATAGGCTTATTCTAATATGAATTCACAGGAAATTAAATATAATCCCACTGAACAAGGATAAGGCTTGGATCTAAAAATAACCAAAATTTGCTAAAAGTAGGGCTTAAGCTTGGGACCTCTCACACACACCCAGTACACTTAACCACTGAAGTAGACAGATAGTTGTGCCAAATATTTACAGAAGCAGAAATAAATTATTCAGGGCGTTACAGCTAACTTTAAAAAATGGAGGTTTTCTTTTTCTGTTTTGTTTCTAAAGAATGGTGAAGAAGATGATAGCTTATCATCTTTCTTTCCACTACCTATTATATATATACTTTAATTAACTTAAATTAACCTTACTTATTTAATATAATTATAATTATAACCTTCCAAATTCGGCTTAGACGTTATGGCTAGATTGAGAAGGCTACTTTAGCCACCGAAATGGCTAAGCTAACTTACTTTACTTTTGAAGACCTTAAATAAACTCATTTTAGAGAAAACCATAGTTGTACTTTGAGTTTGCTTAAAAGCATTCATTTATTAGGTCTGTATACTTAAGATTCATTTTATTGTTGATAGTGTTGTTTTAAAAAAACCGTTTGCTTGTTGCTCTTTTTTTTTAAAAAAAAATCGAAGTTAAACTAATGCACCGGAAAAACCATTTTTCAAGTCATTTTGGAAAATTAGTTGGCTTATCAATTTTTTTTTCAAAAACAGTTCCTTTGCAATGTAGTGGAAACTAGGGAACAGTATGTAACACCCCAAACTCGGCCTAGAAGTTAGGCCCAAATCTGGAATGTCACATTAAAGGCACACTTCAAACCGATTTACTAATTAACCATTTAAGGCCCAAAAGCCCAAAACCCTTGTATCTTGTTAAGTTACGTTGAAAAGTCCATATTTTAGAAAACATTCATAGGCTAAGTTATTTCGAAAACCATGTTAACTTTAGAAATTTTATGAAATTTATTAAGCGGATAATTGAAACAATAATAATAAAACCCAAAATCTAAAGTCAATTAGGAGTTACATGGCCTTATTACAATCCAATGAAAAAAAAAACAAAGTATTTAAAATAAATTCATTTGAACGAAATAAAACATTTGATCAGCTTGTAGTGTGGCCATCTCCGAGTCCTCTCCCACGTCGAGCCGTTTATTCAAGATTACCTGAAACATTAAATAAAAGGGTGTGAGTTTCGAAACTCAGTGTGTACAATCCTTGGCAATCAAATCACATACAAATATTCATATTGGGCCTAAGCCCTATCAAAATCGGTGGTCTTGGGCCTTAGCCCACAAGGACTTCATATCATATCATATCATATCATATCATATCATATCATATCATATACAAACAAGATAATGCAAAAACCATCCCAATAATCCATCTGCTACACACACCATTTCCCCTCCAACCTTATACACACCTGTGGGGATTTCTAAATCGACCCACCCATCCTCTACACACTAAAGGTAGCCCGGTTGCGGTACTACCTAACGTTGCAACAAAGCTGCTAATCATATATTGGGCTTAAAGCCATTGGTGGATCCATGGCCATACGACTATGCGATCCTTAAATCTTCCTCCGTACCATAATTCCCACCATATGCATCCTAAGCAAAATATCATATGAATGCATCACACACACGAGTAACATCCATAAACTCATATTTGTCACATAGGGTATTTCTGTCATTTCACTACCCAGGGGTATTTTCGTAATTCTACCCTACAGGGGTATTTTGGTAATTTGGCAAGATAGGGGTATCCTGGTAATTTTTGTAAAACAAGGGTGTTTTGGTAATTTGTAAAATAGGGGTATTCTGGTAATTTTCAAAATATAAGGGTATTTTAGTAATTTCCAAATATAAGGGTTTTTTAGTAATTTTACGAATATAAGGGTATTTAGTCCCTCTCGGGTTTTAGTTATGAACTTTGGCCCATCAACAAGTCCTTGCGACTAAAGTGAACAGACACTACGCACCAGGTAGGATTCCAGAGAAAAGGAGGTGGGCCGCTAGGGCCGCTTAAGTACCAAGCTCTCCCTAGATCCAATCCTAGACATGCGTATGTCCGTTGCCACACTCTAACCCAGTGACTTGTTCATGGACATGTTTAATTAGATTAAGTCTTATGAAATTTAAGAGTTGTTCAAACTAGGCCCTAAGTCCATAAACCCTAACATACTTATCTACGTCCCTATAAAGCCCATCAAACCCAAATTACATCTTTACGGCCCATTAGGCCCAAATCACATTCTTATGGCCCGTTAGGCCCAAAACAATTCCAGATCAAGTATTATTCTTGACAGACTCGGTTCATACACCAAACCAAACAAACTCATCAAACCTAGCCTTAGGGCCCACTAGGCCCATTTAGCCACTTTCAGCTTTTCGGCTTTTCGTCATTGCCGATATCGTGTGTGTAGTGTTTGTACACACTTGGTAATCTTGTGCGCTGCCAATTAACCAAAGCTTTAACACATACTTATCAAAAACCGAAACCTCACCGTGTGCCTTACGTTCTAGTAGCCATTCTTTTGCTACTATTGGCGATTATCCTCTAGATCTGCACCCAAACACCTATATCATCAAAACCAAGTGATCCATATTGATCATAAATCATCCCTACGAGCCACATTAGATTCGACCATTTACTAAACCATGACTGAGTCGAGAACACTTACCACATTGTTGCAACCCTTACCTACCACGCTTGCGATTGTTGAGCCTTACCCTTGTTAAAACATGTTAATGACAAGGAGGGGTTAGATAGCCCTTCGGCTTTTAATGAAACACACTAAAAAGTTCAACTTAAGCACTTACCAAAATCCTTTGATCCTGCGGCTTAGATATCTGCTGAACAAGATTCGTCTTCCAACGTGACTAGGAGTAGATAACAAATGATTGAGATGGAGAAACAACAACAAGGGTTCGACAAGAGTAGAGATTCGGCTAGGAAAGATAAGAGTAAATTCAGAAATGAAGGGAGTTTGGCTTACCAGAAATTCAGCAAAAAGAGAAGAAACCATTTGGGGGGAAAGAATAAAACTAGAGAATGCTCAAAAAAACCCTTCAAGCATTCGACCCCTTCTCCTTTTAAAGCCACAGACCGAACACTCCCCTCCCTTAGAGTCCCATTCGGCACCACTATATCCACCTCCCAATCCCTATCTTTTCTCCCTTATCTTCACCTTAAATTTCTCTCCTAAACACTCCCCTTCAAAGTCCCATCCAACACCACCTCCTTTTTTCCAGGCAAAAAAAAAAAATAAAACTCCTTAAATTTCCCCTCTTAGGCCTCGAACCTTGGACCTCTTTAACTGACAATCATGCCACCTCATACCTCCTCAAGTGGTGCCACTTGCCACTGGACCACAAGCCCATCTTGTGTCCTATTTTCACTCAATCTGCTTAAGAGGCTTCTTGCCTGAGACTAGGGTCCACTAAGCAAGAGAAAATAAATTTTTCCTTATGGCCTCCCCTATCTCTAAGGCTTCAAATAATCCTGATAATACCTTAATATTATTATTTTAAGTGCTAATCATACATACCAACCTCAGTGCACAAAAAATTAAAGTTTCGGGATTTTTGGGGCGTTACAACCCAATAGGCCCAAATCTACTAGGCCCAAATTCGGGGCGTTACACAGTATCAAATTTTACTTAATTTATGATATCATGCGTTATCTGGTTATTATGATCGAGTAATTTATTGATCACTGAAATCAGAGTTTTAAATTTATAATGAATGAGATCGAACCTGGAAACTAACTCTGACAACGATTAAAGGCAAGTGTACCTATCGAACAGTAGTATAGCTTAGGCAAGACCGGATTATCGAACCCAAAGGAACTAAAAGTACTAATACTAACTTTCTTTTTATTATTTAGCCTAAAATAAAGTGGAGTTTCCTTAATCTAAATTAACGACTACTAAGCAAAAGACGTGAAGACAAAAAGAACGAATTGGGAAATAACTTGAAGAAAAACTCAGTTGATCACGATGATGCCTTCAGAAAGAATCCACCTAGACTTCACTTGTTATCTGACACTGAACCATACGATTTATTCACTTAGTTTGATCCCTAGGACTCCCTAACCTATATTAAACCCTCTCTCGAGGCGAATAACGTCTAACCCTAGGTTAATTAATGAAAATCTCTTTCTCGAATAATAACCCCCTAGAATATCAGTAAATCGATCTATGAATTCCCATATTAGGTTTCACCCTAATCCGACAAAATCTCGTCACCCTATCTCTGGGCGTGTGATCAACTTTGCTTAATTACGCTAGATCTACTCTTAGGCGGGGTCTATTCCTCCTCAACCTAAGCACATCAAATTTGAATTAAGCACACATAATTAAGAACAAACTAAGTATTTATCATATAATTCAGAAATCAATAACAAGATTCATCTAGGTTTCATCCCCTTCAGGTATCTGAAGGGTTTAGTTCATAACAAATAAATAAAACATCTCAAGAGAAAAGATAAAACAAAACATAAGAAATCACTAAAACTCCCTGAAGGAATTAAAGGAGAAATCCACCGTCTTGAGTAGAATTCCAGCTTCTTGGGATGGATCAACTAACTAACTTCGAGCGATTTCCATAACTCTGACCTTTTCAGCTTGGCTCTTTAGCCTAGCTTCACCGCCCCCTCAAAGGTGGTACTTAGGGGGTTTATATAGGCTCTTGGAATGTGTTTCTTCGCCCCAAAGTATCCAAATCCGAATGAAATTGCTCTTTGCCACGATAGGGACACGGCCATGTCACACGCCCCTGTGACTAGTCTTTGGGCCGTGTTTGGACTTCTTTAATGAGGCACGGCCGTGTGACTCGGGGGTAAGGCCGTGTTCTAGATGCTTGATAAGGCACGGCCGTGTGATATTTGGGCCAGGCCGTGTCGATTTCGTGATATGGCCTATTTACTCCATTTTGGGCCTGTTTTATGCTCTTTTCATCCTCGGGTGCTTTCCTGGGTATAAGACATGAAAAGAAAGGATTAAGAGCACCTTTTTATATGAATCGAGGCTTAAATCATCCAAAAGCATACTAAATGTGGGATTAAAATATGTTACTATTACGGTTTATCAAATACCCCCACACTTAAGCTTTTACTTGTCCTCAAGCAAAATTCTCAACTTACAATTAAGATACACTTTCCATGATTCATAATTCCTATCAACAATGTCTCATCATAATTCATAGATAATTTATACATGGATGATCTAACTCGAAGAGTCCTAAAGATTCAAACAGTTAAAGTCATATATTTGTAGCATAAAAACGTAGGTGTTTCCCCTTATCTAAATAATTACCTTTGATTCAAAATCAACAACGATTGACATCCTCACTAAGGATTCACTCAAACCACTCGAGGTGTTTAAGGTTCAAAATTAAGCTCTTAGAAGTCGAACCTGAAAAGTTAATCCCATAGGCTTGCCTAAAAATTGAATCTCCACCACTGTAATATGAGATGATACACAAATCAAAAGGTCTTTAATAGGGTTGTAACAGGGCTAGGGTTAAAGATGTGGATAAAGGCTAAGTTAAAAGGTTAAAATCGAGACTGACTTGATGAATTGCCTAACTAACAAAAATTGAACTAATCCTAAATGATTACATCAATTGAAAACTAATAATACGAGTTTTTTCCTCAAGATGTGGAATTTTAACATGTAAGCTCATTTAATTATAGAACTAGTAATGAAAATACTTCAATTTTTTAAGAACAAACTAGTAATATTACATAATAATGAATGAATCTATTACTTAAAAATAACAGCTAGACAACACATCAAATCAAAACTCGATATAAGGGTAGTCAAAAGGAATGGTGATAACAAATACAAAGGGGTTTTGGGTTAATATTAGTTGGTGAGTCAATAAAAAGGGTTGTTAGGATCAACGGGGTTTACTAGGGGTTAGTTGTTAAGGTAGGCTATTTAGTGGAGTGAATGGGTTAAATCCTAGGTGCCTTTATCATTTTAGTATATCAAATCATCGGTGTGATTTCAACATGTATAATCGAGGCAAGTTCTAGAATAACAGTTCAAAGTTGACATACTCATAATCAATAGAGTGAGCATGAAAAAGAATATATGCTCTATAAGGCTCAAAATCTCACAAAAATTATGGGTGTTTTGACATCAACCTTGTAAATTTCAAATTTCAAGATAATATTCAGATTCAGTTTAACAACCTAGCCAAGATTTTAATTCTGAAAAATAGACTTATCATGATTGATTCTCTAATATTCTTCTAATTTAATCATCAATGCACAATTAACTATGACTTAATCTAAAACATATCAATAAAAATCATAAACCATCAGAAATTTCATCCTAATTAGTAATATGAAAAATTTACTTAAAAACAAGACTAAATTCAGGGATTTGAGAATAATGAAAAAAGTTAGGCCGGATTTGCCCTCAATGTACAAAGATAGATATAACATTTATGGGATAAATCAAAAGAGAAGGGGAAAGAATACTCCCTGAATTTTGGATGGTATCCCTGGAGGATGGTAGAGGTCGCGGTGTGTGATGACTCGTGTAGTAGTGAATTGCTCCTAGTGATGTTTTTTGAAACTGCTAAGTCATCAGTTAGAAATCTCAGAGGCGTAATTAAATAAATGTTAGGAATACTCGAAGATTAGATGTGGATGATACTCATGATAAAAGTTGTCAATGTATGAGAAAAATGTTCAGACTGAAGACAAATTAAAATAACTAGAAAAATAAAAGTGAAAACTTAAAATAAAGACAAAAAACTTAAAAAAATCTAGATAAAAAGGACTCAGAGGTCCTCATTATCGGCCGGGTCCTGTGGTGGTGATGGTGATGAGATATGGAGGTGATTGCATATTTGTTGGAGGGTGGCCTCTATCCCATCAAAACGTCTAGTGTTTTCGACGAAATACTGCTTGAACTGGTCGAGCCGTGCAGAGATATTTGCCAATGAGGTTGTTGCATGGGATGGCCGTTGGCTCGGAATCGGTGCCTCCTGTGATGGTAGTGGGACATCATCAGTAATGTCCTCGGGGCTCCCCCTCGTTTGTGGGTGTCACTAATCTATATTGAAGAGGGTCAGTCCCTCGACAATGTTTAATCATCCTCACGTGTAGCATCATTTGGATGCCCTGAGGTACCATATGGCCGATCAGTGTAAGTGAGGAAATCTGAGCCTCAGTGTGGGGGAGGCCAAAGTATCGAGCCAGCCTAGTAATATACGGCCCCATTGATAAAATCCCCTTCCTGTGCGGCTCTGTCTGATGTTGAATTGCATAGGCGATGAAGTATGCCAAGTCGAAAACGTGCCCTTCTGACATGCACGATAGGTAGTAGACATCGTGCTTGTTGACCACACCGGTGCTCTCACGTCGACCTGTGATGGTGTGAGCGAGAATTGCATGAATATACCTTAGGGGTGGGCTAAGGGCTGTCGCCTTCGAGCGACTGGGGTCGTAGACATTCGTGGTGGGTGCTAGGCTGGGCCAGCAGTTAAGGGGAGTGTAGTGGAATTGACAATTTAACTCGGAGAGTGGATTCTCTGCTATGAATTCCTCCGTATAGAGCCCGAGTGCTGTGCCAAATTGCGATACGCTTAGTCGACGTACTGTGCCCCCTAAACAGAATTGGATTGTGCCCGGGTCGTCATATTGGGCCATCACAGTATGTAATGTGAAAGTGGTGTAGAACTCGAGTGTGAATTCCAAATATGTGGGCTCGATGATAAGGAAAAATTTCTCCCACGGGTCAGTCGAGATGACTGCTCGAATATCGTCTGTCAGCCCAACTTGTTCCACTGCGTTCCAGACAATGCACCTACCAGTGCCAAGATGTCTTTTTTGGAATGCCTGGTACCGTTCTTCCTGGGCTTCCTGAGAGACTTGGAGGAAGTGGTGTCGTATTTCAGAGGAAGCACTGGTTGAAGATGAGTCGGGTCCTTTTCACTTTTTCGAGCTCAGTGCTGTTGATCGTTTTGGTCGAGATGACGACATTGTACCTGAAATCAGTGATCAAATATAAAGCAAGTTCTTTTGATCAAGCCTCAACAATAATATAGCTAGAATATCCCACATTAAATCAAGTAAAATTTGAAGAGTTAGAATCTTAAGCATGTTAATCATCATAAATTTTTTGACAGTAGATATTATTTCAAACAAAGAAATGTATCAATCTTATTAGTTCTAAAATGCAAGAACTTATTCCTAAATATCAACATGAAATCTAGCAACCAATCCATCACAATTTTTACTATAGGCATTCATGGGGAATGAATTTTTTGAGACAAGTTCCTAAATATAAATCATGCTTAATACTAAAACTAAACAAAAAAAATAAAAGTAAAGTGACATAAAATTTATCAAGCTTTAAGTCAAGAAATTGAAGTAATGAAGGGAACCAAGGGTTGTGATTGTGTAGATTGATTGAGCATGGGCGGAGCACGGTGGTGCTGTGGCGATTTTTGCAGGTGCACGGCTGTGGAGAGGGCGTGGTCTGTTACAGTACGGTTGTGGTGAGGGCGTGTGGGTGGTTTTTGTAAGGTTTTTGGAGAGAAGGGCAAGGGGAGGAGTTTTGAGGGGAGTTGAGGGAGTGGTTGTGGCTGGATTTGGGAGGAAGGAGGCTAAGAAATCTGATTAGGGTTGATGTGAGGGGGGTGAGCGGTTAAATTCGTTTAAATAGGAGTGGGGGCACGTGTAGTTGCCACGCCCGTATGGATTTTTAAATAGCCCGTGCTTTTCGTGATTTTTAAAATTTGGGCGCGTTCAGGGTTATTGGCACGGTCGTGGGTAAACGGGCACGCCCGTGTTCAAATTCACACGGTCATGTAGCATGGGCATGTTTTTCCCGTGTTCGACAAGTCAGTATGTTGGCACAGTGAGGTGACACGGGTGTGTGTAGCCCTGTGTGTGGCAAGTCAGTATCTCCACACGGTCATCGGGCACGGTCGTGTTTAGCCCGTACTTAACAAGCCTGTAACCTCACATGGGAGGTTGGCACGGGCGTGGTATATTATCGCCGCCCGTGTTTTGGAAAGAAATTTTCTCTGTTTGTGCACGGCTACTAGCACACCCATGGATCGTCCCCTGGTTTTTACACGGCCACGGGCACGCCCGTGTGTAGTGCCGTGTGACCCTAACCTGCACTTCATTGGTTTAATTAGTATGGAGTCAAATTAAAATGTTATTGGATTAGTGCTCGGGTTGCCTCCCGAGAAGCGCTCGTTTATAGACTTAAGCTAGACTTTCCCTGTTTTTATTTCTAAAAGAAGGTTCACGGAGTTGAAGCTCCTCTCTTATATCCCTAAAATCTGCACCATTATAGTCGGTGACCATTTACCTTGAATGTGTCCTTAGTGGGATGAGTTACCTCGATTGTGCCATGTGGGAAAATTGTTTTGATCATGAATAGGCCTGACCATCCTGATTTCAGCTTTCCCGGGAATAGTTTAAGCCTTGAGTTGTATAGCAGGACCAAGTCCCCTACTTCGAATTATTTTAATTTCTTGAGACGAGCATCATGGCGTCGTTTCATTGCCTCCTTGTATAATTTTGAATTTTCGTAGGCTTCAGTTCTCCATTCGTCTAGCTCGTTCATCTGCATCATTCTTTCCTTTCCTGCAGCTTTAAGATCAAAATTCAAAAACTTTATTGCCCAAAAAGCTTTGTCTTCTAACTTGAATGGTAGATGACAGCTTTTCTCGTATATCAGTTTGTATGGGGATGTTCCTAGAGGTGTTTTAAATGTTGTTCTACAGGCCCATAAAGCATCATCTACTTTTAATGCCCAATCTTTTCTATTCGATTCAACCGTCTTTTCTAGGATGCACTTAAGTTCTCGGTTTGCTACTTCAACTTGCCCACTGGTTTGAGGGTGATATGGGGTAGCTGTCCTGTGGTATACTCTGTATTACTTTAGAACTTTTTCAAATTGAGTATTACAGAAATGAGTGTCCCTATCACTAATGATGGCTCTAGGTGTCCCAAATCGAGAAAACAATTTCTTGAGAAATTTAACTACTACCCTAGCATCATTGGTAGGTAAAGCTTCTGCTTCTACCCATTTTGACACGTAATCAACTGCCACTAGGATGTATTTGTTTCCAAATGAACTAGGGAATGGTCCCATAAAATCAATACCCCATACATCAAATATTTCACATGACAACATATATGTTTGAGGCATTTCATCACGTTTAGAAATATTACCTGTTCTTTGGCATTTATCACATGAGGCAACATACCTGTTGGCATCTTTAAATAGAGCGGGCCAATAAAAACCTGATTTGAATATTTTGTGTGCTGTCTTAATGCCACTGTAGTGTCCTCCTGAAGGTCCTGAATGGCAATGTTCCAGGATTTTGCTTGCTTCTACCTTTGTAACGCATCTTCGAATTACCTTATCTGCACATATGCGAAAAAGAAAAGGATCTTTCCAAAAATAGTTTTTCACATCAGCAAAGAATCGCTTCTTTTGGTGATGTGTTAGTCTTTTTGGCAGGATGTTAGTGGCTAAATAATTCGCAATATTTTCAAACCATGGTACCTCAGAATGTGTTATAGAAAAGAGTTGTTCTTCGGGAAACGAGTCATTTATTTCACTTTCGTTGAGCTCTTTGGCATGTGGATTTTCAAGTCCAGAGAGGTGATCCGCTGCAAGATTCTCAGCTCCCTTCTTATCTTGTATCTCAAAGTAAAATTCCTGTAAGAGTAAAATCCATTGTATGAGTCGAGGTTTTGCATCAGATTTAGTTGAAAGATAACGAAGAGTTGAATTGTTAGTGTAAACAACAACTTTAGACAATATTAGATATTGCCTAAACTTGCCAAAAGCAAAAACTACAGTTAGAAATTCTTTATCTGTGGTGGTGTAGTTTTCTTGTGCGGGTGTTAATGTTCTGCTGGCGTCGTAAATTGGCTGAAAATGCTTGTCTCTTTGTTGTCCCAAAACTGCACCTACTACAAAATCACTTGCATCACACATTAGTTCAAAGGGTAAATTCCAATCAGGTGCAATTATAATTGGAGCATTTATTAGTTTATCCTTAAGAACATGAAATGTATCTAAACATTCCTGATTGAAATTGAAAGGAACATCTTTTTCCAGTAATTTTGTTAAAGGCTTAGCTATTTTAGAAAAATCTTTAATAAATCTTCTATAGAACCCTGCATGTCCTAAAAAGCTTCTAATAGCCTTAACTGAGCTAGGGAGAGGTAATTTTTCTATGGTTTCAACCTTTGCTTTATCTACCTCAATCCATTTACTAGAAATCTTATGTCCTAACACAATCCCTTCTCTAACCATAAAGTGACATTTTTCCCAATTCAAAACAAGGTTTGTTTCCTCACATCTTATTAAAACTCGTTTTAGATTTTTAAGGCAAAGATGGAAAGAATTACCGAATACCGAGAAGTCATCCATAAATACCTCCATAATGTCTTCCACAAGTTCATCAAAGATTGCCAACATGCAACGCTGAAAAGTAGCAGGAGCATTACATAATCCAAAAGGCATTCTATGATAAGAAAACGTACCGTATGGGCATGTAAATATTGTCTTCTCTTGATCTTCTGGAGCTATTGGGATTTGGAAGTAGCCGGAAAGCCCGTCAAGAAGATGTAGTACATATGCCCTGATAATCTTTCTAACATTTGATCTATGAAGGGTAGAGGGAAGTGATCTTTTCTGGTGGCGTCATTCAACTTCCTATAGTCTATACAGACTCTCCAACCTGTAACTGTTCTTGTAAGGATTAACTCATTCCTTTCATTGGGCACCACAGTCATCCCTCCCTTCTTTGGAACTACCTGCACAGGGCTTACCCAAGTACTATCAGAAATAGGATAAATTATTTCTGCATCTAGAAGTTTAATTACCTCAGCTTTGACCACTTCTTTCATGTTGGGGTTTAGTCGTCTCTGGGGCTGCACGCATGGCTTGTATTCTTCTTCCATTAAGATTTTGTGGGTGCAGAATGATGGGTTTATTCCTTTCATGTCAGAAATTTTCCAAGCTATGGCCCTTTTATGTTCTCTTAGTAACTGTATCAACTCCTCTTTTTCCTTAGGTTTTAGTTCTGAAGAGATAATAGCCGGTAGCATAGAATTTTCCCCAAGAAATGCGTATTCCAAGTGTTTCGGCAATTGTTTCAATTCCAGATTGGGCGGCTCATCTATGGAGGTTTTCTGTTTTAATTCGTTAGTGTCTTCAATGCTTTCTTCTTTCATTTGTCTAAATGAAGATGTATTCAAGTTCATCTCCTCGCCTTCATCTTCTTCCCCCTCTTCTTGAGTCAGGCACAGTTCCATCGTGTCGTCATGCATAATTTCCTGTAATGAATTTTGAATGATATGAACAGTAGTATCAACAAAATAACAGGAATCATCTTATTCTTTAGAATATCACATGACATCATAAATTTGAAAAATAGTTTCCTCATCGCCTATCCTTAATGCAAGTTTACCGTCACCTACATCAATAACGGCCCTAGCAGTAGCTAAAAAAGGACGCCCTAAAATTAAAGGAACATCAATGTCTTCATTGATGTCTAGCACAACAAAATCAACAGGGAAAATAAATTTATCAATTTTCACTAAGACATCTTCGATAACTCCTCTAGGTTATTTAATAGATTTATCAGCTAACTGAATACTCATCCTAGTGGATTTTGGTTCCCCAAGATCTAGTTGTTTAAACATCTTGTAAGGCATTAAAAGATGCGAAGAATCCACTTGAAGAAGACGAGAAGACAAAAAGAATGAATTGGGAAATAACTTGAAGAAAAACTCAGTTGATCACGACGATACCTTCAGGAAGAATCCACCTAGACTCCAGTTGTTATCTAACACTGAACCATACGATTTATTCACTTAGTTTGATCCGTAGGACTCCCTAACGTATATTAAACCTTCTCTCGAGGCAAATAATGTCTAACCCTAGGTTAATTAACGGAAATCTCTTTCTCGAATAATAACCCCCTAGAATAGCAGTAAATTGATCTATGGATTCCCATATTAGGTTTCACCCTAATCCGACAAAATCTCGTCACTCTATCTCTAGGTGTGCGATCAACTCCGCTTAATTATGCTAGATCTACTCTTAGGCAGGGTCTATTCCTCCTCCACCTAAGCACATCAAATTTGAATTAAGCACACATAATTAAGAACAAACTAAGTATTTATCATATAATTCAGAAATCAATAACAAGATTCATCTAGGTTTCATCCCCTTCAGGTATCTAAGGGGTTTAGTTCATAACAAATAAATAAAACATCTCAAGAGAAAAGATAAAACAAAACATAAGAAATCCCTAAAACTCCCTGAAGGAATTGAAGGAGAAATCCGCCGTCTTGAGTAGAATTCCGGCTTCTTGGGATGGATCAACTAACTAACTTCGAGCGATTCCCAAAA
The DNA here is from genome assembly GCA_005393395.2 of Gossypium australe. Lineage (NCBI taxonomy): Eukaryota > Viridiplantae > Streptophyta > Magnoliopsida > Malvales > Malvaceae > Gossypium > Gossypium australe. The sequence continues at coordinate 74,717,470 of CM016623.1, read as the reverse complement.
CTCTGACCTTTTCGGCATGGCTCTTTAGCCCAGCTTCACCCCCCTCTCAAAGGTGGTACTTAGGGGGTTTATATAGGCTCTTGGAATGTGTTTCTTCGACCCAAAGTATCCAAATCCGAATGAAATTGCTCTTTGCCACGACAGGGACACGGCCATGTCACATGCCCATGTGACTAGTCTTTGGGCCGTGTTCGGACTTCTTTAATGAGGCACGGTCGTGTGACTCGGGAGTAAGGCCGTGTTCTAGATGCTTGATAAGGCACGACCGTGTGATCTTTGGGCCAGGCCGTGTCGATTTCGTGATATGGCCCATTTACTCCATTTTGGGCCCATTTTATGCTCTTTTCATCCTCGGGTGCTTTCCTGGGTATAAGACATGGAAAGAAAGGATTAAGAGCACCTTTTTATATGAATCGAGGCTTAAATCATCCAAAAGCATACTAAATATGGGATTAAAATATGTTACTATTATGGTTTATCATTTATGCATGCAAAAATCCCAAAAAGAAAAGTTACCAAGCCACAAACCAGAAATAATTAAAAATTACAAGCCAAAATCAATAAAGACTTAATAATACTTAATTAAATAATAATAATCTGAGGTCCAAGTTGATTCTCTGAATGTCGAATCCGATCCTAAATTTGATGTTTACCTGGAAAGTTAAACACTATTTGGGGTGACCTTATGAAAAGCTCAGTGTGAGTCGAATAATTATTTAAACGGGCAAAAATATCAAATACAGTGAACATATTAGCATTAACAGAAGAAAAAAAAAAACATCATAAGAATTTCATGTCATTACATAACCATTATCAAATTGATGTCAAACGGTGTATGAGCATAGGTCATCATTCATTCGAGTAACAATCATTAATTTCGAAACCATTCAATACGACAAAATACAATGCGTAGCATAAATCAATAACATTCGAATATGTCGTGAACATGATGCAATGCAAAAAGGTTCCTACCCATACCATCCGTTACACACCACGAGTTCCCCAGAACCTGTCTACCAAACTCCAAAACATTATGAGCATAGCTCGATGTGGTAAAACCACCGAATAATCAATAATGTAGAAAATCTGTCGGATATCAAATAGTGTGATAAAATAGCCAATAACATATAATATGCGATAAAATCGCCAATCCCCTCGGTATTCCAGGTGCAGTGCACTGACTACGAATAATGCGGACTTAATATGTCGTCGGTACTCCACGGTACTCCTCCATCAACCACAAAATCCCAACCCAATGCATATGCAATATTGCACACAATCTCAACATAATCATATCTCAATACTTTTCACATTCATTTGACATGCTCAACATTTCCTCAATAATCACATACTTTCAATAAATGGAAACAGTGTTTCAATCTTTCAAATTACCATTGTATTGGTATCAATCAATAGCGTTCAATTTCACATAATTTACGGATTTTCATTGTGCATAAATAGCACCCTTTTCAGTACGCAATATAACAAATATCTCATACGTTTAAATCATACATAAGCTTAATATCTCAACACATTATATCATTCAGTCAAACATTCTCATATCTCATAACTCAAATATGCAATTACAAACTCAATCAAACATCCACACTATCAAACTAGGTTTTTTGCCAACATGTCAATCTTTTAAGGCTCGAAACATACATGGTTCGACCACTCACAAAATCAATAATTTGGCTATTAAGTTAATCCAATCAGCAAACTAATTTATCAAATATAACATGATATTTAACATTTTCAAACAATTTTATGAGTTTAGGACCCACACCTTATTTTTCGCTTCATCGTAACACACTAGCGAATCTTTCAATTTTCCTTAATAATTTCTTAAACGAACCTAAACCAAAATTTAGTATAAATTCAATAAATTTACAATTAAATCAGCCCCAAACACCCACTTATGAATTTAAACCAATCGTTGAAATTATAACTATTTTATGAATCCAAACTAGTTAGATTCCTTACACCGTATCGATGCAAACCGTACGTACAATCGTTCTTCGCCTTTACGGATGATTTGGGGCATTTGAGTCAGCACCTAGTTCAATAATATACTAGAAAGTTAGTAGCTGATTAATTATTAAATTCCTTCATTTAATCAATTCATAACCTTTACCCAACAACAATGTCGAAATAACAAACTAGTTATCCTTACTTGCACTTACACTTCATGATTCGTAGGATCCGATTGGCTAATTGATCAAGAACGTCTCTCCCTAATTAAAATGGGTTTAAAAGCTAATTAGCAGGGTTCAAGAACTAAAATTAAGGTTGGAATTAATTGGGCAAGATTCAAGAAACAAAACAGCCCCGTTTCTTGCACATAGGCGCACGCACCACCACCTATGGTGACCAAAATTGGGGTTGAATTTTAAAACGGTTTGAGATCTCATTAAATTCTGAAAAAAATACCTTTAAAATAATTTAAAATCCCCCAAATTCCATATCTGGAAATTTAGGTTTTTAATGGAAAAGATTAATTAAGAAATTGAAGAGAGAAGAGACCTTACCCAAGCTAGTCGAAAGAAACGGCAATGGCACTTTGTTGGCAATGTTCGTGATCAATCTTGGAGTTCAAGATTTCAGATTTGGGGCTGATTTTAATGAGGAAAAATGACAGCAATATGGTGGAGAATATGTTAACAAATCTTGTGGCAAAAAGAAAAAGAAAAGAAAGAGATGGTAAAACTAGGTGTAGGCGATGACAACAATGGAGGAAAGGAAAAAAATAAAATTAAAGAGAATGAGAGGAGGAGAGGAACGGTTAGGGCAATGAGGAGGAGGATTAAAGGTTGATTATTAGTGAAAAATTAATATTTATACCTAGGTTAATTAGGCTTGGATGGCCCACACATTAAAACAATGGGTTTTTGTTAAAAGGTTAAATTATTTGCATGGGAAGGGAATTGAAGTTAGGACCTCAAGGATAAATTCACTAATGTTTAACCATCAAACCAATAACTCATTCTTGATATAATTTGAAATATTTATTTTAAAAAATAAGGCATGTCACATACTAAGGTTTAAGGCAAAATTTGCAAAATAATAAAAATAGTGAGAGAGAAGGGATTTGAACTTGGGTTTCAAGGAACATTTCACTAAAACTTAACCAACAAACAAATACCTCATTTATATTCTAAAAATGCATAGATAAATTTCAAAAATTAAGGCATGACCACTCTCTATCAATTTACAAACCCGATTCTACTAACCCCTGATTTTTGGGATGTTACAATCACCATCCACTATTCACTATTTAAATTTAGTTAATTAACTATTATGGTCTTTTGGATAATTGCTATCTAAGTCCTCAAGCATTTTCTTAATTAAAACTCAATAGCGATTAGACTTTTGCAATTTAGCCTCTGAGCTTTAATTAACTAATTTCTCGGTTATTCTTAACTAAACTTTATTATATTTTCATATTAATTACATAAATATTTCTATTTTATATTGACAAACTTGGTTCACGACAATGAGATTCCGAAACCACATTGTTCGACACCACCAAAAATTGAGTTGTTATAAGAATTTTAACTATAAAATATATTTTAGAACTTTAAATCAAATCAGATTTTCAATTTGTTTTAGATTTTAAGTTTAACTAGATTCTAGACTTAAATTAGACTAACTAGATTAGAGATTTTAAAATTTTATCTTAGTCATTTTTTAGTCAAATTTTAGGCGTATACTTTTAAGTTAGGATTTAGATTTAAAGTTTATATTTATAGTCCAATTAGATTTTAAGTTTATTAAGTTCAAATTTGATTTTTAGTTTAAATTGGAGTTTTAGAATTATGTTTCATACTTTTAGATTTTAAGTTTTAAATTTAATTTTTTTTATTTAGAATAGGTTCTAAAATTTTGGTTTTAAGTTAAATTTTAAGTTTTTATTAGCTTTTTTAAAAAATATTTTTAGATGCCTTGGTTCATTTAGAATTTAATTAGATTTTTAAATTTTAGTTGGATTGCTATATGTTTATAGCTTAATTTAAATTTAAATTTCAAGTTTATTTTTATTATTAGATTTTTTTAGTTCAATTTAGGCCTTAAATTAAGTTTTTTAATTAGAAGGCTAGATTTAAATTAAATTAAATTCTAAAGTTCGATAAATAAGGTGCAATTAGATTTGGATTTTTATGTTTAATTAGATTTAAGTTTTAAACTTAGATATTTGAGTTTAACTAGATTTTAGGATTGTTTTAGAGTAGATGGTTTAGATTAGAGTGAAGGGTAGGAATTTAGTTTTGGAAACCTTTTCTATATGTAATTGTACTTCCGAACTCAGATTTGGTAACAATATTGAATTGTGGTTTTAAGATTAATTCCTTAAATTTTATCTTTGGATTAGTCTTGAGACTTTAGTCGATAGGTAGTTAACCGACCTAGCTCACATGGTTAGTGGCGACTCTACTCCATTAGTTTTCTATGTCTAGCTTGCTAGGTCCTAAGTCTAGCATGTCATGACAATATAAATGCTTAGCAAATTTGTTCAAGTGATTATTTAATTACTAATATTCAATATTGAAATATGTAGATTTAGAGAATGTAACACCTAATACTCGGCCTAAACGTTAAGACTGAGTCTGGAGGCTACATTAAAATGTTTAAGGGAAAACCAACCTTTAAGTATTTTAAGGTTAGTCATACAGAAAACATTTAACTAGTTAGACCACATGAAAATATGAACGTACAAATCGTATTCCGAAATGAAACATACGTTAGTTCAAATTTAAAACAAACAATAAAATATCTAGAAAAGAGAGATGATCGAGCTCCTAACACGTCGAGCCTCCTAAGTTTGCGGGTTACCTGCAATTCAGCCAACAAATAAAATGAGTTTATAACTCAATGTGTGTAATTGATATATAGGCAAGACAGCAATATAGATATAACGGTAATTGCCCAAATTTAGATACAGATTCAAAAATAGATGATACACGGTATTATCATAATAGTTCAGATAAGATAAAGAACAGATCAGATACAGATGCAGAACAAATCAAAATCAGATGCAGTTTCCTACCCCCATCCACTACACACTATCTCCAACCATCCCAACACACCATATAGGGTATCAAGTACCCATCCCGCCTTACACACCAATTAGTGTCGGTATGACACATTTCAGAGTTATTACAAAATAAATGTCAGATCAGTATGCGATAAATCGCTAGAATCAGATACAGAATTGTGGCTTAGCGACTCAATTCGGCAGATCATTAAATTGACAACACTTCATTCTTTATACCATTCCCACCCAATGCAGATGCAGATTACAGATATTAGATATCAAGGATGTTCATACAGTTATCCAAATACAATTCATAACCAGATACTACAGATCATTATCACTTAACAGTTATCGCAACAATTATATGTATAGATAATCAATTTTTCAATCTCAAAAAACTGGATATCAAGTTATACAGTCTAATTCGGATCATATGGACCCTATGGAAAGCCTATGTCTGATTTGAACGACGCTTAAGGCCATAAGGAAATTTTAAGTATTTTGGCCCACGCGCCCCTATGGATTCACACGGCCTGAGTACCTGGCCTGTGTGGTCCACACGGCTGTATGGCTCAAAGTAGTGAGTTACACGGTCTGGCACACGACCAAACACACACCCGTGTGACTCACAGCCCCTCACACAGCCTAGACACACATCCGTGTCCCTAGCCCGTGTGACAAAAAATACAAACAGTGAGTTACACGGCCTGGACGCACACCTGTGTCCCTAGCCTGTGTGACCAAAAATACAAATAGTGAGTAACACGGCCTGGACACACATCCGTTCACCTAGCCCGTGTACCTCCAATTTGAAAATAATGAGCTACACGACCATGTGGCCTCGAGAACCATTTTTTTGGTGTTTGAAAAATCCAAAATCTAGGGTTTTCGTTACACACCTAGTATGATTTTGACGTAGAAGCAGCTGAGGTGACCCCGAAACCTAAAAGAAGCCATCAATTGTCCAATTACACGGTTTAGTCAAACTACAAGGCTAATTACACAATCAATCGAAACATGTCGAAAACTTTGATGCAACCCAATCAAAACTATATCTCACCCTCGTACGAATAGCAAATGTGAAATTAACTCGATGGAGGGATGATGTCGTCACAATCCTCGCCTAAAAGAAAACAAATCGAAACTTAAACCAAAGAATTCAAGCAACCAAGAAACTTACTTCGACAAAATGGACAAACAAATACCAACAGACATTCATATCAACTTACGCAACTATCACGACAATTGAATACAACAAAAGATGAAGTTTCCTCGTCATAACAACAACAAAAATATGGTAACACACAAGGGAAGAAAAAGAAAGAAGAAAAAGAAGGAGAGAAAAATAAGAAAAAAAATAGGGGAGGAAGAAGAAAAAGAAAGTCACAAAATTCAATTAACTTTTAAAATAAAAACTAACTATCCTAATGGTTAATGACAAAAACATCTCCTTATTGCTTGCACGATGACTCAAATACAGGACCAGAAAGTATACATAAGCTTAATCATTGAACCAGCAAGCTCATTCTTGACACAGATTAACGTAGAATTAAATTGAAGTCGAGAGTTCAAAGGTAAGGGTTAAGTAAAAATAAACAGAGAAATTTCAAAAAAGAATGCTTAAACCCCCGATCTCAAACACATAAATAGAATACTTAACCAAAAATACATAAACTTAATTATTGATAGAATTTATCAAACAAACGTTCAAATTTTGGGGCATTACAAAGAAATTATGTGATGCTATTATGAGAGGAAGTAAAACACATTGTACCATTTTTCCCTTAATTGAGGTTTTGTCCCATTAGGTTTTTTTGGTAAATTTTTTAATAAGGCAGCATGTTATGTGTATTATAAATATGTGTACTAGTTTTCCTTCATTAAGAATTTTTTTCCCACAAAGTTTTTATCTTATTAAACTTTTAACAAGGCAAACTAATAAAGGAATTATGTGGATAAATGCGGAAGCAGATCGTAAAGTTTTTCAAAGTCGCAGATTTAACCTATGGCTTTAGATGTTCGGAAAGAAACTTGGATTTTGACATAACATGAAATTCAATCAAAATCCAAGTTAGATAAGAACAATAAGGAAGAAAATAAATAAGATAGATGGAAAGATAGAGCGTGGTATATAGAAGTCCTAAGAAGCCTTGGAAACACAAAAAATCCACAACCCCCTTTAAGCGGCTCTAATTTTCCCTCCAATAAAAAAACTTGGCAAGAAAAAGTTTGAAGATGATCCCCACAATCAAAAAAGATTGTTAAAACTCTTCTAACAGAAACTCAAGAAAAATTCTTAAAAAGAATACTCAAAGAGAATTTATTAACTCAAAAGAGAAGTTGAATAATAATGAATTGTATAATTTGTGTACAATGCAAAGTCCTATATATAGGCTAGCTATATAAATCTAAATAAAACTCTTAAGTATACTAAAACTCTAATTAATCTAAACAAGAAGTAGTTTTAAACTAAACTTTCTTCTTAACATAAAACTCCTAAATAACTTAAACTACTTAATAATTATTAAAAATTCGGAATAATAAAATAATAAGAGTTGATAAATACAATATTGGGCTCATATACAATAAAAATTAAGCCCAAAACTCGAACCCAATATGATTTAAACTCGAATTAAAAGCCCAAAACTCGTAATTCCTGTCATAATCAAGTCCAGAAATTCTAAGCGCGCATTCTTTATAAAAACGGTCATAACTTGAGCTCTCAAACTCGAAATTGAGTGATTCAAAGTGCGTTTTGAAGCTAAGAGATAGATCCTATAACACCATGAGACATCTCAACCCAGAAATGCTTGGATCCCATCCAAAAAGTCATCGCAGGTCTGCTAAATTCCCAAACTTGAAAATTGGCAGCTTCGATGAATGGAATTTAATAAATTTCACCCCATATGTGAATGTATCATTCCCCCTTTCCTCGAAATGATTTTCCTTGAATCTTGTCTTTGATCGAATCTTGGTTTGATTTTCTTGACCTTTGACATTGTTGTTGGGCCTTGAGGTAGTGTGAGCCCATTACATCCATGGGTCTAAAATTGAGCCTTGAGACTCACATCATCTCCTCTTCCTCAAGAAGATTCATCCCCAAAACCTTAGTTGCACAAAAAGAAAAGGGATTGGAAAATATAATAACAAAATGAAAAAAATACTTACCTAAACTTTCTTGTTTGTCAAAATTATCTCCAGGATCAAAGATATGATTATGATCTCCCAAGTTAGCATGGATCAAGTATCTCTCATTCAAAAACAAACCATCAACACTAAATGAAGAATTATTAGGCACCTAAGTGTTCAAATAAAAAATAACTTGTAACTTTATTTGAATATACATGGTCATCCATAAGAATTTCCAACAATGAGTCAAGAATTTCACATAATTATAAAAATCAAGAATGTTAAAATTGTGTAAAAATTCATCGTTAAAGGTCAAGATAGAAAATTTTGTTGCAAGAGAGAATATATAAAATGTTTTTAGTAAACCTATTTAATGAAACATAATTACTATTTTTAACCTTTACAAATCTAGATAAACTCATAAAATCAATTGAACTTCCAGACCAAGGTTTAAGAAAATTTGACCAATGAGAAAGCATGTAGTAAGGAAAAACAAAATCAATAGTATACTTATCAAAAACATTTATTGTACGCCTTCTTAAATCAATTTCTAATGTTTCCTTACCTTTCTTACCTTGTAGCACTTGTGAAGAATTATTAATATTCAAATTACCTCTCTCCCACAAGTAAAAGTGTCGATTGATGTTAGAGTAATGTAATTGGAAGTCCATCAATGGATACTTAAAATCATGTAACAAGGAAATACCACTGATCGTGTGTCAAAGTATTAAAAATTTATATAAAGAATGATCGAGCCTAAAAACCAACTATGACAATGATGGAAGCAAGTGCACCTATCGTACAATAGTATAGTTTAGTGGCAAGACCGGATTGTCGAACCCAAAGGAACTAAAAGTACTAATACTAACTTTTTTTCTATTATTTAGCCTAAAAATTAAGGGAATTATTAATTAATCTAAAATTAACTAACTATTAAGCTAAAGATGCTAATACAAAGAGAATGAATTGGGGAAATACTTGTGGGAAAAACCAATTGATTAAGACAATACCCGAGGAAGAATCCACCTAGACTTCACCTGTTATCTAACTCTGAACCAGACAATTTATTCACTTAACTTGATCCGTAGGATTCCCTAATTTATATTAATACCTCTTTTGAGGCTACTAACGTCTAACCCTAGGTTGATTAATTGAAATCTCTTTCTAATTAAAACCCCTAGAATTGCATTAACTCGATCTATGGACTCCCATATTAGGTTTGACCCTAACCCGGCAGATTTTTGTCATCCTATTTCTAGGGTTGCGATCAACTCCGCTTAACTATGCTATATCTACTCTTAAATAGAGACTTTTGCTCCACTACCTAAGCACATCAATACTTCAATCAATATCATGAAATATCAAAGCAAGAACTAAGAACACATAATTAAGAACAAATCAAGTATTTATCATATAGTTCAAAAAACAATAACAAGATCCGTCTTAGGTTTCATCCCCCTCAGGTATTTGAGGGGTTTAGTTCATAATCATAAAAGAATACATCTCAAAAGAAAATACAAAACAAAACATAAGAAAAACCCTAAAACCCCCTGAAGGAAATTGAAGGGAAGATCTTCTGTCTTGAGTATGATTCCGGCTTCTTGAGATGAATCAACTAGCTTTCTTTGAGTAAATTCCACAATTCTGGCCTCTCTGACTTGGCTCTTCGGCCTAACTGGATGCCCCTTGAAGGTTGGCCTCTAGGGTGTTTATATAGGCTTTTGGAATGGCTTTCTTTGCATCTAAGTACCCTAATCTGAATGAAATTCAAACAGGTCACGTTAGGGACACGCCCATGGCACACGCCCGTGTGAATCATGGCCAGGCCGTGTTCAGGTCTGTTAAGGAGGCACGGCTATGTGGTCTTGGGCCCAGGCCGTGTCGATTTCGTAAGTTGGCCCATTTACTCCCTTTTACGCTCGTTTCTTATTTTTTTCATCCTCCGGTGCTTTCCTAAGTATAAAACATGAAATTAAAGGATTAGGAGCACCAAATTCCACAATTCAAGGAATAAATCATCCAAAAGTATGCTAAATGTGGGATTAAAATATGTATATATTACGGTTTATCAAATACCCCCACACTTAAGCATTTGCTTGTCCTCAAGCAAAATATTCAACTCACAATTAAAATGAACTTTCTAAATTCATAATATTCATCAATAAAGTTCCATCATAATTCAAAGATAATTCATAAATTGATAATTTAAATAGAATGATCCTAAAGATTCAAACAATCAAAGTCATAGTTTTTGTAGCATGAAAATATAGGTGTTTCCCCTTACCTAAATAATCACCTTTAATTCAAAATCAACAAGAGTTGACATCCTCACTAAAGATTCACTCAAATCACTCAAAGTGTTTAAGGTTCAAAATTAAGCACTCAAAAGTCGAACATGAAAAGTTAATCCCATAAGCTTGCCTGAAAATCAAATCTCCACCACTGTAAAATGAGATGATACACAAATCAAAAGGTCTTTAAAAAGGGTTGTAATGAGGCTCGGGTTAAAGGTGTGGATAAAGGCTGAATTAGAGGGTTAGAATCGAGATTGAATTGACAATTTACCTAACTAGAAAAATGAACTAATCCTGAATAATTACATCAATTGAAAACATGAAATACTAATAACATGAGCTTCTTCTCAAGATGTGGAATTTAAACGTATAAGCTCAATTACATAGAGCTAGTATTGAATATACTTCATTTTTTTAAGAACAAATCATTACAATAATGAGAAAGCACTTTAACAACTGAAAAATAGAACATAGTTAGGCAACTGCTCAAAATCAAATCTCGACAAAAAGGGAGTCAATGAATGGTGATAACAAATACAAGATGGGTTTTAGGTTAATTTTAGTGGGTGAGTTAATAAAAAGGGTTGTTAGGATCAAAGGGGTTCACTAAGGGTTAATTGCGAGGGTAGATTTTTAGTGGAGTAAGTGGGTTAAATCCTAAGGGCCTTTATCATCTCTTTATATCAAATCAATAATGTGGTCTTGACCTGTATAGTCGAAGCAAGTTCTAGAATAACAAATCAATGTTGACATACTCATCATCAAAAAGTGAGCACGAAAGAATGTCTGCTCTAAAAGGCTCAAAATCTCACAAAAATTATGGGTTTTTGATATCAACCTTGTAAATTTCAAACTTTAAGGTAATAATTAGATACAGGTAGACAACCTAATCAAAATTTTAATTTTTGAAAATAGACTCATCATGCTTGATTCTCTAGTCTCCTAAAGTTTAAATCATCACTGCACAATTATCAATGACTTAATCCAAAACATATCAATAAAAATCATGATTCAACGAAAATTTCATTCTAATCATGATTCCCAAGCAGCCTTTAGAACCTACATCAAAGAAAACAAAATAAAATAGATTAAACTAAGTAAAAGAAAACTAAAGAAAAGGAAAATAAAGGAGAAGGGAAAATAAAAAGAAAAGTTAAATGGACTCAAAGGTCCTTTTCCCGTCGAGTTAATGAAGCGGCCGACATGAACTTATGGAGATCGGTCTTACAGAGGAAGACTATGCTAGGATCCTTTCGCTTCTTTGACATGGGTATGGTTAGACCTTGAGTTAGGGGAATGAAGAAAAAATGAAAATGAAGAGTTAAGAGTGTAAAGGGTTATGGAAGAAGAAGAAGAATGGGGAGTAGGTGAGAAGGGGAGAGGGGTGGTTTAAATAGAAATTTCAGGTCTGGTACATCCCCACGCCCGTGTACCATGGGCGTGTTGTGTCACATGGCTGTGTCACACAGCCTCGTTATTCTTCGTTAGTTTCTACCACGCCCATGTACATGTCGCCACGCCCGTACTTCTAAAATAGTGTCGGCCACGGCCGCATCGCACGGCCGTGGGGTTCAGTAGATGGTCGTGGCTTGAAGATATTTTTCGTTCTGTTTTGTACTATTTGTTCCATGTCAGTACGAAAATTCGTAGTTTCCACACGGCCACGGACATGGCCGTGTGTTAGGCCGTGTGGTAGGGTAATATGCACTTGGTTAGTCTATAGTTAGGTGCTAAAAAGGAAAACTTAAAGAAACAATAAAAATGTAAAAATTAATAGGTTTAATGCTCGGGTTGCCTCCCGAGAATCGCTCGTTTAAAGTCTTAAGCTAGACTTACCTCTCATTTGCATAATCATGGTGGTTTGAGGAGTTAAAAATCCTTCCTTATGCTATCAGTCCTATTATCAGTATGTAATTCGAGTCGAGTAGCGTTTACTTTAAAAGTTCCGAATATAGGATTACTTACCTCGACTATTCCGTATGGGAAAACCTTGAGCACCCTAAAAGAGATTTCTTCGTTTGTATTAGGGTCAGGAGGAGATATTCAAGGATCTGCTTTATTTAACAATACCTGATCTCCGATCTTAAATTCGTTTGTCCCACGGAATGGTGTTGGTTCTGCTTTGTGTATTCCTAATTTCTCCTTGAAGTGTGTCTTCCACTCGTCTAGTTCATCGATCTGAAGCCTTCGTTCCTCATGAGTTATTTCCTTGTTGGCATGAGGTCTAGGATCTGGCTCAATTGTGTAGTTCCATGGTGCTTCTTGAAAAGAACGTTTAACCGAATGATTATTAATAGAATTTATGTTCTCACCTTGATTACTCGATGTCCTAGCCGAGTCAAGAGCCTGAAGATTGATTGATTCGTCACCTACACAAAGTATGAGTTCACCTGCGCGGACATCAATTTTAGTCCTGGCAGTTGCTAAAAAAGGCCTTCCTAAAATTAAGGGGATACTATTGTCCTCATCTATGTTTAAAACGACAAAGTCTACTGGGAATACGAATTTATCAATTTTCACAAGAACATCTTCAATTATACCCCTAGGAATTCTAATAGTTTTGTAAGCTAATTGAATGCTCATCCTAGTTTGTTTGGGTTTCTCTAGACCTAGTTGTTTAAATAATTTATAAGGCATAACATTGATGCTTGCCCCTAAATCAGCTAAAGCATTATCAACAGATAAACTACCAATTAAGCATGGAATGGTAAAACTTCCTGGATCTTTTAATTTTCGTGGTAGTTTGTTTTGCAACATTGTCGAGCACACTGTGTTTAATTCCACATGCGATTCCTCGTCTAACTTCCGTTTGTTTGTCAAAAGCTCTTATAAAAATTTCCTTGAATTTGGCATTTGCGAAAGAGCTTCAAGAAACGGTATGTTAATATGTAATTTCTTTAAAAGTTCAAAAAAATTTACCGAATTGTTCGTCTGTGTTATCCTTCTTTATCGCATCAGGATAAGGTATACGAGGTTGGTGCTCTTTAATTACCGATTTTGGCTTCTCGTGACTTACCTCGACCTTACTGTTCTCTACCGAATTCTCTTGGCTTAATTTATGTTCATCTAACCCTACACTATCCTGAGTTGTTATGGCCTGAAGTTGCTCCTTTGGGTTAGTCTCAATGTTGCTTGGTAAGTTGCCTTGTGGTTGTTCAGAGATCAGCTTAGCGAGTTTCCCTAATTGGTTATCGATCCTTTGAATCGATGCTTGTTGATTTTTAAGTGTTGTCTCGGTGTTTTGAAAACGTGTTTTTGACACCGCTATGAATTTTGTTAGCATCTCCTCAAGGTTTGGCTTCTTTTCCTGTGGGTAGGGCTGTTTTTGGAAGTTCGGAGGGGGTTGTTGTCTCTGGTTTCCTTAACCACTCCATGAAAAATTGGGGTGGTTCCTCCAACCTGGATTATAGGTATTACTATAAGGGTTATTTTGAGACATAAAATTGTTACCCATATAGTGAACTTGCTCGTTCTCAGCACTCGAGTTGTAAGGTGGATATTCTGTATTGCTCATCCCTCATCCATTCGTATTACACTGCATAACTGGATGTACCTGCAAAGAATCACATAAACCATCAATATTTTTATTTAAAAATTCTAACTGGTTTGATAACATGGTTACTGTGTCAAGGTTGAAAACATTGGCTGCTTTTATTGGTTTAGTCCTTGTAACTTGCCACTGATAGTTATTCAGTGACATCTCTTCAATGAACTCGTAAGTAGCCTCAGGTGTTTTGTTATTTAAGTTTTCGCCGGCGGCTGAATCAATTAATTGCCTGGGTGAGGGGTTCACACCATTATAAAAAGTTTGGACCTGTAGCCACAAGGGTAATCCATGGTGTGGGCACCTTCTCAATAGATCCTTGTATCTCTCACATGCATCATAAAGTGTCTCTAAATCCATCTGCACAAAAGAAGAGATATCATTCCTCAACTTGGCCGTTTTGGCCGGTGGAAAATATTTTAATAAAAAATTTTAAGTCATTTGTTCCCATGTAGTGATTGATCCTCGTGGAAGAGAATTCAACCACTGTTTAGCTTTATTCCTCAAAGAAAAGGGAAATAATCGAAGACAAATGGCATCATCAGAAACACCATTTATTTTGAAAGTATCGCAAAATTCTAGGAGATTCGCCAAGTGATTATTTGGATCTTCATCCTGCAAACCATCGAACTGAACAAAATGCTGTATCATTTGAATTGTGTTAGGTTTTAGTTCAAAATTATTTGCAGCAATAGCAGGCCTAACAATACTTGACTCGGTTCCTGTTAAATTAGGTTTAGCATAATCATATATAGTTCGAGGAGCATGATTTTCGGCTACTTCTTGAGGTAGTGGATTATTCTCAGCCATCTTTTCGGTAGTATTGGTTTCGACTTCTTGCTCTTCTTCTATGTAATTTAAGCTTCGTCTTATTTCTCTACGATTTCTGCGAACAGTACCTTCAATATCACTATCGTAAATCAGGGGTCCTGTCGGGTTCCTTCTAGTCATAAACTAGAGGTACCTGCTAGGAACAAATAAAAAAAGGAAAATTAGTAAGGTTAAAAGCAAAATAAAAATAATAAATTCCAAAAATAAAAATGGCTAAAGTAATAAAAGTTGAGCGTTCTTAATATTTTAGTTCCCCGACAACAGTGCCAAAAACTTGATCATGTTTCAGAGTCTTAAAAATTTATATAAAGAATGATCGAGCCTAAAAACTAACTATGACAACGATTGAGGCCAGCGCACCTATCGGATGGTAGTATAGTTTAGTGGCAAGATCAGATTGTTGAACCCAAAGGAACTAAAAGTACTAATACTAACTTTCTTTCTATTATTTAGCCTAAAAATTAAGGGAATTATTAATTAATCTAAAATTAACTAACTATTAAGCTAAAGATGCTAAGATTAAGAGAATGAATTGGGGAAATACTTGTGGGAAAAACCAATTGATTAAGACAATACCCGAGGAAGAATCCACCAAGACTTCACTTGTTATCTAACTTTGAACCAGGCGATTTCTTCACTTAACTTGATCCGTAGGATTCCCTAATTTATATTAATACCTCTTTTGAGGCTACTAACGTCTAACCCTAGGTTGATTAATTGAAATCTCTTTCTAATTAAAACCCCTAGAATTGCATTAACTCGATCTATGGACTCCCATATTAGGTTTGACCCTAATCCGGAAGATTTTCTTCATCCTATTTCTATGGTTGCGATCAACTCCGCTTAACTATGCTATATCTACTCTTAAACAGGGACTTTTGCTCCACTGCCTAAGCACATCAATACTTGAATCAATATCCTGAAATATCAAAGCCTAAGAACACATAATTAAAAACAAATCAAGTATTTATCATATAGTTCAGAAAACAATAACAAGATCCGTCTTAGGTTTCATCCCCCTCAGGTATTTGAGAGGTTTAGTTCATAATCATAAAAGAATACATCTCAGAAGAAAATATAAAACGAAACATAAGAAAAATCCTAAAACCCCCTAAAGGAAATTGAAGGGAAGATCCTCCGTCTTGAGTAAGATTCCGGCTTCTTGAGATGAATCAACTGGCTTTCTTCGAGTAAATTCCACAATTCTGGCCTCTCTGGCTTGGCTCTTCGGCCTAACTGGACGCCCCCTTAAGGTTAGCCTCTAAGGTGTTTATATAGGCTTTTGGAATGGCTTTCTTTGCCTCTAAGTACCCTAATCCAAATGAAATTCAAACAGGTCATGTCAGGGACACGCCCATGGCACACGCCCGTGTGAATCGTGGCCAGGCCATGTTTGAGTCTGTTAAGGAGGCACGGCCTTGTGGTCTTGGGCCCAGGCCGTGTCGATTTTGTAAGTTGACCCATTTACTCCGTTTTAGGCCCATTTCTCTTTATTTTCATCCTCCGATGCTTTCGTAAGTATAAAACATGAAATTAAAGGATTAGGAGCACCAAATTCACAATTCAAGGAATAAATCATCCAAAAGTATGCTAAATGTGGAATTAAAATATGTATATATTACGGTTGATCAACCACTATATAAATTCGAGTTATAGTTAGTTAAAACATAATCATTCCTCACTTTTGCATGATTATTTTCTTATTTTTCATTTTCTTTTCCCACTTGAGAACTCTCCAATTTTACCTCATATGTATTGTTATCGCAAAAGTGGAACATCAAGTAGACTTTTATCACTCAAGATCTCTTTTCTCTCTATCTTTTCAATTTTTTCTTCCTTACTTCCCGAATCCCCAAGTATTATGAATATTCAATTCAATACAATACATCTTAGTAGGAGAACATGGCGTTTCTATCTCATCTAACTTAATAGATTAAAGGAAAAAATTATCACCATCATCTTTTTTTCAGTTCACAAAGTTTGTCATCACAAATTTACTTTTCCACTAGAGTTTGAGTCAACAAAGGGTACAAAGCCATACTTACTTTCTTCTCTAGTTGGATATTTAATTGGACATTGGAAACCATTATGATCTTTTGAACTACACCAATAACACTGCACAAAAGGTGATATCTCAATCGTATTTGTAACACCCCGTACTCGTATTCAACACCGGAACTGGATACGAGGCATTACCTAACTTGACTTGCTCAAACATACGATATCGGGCCATAGAATTCCATTCTAACTTAAAACTTTTTCATTCATATTCATAACGTCCCTATTATGGGTCTACGAGACCCTAAACATACATATGGAATGGTTCAAGACTGAACGGAAAACTTTTGCGAACTTAAGAAATTTTTTGCTTAAAACAGGGCCACACACCCGTGTGGAATAGAACACGCCCGTGTGGGCAAGCCATGTGGTCACACACGCCCATGTTTCTAGCCCGTGTGGATTTTGATTTTTATTTCGAACCTACAGGGGTTTTCACATGGCCGGACACAACCCCTGTCCATGGCCCGTGTCCCTCACACGGCCTAAACATGCCCGTGTCCTCACCTGTGTGTGAAAACCTTGGTATTCTGTTTATGACGTTAGCAAACACTTAGAGGTATACGGCCTAGTCACACGCCCGTGTGCTGACCCGTGAGACGAATTGAATTCTCGCAAATTTGGTGCAGGGGACACATGGCCTATCAACATACCCATGGGGCTAACCGTGTGTCACACACAGCCTAGACACACGCCCGTGTGCCTACCTGTGTGGACAATTATAAGGCTACTTTCCAAGCCAATTGCCACCCTGAAAAGTAAACACACTTACATCACCTCAAGCAACACATAACATAACAATAATACACCATGAATGATCACTAATTCATCATGCATACATTTCACATTTTACTCAATCAATTGCATGAACTTTTACTTCATACAACTCATCATCATTAAATATATGAAACTTAACAAGTATTGGCCAATTCACAATGGCCATTTACAAAATGGATGAGTAACATTAATAGCCAACACTTAATCAAACAAACATGACATAACAAAATGACCAAGTTCCTATACATGCCATACCCAAAATAAATCAACTTTACTATACCAAAAGAATAGTTGATAGTGTGATCCGAACTCCGACGACCTACGATCCCTGAGCTAGCTTGGCGACACTACAAGGAAAAGGGAAAAAAGAGGGGTAAGCATAAAGCTTAATAAGTTTGCATGAAATAAATAGCAACATTTAGACTTATAACAGCATCCATTCATCTCATTGAATAATACACGATTTCTCAAACACATCAACATAACTTACTCATGCATACTCTTACCAATTTACATATCACATTTTGCATTCATTTCTCGTAAGTTACTCATGGGTACCTGTATCACTTCATCACATAACTTTAGCACTTTTATACTCTTTAAACATAGACTTAACTCTGTGTTATTGGTACATAAACTTAGCTCTTTGCCCGTTGAACTACTTGAAATATCGGAGGATACTCAATCTCATCATACATGTATCACGATGCCAATGCCATATCTCAGATATGGTCTTACATGGGATCACATCTCGATTCCGATGCCATATCCCAGATATGGTCTTACACTAGATCTCATATCTCGATCTCGATGCCATATTCCAGATATGGTCTTATACGAGATCGTATATAGATGTCGATGCCATGCCCCTGACATGGTCTTACACGAGATCTTCCTTTGGTGCTGAGGCCATGCCCCAGACATGGTCTTATACGGGACCTCCTTCATTTAGTGTTGATGCCATGTCCCAGACATGGTCTTATACAAGACCTTTCTTATTCGGTGTCGATGCCATGTCCCAGACATGGTCTCATACAGGACCTTCCTTATTCGGTGTCGATGCCATGTCCCAGACATGGTCTTATACGGGACCTTTCTTATTCATGTTGTGACATAGGTAGCCTTATTATTCCGAATGTTCAACCGGGACTTCAACTTAACATGATCTCATTATAATTTCATCAAGGCATCATTAATCAACTTCATGGAAATAATATACATTTCTCATAATACAAAGTAATTAAAAACATAATAACATTATGTAGCTTTAATTTCACACAAACTTACCTCGGTACTCAAAATGCGTATAGTTGTTCGATTTAGTCCACAACTTTGTTCTTGCCTCGTTTTGGTCTGGGCTTCGTATTTCTTGATCTATAATAACAATTTCAGTTGTTTAATACCCACATTGACTAAATTAACTCATGAATCATACTTTGGAAAAATTACAATTTTGCCTCTAAACTTTCACATAATTACATTTTTGCTCCTATGCTCGTAAAATGATTTTCGTTCAATTTCCTTGCATTTTAAGCCTAGCCGAATCATTATCTTAACTAAAACAGTCCCCCATTTCCACTAATTCACTCATGTATGACCATTTTCATGACTTTTACAATTTAGTCCTTTTTAAGCATTTTTCATGAAAATCACTTAAAAAAAGATGTTTATCATACATCAAACTTTCATATTCTTCCATAAATCATCAAAATACATGCATGTCATACATGGGTAAATTTTTGAACATAAACCCTAGCTCAAAATATAGTTAGAAATAGCTAAATCGAGGTACAAGGATCTCAAAAATACGAAGAACGCTAAAACGGGGCTAGGAGGTACTTACAATCAAGCTTGAAAGATGAAGGAACCCTAACTATGGAGAGCTTAAAAATTTCGGCACTCAGGGGAAGAAGATGAACAAATTTTTGACTTCTTTTTCCCTTTTAATTCTTTTATTAACCAAATGACAAAAATGCCCTTAAGGCCCTTTCTTAAGATTTTTCCTTCCCATGTCTATTTTTGTCCATCTTGACATATATTGGTCTAATTACTAAATAAGGACTTTTAATAATTTTTATAATGCTATTTCATACTTAAATATTCTAGAATCTCATATTTTCCAATCCTTGCAATTTAGTCCTAATAGACAAATTGTTCACTAATTCATAAAATTTCTTCATGAAATTTTCACACAATCATGCAAACACATCATAAGCCATAAAAATCATAAAACACATATTTCTACTTCGAATTTGTGGTCTCACAACCACTATTCCGACTAGGCCCTAAATCGAGCTGTTACAATTCTCCCCCTTAGGGATTTTCGTCCCCGAAAATCTTACCGGTAAAAAGGTTTGGAAATTGTTTTCTCATAGCCTTATCGGGCTCCCATGTAGCCTCTTCTACCCCATGTCTTTGCCATAGTACTTTCACAAGGGCTATACTTTTTATTCCTTAACTGTTTGACTTCTCGTGCCAAAATATTAGCCGATTCTTCACCATAAGTCATGTCGGGTTGAATTTCAACCTCTGTCGGTGTAATCACATGCGAAAGATCTGATTGGTAATGACATAACATAGACAAGTGAAACACATCATGAATCTTTTCCAATTTGGACGATAAAGCCAACCTATAGGCTACCGGCCCTATCCTCTCGGTGATCTCATATGGTCCGATAAAACGTGGACTCAATTTTCCTTTCCAGCCAAATGTGAAAACTTTCTTCCCTGGTGACACTTTCAAGAACACCTTATCACCAACTTGAAATTCGATCTCTTTCTGTTTCAAGTCCGAGTAGGACTTTTGTCTATCTGAAGCAGCTTTTAAACAATCACGGATTATTTTTACCTTCTCTTTGATTTCTCTAGCCAGATCGGCCCCGTGAATTTTATTTTCTTTGAGTTCAGTCCAATACAAAGGCGTTCGACACTTTCGCCCATACAATGCCTCATAAGGTGCCATTCTCAAACTCGTCTGAAAACTGTTATTGTATGCAAACTTTACCAACGGTAAATACTTTTCCTAGCTGCCCTCAAACTCAAGAACACAACACCTAAGCATATCCTTAAGTATCTATATTAATCTCTCCAACTGTCCGTCAGTTTGTGGATGGAAAGCTGTACTAAAACTCAACTTTGTGCCCAAAGCTTCTTGCAATTTTTTCCAAAATCAAGATGTAAATCTCAGATCTCTATCTGATATAATCGACAAAGGCACTCCATGTAGTCTCACAATCTCTAAAACATACAAGTCTGCCAACTTATCAAGTGAATAATCGACACGTACAGGTATGAAATGGGCCGACTTCCTAAGTCTATCAACCACAATCCATACGGCATCTTCCTTACTTGGTGTCAATGACAAACTCGTCATAAAGTCCATAGTAATACGATCCCATTTCCACTCAGGAACCATAATAGGCTGAAGTAAACCCGAAGGTACTTGGTGTTCAGCCTTCACTTGCTGACAAATCAAGCATTTAGATACAAACTCAGAAACATATTTCTTCATACTCGGCCACCAATACCATTTCTTCAAACCATTATACATTTTTGTGCTGCCCGGGTGTACAGATAGACATCAGCTATGTGCCTCATGTAAAATTTTCTGAATGAGCTCATTATCTCTCGGTACACAGACTCTGTCTCAGAACATCAAACATCCATCAAGATTAATCTGAAAATCTGATCCAACACCCGACTCACACTAAACTCTTTTA
Organism: Gossypium australe; assembly: GCA_005393395.2. Classification (NCBI taxonomy): domain Eukaryota; kingdom Viridiplantae; phylum Streptophyta; class Magnoliopsida; order Malvales; family Malvaceae; genus Gossypium; species Gossypium australe. The sequence goes on along the minus strand of CM016623.1, from coordinate 74,696,086 downwards.
GCTTGCAAGTCGCTGTCACCTCTCTGAGCTTCACAAATCTCTTGGAGAAACATCCATCTAGCTCTCAACTCAGCTAGAATGGAACCATCGTCTGACAAAGTCACCCGTGTATTCATAGCTATCAACGCAAACAAGGATTTTCTACTCAGAGCGTCGGCGACTACATTTGCCTTTCTTGGGTGATAGCCAATCACTAGCTCATAGTCTTTTATCAGCTCTAACCATCTTCGTTGCCTTAAATTCAACTCCTTTTAAGTCATCAAATACTTTAGGTTTTTATGATCGGTGAATATCCGACACTTTTCACCATACAAATGGTGTCTCCATATCTTCAATGCAAACACAATGGCAGCCAACTCTAAATCGTGTGTTGGGTAATTCTTCTCGTGCAGTTTTAACTGTCTAGAGGCATATGCTATCACCTTGCCTTCTTGCATAAGCACACAGCCCAATCTATTCAAGGATGCGTCACTATAAACCACAAATTATTTTCCCGGTTCAGGTTGCACTAGAACTGGAGCCTCGGTCAACAATGCCTTTAGTTTCTCGAAACTCTGTTGGCACTTTTCTGTCCATTCAAACTTTACATCTTTTTGTAATAGCCTCGTCATCGGAGTCACTATCATGGAAAATCCCTTGACAAACCGTCGGTAATAGCCAGCTAGGCCCAAAAACTTCTAACCTCTGATATGTTTCTCGGCGGTTTCCAATCAACAATAACTAAAATCTTATTCGAGTCAACTCAGATTCCATCACCTCAGACAATGTGCCCCAAAAATCCAACTTCTTTGAGCCAAAATTCACTTTTGCTAAACTTGGCATACAACTGATTATCTCGTAAAATCTATAAAACCATCCTCAAGTGCTCGGCATGCCCATCCTCATCACGAGAATAAATCAATATATCATCAATAAAAACCACAACAAATTTATCCAAATATGGCTGAAAGATGCGGTTCATTAAATCCATAAACACAGTAGGGGCATTTGTTAAACAGAAAGGCATGACTAAAAATTCGTAGTGCCCATACCTCATCTGAAATGCGATTTTCGGCACATCTGAGTCCTTGACCCTCAACTGATAATAACCAAACCTCAAGTCTATCTTGGAAAACACAGTGGCTCCATTCAATTGATCAAACAAGTCATTGATTCTTGGCAACAGGCACTTAATCTTCACGGTTACCTTATTAAGTTACCAATAATCTATACATAATCTCAAGGAACCATCTTTCTTTTTCACAAATAATACTGGAGCACCTCACAGAGAATAACTCGGTCGTGAAAAGCCTTTGTCCGTCAACTCTTGTAACTGTGCCTTCAATTCTTTCAACTCCGTTGGAGCCATTCTCTATGGAGCAATCGATATAGATGCAGTACCTGGTGCTAACTCAATGCCAAATTCAACCTCTCTAACTGGAGGCAACCCTGGCAATTCTTCGGGGAATAAATTTGGATACTCACATACTATCAGCACTAATTCAATCCTTAACTCAGTCTCTTTGGCATTCATCACAAAGGCAAGATATGCTTCATATCCCTTTCTTACATATTTCTGGGCAGACATGTGAGAAATCACTACAGGCGATTTGTCCTGTTCATCTAATTCAACACGAAGAGTGTCCTCATTTTCACATCTCAATTCAATGTATTTCTTTCCACAATTTACTGTCACATCATGAGCGGTTAACCAGTCCATACCAAGAATTATATCGAATTCATCAAATGGCAATAGCATGAGATTTTCCTTAAAATAATTACCTCTAATTATCAATGGGCAATCCTTACATACCTTATCAACTAGTACACATTTGCCTAAGGGATTGGGCACTTTTATCACGAATTCTTTAGACTCTACAGGCATGCTCATACTATATACTAATTTCATGCAAATATATGAGTGGGTAGATCCTGGATCAATTAAAGTAACAACATGAGTATCATGGAGAGAAAATGTACCCGTAATTATATCAGGGGATGACGCCTCTTCGCGAGCGCGAATGGCATAAATCCTCGCAGGTGCTCTATCCTCAGATTTCACAACCTGCTCTCTGGGTGTAATCTTACTACTCGTTCCACTTCCCGGGTTTTTCTGTTGTCTCTCTCTAGTAGTGCTTCCCGATCTTGCACTCTGAATTTTCTTTTTTTCAACCATCTCGGGGCATTCTCTAATAAAATGATCTTGGGAACCACACTAAAATAGGCTCTTTCATGTGCTCGGCACTCACCGGGGTGACGTCTGCCACACTGTGGACATTCTAGTGTGTTTGGTCGAGCGTTCCCAACACTAGCAACTGAAGTAGTCTGAGCTTTAGACCCTGAGTACTGTTTACCCTTACTTCTATTCGAAAACCCAACTGAAGTAGTAGATCGAGTAGTGAAATCTCTTGACTTCTTGGATGAGTATTGAAACGAATTGTTCAGTTGTCTCTTTCTTGAGTCACAAGACTCCATTTCAGCTTTTCTTTTTGCTTTAACCAATTCCTAGGCTTTACAAGCCCTGTCCACTAGCAGAACAAATTCTTTCAATTCTAGGACACCAAAAATAACCAGATATCTTCATTTAATCCGTCTTCAAACTGTTTACACATAATGGCTTCAGTGGATACACACTCTCGAGCGTATTTGCTGAGCCTTACAAACTCACGCTCATACTCAGTTACTGTCATCCGACCTTGTTTTAGCTCAAGGAATTCTTTTCTCTTCTGATCAATAAATCTTTGGCTAATGTACTCCTTCCGGAACTCTTCCTGGAAAAACTCCCATGTAATCCTTTCCTTTAGTACAACTGACACAAGGGTGTTCAACCACTGGTAAGCGGAATCTCTCAAGAGAGACACGACACATTTCATGCACTCTTCAAGTGTGAAAGATAATTCATCAAATACCCTGATGGTATTTTCAAGCCAAAGTTATGCTCTTTCCGGATCATCATCTTTAGTAGCTCAAAATTCCTCGGCTCCTTGTTTCCGGATTCTATCAAGCAGAGGCTTTTCTCTTCTTACCACTTCTACCACTTGGGGAGCTACAGGGGTAGACTGAGGAATAGGTGGGGGTGGAGGGGGTTGCGCATTCGGGTTCATACGAACGAACTCCGTCTACCATGCATTCATTATGTGGAGAAAGGCTTCCCTAGCCTCTTCTCCTCCTCTTTGACTCACAGTCATTGGTCTATTCTCATTTTTATTCGGCACCGTCCTTTCGGCAGGAGGCGGCGCGTTACTTTCTACATCATCCGCCACAACTCTATCGGGATCCACTTACTATATGAAAACACAATTTAAATTGTCAGGAGTCGTCACACTATCTTTATGTAAATACTCATACGTATGGCATGTATAGCTAGACTCACGCTTACGCTACGTTAGTCCAAGAATCGACTAAACCGTAGCTCTGATTCCACTAAATGTAACACCCCTTACCCGTATTCAACATCGGAACTGGATACAAGGCATTACCTAACTTGACTTGCTCAAACATACAATATCGGGCCATAAAATTTTGTTCTAACTTAAAACTTTTTTATTTATATTCATAACGTCCCTATTATGGGTCTACGAGACCCTAAACATGCATATGGAATGGTTCGGGACTAAACCAGAAACTTTTGCGCGCTTAGAAAATTTTTGCTTAAAACAGAGCCACACACCCGCGTAGAACAGAACACGCTCATGTTCCTAGCCCATGTGGATTTTATTTTTCATTTCGAACCTACAGGGGTTTTCACACGATCGGACACACGCCCCTGTCCATGGCCCGTGTCCCTCACACGACCTAGACACGCCCGTCCTTGGTATTCTATTTGTGACATCAGCAAACACTTAGGGACATACGGCCTAGTCACACGCCCGTGTGCTGGCCCGTGAGACCAATTGAATTCTCGCAAATTTGGTGCAGGGGACACACGGCCTATTAACACACCCATGGGGCTGACCGTGTGTCACACACGGCCTAGACACACGCCCGTGTGTCTACCCATGTGGACAATTATACGGCTATTTTCCAAGCCAATTGTCACCCTAAAAAGTAAACACACTTATACCACCTCAAGCAACACATAACATAACAATAATACACCATGAATGATCACTAATTCATCATGCATACATTTCACATTTTACTCAATCAATTGCATGAACTTTTACTTCATACAACTCATTATAATAGCCCATTTTCGCCTGAGCCCAACTAACCAAATTAACCAAATATAAAAAAACAAAATAATAAAAATAATAAACCAAGTCCAATAAAAACATTCCAGACTCTTTTTTTACAAACACAAAACCCGAAGCCCAAAATTTTAGACCAATGCCTAACCCTAAATTACAAGGCCCAAATGGCCCAAAGATTTCAACATTTTCAGAAACCCTAGGAGTTTCTAGAATTTCCTAGCGCCGCAACCCCCATGCAAGCCAGACGTTCGGGCTACCAAATCCCCCACACACGCGTCGCATGCCACCGATCACCACATGTGCTTCGCCATGTCAGCGGTACCTCCTCAGTATGGTGGTTTAACCTGCAAAAAAAGAAGCAAAACAACAGAAAAGGCCAACAAATGGGAGTAGAGATAGAAAGTTTTTTTTGTATTTTCTTTTTATTATTTTTCGGCTATAAAAGAAGCCGAGGATAATCTGTATTTTTTACTATTTTTTACGAAATCAAAGAATACAAAGTTTAAAGATATTTTATTAGAACTTCTATCTATTTTTTTAAGTATTAAGTATAAGAGAATAAAAAAGACTATTGAGAGGGGTTTTTACCTTTCTTTTGGCGATCGCAGAAACCGAATCCGAGGAGTCGCCTGTCATTACTTGGGATTTCGAGGTGGTATTTTGTCATTCGATATTTAGATGTAGGTTTAGGGCGCTTTAACGAGCCGAAGTGGCCGTTTTTGAATCTCTGACCACCGCGCACAACGGCGGACAGTGGCAGAGTACGGTGGCTCGATGACAGAGTCAGGCCAATCTCATGCCAGAACTCTGAGAGCCTTCAGAGGTTTTTTTTTTTTGGTTTTTTTTAAAGAAATGGTTTTAAAAAAATGATTTCAGCTTTTTTTTATATTTAAAGCCGATCTACACGACATAGTTTTGGAGTGGGGCATTAAGACCTAAAACGGCGTCGTTTCATAGTTAGGATCTGCGTGTTGACCCGACCCAGGGAAGATCCGCGTGTTTTTTTTAAATTGGTATAATTACTAGTTTGACCCTTCCTCTTTTTTTGTGGTTTCACAATTAAGTTATTTTTATTTTTTAATTTTGGCCTGACATGTTGTTTTGTCTTCAATTGGGTCCCCATTTTGGAACGGCGTCGTTTTGGTGATAAGGCATAATTGCCCATTTGGTCCCTATAATGTGGCGCGCATTTTAAACTTGATCCTTATACATTTTTTACCACTTTTTTTTTGTTCCGATTTGGCCTTATTTGGTTTTAACATTTCTTATTTAATTATTTATTTAATATGTTATTGTTTATTTAAATTAGTTTTCATTTACATAAGATTATTTATTATTATATTTTTTATTCATCATATATTATCTTTTTATAATATCGTTAATTTTAATTACTTTTAATCTAATTTGAAATTTTGGTGTATCTTTTACTTTTTAAATTGTTTATTTATCTAAATATTTTATCATATTATTTACTTAAATATATATTATCATTTATTTTATATATTATCAATTGTAAACTTCATTTTTTTAATTATCTAATTTTTTTATATTTCATTTTACATACTTTATTGTATTTTATATATATTCAATTCCTTTTATATAAAGCCTCATTTTATTCTTAGTTTTTATTTTATGTATATATTTTTGAACCGTTATTTACTTTATGTTTTTGATGAAATTCGATATTTATTTTATTTTTTTTTTATGTTAGCCCTTGTCTTTGTACTATTGAGATAGTAGTTATGTTGTTAGTACATTTCTTTTAATTGTTATTTAGTATTGAAAGTTAGTGTGTGTAATTTCCGTAAATGTCATTTAGTATTTGTATTATGTATTTTATTGATGTAATGTTTTATTAACAAATCATCGTCTTAAATAAAAACGCATTTCCTTTAATTACTACATTTTATTCAAAAGTTTTTCAAAATAAGGTATACTCGTATTGGGAATTTCGAGAAGATTGTGCCCTAACTTACTGGGTTCCAATTTTCCTCGTTGAATCTAAGTAATCGAGTACCCTTTTTAAATCAAAACATATAAATTTCAAATAAAAGCTTATTCTCGGGAATTCGAGGTGTTGTGTCCTAACTCACTGGATTGACATTTTGTTATCTCGAAGTAAGGATTTCTAAAAATAAAGGCAATATTCTATGTTTGGAATTTTGAGAAATTGTGCCCTAACTTACTGGGTTTCGATTTTTCATTTGACCCAAAAAATTGAATATTCTTTTTAAACTTAAATGCATGAGTTTTTAAAAAAAAATCAAAAGACAAGTTTAGTTTTGAGGATTCGAAATGTCGTATCCTAACTCACTGGGCATGACATTTTACTTCTTCGAAATAAGTGAGTCTCAACATCCATTTTAATCTATTCAAGTTCTTTTTAAACAAAGAGGATCGTATTTTAAAATCTTTTTAAATTTTCGACATTAAGATGTTAATCAATCAATTCGGTACCAATTTTGGGCGTTATGAGGGTGCTAATCTTTCCTCGAGCGTAACCGACTCCCGAACCCGTTTTCTTGAATTTCGTAGGCCAAAATCATTGTTTTAATAAATCAAAAGGTTTTAATGATTAATCTGAAGGTCATCCGATCACACCTCAAAAATGGATTGGTGGCGACTCCATTTTCGTTTTAAAGTCAACCCCCGTTTTTCAACAAAAAAAATGGTTTCAACAACTTGGCGACTCCGCTGGGGACCAATAAGAGAGTCAAGCCGTAAAATTGATTATTTTTTGTCTTCTTGTCGAAAAATTGAAAATCTAATTTGAAAAATTATGATCCTTTTATTGAATTTGTTCGTATTGTTTCATATGATTGATATGGTTTGAGTCTCGTAGAATATTTTTCGTATCAAATTGCATAAGGACCGTTTGGTCTTACCTTTTTAAATGGGAGTGAGAAGCTACTCCTTTGTGAGGTTTTCACCTCTGTGCAGAATAATGGATCGCTTTCGGGATACAGCCATACCTATGTCTTCGTGAGATTTTCATCTCTGTGCAGCCATAGGGAAATGTATTCCCCTGAACTGAACTTGGTCCGTATGAGCCTATAATGGGTGAGGATCGAGGAATCTACTGGTTTGAGTACCTCAACTTTCGAACCAAACCACATGTAGAAGACCCTAGGAGCCCACCCTAGATACTACTACAAGAAACCCTAGCGGTGTAACACCCCAAACTCGGCCTAGACGTTATGGTCGAATCTGGCGGCGTCACATGATAGTGCTTTAGAAAACGTAGTTACGTTAAAACCAGTTTTAGGTATCTTAGGCTATAGTCAAAACGTGTCGTTTATTTATTTATTAACCAGTTTCAAAACCTTATACATTCACGGAAGATTTTAAAAATAATTTGCGAATTCGTATGTATTTTAATAAAACCTTTGTTTACTTTGAAAACTTGAGTTTTCCTATTTCTAATCGCAGTACCACTACGTCATAAATTCCAAATTTAAAACAAAATATGTAAAGGCCTTATTACATAAAAACTACCCAGCTTTAATCAAACCATAATGGAAAAATAAAACCACAATTAAAATGTCCGGAACCGTGGTCACCGCCGAGTCCTCCGCCGCACCGATCCGTCTACTGCTGGGGATTACTTGAACAGATTAAACAGAGAAGGGGTGAGTTTTCGCAAACTCAGTGTGTAATCCCCACAGAAAACATACACACACAGAAATATCAGATAACAGACATTAATTCACAATTCGGGTCTGAGCCCATTACAGAAACGGTGTGGACCTTAGCCCACTCAGATACAGATTCAAACATATTTCAAGACCTTAGACCATTTCAGACAGAATATGCAGAAAATAGAGTCCTACCCACCAGCCTCTACAAACCAACTCCATCCAACCGTACACACCATGTGGGGATAAAATCAACCCACCCAGGCCTACACACCATGTTGTACCGAATGCGGCACATAATCAGAATATTTGCAGCTGAGCTGCCAGATAACAGGCTTAAAAGCCTTTCAGATAACCTGGCTCGTCGATCACACGGCCGTGTGGTGACTAACAATCTTGCACACGGCCTACCCCACGGGCGAACACACGTCCGTGTGGCATCGACAGAATGGTTTTCGACTTTCGCCGAACCTCATTTTCTGTGTTTTCGGGCACCCACCTGTTTCAATTTCAACGCGTAACCACTCTCGAGCACTCCGACACCTATATTCAACAATTGCAGCCCAATTTCAACGAATTATCATGAACAGGAAATTCCTGAAAACTTACCAACTGCCTTACTTTAACGAGCCACGCTAATTTCTCGCTGCTAAAAAGCTGAAAAGCAACCCATAACTCCTTGATTATCCCCTAATCAGAAAATAGCCACTAAATACCCTATTAATACATCCAAACGAAACAAACGTACTCCTAGACTTACCGAAAACACACCACTATTTCATAGGGAGGAACAAATCGAGAAAAACTGATGAAGAGGGGAAAACCAAGGAATATCGGCAGGGGATTTGGCAGCAAATGACAAAAAGAAAATGAGGAAATTTTTTGGAAAAACTAGATGTCAGCAAAAAATTCAAAAAAAAAAAAAAGAAATTTGCTAAACCTCTAATCTCTCCCATTAATTCTCTCCACTACTCAGACTTTGAAACCAACTCAAACTCTTACACACCACGAGCAGCAAAATAATTTCCCTCACTTGCGCGGAGATTTTAACTTAGGACCACCCACATATTAACACTCCATTTAGCCACCAGACAGCAGGCCCATTCTGTTAATTACTCACACATTTTAATTTATAAGCCTATTCGCCAGAGTTTGGGCTTCATTCACAAAAATACCAAAATTTACCCAAGTTGAGACTTGAACTTGGGACCTTTCAGACACACCCAAACACACCCAAATCACTCTACCACTAAAGCAGATAGGTATTTATGTCTTGAAATTACAAAAGCTGAAATTAATGGAAAATCGGGGCATTACAACTCTACCCCCTAAAAGAAAATTTCGTCCTCAAAATTTTACCTGATTAGAAAAGGTGATGATACTGCTGACGCATCGCATCCTTCGGCTCCCAAGTGCCCTCCTCAGTGCTATGATTCCACCACAACACCTTCACTAAGGGCATAGACTTCCTTCGAAGCACTTTAATGTCGCTATCCAGGATCTGGATCGGCTCTTCCTCAAATGTCAGATCTAGTCTAACCTCAATGTCCCCAATAGGAATAACATGCGTGGGATCAGAGTGGTAGTGTCTCAACATTGAGACATGGAACACATCATGAACGCGGTCCAACTCTGGAGGAAGCTCCAACTGATATGCGACTGGCCCCACTCTCTTCAGAATACGGTACGGCCTAATAAACCGAGGACTCAGCTTACCCTTGCGGCCAAACCTCAGAACCTTCTTCCATGGCGAGACCTTGAGAAAAACTAAGTCTCCCACGGAATACTCAATATCTTTCTCTTCAGGTCAGCGTAGGAGTTCTGCCTATCACACGCCACTTTTGGACGATCCTGTATCAACCGGACCTTATTTTCCATTTCAGAAACCAATTCCGGACTCGCTCCCTCGGCCAAACCTCAGAACCTTCTGCCATGGCGAGACTTGAGAAAACAATCTCCCACTCCTCAATAATCAACATCTTTCTCTTCAGGTCAGCGTAGGAGTTCTGCCTATCACACGCCACTTTTGGACGATCCTGTATCAACCGGACCTTATTTTCCATTTCAGAAACCAATTCCGAACCCAGAACACGTCGCTCCCCCAACTCGGTCCAATATAAGGTCGCACTTACAGCCATGCAGGTCCTCGTACGGTGCCATCTGGATGCTAGACTGGCAGCTGTTGTTATATGCAAACACTACCAATGGCAAGTAATCCTCCCAACTGCCTCTGAAATCCATAACACAGCTCCTCACCATATCATCTAACACTTGAATCACCCTCTCCGACTGACCATCTGTCTGAGGATGGAAAGCAGTACTGAAGTCCAACCTTGAACCCAGAGCTTCGTGCAACTTCTTCCAGAACTGAGACGTGAAACGAGGATCCCTATCGGAGATGATCGAAATAGGGACCCCATGCAGTCTTAGTGTTTAGGACACGTACAACTTAGCTAACTTTTGAAGCGAAAAGTTTGTCCTGACCGGAATAAAGTGAGCAGACTTGGTCAATCGGTCCACGATGACCTAGACAGAATCCTTCTTAGTGGGTGTTAAGGGCAACCCACTAACAAAGTCCATCGTTACTCGTTCCCATTTCCACATCAGAATCTTTACCGGCTGCAGCAACCCTGAAGGGAACTAATGCTCAGCCTTAACCTACTGACAAGTCAGACAACGAGCAACGAAGTCAGTAACCTCACGCTTCAACCCTGGCCACCAGTATAACTCTCGCAAATTGCAGCACATTTTACTCCCGCCGGGATGCATAGCGTAAAGGCTACTATGTGCCTCCCTCAGAATCGACTGTCTCAAATCCTCATCATTCGGCACACAGATCCAACCGTGGAAACAAAGTACCTATTCATTGTTGATTCCAAAATTCGTAGTATCCCCATTCTCAACCAGATGGAACCTCAGCTCGAGAGACTTATCCTCTATCTGTTTACCTCTGATCTGATCAATCCACATAGGCTTAACCTGAAGCTCTGCTAACAGACTCCCATTGTTGAATAAGCTAAGTCGAGCGAACATCGCTCTCAGATCGGTCATAACCCTACGGCTCAAAGCATCTGCCATCACATTAGCCTTACCATGGTGGTACTCGATGGTGCATTCATAGTCCTTAAGCAGTTTGACCGATTTACGCTGCCTAAGGTTTAGCTCCTTCTGGGAGAGGAGATACTTGAGGCTTTTGTGATCAGTTTAGATAGTACACTTCTCACCATACAGATAGTGCCCCAGATTTTCAGAGCGAAGACAACTGCAGCCAATTCCAAATCATGCGTCGGATAGTTTGCCTAATGCGTCTTGAGTTGACGAGATGCATAAGCTACCACATTACCATCCTGTATTAGAACACAACCCAGACCCACATGTGATGCATCACTGTATACCACGAAATCCTTCCCAGATTCAGGCTGTATCAGAACCGGAGCCTGAGTCAAAACAGATTTAAGCTTCTCAAAACTCTCTTTCTGCTTATCAGCCCAAACAAAGGGAACTCCCTTGCGTAGAAGCTTGGTCAATGGTGATGCGATCAAAGAGAACCCTTCTACGAAGCATCGATAATAACCTGCCAGCCCCAGAAAGCTGCAGATTTCAGACACACTCTTCATCTGTTTCCACTCCAACACATCCTCAATCTTACACGGATCAACACAAATCCTCTCAGCAGAAAATACATGCCCTAGAAAGGTTACTTCTTGGAGCCAGAATTCACACTTACTGAGCTTCGCATACAATTGTTTCTCGCGAAGCGTGCTCGTCCTCAGTCTTCGAATACACCAGAATGTCGTCAATGAAGACTACCACGAACCGATCCAGATAGGGCTGGAACACTCAATTCATTAGATCCATAAAAGCTGCTAGTGCATTCGTCAGCCCAAATAGCATTATTAGGAACTCGTAATGGTCGTACCGAGTCTTAAATGTCGTCTTGTGCACATGTAACACCTCTAACCCGTATCCGTCGCCAGACTGGGTTACGAGGCATAACCAATCTAAACCCAACTCAGAACAGGCATCTATAAACATAAATCACACTTCTTTATCACAGGTTCGAATCAAATGAGCTACACTCACTTGGATATCAAATTATGAATTCATTACCAAATATACTCAAATTTTAAAACATTACATCATAGCTAGTCAAAATTTTAGTGATAATTAAAATCATACTCACTTTCGCATATACATATAAAAGCCAGCAAATACCATCTCATACATAGGACATTGTAAAACATTATCATAGCAATTATCTAACATATATGTAGTTAACCAACCATTTACCTAACAAATTTAATACATTTCATAACCAAATACACGATCACATTATACTCAAATTATTAAAGCAACTCATATAGCCGAATATACCTAAGGTATTACATAATCAATAATCTAAATCTAAACAATATTTCATCAATAATGTACTTAACTTTTCACGGCAATTATAAATTTATTCATATCCCAATTAATCTACTGAAACACATTACAACATTATCAATATAATACTCATACTAAGGCCGAATCTCATAGTCACTTGCATCTTCTATTTGAACATGTTTTAAGCTTACTATAAGAACTTTTTATAAATCATACACATCTTTACTAAGTCAAGACATGTAACCCAAAATACCTTTCATACATAAGCATTTTTTCATTAAAGTAAAATTTACTCATCATTTGGTCTTGGACATTACAAAGACCGAATATACACAGGCTAGAATCATTTATTAAAACAAATTACCTATTATCAAAACCTAATATACATATACTAACAACTCACTTAACCAAATCTAAGATATACCAAACTTAATACCAATTGCTAAAAGCAACTAAACATGTAATCGACTACATCTCTTACAATTATCAAAGTCAAATTATTAGAACATACCCATCTTATAAATAACCTAAAGCATATAAATCAAGCTCATACATACACATATACATGTCATGTTCGAATATACACAACCCAAAGACATAATCTGTAATGCCATTCATACCAATCATGTAAGCATACCTACTATACCCTACAAATACCATGACTGAATATTCACAACTATGATTAATTCAATTCATTTAATCCTCACATCTAAACACCATACATATCACATTAACATATATATACACCAAATTAAGTTAATACCATAGCGGAATCTATATAAAATCATAATACCACATTGTAGCCATTTTCGCATGGCATTTATACATATACACACCATTCAACATCAACTCAAAAGTGACATAGCCTATACATGCCATAATTTCAAAAGAAGTACAACTTATAAGGTACCAAAATTAGTTGATACTGTGATAGACTTGACAATGATCCTCAAGCTCAAAACTGGACTTCAAACCTAATAAACAACACAACATCCACACAAAGTAAGCTATCTTAGCTTAGTAAGTTATAAGCACTCATATAACAATGCCTTAAGCATTATAAAAGAAATTTTATACATTTCATGACCCTTAAACCGAATAATTCAACCATCAATAATAGGCTTCACACAAGTCTATAATCCATTCCTTACTTTAATACAAAATGCATACTAAATTATCACCTTTCATAACTCCAAAAGCCGAATGCTCATACATTTAATAATTGATTTCATATGCATATTCCACTTACCAAATTTATACTTACAATTCAAATAATAACTTCTCATGATATCAAACTTATCGAATTCAATCTTGGACTAAAGTTTACTCATACCTTGAAGGCGCGTTAACCAATCTCGCACACTTAGTGCTCGGGAGTTCAATTCACACACCTAGTGATCTTTATCCGATTTCGCACACTTAGTGCTCGGAAGATCAATACGCACACTTAGTGCTCTTTGTCCAATTTCGCACACTTAGTGCTCAGAAATTCAATTAGCACACATAGTGCCTTTTTCTTAATTTTTTTTTTTACTCCTCATTCATACAAACACTTATAAACTTAACTTCAATTATATATAAATATATATACATATTCGAATCAATTCATTCATCTCATAACAACATCAACCCATTCGGCCATATCCAATACATCATAAAAAAATAATTTCAATTCAACTTAATTGCTTAAAAACTTACCTCGAGTATCGACGGACTTCATTTTCCGACTATTCAGTTAACTTATCTTTTCCCCGATCCAATCCCAATCCTTTTTTTCTTGATCTAATAAATTTCAAATTTAGCTCATTCAACATATTTTCATTCAATTTAATCCAAAAACACATAAATGGGCAAATTACTATTTTACCCCTAACATTTATAATTTTTACAATTTAGTCCCTATTGCACAAAACAAAAAATACTCAAAATTTGACCACACTTCCTTAGGGCCGAATCTTCATCATCCTAATACAAGCTCATACAATTCATTTATTTCACATTTTAGTCCCTCAAAAATTTATTTTTTTCAATTAAGTCCTAACTACTCAATTTTATCAAAAATTCAATAACAAAACTTGTTAATCTAACACATTTAATCAATATTTCATCATCAAACTACCAAAAACAACAAGCTTTCTTCAATGGCAATTCACGAAATATATAAACAATTCAAAAATTCAAGCATGGGCTAGCTAAACCACATAGCAACGGGTCTCAAAAACGTAAAAATTATCAAAAACCGAGCTAAACACTTACCTTAATCAAGCTCAATCAAGGCCGAATGGAGCCAGGTCTATTTCTTTCTCTTTTCTTTTGTTTTCGGTCAAAACAAGAAGAAGATGAACACTTTTTCATCTTTTATCTATTTATATTATTATTACATATATTAAATTAATACATTAACATAAAATATAATAAAAATTTCCACTCACTATTACATGCAATTCATGACCGGCCACTATGTCCATTTTATGGTCAAATTGCTACTTTAAACCTCCAATTTATAAAGACATCTTCAATTCATTACTTACACATTTAACCACCAAATTTTTTTTATGCGATTAAGCCCTGTCTTTAAAATTAATCACCAAAACAATCAAATTTCAATACGAAATTTTCACACACATCAATTCACACATAATGAACATAGAAAATAATATTAAAAAATATTTTTTTGACTCGGATTCGTGGTCCCGAAACCACTATTCTGATTAGGGTCAAAATCGGGCTGTTACAGCACATCAGTCTCTTTAACCTTCAGTTGATGGTATCTAGATCGCAAATCGATCTTGGAGAAAACAGAAGCCCCTATGAACTAGTCAAATAAATCATATATCCTAGGTAGTGGGTACTTGTTCTTAATGGTTAGCTTATTCAATTGGCTGTAGTCGATACACATACGCATGGATCCATCCTTCTTTTTCACAAATAGCCTAGGTGCTCCCCATGGAGACACACAAGGGCGGATGAACCCAAGATCCGATAACTCTTGAATCTGAGCCTTAAGCTCCACGAGCTCCTTCGGTGCCATTCTATAAGGGGCGATGAACACTGGAGTTGTACCTGGAAAGAGCTCAATCCCAAATTCCACTTCTCTGTTCGGAGGCAGACCGGGTAATTCCTCAAGAAAAACATCTCGAAAGTCCCTTACGGTTCTCATGTCTTTAATCGAAGAGTCCTCGAAATTCGAAACACTAATGTAGGCCAAGAATGCCTCACATCCTTTCCATACCAACTTTCCTCCACCAACGCAGAAATCACATTCGTCAGATAATCCCGATGTTCCCCAATCACCACTACCTCGTTATCCTCCTCGGTTCTCAAAATAACCCTTTTTCTAGCACAGTTCAGACTCACCCAATGCTTGACCAGCCAGTCCATTCCCAGAATCAAATCAAACTCCCCAAATGGAAGCTCCATCAGATCAGCCAGAAATACTGTCCCTTGAACCTCTAGTGGAACATCTCTAAAAAATTTACTAACCCAGATAGATTGCCCCAACGGACTCCCAACTGAAGTACTCTCAACTGGAATCCCCAAAGCTTCAGACACAGAGCTAGCTATGTAAGAGTGTGTAGAGCCATTGTCTATCAATGCAGTGTATGGTACATCAAAAATTAAGAACGTACACGTAATGACGTCTGGAGTATCACCATTCTCTCGGCGATGTGCAGCATAAACCAGTGCAGGCTGCCTTACCTTAGTCGGTCCCGCACCTTTTCCCGGTGTTCTCTATCCTTGGCCCATGCCATTACCACCCCTGGCCTGACCTCGGCCCCTAGGTGGCTGTTGGGCTACTCTCAGTGGCTACGCAGTACCAGTACCCGCAGCCTGCATCTGATCAGTCCTTAGCGGACAATCTTGGACACGATGCTTAGTCAACCCACATCTCAAACATGCCCCAGTAGTCCTCCAACACTTGCCCGGATGGCGTCTGCACAGTGCCCACACAGCGCCAACCCAGCAGGTGCAACAGGAGGCCTAACTCTCACTGGCCCATCCGGTCTAGCCTTTTTCTTAGGCATCATCACAGAATTCGAGGGCTCTAATTCCCACTTATTCTTTCCTTTCTCGCGGTTCTGACGCTCAGCGTGCTTAACATCCTCTGCGATCTTCGCCTTATCCACCAAAGCAAAAAAAATCACGCTCCCTCTGCGGAGCTATCAAAACCCGTAGACTGTTCCTGAGTCTATCCTCAAAATGGACGCATCATTCATATTCAGTCGCCACCATGCCTAGGGCATAACGACTCAGTCTCAGAAACTCGGCCTCACACTCGGCCACTGAACGGTCTCCCTGGGTGAGATTAAGAAACTCACGCCTCCTAGCATCGATGTAGCTGGCTCCCACATACTTATTCTGGAAAGCCATCTTAAAATAATCCTAAGTCAAATGGTCGGGCTGAGTGCCCTCCTTAACAGTCAGCCACCACTGGTAAGCCTCATCGCAAAGTAGGGAAACAGCTCCCTTAAGCTTCTGCTCAGCAGTAAAATCCAGATCATCCATAATTCTTTCCATGGCCTCCATCTAATACTCGGCCACGCTAGGGGCGACTCTTGTGACACCCCTGAATAACTCAGCCCCATTGGATCGGAGTCATTCCGTAACTGACCCACGGCTTCCAAATCTAGTGTTGGGCCTAGCAACCCTCTCTAAAATCTGTAACATGGCTCGGGATTGTTCATCATCCCCAGCCTCACGATCATGAGACTCAGTCTCTGTAGCAGGTGACATTGGCGTCTTGCTCATATCCAGATCGGGCAGATTCTCAGATGCGGAGGACCCAACTCGAGCCCCCCTACGGCCTCTACCACGGCCTCTAGTACCCCATCCGCGGATACCTTGTGTGCTCATCGTAATTTCGGATGTTATATGTATTAACAGTTTTATGCATTAGTTTAAAGTTCCAAAATTTATTAACAAATGTTTTATGCAGAATAGTCTCAGAAGTTCAGAGTTTGTTATCGCGATTTGTAGTCTCACTACGATTTTCAGTTTCGCTACAGTTTCCAATTTACACTACCTAGAGTGTTTCAGTACAATATGCTACCTATTGGCTGTGTCAAGAATACAAGTAGTATTCCAAATAAATTTAAACTGAATTCAGAAAACCTACAGGATCGGCACCGGAGACTGTGTACCATATACTTATTTCAAAAATATTTTGAATCATTTAAAAATCGTTCCAGAAAATCCATTTTAAAAACCCAAACCACAACCGAGTTTTGCAACCTGGCTCTGATACCACTAAATGTAACACCCTAAACCTGGCCTGGACGTTATGGCTGAATCTAGCGACGTCACATGATAGTGCTTTAGAAAACGTAGTTACGTTAAAACCAGTTTTAGGTATCTTAAGCTATCGTCAAAACGTGTCGTTTATTTGTTAACCAGTTTCAAAACCTTATACATTCGCGGAAGCTTTTAAAAATAATTTTTGAATTCGTATGTATTTTAATAAAACCTTTTTCTACTTTGAAAACTTGAGTTTTCCTATTTCTAACTGCAGTACCACTACGTCATAAATTCCAAATTTAAAACAAATACGTAAAGACCTTATTACATAAAAATTACCCAGCTTTAATCAAACCATAATTAAAATGTCTGGAACCGTGGTCACCGCCGAGTCCTCTGCCGCACCGATCCGTCTACTGCTGGGGATTACCTGAACATATTAAACAGAGAAGGGGTGAGTTTTTGCAAACTCAGTGTGTAATCCCACAAAAAACACACACACAGACATATCAGATAACAGGCATCGATTCACAATTCGGGTCTGAGCCCATTACAGAAACGGTGTGGACCTTAGCCTACTCGGATACAGATTTAGACATATTTCAAGGCCTTAGCCCATTTCAGACAGAATATGTAGAAAACAGAATCCTACCCACCAGCCTCTACACACCAACTCCGTCCAACCCTACACACCATGTGGGGATAAAATCAACCTACCCAGCCCTACACATCATGTTGTACCGAATACGGCACATAATCAGAATATTTGCAGCTGAGCTGCCAGATAACAGGCTTAAAAGCCTTTCAGATACTTGCTCCGAATATCATCAATCCCACCCCGATGCAATGCAACATGCATAAATGTCATGCCAATGTGCAGATAATAATTCATACATTCAGATCAGCATACATGCTTAGTACAAAAACCAAACAGTCAGATCATTAACTTAGGGGTCTAAGCATAGCTTATCGACCTTACGGGAGGTCCACAGTCGACTTGGGAGACTCGTGTAACCTTATAGAGTTTTCCAGAAAAACAGGCTCACATGCCCATGTGGCCTGCCCGTGTTGGCCCATATAGCCCAAATTTGCTTGGCCATGTGGATCACACGGTCTGGCACAGAATTCCACGCACCTGTGTAGTTCACCCGACACGGCCGTGCCGCTCGCGCACGGCCTGGCTCATTGATCACACGGTCGTGTGGTGACTAACAGTCTTGCACACGGCCTACCACACGGGTGACCACACGCCCGTGTGGCGTCGACGAAATGGTTTTCGGCTTTCGCCAAAACCTCATTTTCTGCGTTTTCGGGCACACACCTATTTCGATTTCGACGCGTAACCACTCCCGAGCACTCCGACACCTATATTCAACAATTGCAGCCCAATTTCAATCACTTAATCCGAATTATCATGAACAGGAAATTCCTGAAAACTTACCAACTGCCTTACTTTAACGAGCCACGCTAATTTCTCGCTGCTAAAAAGCTGAAAAGCAACCCATAACTCCTTGATTATTCCCTAATCAAAAAATAACCACTAAATACCCTATTAATGCATCCAAACAAAACAAACGTACTCCTAGACTTACCGAAAACACACCACTGTTTCATAGGGAGGAACAAATCGAGAAAAACTGATGAAGAGGGGGAAACCAAGGAATTTCGGCAGGGGATTTGGCAGCAAATGACAAAAAAAATAGAGGAAATTTTTTGGAAAAACTGGGTGTCAGCCAAAAATTCAAAAAAAAAAAAGAAATCTGCTAAACCTCTAATCTCTCCCCTTAATTCTCTCCACTATTCAGACTTTGAAACCAACTCAAACTCTTACACACCACGAACTGTAAAATAATTTCCCTCGCTCGCGCGGGGATTCGAACTCAGGACCACCCACATATTAACACCCCACTTAGCCACCAGACCAGCAGACCCATTCTGTTAATTACTCACACACTTTAATTTTTAAGCCTATTAGCCAGAGTTTGGGCTTCATTCACAAAAATACCAAAATTTACCCAAGTTGAGACTTGAACTGGGGACCTCTCAAACATACCCAAACACACCCAAATCACTCCACCACTAAAGTAGATAGGTATTTATGTCTTGAAATTACAAAAACTAAATTAATGGAAAATCGGAGCGTTACAGGCGGTTACCCAAATAGGTGTTTGATTCTCTTTTGTTTACCTTATGTTCTGTTTTTGTACGTTGTACTGACTATTGTGTTTTTGCTATGTTTGGATTTCATTTCATATTCAAAAGAGTGTCGATTCAAGTTCGATTACTAAATTAGAGAGCTTGTCATGGAGAACAAATTTCCTGATAAAGTGGAAGATAACGTAGCTATCCGTATTTGGTCAGAGAAAATGCAATTAGAGAAAGGGGATACTCTAGTCGAGGGGTATACGTCAGAATTATGGGAATACACTCGTATCAGTATGATGCAAAATAGCTTTTAGGAACTAAAAGATATATGGGATCAGTGGAATGATGAAACCAAGAAGTTGTTCTACTATAATTATGGGGACTTGCCGTATCTACTCGACATCAAGGTAGACAAGCATTTATTCCGGGCCATCGCTTAGTATTGGAACCCTGCTTACAGTTGCTTTACCTTTGGGAGGGTCAATTTAGTGCCCACTGTGGAAGAGTATACAGCCCTACTGCGTTGTCCAAAGGTTCAAGTTGATAAAGCCTATTCCAGAGCCGCTTATGTCCCGACCTTTTGGAAGAAACTGATGAACATTAAAGGAATGAGCGAACAGTGGATTACAGCTAGGATCAAGCAGAAAGGTGAATGTAAGTGCATCCCATAGAAAAATTTGAGAGATTTGATTCTAGTGCATCCTGATACGAAGAGGAGAGTCGATGTGTTTGCTTTGAGCATCTACGGATTAATGATCTTCCCTAGGGCATTAGGGTATGTAGACGAGGCGGTCTCAGATCTCTTTGATCGACTTGATAAAGGGGTCACACCTGTTCCTGCAATATTGGTCGTGACATTTAGATCTTTGAATGCATGTAGAAGGTCCGGTGAAGGCAAATTTATAGGTTGCGCACAGTTGTTACTGGCTTGGTTCCACAGTCATTTCTGAAAAGTGGATAAGATTTCTTATCGAGTTTTCTCCAGGAATTACTCCCCATTAAAAGAGATAGTGGTCACACCAAGAAGGGATGACATATCAGAGGAAAATTGGATAGCGCTCCTCCAAAATCTCCAGGAAAAAGACGTCGAGTGGAGAGCTCCTTTGTTGATTCCTGACGAAATTCTTTACCGATGTGGGAGTTTTGACTGGGTCCCTTTGCTCGGGATTTGGGGAGCCGTTGGGTATGCTCCTTTGCTTGTAATGAGACAAAACAGATCAAGATAGTTCATACCGATAACGCATGGGCTAGCTCAATGTGAGTTTTTGTACCGAGGAGATAACTACAAGAAAAGGGTAAAGGAGATTTCTAATGCTTGGAATCAGACTCGTCGAATGAAAAGGCTGGCCATATATTTAATGACGACTCCTGAGTACAGTGGATGGTGGGGTAAAAGAGTTAATGATAATGTCCCCGAGCCGAATTTAGAAGGCGCTCGACCGATGGAAAAGTACTTACAAGTGATCCCGTCAAAACTAGAAATCATAAAGCAAGACTTCAAGAGGAGGAATTTGGAACTTGAAAAGAAGATACAACAATTAGAGGAAGAAAATATGCATTTAAGGTTAGATGCTGATGTTTAAAAGCTAGAGGCCGAGAAATTAAGGAAAGGAAAGAATAAAGCTGAGGAAGACTTGGATAGTTTGAAGACGAATTACAAGAAATTGCGTCTATCAATTAGAACCGCCGGAGTGGGAAAAAGGTCGGAGTAATAGCGACAAGATATCCAAGAAGAAAGAACCAAAGTCGATCGATGGGAGAGAAAATTCCAAGAGGCTCAGGCACAGAAAGAGGCCCTAAAAAGGAGTTTGTTAGAAGCCCAAAGTGACAAAAGAGAATTAAAGGCGAGAGTAGCAGAACTTGAAAAATCACTTCATCAACATAGAAATCGTAATTCTGTAATTAAATTGAGGGCAAGTTTGAGCAAGATTGAAGAAATGAAAAGAAATATAGAAGAACTAGAGTCTGCATTACAAAACTGTGGCTCCGGATAGAGCTTCTGGAGGTAAGTGAGGAACGTTGGAAGGAATAGCTTCACCATTCTAAGAATCAGGTTAGAAATAGAGATTACATTATGAGCGAGGCAGTGGCTCAGATTCGGGAGGTAGCTGATCATTTACAGACTTTGGCAGTTCAAGCTGACACGCTAAGCGTGAAGTACTAGCTAGAATCAGATCGGGGTCAAGAGTTGGCTTCGTTGCTTAGGAAAGTTAAAACTTTAAGTATTAAGGCAAAGCCATATTTGTAATCCGTTTTATGTAAAGAATTTTGTTTTCTAGTAAAGTTTTTTCAATGGAATTGAATCAGAATCGACACTTTTTTGCATTTATTTCATGCATTCGCATTACATCACATCATGTGCATTAAATTTCATGGAAAGACCCTAATTGGTTAAAATCATTTCAGAGTTAATCTGGAAACCAACAAAAAACTTATCAACCAAACATCATTTCGGTACCGGAGCAAAGACTAAAGAAATGGACCAAAGGTTGGAGAGATTAGAGGAAATGCAAATGCAAATACAAATACTAGAGCAATTGGCCAAAATTCAACAAGATATAAAGAATCAGATGCTAAAATTTCAAAGAAACATGATGAGCCAGTTAACCCAGATGCTAGATGGAGGGTTAGAAAAAGGAAAAAGCCCTAGGGTTGATTCCGAGGATGATAACAAGAACTCCGCTTATCATTCAGGCTTTACCCCAACAAACACCCAAGTACAACCAAACGTGTATCCACAAAGGGTGTCTATTAACATCAGACCCCAATACTAGACCGATACCTCGACACTGGTGAACTTCCCGACAAGTTCAGGTTGGTGTCCTTGATCTGGATGATCTAACAGAAATAAAAAAGGCGAGAGTGGAGCTCTCAAAACAATTTGAAGATCATTGCAAACGAAAAAGACAAGAGAAGAGCTTCCAAATCAATACTTTAAAAGCTCTGAGGAAGAAGGAAAATGAGGCAAATAATGCAAGAATGTATAATAAGGGCTATTCAAGGCCGATTACCGTAAGCCAGCCAAGGACGGCAACTACTAGCCATCAGGTCTCCCCAAGGCAAGATCCTAATCCAAGACCGAGCTCAAAAAAACCCCGGTTCACGCCCATCCCGATCACGTATGGGTAGCTGTACTAAATTTTGTTTGATGCACATATAGTATCCCCTTTCTACCTAAAACCTATACAGCCTCCCTTTCCCAAATGGTACGACGCGAACGCTCAATTCGAGTACCATGCGGGAATCATAGGACACTCGATTGAGAACTGCATCACTTTCAAAAAGATAATCGAAAGACTCATCAACATGGGTATTGTGAAATTTGATGCAGAAAATTCGTTACCCAACCATTCTGACAAAGGGGTAAACGCGATAATCGAGAGCGCAGAGAAGAGAATCAAGACAGATATAACAGAAGCAAAAACCCCGCTGAGGGAGATTTGGAAGAAAATGGTAGAAGGAGGATTAATCACCTAGGATATAGGGGAGAAACCCGGAGAAACAAGGAACTACTGTGAGTTCCATAATGAAGAGGGGCACGTGATTCAAAAGTGCAATGAATTTAGAGCCTTGATGCAAGGCCTGATTGATAATAAGGAACTAGAATTCTATGAATATACTGAAGGCCCAGATGGAATGTGCAGAAATGGAAGCATCAAGGCTATATTCGAAGAAGGAATCAGAGGAGAAAACTTATCAGGCATTCGCCCTTATGAACCTGGGAGTATTCTGAACAATGGGACCGTGGAAGAGATCCTTGTATTTTTTAGAGCTAATTTAGAGTAATATTTAAAACACGCTTGTTGCTTTGAGCATAGAAGCAATAAGAATCCTTTTGTGAAATAGGCTCATGTCCAGCATCTTTATTTCAATAAAAAATGCATTTTTGTGTCTGACTTTGAGCAAATATTCTTTTACTCCTTTATTTCATTCATGTTCATACCATATAAATAATTATTCTTAGATTCATTTGTTCTTTAAATATTCCTTCATACCCACAATAGGTCCCTAGATATAAACGACATGAGAGACGCTGCTACTGACTCAGAATCTACTTTTGTGCAAGATATGTGTCTAGAGGATCTCAGGACTTTAAAGACGACGGAGATGGTAACCTATCTCCTGATTTGTTAAAAATAGTGGAACAAGATGAAAAACAGATCCTACCTTACAAAAAGTCATTGTGAGCCTAGAAGAAGAGAAAGAGGTGAAGATCGGAGCCTGTATCACAGCAGAGACAACGCGAGACGTCATTGAGTTATTCAAAAAAAATTCAAAGATGTTTTCATATGATCGTATCAAGAAATGCCTGGGCTACTAAGATGTGTGGACGCTATTAAGGCTAAAAAATCTTAGAAGAGGTCCATAAGGGTGTCTGAAGAACACATGCTAATGGTTTTACAATGGCCAGGCAAATCATGAGGTTCGGGTATTGCTGGTCCACCATGGAAGGGGACTGCATCAATTATACCAAGAAATGCCATAAGTGCCAAATTTATGGAGACAAGATTCCTATGCCTCCTTCATCTCCCCATGTATGATATCTCCGTAGACTTTCTCTATGTAGGGCATGAATCTCACCAAAAGCTTCTAATAAGTATCGATTCATCTCTGGGGTCGTTGATTACTTCACCAAGTATGTGGAAGCTGCTTCATATGCTGATGTCACAAAGTCGACAGTCAGCAGATTCTGTGTCAGTATGGAATGCCAAAAGGATCCTATCTGATGATACATTAAATTTGAACAACAACACGATATCGGAAGTTTGCAGTTTGTTCAATATTAACATCACATCACCCCAAAATGAACGGAACAGTGGGGGCAACCTTCAAAAAAAAGCGTGAGGAAGATGATTGAAACTCATAAAGATCAGCCTGAGAAATTACCATCTATGCTCATCAAACGTCTGTCAGGACCTCCACCGGGGCAACGCCTTTCTCATCAAAGTTGAGATTCATTCCCTTCGAGTCTTGTTAGATATAAAGTTGGATGAAGAAGAATGAACCTAACCTCGGTAGGACCAGCTAAATCTGATCAAAGAAAAGAGGTTGAAAGCTATCTGTCATGGTCAAATGTACCAAAAAATGAATGATACGAGCTTACCACAAAAAGGTTCACCCTAGAGAATTCCATGAGGGGGACTTGGTTTTAAAGAAGATTCTTCCAGTAGAAAAAGACTTCAGAAAGAAATGGATGCCAAATTGGGAATGACCGTATGTGGTAAAGAATGCCTTCTCTGGAGGAGCATCAATGTTGATTGAAATAGATGGCAAGAGCTGGCCTAATCCTGTGAATTCAGATTCAATCAAGAAATATTTCACTAAAAAAAGATAAGGAAATTAAAGAATGAAATGAAATGAAATGAAATGAAAATGGAGAGGCCGAGGTGAAAACCCACAAAGGGCGCCTTGAGACCAAAGGGGTTTTGAGTCGAAAACCTAAAAAGGGCGGCTCAAATTGTGATCAAAATATGGGGCATGCGGTAGTCTCACTTTCTCTGAATTAACAAGAAGGAGAAATGTTACGCCTTGAGACCAAAGGGGTTTTGAATCAAAAACCCGTAAAAGGCAATTCAGATTTTGATTAAATGAGGGTATGCGGAAGTCTTGCGATACCTGAATTAACAAAGAAGAAGTATGCTACATCTTGGGGCATCAACAAAGTACTCTTGATCTCCTAAACACATAATGGTCTTCAGAAAGTTCATATAGAGAAACTCAGACTGCGATATCTGGGGCACCTATTTTTTCCCCTCACCATTTTGTATTCCAGCAATGTTTACTTTCTTTAATTAACCCATTCTTTTTAGATTTTGCTCCTGATAAATTTCAGTTTTGTCCATCATTATGATCATTTTCAAGCATTTTGCATTGAAATAATGATTAATAGACTAATAATACTTTCACAAAAGGAGTTTTGCATATTACTCTGGAAGCTTCTAAATAGTACAAGAACCTGAAACAGGACTATTATTTAGAACTCACCAAACCTAAGGGTTGGAAATATTTGAGAAAAAAGAGTCTAAATTGTGACTATTTCTTCGGATTTTCTGTCAAGGATACAGGATATTGCGTCAGTAATGCAACCTTGATGAGTAGCAGCAATGACAACCTAAGCATTAGAAAGGGGTCTTTCTCGCAAAATGATATTCTGCATTCATGCAAATATTATTCATACATATCCAATTAGAAGCATTTGATTCATCCTGATCATGACATCCTAATCATTTGGCATAACCAAAGGCCCACGAAATTGATTCTACAAGTCGTGTCCCCTAGAGAATGGTGTAGCATGATCGGTGAATGCACAAATCTTATCTCCCTGAAGTAGCAATGGAGCAGATTGAAGTTGTAGATCTTATCTCCTTGAAGTTGCAATGGAGTAGATCAAAATTGGCAGATCTCATCTTCCTGAAGTTGCAGTGGAGCAGATTGAAGCCACCAGCCTTATCTCCCTGAAGTTGCAGCGGAGCAGACTGAAGACAGCGAATCTCATTTCCCTGACGTTGCAGTGAAACAGATTAAAGTTACAAATTATGGCAGATCTTATCTTCCTGAAGTTGCAGTGGAGCAGATTGAAGCCACCAGCTTTATCTCCCTGAAGTTGCAGCAGAGCAGACTAAAGACAGCGAATCTTATTTCCCTGAAGATGCAGTGGAATAGATTGAAGCTACAAATTGGCGGATCTTATCTTCCTGAAGTTGTAGTGAAGCAGATTGAAGCCACCAGCCTTATCTCCCTGAAGTTGCAGCAGAGCAGACTAAAGACAGCGAATCTTATTTCCCTGATGATACAGTGGAATAGATTGAAGCTACAAATTGGAGGATCTTATCTTCCTGAAGTTGCAGTTGAGCAGATTGAAGCCACCAGCCTTATCTCCCTGAAGTTACAGCGGAGCAAACTGAAGACAGAGAATCTTATTTCCCTAGCATTACAGAGGAATAGATTAAATCTACAAATGACAGCGGATCTTATTCCCTTGAAGTTCCAGCGGAGTAGATCGAAGCAACAAATTTCTTCTGTAACACCCCTTGCCCGTATCCGAGCTGGGACGGGGTTCGAGGCATTACATAGCTAAACGTGCTTAAACTTCTAGAATAGGGTTATAAAATTTCGTTTAACCTCATCGCTTGCACATAACCGGTCTAGGAGGCCCTAAACATACTTCCGAGAAGTATCGAAAAATTTCCAAGAACTTTCACGAATTCGAGAAACTTTCTAATAAAACAGGGGCCACACGCCCGTGTAGGCCTAGGGACACGCCCGTGTGCCCCTAAGTCATGCCCGCGTCTTCCACCTGTTGTTGACACTAACTAAGCTCACACGGCCTTGACACGCCCGTGTCTTCCAACCGTGGTCTATTCTGACTAAAGTCACACGGCCTTGACACGCCCGTGTACTCCAGCCATGTAGTGATTCAAATTCTAAGTGCAAGGTGCAGACTTCACACGACCTGGGCACACGCCCATGTGCTAGCCATGCCTCCCACATGGTCTAGACACACGCCCATGTGTCTACCTATATGGGAAAATAACAGGCTATATACCAAGCCATTGTCACCTTAGAGTTAGCACATACATTCCTCCATTCAGAACAATACCACCTCCTAGCCACAAGCATATCTAGAGCTCATTCCAACTTACAAGATAATTAAAAGGGACATACACTTCATGAATTACATCTTCATTAAACAAAAGAGTTTTCCAAGTATTTGTTTAACTCAATAGGCCATCTACAAACTGACTTTTATAAACTTATGTAGTCAACACTTTGACTAACAATTACAGCCTAACAAAATACTTGAGCCCTATACATGCCATAATCAAAACAAGTCTAAAATTGTTATACCAAAGTGTTGTCGATAGTGTGATTTTCGAACTCTTACGCCCACGGTCCACGAGTTACCTTGGCAATACTACAAGAAGGGAGGGCAATGAAAAAGGGTAAGCATAAAGCTTAGTAAGTTTGCATGGAAATTAACAACAATAATAAGCTCATAAAGTAATCCATCCACGGTATTAGCTAATTGTATGCGAGTCAAGGCTTCTTGACAATACTTACTTACGATTTCCCTTGTATAGCACATACCGTGCCACGTATCGAAACCGATTCTTCGTGACTCATTCACATGACTTAAATATCATTCACATCTCTACTTCTAAATTCATCTACTTATCCCAAATTCTCAAGGGATAGTCAAAGACGTGTGTTTATTTCCACTACTGTAATTATAAAGCCAATGCAATGTCTTCGAGGCGATCTTACATGGAGTCACCTCTAACTGCCAATGCCATATCCCGGATATGGTCTTATATGGGATTACCTCTAAATGCCTATGCCATATCCCGGATATAGTCTTATATGGAATTTCCTAACATGGGTCAATGCCATATTGCAAATATGTTCTTATACGCTTTTCATATCCCTCACCGAAGTCATATCCCAGATATGGTCTTATACAGGATCTCAACTCGGTGCCGAGGCCATGTCCTAGACGTAGTCTTATACGAGACCTTATCTATTTCATATTTCAATATGGCCCATTAGGCTTTCAACATTTCATTCAAGTTAACTATTCAAATCACATACAAACTTACCTCGATTTCAAAATGAGCTAGCTTGGCGATCTAGTCCGAGACTTTGTTCTTTCCTTAATCAAGGCGGGTCCTCGATTCTTCTTGCCATATAATAGCAATTTAACCCATTTTAATCACTATATTAATAATAGCATTTCAAAAATCATGCTTAGGAAAAAATTACTATTCTGCCCCTAGACTTTGGCAAAATGACCATTTTGCCCCTAGGCTCGGAAATAAATTCTGATCGTATTTCTTCCTTCAACAAGCCTAGGTGAACATTTAATACTCTTATGACTATCATCAAAACTCGACATTTCACATACTTACTACCAATTTTGTAACTTTTTCATCAAGGTCCTATTTGGTGTTTTCATGCTAACACCTTTCACAAAAGTTGTTCATCTAACAATTAAGACTCCATTTCTTCCATAAAAATGTAGCAAATAACAATGAAAGCTCTCATGAGAAAACTCTATACTCTTCACCATATTACAAGTTAATCCCCCCATTAGAAAGCTTAAGCTTTAGGGGTCTCAAAAGTATAAAAATTATCAACTAAAACCATTAAAATCACTTACTTGTGTGAGGATAAGTTGCTGAAATTTCAAAGCTTTCAAAACCCCCTTCTATGCTGGCATTTTCGGTGGTGAAGGTGGTGAAGCTGATGAAGAAAAATGGATGATATCATCCTTTCTTATTTTATTTATTTCCTTCAAATTAGTCCACCTAACCCACCCAATTTTGACCAATTTTGTGTCTATTGTCCCCTATGGCTGGCTATCAACATTAGGAGGGTCTAATTCCACATTCAAGACCTTCAATTTAAATTTCCTTATCTATTTAATACTTCTAGCTTGAAAAATGGAATTTTTGCACTTTATGTGATTCAGTCCCTTTTTCAAAATGAAGCATGAAATCGTTAAAATTAAGGTACTAAAATTCTTATGCACATTCTCCATCATGGTCTGACTTATAATATAACATGAAAATAATTTTCTCCAATCTCAGATTAGTGATCTCGAGATCACTATTCTGACTAGCCCCTAAATCGGGCTGTTACAATTCTCCCCCTTAAGGATTTTCGTCCCTGAAAATCTTACCAGTGAAAAGATTGGGGCACTGGTTTCTCATCGTTTCTTCGGGCTCCCATGTAGCCTCTTCTATACCGTGCCTTTGCCAAAGGACTTTCACTAGGGCTATGCTTTTGTTTCTTAACTGCTTGACTTCACGAGCCAAAATTCTAACTGGTTCTTTGCCATAGGTCATATTCGGTTGTATCTCTACCTCTATCGGCTCTATGACATGTGAAGGGTCTGAACGGTATCGGCGTAACATAGATACATGAAAAACGTCATGAATCCTTTCTAGCTCAGGTGGCAAGGCTAACCGATAAGCTACCGGTCCTATCCTTTCAGTAACTTCATAAGGTCCGATAAAGCGCGGACTCAATTTGCCCTTCCGGCCAAATCTGAGGACTTTTCTCCAAGGTGATACTTTTAAGAACACTTTATCACCAACTTTGAATTATATTTCTTTCCTTTTTAAATCTGAATAGGACTTCTGTCTATCTAAGGCGACTTTCAAACAGTCACGTATCACTTTTACCTTCTCTTCAGTTTCCTTAACCAAGTCAACCCCGTGTATCTGTTTCTCCCTGAGTTCTGACCAATACAAGGGCGTTCGACACTTACGCCCATACAATGCCTCATAAGGAGCCATCTTCAAACTTGATTGAAATTTTTTGTTGTAAGCGAATTCCACCAATGGTAAGTATTTCTCCCAATTACCATGGAATTCCAAAACACAACACCGAAGCATGTCTTCTAGTATCTGAATTACCCTCTCTGACTGCCCGTCAGTTTGTGGATGGAAGGCTGTACTGAAACTCAATTTCGTGCCCAAAGCTTCTTGCAGCTTTTTCCAAAACCGTGACGTGAACGTCGGATCTTTATCTGAAATGATCAATAACGGTACACCATGAAGTCTTACTATCTCAGACATTTACAAGTCTGCCAATTTATCGAGCGAATAGTAGGCTCGCACTGGTATAAAGTGGGCTGACTTACTGAGTCCATCAATCACTACCCATACTGCATCTTTCCTCTTTGGAGTCAATGGCAAGCCCGTCACGAAGTCCATAGTAATACGATCCCACTTCCACTCAGGAACCATAATGGGCTGAATTAAACCTGAAGGTACTTGATGTTCAGCCTTCACTTGCTGACAAATCAGGCATTTCGATACAAACTCGGAAATGTCTTTCTTCACACCAAACCACCAATACCATTTCTTCAAATCATGGTACATTTTTGTGCTGTCTGGGTACACATTCAAACACCCGTTATGTGCTTCATGTAAAATTTTGCGAATAAGCTCATCATTCCTGGGTACACAGACTCGATCTCGAAATGTTCGGCATCCATCAAGATTTACTCGAAAGTCTGTCTCAACGCTCGACTCATATAAAACTCTCTTGGCTTGCAAACTGTTATCATCCTTCTGACCTTCACAAATCTCTTGGAGAAGCAATGGTTTAGCCCTCAACTTGGCTAAAACGGAATCATCATCTAACAAGGTCATCTGAGTATTCATGGCTTTTAGTGCAAATAATGATTTTCTACTCAAAGCGTCAGTGACTACATTTGCCTTTCCTGGATGGTAGTCAATTATCGACTCTTAATCTTTAATCAGCTCTAACCATCTTCGTTGCCTCAAATTCAATTCTTTTTGAGTCATCAAATATTTTAGGCTTTTGTGGTCAGTGAAAATCTGACACCTTTCACCATATAAATGATGCCTCCAAATTTTTAACGCAAACACGATTGCAGCCAACTCTAAATCATGAGTCGGGTAGTTCTTCTCGTGCAGCTTCAACTACCCAGAGGCGTCTGCAATCACTTTACCCTCCTGCATAAGAACATAACCTAATCCGTTCAAGGACACATCACTGTAAACACAAATTCTCTTCCCGGCTCTGGTTGCACCAGAATAGGAGCCTCAGTCAACAGTGTTTTCAATTTCTCGAAACTTTGTTGACATTTCTCTGTCCAAACAAACTTTACATCTTTTTGCAGAAGTCTCATCATCGGGGTAGCTATCATGGAAAACCCCTTGACAAAACGCCTATAATAGTCGGCTAGGCCTAGAAAATCTCAGCAGTTTCCATTCCTAAATTGCTGAAATCTTACTCAGATTGACTCTAATCCCACCTCTCGAGACAATGTGTCCCAAAAATCCTACTTCCTTGAGCCAAAATTCACTATTACTGAATTTGGCATACAATTGTTTTTCTCTCAAAACTTGTAGAACCATATTCAAATGCTCGGCATGATCGTTTTCATCTCGAGAGTAAATCAGTATGTCGTCGATGAAGACCACAACAAATCTATCCAAGGACGGTCGAAAAATGCGATTCATCAAATCCATGAAGAGTGCGGGGGCATTCGTTAGACCAAAAGGCATGACCAAAAATTCATAATGGCCATACCTAGTCTTAAATGCGGTTTTTGGCACATCTGAGTCCTTGACTCTCAACTGATAGTACCCATATCTCAAATCTATCTTGGAAAATATTGTGGCTCCCTTCAGTTGGTCAAATAGATCATCGATCCTTGGCAATGGATGCTTATTCTTCACCGTCACTTTATTGAGTTACCGATAGTCTATACATAGTCTCAGGGAACCATCTTTCTTCTTCACGAATAAAATGGGAGCACCCCACGGAGAAAAACTAGGCCTCGCGAAACCCTTATACTGTGCTTTCGGTTCTTTTAGCTCGGTTGGAGCCATTCTATATGAGCAATAGAAATAGGGGCAGTACCCGGAACTAATTCAATCCCAAATTCAATCTCTCTATCCGGAGGTAGCCCTGGCAACTCTTCCAGAAAAACATCTAGATACTAGCATACTATGGATACTAACTCAATTTTTAACTCAGTCTCTTTAGTGTTCAACACAAAGGCAAGATAAGCCTCATGCCCCTTTCTTAAGTACCTCTGAGCCAACATGGTTGATATCACTATTGGCGACCTATCCGGTTTATCTGATTCAACACAAGTACAATCTCCATTTTCATCTCTCAACTCAATATGCTTCTCCCCACAATTCACAATTACACCATGGGTAACTAACCAATCCATCCCGAGAATGACATCAAATTCGTCAAACGGTAACAACATAAGATCGACTGAGAAACAATAACCTTTAATCATCAAAGGGCTCCCTTTACAAACTCTATCAACCAACACACATCTGCCTAGGGGGATTAGACACTCTTATGATAAATTCGGTAGACTCTATAGGCATGCTCATGCTAGAGACTAATTTTATGCATATGTATGAATAGGTAGACCCTGGATCAATTAAAGCTATAACACAAGTATTATGGAGAGAGAAGATACCCGTGATCACATCGGGGGAAGATGCCTCTTCACTAGCACGAATGGCATATGTCCTTGCCGGTGCTCTACCCTCGACTCTAGTCTTGTTCTCTAGATTGACTCTTGCTTCTCATCTCGATCCTTGGGTTTCCCAATGGTCTTCCCCTAGTGGTACTTCCCAATCTTGCATTCTGGGGCTTTTCTTTCTCGTCCACCTCGGGACAATCTCTGATAAAGTGGCCTAAGGACCCACATCTGAAGTAGGCTTTCTCATTAGCCCGACACTCACCGGAATGGTACCTGCCACACTGAGGTCATTCTGGTCTACTCGGTCGAACGTTGCCCACACTAGCAACTGATGTGGTTTGCCCTTTCAATCTCGAGAATTGCTTACCTTTATTTCGGGTTGAAAACCCCACTGAAGTGACTGATCGAGTAGTGGAATCCTTCGATTTCTTAGATGAAGATTGGTAAGACTTTCTCAGTTGTCTCTTCCTCGAATCACGAGACCATACTCAGCTCTTCTCTTCTCTTTAGCCAACTCCTCGACTTTACAGGCCTTATCCACCAACACAACAAACTCTTTTAATTCGAGAACTCCCATGTATAAGCGGATATCTTCATTCAATCCATCCTCGAACCTCTTGCACATGATGGCTTCAGTAGACACGCACTCTCGTGCATACTTGCTAAGCCTTACGAACTGTCGTTCGTAATCGGTCACTGACATACAACCTTGTTTCAATTCCAAGAACTCCTTTCTCTTGTGGTCGATAAACCTCTGGCTGATATACTTCCTCCGGTATTCCTCTTAGAAGAATTCCCAACTAACTTTCTCCCTTGGCACCACTGACACTAGGGTGTTCCACCATCGGTAGGTTGAATCTCTCAGGAGTGACACCGCACACTTTAAGCACTCCTCAGGCCTGCAGGATAACTCATCGAATACCCGAGTGGTATTCTCGAGCCAGAATTTCACTTTCTCCAGGACATCATCCTTATTCGCCCGAAATTCTTCGGCTCCTTGCTTCTGGATCATATCCACCGGAGACCTTTCTCTTCTCACTACCTCAACCACTTGAGGAGCTACTAGGGCAGGTTGAGGGATAAGTGGGGGCGGAGGGGGTTGAGCGTTAGGATTCGCTCGGGTATACTCAGTATACCAGTTGCTCATCATGTGGAGAAACGTTTCTCGAGCCTCTTCCCCCAGACTCAAGGTCTCAGGTCTACTATTAGCTGGCGCGGTCCCTTGAGCGGGAGCCGGCGCATTACTTGCAGCATCATCGGCTGCAGTTTGGTCTAGATCAGAGTCTATCTACTACATAAAACACAATTTTATTCGTCAAGAGTCATCACACTATCATTACTCAGACACTCTTACATATGGCATGTATAGCTAGACTCGTACTTACACTACGTTAGTCCTAGAATCAACAAAACCGTAGCTCTGATACCAATAAATGTAACACCCATTGCCCGTATCCGAGTTGGAATGGGGTTCGAGGCATTACATAGCTAAACGTGCTTAAACTTATAGAATAGGGTTATAAAATTCCGTTTAACCTTGTCGCTTGCACATAACCGGTCTAGGAGGCCCTAAACATACTTTCGAGAAGTATCGGAAAATTTCCAAGAACTTTCACAAATTCGAGAAACTTTCTAATAAAACAGGGGCCACACGCCCGTGTAGGCCTAGGGACACGCCCGTGTGCCCCTAAGGCATGCCCGTGTCTTCCACCCATGGTCGACACTGACTAAGTTCACACGGCCTTGACACGCCCGTGTCTTCCAACCGTGGTCTATTCTGACTAAAGTCACACGGCCTTGACACGCCCGTGTACTCTAGCCTTGTAGTGATTCAAATTCTAAGTGCAAGGTGTAGACTTCACACGGCCTGGGCACACGCCTATGTGCTAGCCGTGCCTCTCATACAGTCTAAGACACAAGCCCTTGTGTCTACCTATTTGGGCAAATAACAAGCTATATACCAAGCCATTGTCACCTTAGAGTTAGCACATACATTCCTACATTCAGAACAATACCACCTCCTAGCCACAAGCAAATCTAGAGCTCATTCCAACTTACAAGATAATTAAAAGGGACATACACTTCATGAATTGCATCTTCATTAAACAAAAGAGTTTGCCAAGTATTTGTTTAACTCAATAGGCCATCTACAGATTGACTTTTATAAACTTACATAGTCAACACTTTGACTAACAATTACAGCCTAACAAAATACTTGAGCCCTATACATGCCATAATCAAAACAAGTCTAAAATTGTTATACCAAAGTGCTGTCGATAGTGTGATTTCCGAACTCATATGCCCACGGTCCACGAGTTACCTTGGCAATACTACAAGAAGGGAGGGCAATGAAAAAGGGTAAGCATAAAGCTTAGTAAGTTTACATGGAGATAAACAACAATAATAAGCTCATAAAGTAATCCATCTATAGTATTAGCTAATTGTATGCGAGTCAAGGCTTCTTGACAATACTTACTTACAATTTCCCTTGTATAGCACATACCGTGCCACGTATCGAAACCGATTCTTCGTGAATCATTCACATGACTTAAATATCATTCACATCTCTACTTCTAAATTCATCTACTTATCCCACAATTCTCAAGGGATACTCAAAGACCTTTGTTTATTGCCACTACTGTAATTATAAAGCCAATGCCACGTCTTCGAGGCGGTCTTACATGGAGTCACCTCTAACTACCAATGCCATATCCCGGATATGGTCTTATATAAGATTACCTCTAAATGCCAATGCCATATCCCGGATATGGTCTTATATAGAATTTCCTAACATGGGTCGTTTCCATATTCTAAATATGGTCTTATACGCTTTTCATATCCCTCACCGAAGCCATATCCCAGATATGGTCTTATACGGGATCTCAACTCGGTGCCGAGGCCATGTCCCAGACATGGTCTTATACGGGACCTTATCTATTTCATATTTCAATATGGCCCATTAGGCTTTCAACATTTCATTCAAGTTAACTATTCAAATCACATACAAACTTACCTCGATTTCAAAATGAGCTAGCTTGTCGATCTAGTCCGAGACTTTATTCTTTCCTCGATCAAGGCGAGTCCTCGGTTCTTCTTGCTCTATAATAGCAATTTAACCCATTTTAATCACTATATTAATAATAGCATTTCAAAAATAATGCTTAGGCAAAAATTACTATTATGCCCCCAGACTTTGGCAAAATGACTATTTTGCCCCTAGGCTCGGAAATAAATTCTGATCATATTTCTTCCTTCAACAAGCCTAGTTGAACATTTAATACTCGTATGACTATCATCAAAACTCGACATTTCACATACTTACTACCAATTTTGTAACCTTTTCATCAAGGTCCTATTTGGTGTTTTCCTGCTAACACCTTTCACAAAAGTTGTTCATCTAACAACTAAGACTCCATTTCTTCCATAAAAATGCAGCAAATAACAATGAAAGCTCTCATGGCAAAACTCTATACTCTTCACCATATTACAAGTTAATCCCCCTATTAGAAAGCTTAAGCTTTAGGGGTCTCAAAAGTATAAAAATTATCAACTAAAACCATCAAAATCACTTACTTGTGTGAGGATAAGTTGCTAAAATTTCAAAGCTTTCAAAACCCCCCTCTATGCTGGCATTTTTGGTGGTGAAGTTGATGAAAAAAATGGATGATATCATCCTTTCTTATTTTATTTATTTCCTTCAAATTAGTCCACCTAACCCTTCCAATTTTGACCAATTTTGTGTCTATTGTCCTCTATGGCCGGCTATTAACATTAGGAGGGTCTAATTCCACATTCAAGACCTTCAATTTAATGTTCCTTATCTATTTAATAGTTTTAGCTTGAAAAATGGAATTTTGCACTTTATGCGATTTAGTCCCTTTTTCAAAATGAAGCATGAAATCGTTAAAATTAAAGTACTAAAATTCTCATGCACATTTTCCATCATGCTCTGACTTATAATATAACATGAAAATAAATTTCTCCAATCTCGGATTAGTGATCCCGAGATCACTATTCTGACTAGCCCCTAAAACGGGCTGTTA
Source organism: Gossypium australe (assembly GCA_005393395.2). Lineage (NCBI taxonomy): Eukaryota > Viridiplantae > Streptophyta > Magnoliopsida > Malvales > Malvaceae > Gossypium > Gossypium australe. The sequence goes on along the minus strand of CM016623.1, from coordinate 74,659,488 downwards.
CATCTTCTCCCTGAAATTACATTGGAGTGGATCGAAGCACCAATTCTTAGACCCCTGAAGATGCAGTGGGGAAGGAACGAGGATACTTGAAGAAAGATGAGTACCAAGAAGTCAATATTCCAAGACCGGGCAAAAATGGTTTTGAAGTCTTTGTTTCATTCTTGTTACACGACAACGAGTAAAGAAGGGCAGCTGTCATTTGGTGCCAATGCCATGTCCCAGACATGGTCTTATACGGAACCTTCCTTATTCGATGCCGATGTCATGTCCCAAACATGGTCTTGTACGGGACCTTCCTTATTCATGTTGTGACATAGGTATCCTTGTTATTCCGAATTTTCAACCGGGACTTCAACTTAACATGATCTCATTATAATTTCATCAAGGCATCATTAATCAACTTCATGGAAATAATATACATTTCTCATAATACAAAGTAATTAAAAACATAATAACATTATGTAGCTTTAATTTCACACAAACTTACCTCGGTACTGATAAACCGAAATAGTAACATATTTTAATCCCACATTTAGCATGCTTTTGGATGATTTAAGCCTTGAATTGTGTAATTTGGTGCTTTTAATCCTTTGTTTTCATGTTTTATACTCAGAAGAGCACCGGATGATGAAAAGAATGGAAAATGGGCCCAAAATGGAATAAATAAGCTATATCACGAAATCCACACGGCCTAGGCCCAAGACCACACGGCCGTGCCTCACTCAACATCTCGAACACGGCCTGGCACGATTTACGCGGGCATGTGCCATGGGCGTGTCCCTATCGTGACAAAGAGAAATTTCACTCGGATTAAGATACTTAGGGGCGAAGAAACACATTCTGAAGCCTATATAAACACCCTAAGTATAACCTTCAGGAACGGGGGGACCCAAGGCCTTAGTTAGGGGGCTCCAACTAGGCCAAAGAGGGCAGATTTGTGGGAATTTACGCGAATATAGCCAGTTGATTCATCTCAAGAAGCCGGAATTATACTCAAGACGGAGTATCTCTTCTTCAATTCCTTCAGGGGGTTTTAGGGATTTCTTATGTTTTGTTTTTTCTTTTCTTCTGAGATGTTTTCTTTTATTGTTATGAACTAAATCCTCAGATACCTGAGGGGGATGAAACCTAAGATGAATCTTGTTATCGTTTGCTGAACTATATGATAAATATTTGACTTGTTCTTAATTCTTGTGTTGATATTTTCGAAATATTAATTCAAGTGTGATGTGCTTAGGTGGAGGAGCAAAAGTCCTTGCCTAAGAGTAGATCTAGCATAATTAAGCAGAGTTGATCGCACGCCTAGAGATAGGGTGACGAGATTTTGCCGGATTAGGGTGAAACCTAATATGGGAGTCCATAGATCAAGTTAATGCAATTCTAGGGGTTTTAATTAGAAAGAGATTTCAATTAATCAACCTACGGTTAGATGTTAGTCGCCTCGAGAGAGGGATTAATATACGTTAGGGAATCCTACGGATCAAGTCAAATGAATAAATCGTCTGGTTCAGAGTTAGGTAACAAGTGAAGTCTAGGTGGATTCTTCCTTGGGTATCGTCTTAATCAATTGGTTTTTCCTAAAGTTATTTTCCCAATTCATTCTCTTTGTCTTTGCATCTTTAGATTAGTTGATTAGTTAATTTTAGATTAGAAAAACAATTCTCTTAATTCTTAGGCTAGATAATAAAAAGAGAGTTAGTATTAGTACTTTTAGTTCCTTTGGGTTCGACAATCCGGTCTTGCCTTAACATACTATTGTCCGATAGGTGCGCTTGCCTCACATTGTTTTCATAGTTAGTTTTCAGGTTCGATCATTCTTTATATAAATTTTAAGACTTTGACATCGCATAAAACAACGATCAGGTACTCAAAATACGTATAGTTGTTCGATTTAGTCCACAACTTTGTTCTTGCCTCGGTTTCGGTCTGGGCTTCATGTTTCTTGATCTATAATAACAATTTCACTTGTTTAATACCCACATTGACTAAATTAACTCATGAATCATACTTTGGAAAAATTACAATTTTGCCCCTAAATTTTCACATGATTACATTTTTGCCCCTAGGCTCGTAAAAAGATTTTCATTCAATCTCCTTACATTTTAAGCCTAGCCGAATCACTACAACAGCCCCCAATTTCAACTAATTCACTCATGTATGACCATTTTCATGACTTTTACAATTTAGTCATTTTTATGCATTTTTCATGAAAATCACTTAGAAAAAGATGTTTATCATACATCAAACTTTCATATTCTTCCATAAATCATCAAAATACATGCATGTCATACATGGGTAAGTTTTTGTACATAAACCCTAGCTCAAAATATAGCTAGAAATAGCTAAATCGAGCTAAGAAGATCTCAAAAATATGAAGAACATTAAAAACGGGGCTAGAAGGTACTTACAATCAAGCTTGAAAGATGAAGAAACCCTAGCTATGGAAAGCTTGAAAATTTCAACACTTAGGGGAAGAAGATTAACAAAATTTTAACTTCTTTTTCCCTTTTAATTCTTTTATTAACCAAATGACAAAAATGCCCTTAAAGCCCTTTCTTAAGATTTTTCCTTCCCATGTCTATTTTTGTCCATCTTGACATATATTGGTCTAATTACTAAATAAGGACTGTTGGAACGCCGGTACCCCATGGCGCAGCAGAATAAAATTAGATCCGGTGATCCAAATCATGGATCCATGTGTGAGGAACGAATCGGGGTGAAATAAAGGTTTCGAAATTACCAAAACTTCAATCTGAGTAGACAGCGACGCCTTGGCAACAAGAGTTTTGATCTACTGTTGAATCAAGCCTCAACCTTTTCCGATGTTGGCCTCTACGTAATCCACCCGGTTTGACTATGAACGGAAGAAATCTCCAAAACTGTTTTGGAGGCTTATTTGCTTGACGGCTGCTAGACCTAACAAGCAATCACTTAGGGTTTTCATATTTGGTTTTGTCTCCTTTTAATACCTTTTATAATGGGTGCCTTTCTCATTGGGCCTTTTATAATAGGTGTCCTCTTAATAGGGCCTTTTATAATTGGTATCTCTTGAATGTATTACAAGATTAAATAAATACAATAAAGTTTTTAACCGAAAATTATAATTACATTAATTATATCTGAAAATTATAATTACATTAATTATAATAAGGATTCCGGTAAACTATATTTATTTAAATTTATATATGAATCAAATTCATATATTAATAAAATTATGTTATCATTATGTGTACAACATCCTTGTACATATAATATGTTCAATATTTGATTGCCCAATTAAATTAATTCTTTAATTAATTTAATTTATGTGACAACCAAGAACAATACCAACTATATTTTATTCTGTTCATTTCAACCATAGGGTGTGACCCTGTAGGTTCTTGCAACGTTAGCAGTAATACTAGAACGATTCTATTGTCACAGACAATGAGTGGCATCTAGCAATGCATCATTGCTACCTAAGTTACAAGAAGTCATGATTTGACATAACCTTTCGTGATTAACCTTTCATGCATTAATCCTTAAGTCCTTTATCTCTGGAACGGATACAAGTCATGGGATAGTCACACTTGCATAATCCATCCCATGTTTCTTGATATCTTGAGTAGACTATGATATACAAATTAGTATGACATCTCATATCAACTTATTTGAGCATGGCCATGGATTTCTAGTCTCACTCAATCAAGTGGCCTAAGATATTACTCCTATTATGTAGGAGGGACTTATCCTTTATTGATCAACCATATCCCTCTACATAGATTGTGGTATATCCAACATCAGCCTTTATAGAACAACCTGTTACGGTGTACGTTTGACTGTATCAAAATATACAACTCACGATGCTGGGATAATAATGATCTCAAGTCTGAGGATCATATACATATTAATCACTATGAGTAATGTTGTGACAATTACATAATAATCCAAGAAACATACTCATAGCGGGTCAATCCAATATGTTGTTCTCTAACACACATATTCATGCATTGATTTTGACACTCCATATCAATGACAACTCTTTATCATCAATCAACTACATGTTAGTCTTAATGCATTATTATTGTCCTAGTCAACAATAATACTCAACTAAGGATCTTTTAAGAATAATCATATTATTCTCAGGACATTATAATAAAACAGTTTATCTATACACACAGAAAGAAAAACTGAAATAATAATGACAACACTTTATATTAATAAACATGGTAAATTAAGTATGTTATTACAACCATCTCATGATTGATCTTTGGGCATACTCTTACAATCTCCGACTAGCACTAAGACCAATCACTCATATATCTAATACCAAGTGACTTAGTGTGACGATCATGCTTCTGCTGTGTCAGAGGCTTGGTTAGGGGATCAGCGATGTTATCATCTGAAGGTACTCTGCATATCTCTACATCCCCTCGATCGATAATCTCTCGAATAAGATGGTAGCGTCTAAGTATATGTTTGGATCGCTGGTGAGATCTGGGTTCTTTAGCTTATGCAATAGCTCCATTGTTATCACATCGGAGTTCTATAGCATCTGATATGCTAGGCACAACCCCTAGTCCAGTAATGAACTTCTTGATCCAAACTGCTCCTTTTGCTGCCTCACTGGCTGCAATATACTCAGCCTCTGTTGTAGAATCGGCTACTGTACTTTGCTTTGAACTCTTCCAGCTCACAGCACCACCATTAAGGCAAAACACAAAACCTGATTGCGATCGAGAATCATCCTTGTCGGTTTGGAAGCTGGCATCAGTGTAACCTTTTACACTTAACTCTTCCTCACCTCCATATAATAGGAACGTATCCTTAGTTCTTCTTAAGTACTTAAGGATACTCTTGACTGTGGTCCAGTGACCTTCACCGGGATCTACTTGATACCTGCTCGTCATACTTAAGGCATACGAGACATCTGGACGGGTACATAACATAGCATACATGATAGATCCAATAGCGGAAGCATATGGAATTTTACTCATACGTTCTCTCTCTTGTGGAGTTGAAGGACACATTTCCTTCGAGAGTGAAATACCATGTCTCATAGGTAGGAATCCTCTTTTAGATTCTTCCATACTGAACCTTTTCAGTACTTTATCTATGTATGTACTTTGGCTTAGACCTAGTAGTCGTCTTGATCTATCTCTATAGATCTTGACTCCTAAGATATAAGTGGCTTCGCCCAAGTCCTTCATAGAAAAACAACTTCTTAACCAAGTCTTAATAGACTGCAAGGTAGGTATGTCATTTCCCATGATAAGTATGTCATCCACATATAGTACCAAGAATGTGATAGTGCTCCCACTAACTTTCTTGTAAACACATGGTTCATCTTCATTTTTGATAAAACCAAACTCTTTGATTGCATCTTTAAAACGAATATTCTAACTTCGAGAAGCTTGCTTTAGTCCATAAATGGATCTTTGTAGCTTACATATCTTTCTAGCATCCTTTGGATTTACAAAACCTTCAGGTTGTGTCATATACACATCCTCTTCAAGTTTTCCGTTAAGGAAAGCTGTTTTGACGTCCATCTGCCAGATTTCATAATCATGAAATGCAGCTATGGCGAGCAAGATCCTGATGGATTTAAACATAGCTACAGGAGAAAAGGTTTCATCATAGTCAACACCATGAATTTGGCGAAAACCTTTAGCGACTAATCGCCCTTTGTATGTTTGTACATTACCATCCATGTCTATTTTCTTTTTGAAAACCCATTTGCACCCTATAGGTTTAACCCCTTCGGGTGGGTCAATCAAAGTCCATACTTGGTTTTCATACATGGAATCCATCTCAGATCTCATGGCCTCAAGCCATTTCTCAGAGTCTGGGCTCGTCACCGCTTCTTGATAAGTCCTAGGCTCATCTTGATCTATAAGAAGAACGTCACCATGCGTTGTAATGAGAAATCCATATCTCTCAGGTGCACGGCGTTCTCTTAAAGATCTGCGCGGTGGTTGTGTTTCTATAGCAGTTGTTTGTTCCTCAATTTCTTGTGGAATTTGGTTTTGTTCAATCTCTGGTTCAGTGGTATCTTGTGATTCTTGAATTTCTTCAAGTTCAATCTTTCTCCCACTTCCTTTTTTAGAAGTAAATTCTTTCTCTATGAAGACACCAGTCTGAGCAACAAAAATTTTGTTCACAGTGGGATTAAAAAAATAATATCCTTTGGTTTCTTTTGGATACCCCACAAAAATACACCTTTCAGATTTGGGTTCAAGCTTAGTAGACGTCTGACGTTTAACATAAGCTTCACAACCCCAAATTTTCATAAAGGACATACTAGGACGTTTCCCAGTCCACATCTCATATGGCGTCTTTTGAACCGATTTAGATGGAACATGATTTAGTGTGAAGGCAGCAGTCTCAAGTGCATGTCCCCAAAAGGAAGTCGGTAGATCAGCATGACTCATCATGGATCGAACCATGTCTAACGAAGTTCAATTTCTTCTCTCAGATACTCCATTCCATTGAGGAGTCCCAGGAGGAGTAAGTTGTGAGACAATCCCACATTCTTTCAAAAGATCATCAAACTCTAGGCTCAAATACTCTCCACCTCGATCAGATCGAAGTGACTTGATAGTTTTGCCTAGTTGATTTTGTACTTCATTTTTAAATTCCTTGAACTTTTCAAGGGACTCAGACTTATGGCGCATGAGATAAACATAACCATATCTACTGAAATCATCAGTGAAAGTAATGAAGTAGTGAAATCCACCTCTGGCCTGTGTATTTATTGGTCCACATACATCAGAATGTATTAGGGCCAATAAATCACTAGCTCGTTCACCTTTTCCAGAAAAAGGAGATTTAGTCATTTTTCCCAATAAGCAAGATTCACATACTTCAAATTGTTCAAAAACAAATGAATTCAAGAGACCATCTCTATGGAGTTTGGATATGCGTTTCTCACTTATGTGGCCCAAACGACAATGCCAAAGATAAGTTTGATTTGAGTCATTTATTTTAGATCTTTTAGTATTTATGTTGTAAATGGGATTCGTTTGATCTAAAATATAGAGGCCATTAATCAATTGCGCCGAACCATAGAAAACATTATTGAGATAAAATGAACAACAATTATTCTTAATAATTATCTCAAAACCAATTTTGTCTAAACAAGAAATTGAAATAATGTTTTTAGTCAAACTGGGCACAAAATAACAATCCTCTAAACATAAATCAAGTCCACTAGGCAAAGATAAAGTATATGTTCCCACAGCTAATGCAGCAACTTTTGCTCCATTTCCAACTCGTAGGTCCACATCTCCTCTAGCCAAAGTCCTACTCCTTTGTAGTCCCTGTACAGAAGTACAAATATGATAATCACAACCAGTATCTAATATCCAAGAAGTAGTAGTTGATAAATTAATATCAATAACATAAATACCTGAAGTAGACATTCCGCTTGCTTTAGCCTTCTTGACTTCTTCAAGATAGGCAGGGCAGTTCCGTTTCCAATGTCCAGTCACACCACAATGAAAACAGTTTCCTTCCTTAGACACCCCACCTTTAGGTTTCAGTGCAGCCTTTCCTTTTCCAAATTTGGGCTTACCTTTGCCCTTGGGCTTTGTTTGAACTTTGGCCTTTCCCTTGCCCTTGTTATTACGGACCATCAGTATGGGCTTGGGTCCAACCTTTTTCAAGTTGCCTTCAGCAGTTCGTAACATACTGAGAAATTGTGGTAGAGTCTTGTCAATTTCATTCATATTGAAATTGAGGACAAACTGGCTGTAACTATCCAGCAACGATTGTAAAATAACATCAGTGGCCAACTCTTGGCTCAATGGAAACCCAAACTTAGACAGGCTTTCAATATAGCCAATCATCTTAAGGACATGAGGTCCTACTGGGCTTCCTTCAGCCAACTTACATTGGAATAAGGCCTTAGAGATATCAAACCTCTCTTGCCGTGCTTGTCCCTGATAAAGTTCTTTCAGGTGCTCGATCATATCATAAGCAACCATGTCCTCATGTTGCTTCTGAAGTTCAGGATTCATAGTGGCAAGCATAAGACATCCAACATCTATCATGTCATCGAGATACTTCTTGTAAGCATCTCTATCAGTCCTCGAGGCATTAGCGGGTGGTTCAGTAGGAAGTGGTTGTTCAATGACATATAATTTCCGTTCTTGTTTAAGGACAATCCTCAAGTTACGGAACCAATCAAGAAAATTCAAACCATTCAATTTGTCCTTCTCAAGGACCGATCGCAATGAGAGTGTGCTAGTGTTTGCAGCCATAATATATCTACAACAATTAAATATGCATGTGAGTAAATTTACCAATTTTATATCAATCATTAAAAAGACTTTATTAAATGATATTCCCACTATTTTATTTCAAAATTAATAACCCTCGTATATTAATTTCAGAAAAACTTTCTCAAAAGTATTTCTAGTAGGTTAAGGATCCATATTTCACCACCTCTTAAGTCAGCTTTGGCTTTACTCTTAAGATTATGGTTATTTAGGTAAGCAACATTTGCTAATTACATCATATGTAACTCCTAATATTTGGTGAACAACTCTTGTTCTAATCATCTTATGATTTATCCAATTTACTTGCCTCTAGGTTTCTAATCCTATTAGAGTAACCTAGTTAAGCCATTAACCAATTTTTAACCAGCAAATATCACTTGTTTATTCTTCGCGTTTAACCAAGATAAATACTAGTACTTCGCTTTGGCAGAACCTACATAGTATTGATCGAGGCCTTAACGAGGGCAAAATTGGAAGGCCATGTTGACTTAATATTTTAATAGAGGCATTTTATTAAGGTTGTTGCATCTCACCAATTATGGTCTACTTTAGCCCATTTAGTCTTCTAATCGTCTCATCAATTAATAGGGTTTATCATCAACAAGGTTTATTATCATCCATAGCATCTCATACATGAATAAATAAAGCAATAAATAAATGCAATAGTTATAGCCCATAAACTAAAGTGGTTCAACCCAAGCCAATGGGAAAACCAAAAGGAAACCTAAAGGTGTAAGCCCTTTCACAAGCTATCATTCACAATCATTGTCCCACCTTCCTTCTTGTTTGGCCCACAGCAACTCTTGCAAATTACAATATGCAGAAACTCATTTTACATACGAGGGAATAAGATGAGAAGAGAAATACAAGAGAATAGTAGCAAGGCACGACACGCAGGCCGTATTTTAAAAAAAAATACAACCTTTTATTGAATGGGTCATTGGGCTATAACTATGCATTTCAAACACCGTGCATGTCAAAAATAGCATACAAAATTCAATGCTTTTTTTTTTTTTTTGCTAAGGTGAATTATAAAATATCCTTTCAACCTTTTGTGGCCCATCAAGTTTATAAATTTCTTTTATTAACAAATTTTTTTTTTTGCGGGGGTCTGAGGATGTCGGATACCCCAGTCAAATGAAGCCTCATGATTTGATAAATGTTTATCAACAGAATCGTGTTTTTAGGATTTTAATCCTTGAGGTTTCATATCGGAACAACCCTTGTTCCACTAGCCAGTTAACACTTACTGGAAACTATAAATACCACCGCCGCTACAGATTTGTTAATAGTTAACAGTAATAACATAAAATCGAATAGGCCACAACACCATGATTAACATTTAATCAATTACCGAAAGGAACAATTATCAGATTATGCTTAAACGATTTAAACAATCGAAAATATAATAAGATCAAAACATGTATCTCATACAATTGCATCACCCAAGTATTTAAACCCGAGTTCGTATCACACAAGTGGCTCTGATACCACTGTTGGAACGCCGGTACCCCATGGCGCAGCAGAATAAAATTAGATCCGGCGATCCAAATCATGGATCCATGTGTGAGGAACGAATCGGGGTGAAATAAAGGTTTCGAAATTACCAAAACTTCAATCTGAGTAGACAGCGACGCCTTGGCAACAAGAGTTTTGATCTACTGTCGAATCAAGCCTCAACCTTTTCCGATGTTGGCCTCTACGTAATCCACCCGGTTTGACTATGAACGGAAGAAATCTCCAAAACTGTTTTGGAGGCTTATTTGCTTGACGGCTGCTAGACCTAACAAGCAATCACTTAGGGTTTTCATATTTGGTTTTGTCTCCTTTTAATACCTTTTATAATGGGTGCCTTTCTCATTGGGCCTTTTATAATAGGTATCCTCTTAATAGGGCCTTTTGTAATTGGTATCTCTTGAATGTATTACAAGATTAAATAAATACAATAAAGTTTTTAACCGAAAATTATAATTACATTAATTATATCTAAAAATTATAATTACATTAATTATAATAAGGATTCCGGTAAACTATATTTATTTAAATTTATATATGAATCAAATTCATATATTAATAAAATTATGTTATAATTATGTGTACAACATCCTTGTACATATAATATGTTCAATATTTGATTGCCCAATTAAATTAATTCTTTAATTAATTTAATTTATGTGACAACCAAGCACAATACTAACTATATTTTATTCCGTTCATTTCAACCATAGGGTGTGACCCTGTAGGTTCTTGCAACGTTAGCAGTAATACTAGAACGATTCTATTGTCACAGACAATGAGTGGCATCTAGCAATGCATCATTGCTACCTAAGTTACAAGAAGTCATGATTCGACATAACCTTTCGTGATTAACCTTTCATGCATTAATCCTTAAGTCCTTTATCTCTGGAACGGATACAAGTCATGGGATAGTCACACTTGCATAATCCATCCCATGTTTCTTGATATCTTGAGTAGACTATGATATACAAATTAGTATGACATCTCATATCAACTTATTTGAGCATGGCCATGCATTTCTAGTCTCACTCAATCAAGTGGCCTAAGATATTACTCCTATTATGTAGGAGGGACTTATCCTTTATTGATCAACCATATCCCTCTACATAGATTGTGGTATATCCAACATCAGCCTTTATAGAACAACCTGTTACGGTGTACGTTTGACTGTATCAAAATATACAACTCACGATGCTGGGATAATAATGATCTCAAGTCTGAGGATCATATACATAATAATCACTATGAGTAATGTTGTGACAATTACATAATAATCCAAGAAACATACTCATAGCGGGTCAATCCAATATGTTGTTCTCTAACACACATATTCATGCATTGATTTTGACACTCCATATCAATGACAACTCTTTATCATCAATCAACTACATGTTAGTCTTAATGCATTATTATTGTCCTAGTCAACAATAATACTCGACTAAGGATCTTTTAAGAATAATCATATTATTCTCAGGACATTATTATAAAACAGTTTATCTATACACACAGAAAGAAAAACTGAAATAATAATGACAACGCTTTATATTAATAAACATGGTAAATTAAGTATGTTATTACAACCATCTCATGATTGATCTTTGGGCATACTCTTACAAGGACTTCTAATAATTTTTATAATGCTATTTCATACTTAAATCTTCTAGAATCTCATATTTTCCAATCTTTGCAATTTAGTCCTAATAGACAAATTGTTCACTAATTCATAAAATTGCTTCATGAAATTTTCACACAATCATGCAAATACATCATTAGCCTCATAAAAATCATAAACACATATTTCTGCTTCGGATTTGTGGTCTCGCAACCACTATTCCGACTAGGACCTAAATCGAGCTGTTACAGTATTCCCTCTATTTGAATATTTAATTGGACATTAGAAAGCCTTATGATATTTTCAACTACACCAATAACAGTGCACAAAAGGTGATAGCTCAATTATATTCCTCCCTATGTTTGGCCCTCTCCCCTTAAACTGACAAACTAATTTATGATCACCTTACTCGCATCACATATTATCTATTAATGACACTCTCCCCAAGAGAGAGTGTAATGAATATTTTATTATTATAAAGTGGATGTCCGTTAGAATAAAAAATTTGATGTTCTTTAAGACACTAATATCCATTAAGAATAAATTTTATATCATTTATATTTCTTATATACATAAATATTGACTTTAAAGAAGTATTATAAATGTAATAGCCTATTTGTGACCGAGCCAGTGTAAATAAAACAAACCAGAAAATAATAATAAAAACAAAAAATAAAATAAACCAAAAGTCCAGTTTATTTTACAGTCCGTTTACAAGCCCAAAAAATAGACTACCCAGACCCAATACCCTGTTATACCCAAACCCATTACACCTAGTGGCCCTAGACCCAAACTTATGCGGCCCAAAAGGGCCCAACACCTAAACAGAAACAGAAGCCTAGGGTTTCTGAAACCCTAGGCGCCGCAAGCACCCGAAATAGATCCTGGTCGCGCCGTAATTAGCGCGGATAGCCTTTTTCACCGCCAAGATTTGTGCTATTAACCTGCAAAAGGAAAGAAGAACACAGCAGAAGGAGCAAATAGGGCAAAATAGAATCTGTATTTTAATTATTTTGGGGTTATAAAAACCCACTGTAATCTGTAAACAGGACTACGATTTTTTTTACAAAGGCATATATACGAATACATAGTTGAAAACTCAGTAAAGGTTTTTGTTTTTTTTTCCCTTTCTTTCTTTTCGAAACAACATACATACACCTACAAAATTGTTTTTTTATATATATAATATATTCGTATAATAGTATAAAAAATACAAAAAAAAGGAGAATTTTTTTTACCTTCCGGAATTTCGGCCACCGTGCGCGGTGGTCGGCGATGGTGTCGGCAGCAGCGTCGCGGCGGCGATTGGCCGTAGCCCTCGCCGAAAATCGCTAGAGAGAGAGCAAAACAGATAAAGCTCTCTTTTTTTTTACAGCAGGCAAAAATGAAATTTTTGGGCCGATTTTTTTGCTTATATAAGCCCTTCATACGACGCCATTTTGGGGGTCCCCTTTAAAGGCCAAAACGACATCGTCTAGGGGCTAGGATCCGCGCGTTGACCCGATACCCGAGGAGGATCTACTTGTTTTTATAAAAAGGGCAATTTGCCTCTTTAGTCCCTCCGCAATTTTATTCTTTGTAATTTCGTCCAATTTAAATTTTCTTTTATTTTTTAATCTAGCCCTGAGAGTTTGCTTCTATTTCAATTTAGTCCCTCGGGCTATTTAAAGGTTAATATCAGAACGGCGCCGTTTAGGAGATCGGGCATAATTGCCCAATAAGTCCCTATAGTTTGGCGTGCGTTCCAATATCATCCTTTTTGCAATTTTACCTTAGTTTTTTTATTTATTTTAATTTGATCCCTGTTTCTTTGATTTTTTTAAAAAAAACTTCCTTTTTTTATTTCTATTTTATTTTATTTTTAAATTGTTTTAACATTATATCTAATTATTTTATTTTATTAAAAATTATGTATTATTTTTAGTTTTAAAATTTGTATAGTATATAATACTTAAATTAATTTATTAATAATATAATTTCTTACGTATTGTTTATTTTAAATACGTATTATTTATATATGTATTAAATTGTTATATTACATCCCTTATACTTATATTTTATATATTCAAGTTTTTTTTTATACTAATCGTTTAAAATATTTATTTATTATGTATATATATATGTCCATTTTAGATTTTGATGTCATTGTTTTTAATTTATAGTATTTATTTATTATCTGGCATATGTCATTCATTTTATATTGATATTTTATTTTTATATTAGATCTTGCATGTAAAGTTTTATATTTATTTAGTAGTTTTTTTTATCTTTCGTTATTTATTGCTTTATATCTTTTGTTTGTTTATCCATGCTCTTTTATTCATTTATTATTTTTATGTTTGCTTTAGTATAGTTATTTTATTATTTATATCATTCGTTATTTTATATTATTATTTCTTTAATTGTCTATATTAGTATTAATCGTTAATATGACTTGTAATTATGGTGAATTGCTATTTAGTATTTATGTTTTGTAATGTATCAATGCAACATTTTACCCAAATCATTTTTAATAAAAAATGCATTTTGTTAAATTATCGCATTTTATTCAAAAGATTTTTTAAAAAATGGGGTATGGCGATACATAATATTTGAGAGTCTCGAGAAAAATTGTACCCTAACTCACTGGGTTTCGATTTTTCTCGTTAGACTGAAGATATTATGTATTTCTTTTTGAAATTGAAACCCATAAATTTTAAATAAAAACTTATTCTCGGGAATTCGAGATATTATGTCCTAACTTATTGGGTATGATGTTTCGTGACTCGAGATAAGGATTTTCTACAAATAAAGGTAAGCTTAGTTTCGAAGTTTTGAAGTGTCGCATCTTAACTTATTGGGTGTGGCATTATATTTCTTTGAGATAAGCGAGTCTTGGCTTTCTTTCAAATAAAAGGATCGTATTTTAAATTTTTTTAAAGTTCTCGACATTAGGACATGAGTTTATCAATTAGGTACCAAATTTTGGGCGTTATGACGGTGCTAACCCTTCCTCGTACGTAACCGACTCTCGAACCCGTTTTCATGTATTTCGTAGGCCAAAATCAATGTTGTAAAATAAAACATTTTATAATGTGATCCAATCACACCTAAGCAAAAAGGGATTGGTGGCGACTCCATTTTTTGTTTTTAAAAGTCGACCCCCTTTTTTTAAAAACAATTTAAAAATGGTTTCGACAGCTTGGCGACTCCACTGGGGACTAATAAGAGAGTCAAGCCGTAAAAATTGATTATTTCATGTTCTTTTGTCTAAATTTGAAAATCCGATTTGAAAAATTATGATCCTTTTTATTGCATGTTGTTCTAATCTTGTAAAGTATTTCTGCATTGCATTGCATGACCATTATGGTCACACCCTTTTAAGTGGGAGTGAGAAGCTACTCCTTCGTGAGGATTTCACCTCCGTGCAGGATAGTGAATCGCTTTCAGGATACATCCGTACCTATGTCTTCGTGAGATTTTCATCTCCGTGCAGCCATAGGGAAATGTATTCCCCTGAACTGAACTCAGCCCGTATGAGCCTATAATGGGTGAAGATCGAGGAATCTGCTGGTTCAGGTTCCTCAACTTTAGAGCTAAACCACATGTAGAAAACTTAAGGGCCTACCCTAGGTAGAACTATACGAAACCTTAGCAATCACCTAGATATGCGTTTAATTATTTGCTTTATGTTTTATTTCATGTTACTAACTGGTTGTGTTTATTTTGGTGCATGTCATTTCATATTTTAAAAGGTATCGATTCACGGTCGATTACTATGTTAGAAAGCTAGTTATAGAGAACGAATTCCTTGATAAAGTGGAAGACAATGCAGCCGTCCGTAGGTGGTCAGAGCAAACGCAATTAGAGAAGGGGGATAGCCTAGCTGAAGGGTACACATCAGAATTATGGGACTACACTCGCACTAGTGTGACACAGAACAATCTCCAGGAATTAAGAGAAATATGGGGTCAGTGGAGTGACGAAACCAAGCAGTTGTTTTACTGCAGCTATGGGGATTTATCGTACTTGTCGGATATTAAGGTAGATGAACATCTGTTTCGAGCCATTACCCAATATTGGAATCTTGCGTATAGTTGCTTTACTTTCGGAAGAGTTGATTTGGTACCCACGGTGGAAGAGTATGCAGTTCTATTGCATTGTCCCAAGATTCAAGTTAACAAAGCTTACTCAAGAGCTGCTAGTGTTCCGACCTTTTTGAGAAAATTAATGAGTATTACGGGGATGAGTGAACAGTGGGTCACAGCCAGATTCAAGCAAAAAGGTGAGTGTAAATGCATCCCATGGAAAGTTTTGAAGGATTTGATTCTAGTACATCCTGATATGAAAAAAAAGGTCGATGTTTTTGCTTTGAGTATATACGGATTAGTGATCTTCCCTAGGGCATTGGGATATATGGATGAAGCAGTCTCAGAAATTTTTAATCGACTTGACAAATAAGTCACACCTGTTACTGCAATCTTAGCTGAGACATTTCGATCGCTGAATACATGTAGGAGAGCTGGCAAAGGCAGATTTATAGGATGTGCGCAGTTGTTGTTGGCTTGGTTCCACGGTCATTTCTGGAAGGTGGATAAGGTTTCCTATCTGGTCTTCTTGAAAAATTGTTCCCCGTTAAAAGAGATAGTGGCTACCCCAAGGAGAGATGACATATCAGAAGAAAGTTGGATAACGCTTCTACGAAATCTCCAAGAAGAAGACGTTGAATGGAAAGCTCCCTGGATGGTTCCTGATGAGGTGCTGTACTGATGTGGGAATTTTTTTGGGTCCTTCTACTTGGAATTTAGGGAGCCATTGGATATGCACCCTTGCTCGTACTGAGACAATACAGATCAAGGCAGTTCGTACCGGCTACACATGGGTTGGCTCAATGTGAGTTTTCGTATAAGGGAGATAGCTACAAAAAAAAGGTTAAGGAGATTTCTAATGCTTGGAATCAAACCCGTCGTATGAAGAGAATGGATGTATGTCCAATGACGACCCTAAAGTACAATGGATGGTGGAGTAGAAGAGTCAATGGCAATATCCTTGTGCCAAGTTTAGAAGGCACTCGATCGATAGAAGAGTATTTACGAGTGGCCCCATCAGAATTAGATATCGTAAAGCAAGATTTCGAAAGGAAGAGTTCAGAGCTTGGAAAGAGGATATAGAAGTTGGAAGAAGAAAAAATGTACATGAGATTAGATGTGGATATTTAGAATCCAGAAGCTGAAAAATTAAGAAAAGGAAAGAAAAGGGTCAAGGAAGATCTAGATAGTTTAAAGGCAGAATATAAGAAGTTACAACTATCAATGAAAAATGCTGGATTGAGGAAGACTTCAGAACAGTGGCAACAGGAAATTCAAGAGGAAAAGGCCAAAGCTGACCACTGGGATAGGAAGTTCCAAGAGATGCAGATGCGAAACGAGGACCTAGAAAGGAGTTTGGCAGAAAGCCGAAAGGAGAAATGTGGATTAAAGGCTAAAGTGACTGAACTGGGATGGTCTCTTCACCACCATCGAAGCCATAATTTTGCAATCAAGTTGAAGTCAAGCCTGAATAAGATTGAGGACATGAAGGGCAAGATAGAACAATTAGAGTCAGCATTGCAAAATTGTGAACTCTGGATCGAGCTTCTTGAAGCAAGAGAAGGGCATTGGAAGGAAGAGCTCCATCATTCTTATGATCAAGTTAGAAATCGGGATTATCTCATGGGTGAAGCAATAGTTCAGATTCGAGAGGTAGCTGATCATTTATAGACTTTGGTAGTACAGGCTGATACGTTAAGCATGAAATATGAGCTACAGTCAGATCATGGTCAAGAGTTAGCCTTGTTGTTTAGGAAAATCAAAACTTTGGGCATTAGGGTGAAAGCATATTTGTAATCCGTTTTATGTAAAGGATTTTGTTTTCTAATAAATTTTTCTAAATGAAATTGAACTCAAATCGATGCTTTTTTGCATTCATGCATTTGCATTTCATCACATCATATGCATTTAAGTCCATAGAAAGATCCTAATTAGTTGAAATTATTACAGAGAGAGAGCGAGAGAGAGAAAGAAGGAAAAATCTGGAAACTAAACACCTTTACGGTACACGCGCTAAGACGAAGAATATGGATCAAAAACTCGAACAGTTCTAGAGAGACATGCAAAACCAGCTGCAAGAATAGTTAGCAAAAATCTAGCAAGATATGAGGGAACAAATGATGGAGGACCAAAGAAATATGGTGGCTCAAATGACTCAGCTACTGAATGGGGCAATGGACAAGGGAAAAGGTCCCATGACTGATGCTGCAGAAGATAACGAGGACTGCCCTCCAGGTTTTACCCACCACATACACAAGCACAATCTGAAGAGTATCCCCGAAGGCTATCTGTCACGATTAGGCCTCAACAAGGGCAAACTGATACAAGAGTGCCCATGAACTTCCAAGTGGGCACAGGATCTAACCCAGGAGATAACCCTGCTAATCCTGTTATCCCTGAATTAGATATAGCAGAAGGGAAAAGACAAGAATTGAATCCTCAAGGCAGTTAGAGGATCACTTTAGATGGTTGGAAGAAAAGTTCAAGGCCTTGGAAAATGTTGATAATAACCATGGAATAGATGCTAAAGATTTGAGCTTGGTTCCAGATTTGGTGCTTCCTCATAAATTCAAAATGCTAGAATTCGATAAATACAATGGGACTAGCTGCCCTGAAGCCCACATTACCATGTTCTATAGACGGATGACCGGCTATTTTAATAATGATCAACTCTTGATTCATTGTTTCCAAGATAGTTTAGTGGGGGCAGCGTCCAGGTGGTACAATCAACTCAGTCGTGCTAGGATTAGCTCTTGGAAGGACCTAGCCCAAGCTTTTATGAAGCAATACAATCATGTCACAGACATGACACCTGACAGAATCACTCTGTAGAATATGGAAAAAAAGTCAAATGAAAGCTTCAGGCAGTATGCGCAAAGGTGGAGGGAGGTTGCCATGCAAGTTCAGCCACCGCTCCTAGAAAAGGAAACTACAATGCTTTTTATCAATACCTTGAAGGCTCCATTCATCACTCACATGATAGGAAGTACCACCAAGAGCTTTGCGGATATAGTGATGGCATGAGAAATGATTGAAAATGCCATAAGGGGTAGCAAGATTGAAACAGGGGAAACCACTAAAAGGTCTGCTCCTAGGAAAAATGATAACGATGTGAATAATATGAGTACATACAACAAAGGGTACTCAAAGGCAATTACTGTTAGCCAGCCAAAAGTAATTACTGCTGGGCAACAAGGGTCGGTAAGATAAGAATCAGGCGCAAGGCAAAACTCTGAAAAGCTCCAATTTACGCCAATCCCAATGATCTATAAGGAGCTATATCAAAGTTTAGTTGACGCACATGTGGTGTCCCTATTTTATCTAAAGCCATTACAAGCCCCATATCCTAAATGGTATGACTCAAATGCTTAATGTGACTACCATAGGGGAATATCGGGGTATTCAATACAAAACTGTACTGCCTTCAAAAAGGTAGTTGAGAGACTCATCAAGATGGGGATTGTAAAGTGTGATGATACCCCTAGTGCGAAGAACCCATTACCTAATCATGGAGATAAGGGGGTAAACGCGATTGGTGAAAATATCGTGAGAAGGATCAAGGAGGATATTACGGAGGTAAAAACCCCGTTGATAATTATCTAGAGAGAAATGGTTGGGAGAGGATTGGCAGAATCGAATTCTATGAAAAGATGCGAAGGAGTAAGGGACTACTGTGAGTTCCATAAAGCAGAAGCGCACG
Source organism: Gossypium australe (assembly GCA_005393395.2). Classification (NCBI taxonomy): domain Eukaryota; kingdom Viridiplantae; phylum Streptophyta; class Magnoliopsida; order Malvales; family Malvaceae; genus Gossypium; species Gossypium australe. The sequence continues at coordinate 74,640,333 of CM016623.1, read as the reverse complement.
AAATCTAAGAATTGATTGAGTTCAGAGACTTGCTGCAGGGCCTTATGGACAATAAGGAACTAGAAGTTTATGAGGAAGGCTCAAAGGGAGGAAGTATATGTGCGATAGAAGGACAATTGAGAAACCAAAAAGTCAATTATCCGAGGATCATCATCACCCGACCAAAAAGCATGGAGGGTGGAATACAAATGGTGCCAAAGGTCGTAATCTAGAAACCTGTTTCCTTTTCTTACAAGGATAACAAAATGGTACCTTGGAATTATGACTGTAATGTGACGATACCAGGAGGGGAAATCCTAGCTAGTGATTCCAAGAAGAAACAAAATGAAGGATCTTACACACGTAGTGGAAGGCGTTACGACTCAATAAACGTCAAAAAAGAACCAGTGAAATCAAAGACCTTGGCAGATGAACGAGAGAAAGAACCTGGGGCACTTATCAATGAACCAGTGAAAGAAGAAGAGGCTAAAGAATTTCTGAAATTCTTGAAGCATAGTGAATACAGTGTGGTAGAGTAATTGCGCAAACAACCAGCCCGCATATCAGTGCTAGCATTGCTTTTAAGTTCAGAAGTGCATCGCAAGGCATTGATGAAAGTGTTGAATGAAACTTATGTTACTAAAGATATATCCATCAACAAACTTGACCGTCTGGTTAGTAATATAAATGCCGACAACTTTATTTACTTTAGTGATGATGAAATTCCACCTGGGGGTATGGGATCGACTAAGGCTTTGCACATCACTACTCGTTGCAAAGGATATACTCTACCGAGCGTGCTAATCGATAATGGATCGGCCTTGAATGTCTTGCCATTGTCTACACTAAAAAGATTACCTATAGATAGTTCTCACATGAAGACATGCGAGAACATAGTGAGAGCATTTGATGGCACCAAGAGAAGAGTGACGAGAAGGATTGACATACCGTTGTTGATTGGGCCAAACACATATGAAGTGGATTTTTTGGTGATGGATATCAAGCCCTCCTACAATTGCTTGTTGGGAAGACCCTGGATTCATTCGGCAAGGACAGTACCCTCATCACTGCACCAAAAATTAAAACTGGTAACAGAGGGTCGGCCGGTTACTATAAATGCAGAGGACATCATAGCAACTGTTACTAACGACGCGCCATATTTAGAGGTAAATGAGGAGGCCACTGAGTGTTCCTTTCGATCTTTAGAGTTCGTGAACGCAACATTCATTTTGGAAGGGAATGAGGTGTCAGTCCCTAGGATATCCAGGACCACAAGAATGGGTTTGCAAATGATGGTGGAGAAAAGAGCTTTATCGGGAAAAGGACTGGGTAGACATCTTTAAGGAGAGATTCAAGTTCCGACGCTGAAAGAGAAAAGAGATCGTTTTGGCTTGTGTTTCAGGCCAGATGCTAGACAAAAAAAGAGAGAAATAGAGAAGAAGTAAGAGAGAAGAAGGGCAGTACTGAATGGGGAAGAAGTCAAGTGGGAATTGATGACATTCCCTCACATATCCCAGACTATTGTATCAGGAGGGATAATTCACCCAGAGAGAGGATTGTTGGAAAATGAAAATCTTCACATCAACGCCATACACGAGGAAGAAACTGGGCAAAGAAACCTGTTGGGCATTCACCCTTATGAACCTGGAAGCGTTTTGAACAATTGGACTGCAGAGGAACTTCCTGTAGTTTTTAGAGATTACACAGAGTAATGTTCAGAACACACTTGTTATTTTTAAGCCTAGAAACAATAAGATTTCTTTTGTGAAATAGGCTCATGTTCAGACATCTTTTGTTTCAATGAAATACATCTTTAATGATCAATTCGGGCAAATATTCTTTCATTTTTTATATTCTTTTGATCTTCTAATTTCATTCCAATTTTTTTTATTCTCATTCATATAATGTGAATAGTCGTTCTTGAATTTATTTGTTCTTTGTACATTCTTTTGTGCCTACCATAGGTCCCTAGATATCAATGACATGAGCAACGATACTACAGATTCAGAGGTCTTTTTTGAGCAAGACATGTGTTTAGAGGAATCTCAGGGTTTTGAGGGTGACAGAGATTGTGACTTGTCTCCAGATTTGTTAAGAATGGTAAAGTAAGAAGAGAAACAGATTTTACCCCATGAAAAGGTGGTAGAGAATATAGTCTTAGAGGAAGGAAAGGCTGTGAAAATTGGAACGTGCATAGCCGAGAAGACGAAGCAAGACCTTGTTGAGTTATTACGGGAATTCAAAGACATCTTTGCATGGTTGCATCAAGATATGCCTGGGCTAAGTACTGATATTGTAGTGCATCGCCTTCCCATAAGAGAATAGTGCAAGCCAGTTCAGCAAAAGCTACGAAGGATGAGGCCTGATGTGGAATTAAAAATAAAAGAGGAAGTCAAGAAACAGTTTGATACTGGTTTTCTACAGGTGGTAAAATACTCAAAATGGGTAGCCAATATTGTTCCTGTCCCTAAGAAGGATGCAAAGGTTCGGATGTGTGTAGACTATAGGGACTTAAATAAAGCCAGCCCAAAGGATAATTTCCCTTTGTCGCATATTGACATATTGGTGGATAATACGACTAGATACTCATTGTTTTCTTTCATGGATGGTTTTTCAGGGCATAATCAGATCAAGATGCACCCTGAGGATATAGAGAAAACTACTTTCATAACATTGTGGGGTACCTTTTGTTATAAAATGATGCCATTCGGGCTAAAGAATGCAGGAGCAACATACCAAAGGGTCATGGTAACCTTATTCCATGACATGATGCACAAAGATATTGAAGTATATGTTGATGATATGATCGCCAAATCTCGAACAGAAAAGGAACACATTGAAGTTTTGAAGAAGTTGTTTTTGAGATTGAGAAATTTTCAATTGGAGCTCAACCCGGCAAAGTGTACTTTTGGAGCTCGGTCAGGGAAATTACTAGGTTTCGTAGTCAGCGAGAGAGGAATCAAAGTTAACTCAAATAAGGTTAAAGCTATACAAGAATTGCCTCCACAGCGCACTCAAAAGGAAGTTCGAGGTTTTCTTGGAAGGTTAAATTACATTGCTCGGTTTATTTCACAATTAACTGGGAAATGTGATCCCATATTTCGTCTTCTTAAGAAACACAACCAAGGCGTATGGATGATGAGTGCCAGAAAGCTTTTGACAAAGTCAAATAATATCTGTCAAATGCTCCAGTACTATCTTCGCCTAATCCAGATAGACCATTGATACTGTATTTGACAGTGTTCAGTAACTCCATGGGATGTGTGCTTCGTCAACATGATGAGTCAGGAAGAAAAGAAAAGACGATATACTATCTCAGTAAAAAGTTCACTGAATGTGAAATGAGATATTCATCGGTTGAGAAATTGTGTTGCACCTTGATTTGGACAACTCAGAGATTGAGGCAGTATATGCTATATCATACAACCTGGTTAATTTCGAAGCTTGATTCGTTAAAGTATATGATAGAGTCAACTGCTTTGAATGGAAGGATGGCAAGATGGCAGATTTTGCTTTCTGAATTTGATATAGTCTATGTAAACCAAAAGGCTATAAAAGGGAGAGCAATAGCAGAATTTCTGGCTAGTAGGGCCTTAGAGGATTATGAACCTTTGAGCTTTGATTTCCCCAATGTAGAGTTAATGTATGTGGCAACTACTGAAGAATGTCCGTGGAAGCTAAATTTTGATGGGGCGTCAAATGCTGTGGGAAATGGAATTGGGGCAATCTTGGTATCCCCTAATGGTGATCATTATCCATTCACATGCAAATTGGATTTTGATTGCACAAACAACAGGTCATAGTATGAAGCATGCATCATGGGAATTCAAGCAGCTGTAGAGCGTCAAATCAGAGTGCTAGAAGTATATGGAGATTCCTCCTTAATAATCTACCAACTCAAAGGAGGATGGGAGACAAGAGATCCCAAACTAATTGATTACCGAAAAATAGTTCTGGGACTGATTGAATAGTTTGATAACATCACTTTTAATTATCTCCCACGTGATGAAAACCAGATGGCAGATGCTTTGGCAGCTTTGGCTTCTATGATTAATGTAAACAAACTAGAGGATATAAGACCTATCCAGATGAGTATTTTTGAAGTTCTAGCTCATTGCTATAACATAGAAGAGGAGGAAAAAGATAACCACCCTTGGTACCATGATATACTGAACTATGTAAGAAATCGTGAGTACCCGGAGTGTAACATCCTGAATAGGGCCTATGCATTTTTAGTTTAATCATACGAAATGTCAAGTCTTAACTACTATGAATAAATTTTTGATACTTTTGGAAACCTAGAAATGGAAATGGAAATGGAAATGAAAATGGAAATGAACATTTTTGGAAACTTGAACATTTTTGGAAACTTGAACATTTTGGAAACTTGAACATTTTGGAAACTTGAACATTTTGGGAAACTTGAACATTTTGGAAACTTGAACATTTTGGAAATGATTCAAAAATGGAAAGTAAACATTTCTGGAAGCTTGGAAATGTAAGAAAAATGGCAAGTTACAGAGCCGATCGAAAATTTTAGGAAACTTAGAAATGATGCCGAAATGTCAAATTTTAAAGTTCAAAATAGGAAATAAGGGCTAGAGGGCCTTAAAAGAAAAAGATGGAGAAGTTTGACACACAAACAGGCTTGGAAAAGTGGCCTGAAGATGCCACTTAAGGCCTAAGGAGATGGCGTCACATGCAGGGAAATAGGCCTGAGTTCGAGTCACTTGAGAAGCAAATAAATAAGTTTTATTTATGCTTCCAGAAGGCTGAGGTGGACGGCATGGGTTTCTAGAAAAGGAAGAGTTTTATTTGCATAAATATGTGAATAATAACTGATAAATAAAGGATTTTCTTTTAAGATAATTGAGGAGATAATTGATGGATTAAAGGCTTTTATCTTTTAAATAAAAGAGATAATATTATCAAAAAGAGGAGTGGTGGCCAAGTAAGGGACTCCTAGGCTGATAACTTTGGCTATAAAAGGAGGGCAGGAGGGCTACTCATTCACTTTTGCTTCCTCTTTGCCGAAATTTTCCTAGCTCTCTCCCCCTCTCTGCCGAATTTTTCTTTAAGCAAGATCCATCTTCTTTTCTTCTATTTTCTTCTCTGTTTCTACTGTCAAAGCCGAATCTTTGTTGATTCTAAGTAAAGGAGTAATCAACTACAACATCAAAAGGGTTTCTACAACTGTCGAATACAAGGATCAAGGATCTAAGGTAAGATAAATTTATTTGATTAAGGGTTATGATGTATATGTTAGATTAGATCTAACATGAAGATTTCGACAGACATATAGGGCAAGGAATCCTCTTCAGATTTGGAATTTGTATGGTAAGTGATATTCGGCCAAGGCTTAATTTTGGTATTTAGAATTATTTTCCATTATTTCAAAAGCCGGAAACTGACATGGTTACATGTCTAGTGATAGCCGATTTCAAGGAAAAAGAATACTAGCAAATTTTTGGGACTTGATCATCCAATTCGGCAACAAGGTAAGTAATACAAATCCTACTAGGATTTGGTTTTTAAGCCAAATAGGTTTGTTAATATGTTTTATTGAATGGCCGAATATAGGAGTCAAAGATCTAGATCGGTAGATCGTTCTTCGGGATTTCAAGGAATCTAATAAGCAAATCAGGTGTGTACTCACATTAATTTTCGATATATCATATGGCAATTATTTTTAATATACGAATATGCATAAGAATGTGAATGTGGCTAAGTACTACAAATGTGGTAAGAGTACCCAGGTATGTTTCCTACTTTCGATAGGATTACGAATATGTTATATTGTTAACATGCGAATAATGAGAAATTAAGTATGTTATGCATGATATATGGGGCATTCGGGATATATGTGAAAGGGGAAGAAGGTGTTGACTTCGGTCTCACCAACGGAATATGGTGACTACGGTCACATTATTTGAATATGGTAACTCCGGTTACATTATCTGAATTTGGTAACTTCGGTTACATTATTTGAATATGGTGTCTAATGACACAAATTATATGGGCGATGAGCACGTCGACTGCAGCGACTGCCTTCGATGGTGTGTAGCGGATGGAGGGTTGACTTAGTAGTCCCCACGGTGTGATTGGCAGGTACGGGTGGTGTGTAGCGGATGGACCTTTAGGCTTGGGTTGGGTTGCATCATTATTTTATATGAATATGAACTTGATATGAACTTGTATGCCTGATTGTTGAATGTTAATGTTGTGTACACATTGAGTCTGTTGACTCACCCCGTTGGGGAATATTTTTCAGGTGATGAGCAGTAATGGACCGAGTCGGTAGGAGCTTAAAGGTGGCCATGCATAGTAAGAAATTTATGATTTGGACTTTCAATTTATTTTAAGTATTTTAAGTTTTACGTTGGGATCATTGATATAATAAGGCCATTGTGGTTTACTTTATTTTTTTTTCCTTTTATTTATTATGTTTATGGATTTTTATCAATTAAAGTTTAAGTAAATTCCTTTTAAAATTAACTCTAAATGTTTTGTCACCTTAAATAAATGGGTTTTAACATAAGATAAATTTGTTTTCAACTCAAGCCCAACCCAAGCAATATTTTTTTTAAAAATCACACAAGTTTTTCCTAAGTAACAAAAGAATTTTGAACCGGTTTACTTGAGGAACATACCAAATCTGGTCAAAGCTCGTAGGCCGGGTTTGGGGTGTTTCAGCTTGGTATCAGAGCCCAGTTTAAACTCTCGGCCTGTGGGCTAAGGCCCAAAACGTTTTGAATTCGAGCCCAAATGATTTTCTTTGAACCTAAGCAGGTTTTATGGCATGGCCCCTAAGTCTCCGACCCGCAGTCCACCAGGTAAGTACCCCTAACTATTTGGGTGATTATGTGAATTATGTTGTGAATATTAGAAGGGTAGAAAAGGCATGGAACGTAGAATAGTATGATAGGAACTTGAACCCTAGGATTAGACTACTCAAACACAAAACACATAAGACTTAATGCACTAAACAAACCTATGGCTAGGTCACTGAGCTAGGGTGTGGTAACCCCTGTACGCATGTCTAGGATTGTATCCGGAAGAGCCTGGTATTTAAGCAGTCCTAGTGACTCACCTCCTCTTCGCAGGAATCCTACCTGGTGCGTAGCTTCGGTTCACCCTAACTCAGAGGGCTCAGTAGGTGTGGCAACCTCTGTGCGCATGTCTAGGAATGGTTTCGGTGGGAGCTTGGTATTTAAGCAGTCCGTGTGACTCACCTCCTCTCCACTCGAATCCTACCTGGTGCGTAGCTTCGGTTCACCCTAACCAAGAGGACTTATTCATAGGCTAAACCCCTAACTAAAACCCGAAAGGGAACTAGCCATGTTTTTCCTAAAAAAAAAAAAGAAGAACAAAACAACAAACCCCAGTTTTAAAATTCTCAAAACTTTCTTTTGAATTTGAGAAAACCATCTTTATAAAATTTTCTGAAAAATTTCTGATTTGTGAAAATTACAAAAAGGCCCCTAGTGGCAAAATTACCAAAATGCCCTTGATTTACAAAATATGAACCTACCTAACAGTTTTGCCAAAATTTCCTTATTTTATAAATGTTCACAAACCCTAATTTGCAAACTATCAAAAATACCTTAATTTTGAAAAAATTTCAAAATTGCCCCTAACTTACAAAATGACCAAAATGACCTCGGTTTCCGAAATTTTTGCAAACATCACCATTTGAAAAGGGAAACTCTAAAAAAAAACCCTCAAAGTTTTACAACTTTTGAAATATCCCTAACTTATTAAATTTTACAAATTTACCCTGGTTTTTGGAAAATTACCGAAATACCCCCGAGGTCAAAAATTTCTGAAATACCCCCGGATTTCAAAATTTCCAAAATACCCTCAGATTTTAAAATTACCGAAATACCCCTGAATTCCAAAATTACCAAAATAACCCCGAATTTCAAAATTACGAAAATACCCCTATAGGACAAAATTACGAAAATACCCCTGGGTAGTGGAAAAATAACAACAATGAAAACTACAACATTTCTCTGAATGAACGAAAGTTCATAATTGATTGATGAATGTATGGATGTGAAGACTGTGTGCATGTATGAATACGAAAGAACCACTCCTAAAATTCTTCTCATAAAACTTCTTCGCGAATAATCAGTGAAACAAGAACTAATGCATAAAACTTTGTAATCAGATTAAATCGCAACGTTAGAAATGAGTTCTAGGGGACGTGAACCTAGAGAATGTGCCTAGAGAGTATGATAGTTCTTTAGGATCAGAGTGCGCAGCAATAGCGTAGTGGGGTGAGTTAGACCGTACGATTATTCGTTAGTAAGTAATTTCGAGGACGAAATTATTTTAAGGGGGATAGAACTGTAACATCCTGAATAGGGCCTATGCATTTTCAGTTTAATCATACGAAATGTTAAGTCTAAACTACTATGAATAAATTTTTGATACTTTTGGAAACCTAGAAATGGAAATGGAAATGGAAATGAAAATGGAAATGAACATTTTTGGAAACTTGAACATTTTTGGAAACTTAAACATTTTGGAAACTTGAACATTTTGGAAACTTGAACATTTTGGGAAACTTGAACATTTTGGAAATGATTCAAAAATGGAAAGTAAACATTTCTGGAAGCTTGGAAATGTAAGAAAAATGGCAAGTTACAGAGCCGATCGAAAATTTTAGGAAACTTAGAAATGATGCCGAAATGTCAAATTTTAAAGTTCAAAATAGGAAATAAGGGCTAGAGGGCCTTAAAAGAAAAAGATGGAGAAGTTTGGCACACAAATAGGCTTGGAAAAGTGGCCTGAAGATGCCACTTAAGGCCTAAGGAGATGGCGTCACATGCAGGGAAATAGGCCTGAGTTCGAGTCACTTGAGAAGCAAATAAATAAGTTTTATTTATGCTTCCAGAAGGCTGAGGTGGACGGCATGGGTTTCTAGAAAAGGAAGAGTTTTATTTGCATAAATATGTGAATAATAACTGATAAATAAAGGATTTTCTTTTAAGATAATTGAGGAGATAATTGATGGATTAAAGGCTTTTATCTTTTAAATAAAAGAGATAATATTATCAAAAAGAGGAGTGGTGGCCAAGTAAGGGACTCCTAGGCTGATAACTTTGGTTATAAAAGGAGGGCAGGAGGGCTACTCATTCAATTTTGCTTCCTCTTTGCCGAAATTTTCTTAGCTCTCTCCCCCTCTCTGCCGAATTTTTCTTTAAGCAAGATCCATCTTCTTTTCTTCTATTTTCTTCTCTGTTTCTACTGTCAAAGCCGAATCTTTGTTGATTCTAAGTAAAGGAGTAATCAACTACAACATCAAAAGGGTTTCTACAACTGTCGAATACAAGGATCAAGGATCTAAGGTAAGATAAATTTATTTGATTAAGGGTTATGATGTATATGTTAGATTAGATCTAACATGAAGATTTTGACAGACATATAGGGCAAGGAATCCTCTTCAGATTTGGAATTTGTATGGTAAGTGATATTCGGCCAAGGCTTAATTTTGGTATTTAGAATTATTTTCCATTATTTCAAAAGCCGGAAACTGACATGGTTACATGTCTAGTGATAGCCGATTTCAAGGAAAAAGAATACTAGCAAATTTTTGGGACTTGATCATCCAATTCGGCAACAAGGTAAGTAATACAAATCCTACTAGGATTTGGTTTTTAAGCCAAATAGGTTTGTTAATATGTTTTATTGAATGGCCAAATATAGGAGTCAAAGATCTAGATCGGTAGATCGTTCTTAGGGATTTCAAGGAATCTAATAAGCAAATCAGGTGTGTACTCACATTAATTTTCGATATATCATATGGCAATTATTTTTAATATACGAATATGCATAAGAATGTGAATGTGGCTAAGTACCACAAATGTGGTAAGAGTACCCAGGTACGTTTCCTACTTTCGATAGGATTACGAATATGTTATATTGTTAACATGTGAATAATGAGAAATTAAGTATGTTATGCATGATATATGGGGCATTCGGGATATATGTGAAAGGGGAAGAAGGTGTTGACTTCGGTCTCACCAACGGAATATGGTGACTACGGTCACATTATTTGAATATGGTAACTCCGGTTACATTATCTGAATTTGGTAACTTCGGTTACATTATTTGAATATGGTGTCTAATGACACAAATTATATGGGCGATGAGCACGTCGACTGCAGCGACTGCCTTCGATGGTGTGTAGCGGATGGAGGGTTGACTTAGTAGTCCCCACGGTGTGATTGGCAGGTACGGGTGGTGTGTAGCGGATGGAGTTTTAGGCTTGGGTTGGGCTGCATCATTATTTTATATGAATATGAACTTGATATGAACTTGTATGCCTGATTGTTGAATGTTAATGTTGTGTACACATTGAGTCTGTTGACTCACCCCGTTGGGGAATATTTTTCAGGTGATGAGCAGTAATGGACCGGGTCGACAGGAGCTTAAAGGTGGCTATGCATAGTAAGAAATTTATGATTTGGACTTTCAATTTATTTTAAGTATTTTAAGTTTTACTTTGGGATCATTGATATAATAAGGCCATTGTGGTTTACTTTATTTTTTTTTCTTTTATTTATTATGTTTATGGATTTTTATCAATTAAAGTTTAAGTAAATTCCTTTTAAAATTAACTCTAAATGTTTTGTCACCTTAAATAAATGGGTTTTAACATAAGATAAATTTTGTTTTCAACTCAAGCCCAACCCAAGCAATATTTTTTTTTAAAAATCACACAAGTTTTTCCTAAGTAACAAAAGAATTTTGAACCGGTTTACTTGAGGAACATACCAAATCTGGTCAAAGCTCGTGGGCCAGGTTTGGGGTGTTTCACGGAGCATGCAACTGAGAATGACAAAAGGACGTTAAGAAGATTAGCCTGTGACTATATTTTAGATGGGGATATCTTGTACAAAAGGAGAAAAAATCAGGTACTATTGAGATGCGTCGATGCTGTTGAAGCTAGGAAAATATTGGAAGAAGTTCATGAGGGTGTTTGTGGGACACATGCTAATGGTTTTACAATGGCTAGACAAATTATGAGATTTGGATACTACTGGTCTACTATTGAAGGAGATTGTATCAACTATGCCAAAAGATGTCATGCATGCCAGATTTATGGAGACAAAATTCATGTACCACCGTCACCTTTTCATGTTATGACTTCCCCATGGCCTTTTTTAATGTGGGGCATGAATGTTATTGGACCAATCTCACCGAAAGCTTCGAATGGGCATTGATTCATCTTTGTGGTTATTGACTACTTCACGAAATGGGTAGAGGTGGCTTCATACGCTAGCGTTACTAAGTCAGCAGTTAGTCGGTTCCTGAAGATGGAGATCATTTGTCGATATGGAATGCCCGAGAGGATCATATCAGACAACGCACTGAACTTAAACAATAGCACGATAGCATAAGTTTGTAGATAATTCAAGATCAAACACCACAACTCGTCTCCCTATCGTCCAAAAATGAATGGGGCAGTGGAAGCGACCAATAAAAATATCAAGAAGAGAGTAGGAAAAATGACTGAGACTTATAAGGATTGGCATGAGAAATTACCATTTGCACTCTATGCTTATCGGACGTCTGTCAGAACCTCTACTGGGGCAACTCCTTTCTCATTAGTCTATGGGATGGAGGCATTTCTACCTATTGAAGTAGAAATACCTTCTCTTCGAGTTTTGTTAGAAATAAAATTAGATGAAGCTGAATGGATCCAAGCTCGATATGATCAGTTGAACTTGATTGAAGAAAAAAGTCTAAGGGCTATTCGTCACGATCAGATGTACCAAAAACGAATGATGTGAGCCTATGATAAAAAAGTATGCCCAAGAGAGTTTCATGAGGGGGACCTTGTACTAAAAAGGATCCTTCCCATACAAAGGGATTTCAAAGGAAAATGGATGCCGAATTGGGAAGGACCATATGTGGTGAAGAAAGCTTTCTCTGGAGGTGCACTGATTCTGACCGAAATGGATGGGAAAATCTTACCCAATCCTGTGAACTCGGATTCAGTCAAAAAATATTTTGCTTAAAGAGGAGAAGAGGCCAATGTGAAAACCCGCAAATGGCGCCTTGAGACCAAAAGGTTTTGAATTGAAAACACGAAAAGGGTGACTCAAATTTTGAATGGGCATACAGTGATATTGCTATACCTGAATCAACAAAAAATGAAGTATGTTACATATTGGGGCATCGACAAAGTACTTTGGATCTTCCAAACACATGTTAAGCTCAAAGCAGTCTTCATAGGGTTTGTATATAGAAGTCTAATCTGCGATATCTAGGGCATCTGATCTTTGTCATACTCATATCATTTTATTATCTTTGGATTCTTTTTCTTCTCAAAGTTATTTTCCTAGTTATTTCTTTTTAATCGATGATTTATTCAGTTCGAACTATCCTCAAAATCAAGTTATTTGTTGTCCATTATTATTATTTATAAGCATGTTGCATTGAAATAATGATTGATGAACTAATAATTTCACAAAAGAAGTTCTACATATTACTTTGGAAATTTCTAGATAAAACAAGAAACCGAAACAGGACAATTGTTTAGAATTTCCATGTACATAGATTGGAAATATTGAGAAAGAAGAGTCTAGATGGAGACTATTTCTCTGAATTCTTTGTCCAATTGGTAATTGGACAGAATAATGAGTTGTTTTGACGAAAGTAAGCAATGTCATCGGGTCATTCGGAGAATGGTGTGACAAACCAAATTAATGGGGAAAATTCAAAAACCCCTGAACAGTGGTAAAATGAATTGGAGTTGAAACAAATCTTGTATCCTTAGATTGCAATAGAGATGGGATGAAAAGTTTTGATTCCTGGTGGGACGGTTTGAAGGCGGTACAAGCCTTATGTTCCCAAAGATCAAATGGAGTGGGCCCTAAAATTTCCATGGGGCAAATTATTGGAGCAAGAATATGACACTTCAAGAGGAACGAACGTGAAGCCTTGATGAATAAATGAGTGATGACACCTGAAATAGGAATCATTCTCATAACATTTTTGCGTTCACATATCATAGCATGTTTGAATAGGAGCATTTAACTCATTTCGATCAGGGCATCCTAATTATTAGGTATAAGCATATACTCATTCTACAGGTTATGTCCTCTATAGGACAATGTAGTAAGGTAGATTGAAGATGCTAGTCTGGCATCCCTGAGTTTGCAATGGAGCAGACTGAAGATAGCAGATCTTGTCTTCCTGATATTACAGTGAAGCGGATCGAAGACATCAGATCTGGCATTCCTGAAGTTGCAGTGAAGCAGATCGAAGACATCAGATCTTGTCTTTCTGAAGTTGCAATGAAGCAGATCAAAGACATCAGCCTTGCCTCTTTGAGTTTGCAGTAGAGCAGGCTAAAAGACAGCAGATCTGGTTTTCCTGAAGTTGCAGTGAAACAGATCAAAGACATTAGCCTTGCCTCTCTGAGTTTGCAGTAGAGCAGGCTAAAAGACAACAGATTTTGCCTTTTGATATTGCAGTGAAGCGAATCAAAGATACTAGTCTGTCATCCCTGAAGTTGCAGCGGAGCAGACTAAAGATAGCAGATCTGGCATTCCTGAAGTTGCAGTGAAGCAGATTGAAGACATCGGTCTTGTCTCCCTGAAGTTGCAGCGGAGCAGACTAAAGATAGCAGATCAGGCATTCTTGAAGTTGCAGTAAAGCAGATCGAAGACATCGGTCTTGTCTCCCTGAGTTTGCAGTGGAGTAGACTAAAGATAGTAAATCTCGTCTTCCTGAAGTTACAGTGAAGCAGATTGAAGATATTAGCCTATCTCCTCGAAGATACAGCCATGCTCTTTATATCTTTCGTTATTTATTGCTTTATATCTTTTGTTTGTTTATCCATGCTCTTTTATTCATTTATTATTTTTATGTTTGCTTTAGTATAGTTATTTTATTATTTATATCATTCGTTATTTTATATTATTATTTCTTTAATTGTCTATATTAGTATTAATCGTTAATATGACTTCTAATTATGGTGAATTGCTATTTAGTATTTACGTTTTGTAATGTATCAATGCAACATTTTACCCAAATCATTTTTAATAAAAAATGCATTTTGCTAAATTATCGCATTTTATTCAAAAGACTTTTTAAAAAAATTGGGTACGGCGATACATAATATTTGAGAGTCTTGAAAAATATTGTACCCTAACTCACTAGGTTTCGATTTTTCTCGTTGGACTTAAGATATTAAGTATTTCTTTTTGAAATTGAAACCCATGAATTTTAAATAAAAACTTATTCTCGAGAATTCGAGATATTATGTCCTAACTTATTGGATATAATGTTTCGTGACTCGAGGTAAGGATTTTCTACAAATAAAGGTAAGCTTAGTTCCGAAGTTTTGAAGTGTCGCATCTTAACTTATTGGGTGTGGCATTATATTTCTTTGAGATAAGCGAGTCTTGGTTTTCTTTCGAATAAAAGGATTGTATTTTAAATTTTTTAAAGTTCTCGACATTAGGACATGAGTTTATCAATTAGGTATCAAATTTTGGGCGTTATGAGGGTGCTAACCCTTCCTCGTACGTAACCGACTCTCGAACCCGTTTTCATGTATTTCGTAGGCCAAAATCAATATTTTAAAATAAAAAGTTTTATAAGGTGATCCAATCACACCTAAGCAAAAAGGGATTTGTGGCGACTCCATTTTTTGTTTTTAAAAATCAACCCCCAATTTTTTAAAAACAATTTAAAAATGGTTTCCACAATAAACATTCCTATTGATGATTACATACTTTTCTTTTGTTATCCTATTTTTAATTATGTTACTTACTATGTTTTATATTTTATAGCAAGTTTGAGTTTTTACCCCAAACTCAATAAACACATTAGCAAAAGTTAGCTCAAGAATCATCTAACAACCCAATCATGTTAGCCCAAAACAATAAATATAGCTCACCCAAAATTTAGGAAAACTGTAGCATCTGGTTGGCTTCCTTACTTTGTAGCTTATGCAAACAAAGGAGTGGACTCAGTAGGAATAACAATTCAGGTGTAAAAAAAATAATTAAAAACATTTTATAGGAAAATAATACAACTGTTAGCAAAAGGATCCATAGGATAATTTTTTATTTAATAGTAAGTATAGATCGATTAATGGACTGATATTAACAAAAGCTAATTTTTGTTTTTGGTAGAATAGTTTGCAAAGGAACTTATTATTGCCATAAATTTCATATATGTTGATACATGAATTGAATAGGCGTTAAGCTTCCCGCCCACACCATCAAAGGCCTCTAGTCTTTAACAATAAACACACAAATTCATAGGATTTAAATAATCTAAAAAGGAAAAAAGAAGAAGATAAAACTGCAAACCAAGTGGAGCACGACCAATTACTTAAAAAGCATGTTTGTTTAACTTTAAGCAGCAACACTGTGGAGCACAACAGTCTCAACGGTGAGGCCAGGTCCAAACCCAAAGAGCACTCCCCACTCCAACCCTTCTCCTGTGGTCTGAAGCCCATCCTCCCTTGATTTCTTCCTCATCTCATCCAAAATAAATAGAACACAAGCACTTGACATGTTACCATACTCTGAAAGAACGTGCCTTGTGGCTCGTAGCTTCTCTGGCTTCAGTGCTAATTTGGCTTCTACTTGATCTAATATGGCTGGACCACCAGGATGAGCAATCCAAAAAAGGGAGTTCCAATCGGATATGCCCAATGGTTGAAATGCTTCTACCAGGCTCTTTTCTATATTCTTCGAAATAAGCCCCGGAACATCCTTAAGAAGGTGAAATGTAAGCCCTACTTCACGAAGGTGACCATCAATTGCACCATCACTATCTGGCAAGATCGTTTGGGCTGCTGAGACTAGTTCAAACATGGGCTTCTCGATTTCGGGCATGGGGTCTGCCCCGATTATAACAGCTGCGGCACCATCACCAAACAATGCTTGGCCCACAAGACTGTCTAGGTGAGTGTCACTAGGTCCACGAAAGGTAACAGCGGTAATCTCCGAGCACACAACAAGTACACGAGCACCTTTGTTGTTCTCAGCTAAGTCCTTAGCCACTCGGAGCACCGTCCCGCCTGCGAAGCAACCTTGTTGGTACATCATGAGGCGCTTAACGGAGGGGCGGAGGCCCAAAAGCTTGGTGAGCTGGTAGTCAGCCCCAGGCATGTCCACACCACTAGTGGTGCAAAAGACGAGGTGGGTGATCTTGGACTTGGGCTGGCCCCATTCCTTAATGGCCTTGGTGGCTGCTTCTTTGCCTAGCTTTGGCACCTCAACTACCACCATATCTTGCCTAGCATCCAGTGAAGGAGCCATGTATTCACATACATTGGGATTCTCTTTCAAAATCTCTTCTGTAAGGTACATGTATCGCTTCTTGATCATCGATTTTTCACCTAAATAATCAAACACAATAAACTTACTTTTAATTCTCCCAATTTAGCATATAAGAGTGGTTTAACTGATTTTTGGTCCCACTTCACTTGATATGGAAAATATCAGTTTAGGTTCTCCCCTCAAAATCCATTGCTAATTCAGTTTATAATATTATATAATACATACTGTCATTCTCTATCTTATAAAAGCTTCAATCGTTAGAAACTTTTAGGTGGGTCATGGGCGGAAATAATGGAGTCTTAGGACCTTTATAAGATTCTCTTCTATTAGTTTATTTTATAGTTTGTCTAACAAATATATTTATTTTAAAAAATATTATAAATATTAGACTATGCAGATTTATAATTTGAGTAAAAATTTATTTAAAAGTATATTTATAAAAATATTTAAAAATTATAATTGAAATGAATTAATTTTTTTAAAAAAATTATAGAGTTATAAGTTAAAATTCTGTAAAAATTTATAATATAAAGAGAAAGAGAAAAAAGAATTTAAATTAACATTTTTTATTCGTCCAAAAATTTAATATTTACATTCTTTGATATAATACTTGAAACTGTCCATAATATTTTTTAATATTTAAATATGAGGATAAACGTACTTTAATACACTCTAATCCACATCTTTTTGCATTTGTAATAATGTTAATACAAATCAAGTTAAGACTCAATCAACTATATAATATATGAAATCATAATATATATATATATATATATATTTATATATATATATATATAGTATTGTAAAAAAATTATAAACTAAAACAATTAACAACTTACTAATATTTGGAAAAAGAAACTTATTAATTAACTTGTATAAATTTCAAACTTCTAATGTGTTAGTAGAAAACGTGAAACTAAGGTTTGAGATAAATTAAGTCTGTGGAGTTATATAATTTGAATAAATGTGCTTTACAAGAAATCAACTTAAAAAACTTCAATCTAGTTTTTTGGGACCAAAAAAGAACTTTAATCGATTTTCAAGTCAAACTATATACATAGCTAACTTTTTTCCGTTAAAGCATTTGCATGAAAATGATATGAACCATGCACATCTATCTTTCCCCTCTTTTATTTTCATGGCTGAATCATGTATGAAACACAAAATCACCTTAAGTTTGTATATAAGGTAATTTAGCTTTTAGATCAAAGTAAAAAACTTACACATGCGCTTGAATTTCTCTTTCAATTCGGTCTTGTGCTCACTATTTGTAATACGGAAATAGTAGTCAGGGTATGTGCTCTGATCAACGCAATTAGACGGGGTTGATGTGCCAATGGCCAACACGGTGGCAGGGCCTTGGGCACGTTGAGCCTTACGAACTTCTTCCACGGTCACCATTCTTTTTCGGATGATCAAAAACAGCCAATGGTAGTGGGTGTGGAGTTGGACTAAGCTGCTATGCTATGAATGGTAAAAAGGAACAAAAGGTGGTGTTGACAGTCCAGAGTTTGGTCCTATAAATAAGATACAGGAGCTTGGGAGAGGGTAGTTGAGAGTCACGTGGTTGAGCAAAGCCAAGTCCACTTCCACCTGGCTAGTTGTTAGGACTGGGTGGCACGTGAGTTTGGTGCATCCATCTAATTCTAGCCTCCACTCTTCTACCTCTCCATCCTATCCTCCACATTTCTATTGGGTCTAACTTACCGCATCATCAAACTTTTATCAATATACTATGTAAGGATTGCACCACGTTCCTTCGCATCTGTCCATATATTTCAACTAATTCTTTTCAACTATTAAATATATTTTAGATGGTGAAACAAACTTAAAAAGTCAAGTAAAGATTAGAAAAGTTTTCTTTTAACTTCTAAATATATTTTAACTATGCTAATGACGTTCAAAGAGTGTGAGCATAATTTGTGACAAAAATGTTGGAAGATATTAGCGTCACGTTGTTCACGAAAGGGGGTTGAGTTTAGCTTAAATATTTTAAAAAAAAAAATACAATTACAGTTCGGGGTTAATAAATATCTCATATAGTAAAATATTTTAAAAAATAAATATTAAAAAAAGAGACACATATTAAATTTTTAAAAATCGTTTATGAAATAAAAAATATACATTATTAATGTATCAAATATTAAGTCTTATATGGTATGTATATGAAAGTTATAAATTAATATTATAGCATATATTTTTATTATATAATATGAAAATTTTAATAACATTTTAGGTATTACTAGTTATATACATATCTAGTAATATATTAGTATAATAAATAATACATTGATATTATAATTTATATTATTATATTATTTACTATATTGAGTACATTATAATCTACCATATATTGCAATTATGTTATATTATATCATGAATTTATAATATATAATTATAGAAAAATTCATTATAAGTATTATTTATGTTTAATTAAATGTATATAAATTTTATAAAAACTATGTGTATATAAATATTGTGATGATTAATATAATTAATAATTCAACACTATATCAATTTAACTAAATTTAGCTGAAACGTTTAATATATAAAATACAGATTAATATAGTATAATATAATCTACTATCTATTAATGTTTTTATATATGAATTGTGTATTATCATAGACTACAATAATTTTTTGTTGTAATCAAGATATTCATTATTGGTAGCAGTGATTAATCTCCTCGCTGCATGTGCTCTCGGAAGAACTAAACAGTTGGTCATAAAATATGCTTCATTTCGATCAACAGAGATTGGTCATAAAATATGCTTCATTTCCATCAACAGAGATCAAACCGCCTACCATATGATTGAGGGATGAGATGAGCAATCACTACACTACACCTCATGCTTATCATAGATTATAATTTAATGTACAAGTAGCTATTCTTAGTGGCGAACTGACATACAAGATTGTAGGTCAATTGACTGCACAAAAGTTTGAAAAATGATTCTACCAAATTTTTTAAAATATAAAATATTTTCTAAAACAATTTATTTCATAAAAAATGAATTCATCTTTTCACTCAGTAAAATCCAAAAAGTCCCTAATGCTTTTATTTTCTATAACGCCTTAAAATTTTAGTTTTTGAATTGTTAAAATTTGTCAAGTGAGTTAATCTGGTTATGTGGTTAAGCGTTGTATTTATATGTGAGAGGTTCTGGGTTTGAATTTCTTTTCTTTAATTTTTGTTATTTTTGGTCCAACCCCTATCTTTGAACATCTAGCTTATAAATTATTTTCGCTCAATTATTGATAACAATGACCTTGTTAGTTCAGTGGTAAAGCTTTAGCCTATCATGATAGAGGTCTTGTGTTTGAATATTATGTGTGCAAAGTAGGATATATTTTTTGTTTCCCTTACACTGTGCCACCCATGTGGTAGAAATTGGGTTGAATTAGAATTCTGGAAAATCTGATAGGTGGTTAGTTAATAGGATTTAGTGAAATTTTATTATTTTTAAAATTTTGAAAATATCCCAAAGGAAAAAACTTTCTCTCACGTTCCTCTCCCACTTTCTCTCTTGTCGTTCCCTTCTTTCCATTTTTCTCTCTATCTCTTGGTTGTTTCTAGTTTTTTTTTTTTTTCCTTTTCCCTTTTTTCCCCTCTATTTTTGCTCCTGTGAGCCTATGCTATTATCTTTTCATAACAACCATTATTCTATCACTTTGCTGCTGCTGCCCTTTTGTTTTCAATCTGACTTGGTGAGGATCGGTGCCTGCATTTGTTTTTAAACAGCTTTGTCGGTGGGTGATAAGGATTCTATTTAAGATTTATATTTTGTCGAAGGAGTTTTTCACATTTATGGGAAGCAATTTTCAATTTTATGTGACACAACTTTGATTATTTAAAATCCTTGGTTTAAGTGAAGTTTCGGTAACAAGTAGTCTTCCGGTGATTCAAAAGCTCTTGAAACTGTTCGTTTATTTGGGGTAAGAGATCGAATACTTTAAGTTTTGTGGTCGAATTAGTGTTTGGAATTATTATATCCTAATTAATTATTTTTCTTTGAATATTATTTTAGGGTTTAGAATTGTGTTGTTATGTTGCTATTCACAAATGTCCAGGTGTGTAACATTAATCTCGAAAAACATCGAACGACATGAAGCTAAAAAATTCATTATTAACGCCACATAGCCGTGTGCTAGGCTGTGTGAGCCATACAAGCTGGTTTAAACTGGCCATATGGGCCACACGGCATGTTTTAGGCCGTGTGGGCCCGTTTTCTATAATATTTAGATAGGTTCGTACTCGAAGTGCGATTCGAGGTTAGCCACTCTGTAGGTTCCGTAATTTGTGTTGTATGTCATTAAAATATGAAATCTAATATTCTGCTTCTGTTAGTACAAATTCTGAAAGCATGATAGTATGTTTTGATATGTATAGCATGTATGATTATATATAATATATATATATATATATATATATATATGCATATGTCTTCTGATTAGTGATTGCATGTGCATTAGGGTGGGATAATGATGTGACGGAGGAATTGTGGTAGTTTAATGATCTGTCATATTTGGTGGTTTTAACCATATATTCGTTCCGGTGGCTTGACATGTATGTGATTTTGGTGATTTACCGCATTATTTCTAGCAGCTTAACTGCACTATTTTGAAAAGTGACATACGCTCACTTATAGGTGTGTGGGGTTAGATGGGTATTTAATCACCCTAATTGGAGTATAGGGTTGGGCGAAGATAGTGTATAGTGAATAGGGGTAGGATCTGTATCTGTATTCGTGTCTACATCAGTATCTATATTTGCATAAATATCTGTATCTATATTTGTGTCTGCTACTGATACTGTATCTATTTTGTTCTATTCTCTTTGTTTGGGCTGAGTTACACACTAAGGTTGTTAGCTCACCCTTTTCTTTTATCCCTTCGGGTGATCAACAAACCTAGGACTGGACGGCGTATGGAAGCTTTGGATTCTCTGAAATAAAATGGTTTTAAAAGTCTTTGTGATTATTATGGAATTTTTGGACTGTAAATTATTTTGGGACTTTATTCTTCGTTTTTGAGTTACTTTAACGGATTTAACCACTGCTATATTTCTAAACTGCAAAATTTTTTGTTTTATAAATCAAACCAAGATTTTCAAAACTCTATAACTTAGAAATTTTTCGCTACAAAATGAAGTGGTCAATCAAGTATTTTTCTGTAATAAAATAATTTCCTTAAAAATTGAAAAACAATATATCAAAGTTAACATTGTTATATTACACGATTTCTCTTTCAAAATCTGGTTTTAAAATGAACTTATGTAATTCCTCAAGATTCGACCATAATGTCTAGGTCAAGTTTGGGGTGTTACATTTGGTGGTATTAGAGCCAAGTTTAAAACTCGGGTTGTGATTTTCGGGTTCAAAATTTTTCTTTTTGAAAATTATTTTAATTCAGACTTTGGAATTTTGAGTAAATATTAATATCTGAATTATAAAAAGTGAATCCGAGTCTCCGACGTCAATCCAAGTAAGTACTTTAGTTACTTTAAGTAGAGATTGTAGAGTAGAACTCTTATGCTTTAGAAAAGTGACTGAGATAACTCTGATAAAAATTTAGACTTTAAGATTTTTAATAAACCTAAGCTAATACCTAAAATTTTAAATTGTAGATAATTATTCATAATGAGTATTCGAGGAACTCGTGGACGTGGTACTTGAGGGCATGGTGGCCTCCGTAGAGGGGCTCAAGTTGAGTCATTTTCTTTGAGCAGCATGCCCAATTTAGAGACGAGTGAGACGGTAGAGACACGTACTGTAGAGACTTAACTCCAGACTCAAAGTGTAGGGGACGACATACTATCCTAAACTTTATTAAGGGTACTGCAGAGGTTTGCTAGGACCCAAACAAGATCTGGAGGCCAAGAGTCAATAACTGACCGACTCCGGTGAGGCTGAGTTGTTTAGAGATGTCGTTAGGATTACCCTTATTGTGGCTGAGTATTAATTGGAGGCCACCAGAGTAAAAATTAAAGGGTGCGGTATCTTTGCTTCGCGACAAAGCATATCATTGGTGGCAGTCAGTAGAGCGAGGCACCCAAGCTCAACGTGTCACCTGGGCTTTCTTCCAAAGTGCCTTCTAGAAAAAGTATGTGGAGGCAAGGTACATTGAGGCCCGTAGGTTAGAGTTTATCGAGCTGAAATAGAGTGATAAATCTGTGGCCAAATACGAGATCGAGTTTTTTAGGCTGGGTAGGCACACTCAAAGTTTAGTGGCTACCGACTACGATAAGATTGTCCATTTTGAGGATAGATTGCGTTATGATCTGAAAGTGTTAGTAGCTCCGAAGCAGGAGTGGGTCTTCGAAACGTTAATGGAGAAGAATAAGATTACCGAAGGACTCAAGCGCGTGGAGCACGATGAAAGAGTAGGAGAGAAGTCAGAATAAGAATAAGAAGGATTTGGGTCCTTCTAGTTCAGCTCTACGGCCTAAGAAATGGGTTAGGTTTGATAAGCCTCAGTAGGTTGAGGCGACAATTGCTACTGTTGGGATTTAGATCTGTGGTGACTATGGTAGATGCCATCCGAGCGAGTGTTGGAAAAGGTTGGGAGCTAGTCTTCGATGCGGGTCTATAGGACATCGTATTAAGAACTGTCTATATCGATTTGATCAAGTACAAGCTCTGGTTTAGGGGTCTAGCTTAGTCGCAGAGGGTAGTATAGCCACCTAGGGATCGTGGTCAACCTAGGGGTGCTAATGATTTGGGTTGGGGATAGAGGGCATCGGACAAAGGTACTAATCAGAAAGAGGTAAGACAGCCTACTTTAGTGTATGCGGCGAGGCGCCGCATGGATAATGATGTGGCCAACATAATAACTAGTACATTTACTATTTATTCTCACCCATATTTTGCATTGATTAACATTGGTTCCACGCACTCATATATAGCTAGTACTATTTCTGGTAACTTGGGAATTTCTGCTGAGAATATTTCTAGTGGGGTTTCTGTAACTATTCCATTGGGTCAGTTAGTACAAGTCAGTAAGGTGTATAGAAGATGTCTGTTATATATTCAAGGGGTTTTGTTTTCGGATGATCTGATAGAGTTATCATTTGGGGAATTTGATTTGATTTTGGGCATGGACTGGCTTGTGGAGCGTCGAGTCAGTTTGGGTTGTGCGCGGAAGAGGTTAACTCTGAAAACCAATGATAGTGTGAAAATTATGATGGTTGGTGAGCATTGAGATTACCTATCTAATGTAATCTCCGCTATTGTAGACGAAAAATTGGTCCGAAAGATGTGTGAGGCGTATTTGGCCTATGTGCATGACACGAGTGTTGTCGGTTCTACCATTGGGGACATTCGAACAGTTAAAAAGTTTCTAGACATCTTTTGTGAGGAATTGTCGAGGTTACCATCGGATAGGGAATTCGAGTTTAGAATAGAGGTATTGCAAAGGATAGCTCTAGTGTCCATCGATCCTTACCATATGACAACGAAAAAGATGAAAAAACTAAAGGTATAACTTTATTAACTTCTCGATAGAGGGTTCGTTAGACTTAGTGTGTCTCCGTAGGAAGCACTGGTACTCTTCTTCAAGAAAAAGGATGGTACTATAAGGATGTGTATGGATTACTGACAAGTGAACAAGTTAACGATAAATAATAAGTATCCACTACTAAGGATCGATGATTTGTTCGATCAATCTCAAATAGCGTCTGTACTCTCCAAGATTGATCTTCGTTCTGGGTACCATTAGTTGAAGGTCAAAGAATCTGGTGTACATAAGATCGCCTTTAGGACTCGTTATGGTCATTAAGAGTTCCTTGCTATGCCATTTTGTTTTACAAATGCTCTGGCTTTGTTTATGGATCTCATGAATCAAGTATTTCAACTGTATCTGGATCAGTTTGTCGCGGTATTCATCGACGATATTCTGGTATACTTTAATACTGAGGTTGAACATTATGAGCATATTAGAGTGGTTCTACAGATTCTTTGAGAGAAGAAGCTCTACGCTAAGTTGAGAAAATTTGAATTCTAGTTGAGGGAAGTTACATTTCTAGGGCACGTAGTTTCTGTCGAGGTATCTGTGTGGACCCGAAAAAGATTGAGGCTGTTCTTGAGTGGAAACAACCTAAGAATGTCTTTGAGATTTAGAGATTTCTCGGTTTCGCAGGGTATTATTAGAGATTTGTGTAGGGGTTCTCGCTTATCACAGCTCCCTTGACTAAACTATCGCGTAAGAATGCATCGTTTATGTCGACTGATGAGCAGCAATCAAGCTCTGAGAAGCTCAAATCAGTTTTGACTCAGAAACCCATTCTGATACAGGCTGAATATAGGAAAGAGTCTGATGTGCATTTTCCTTGAATTTTTTGCTTCTTGGAAACGCCACCTTTTGGTCCCAATTTAGACCCATTCTGAGGTTGTTTTCCCTTCTTGAAGTCTTTCTTGACTTCTACGACGTTTGCCCTAACATTATTATCATTTGCTGCTTTGTTGAGACTTTTTTCGAACCTCTATTGTCTTCTTCAATCCGAAGTCTGACAATTAAATCTTCCACTGACATTTCCTTTCTTTTGTGCTTTAAGTAATTCTTGAAGTCATTCCAAGCAGGAGGTAACTTCTATATAATGGTTGCCAATTAGAAGGATTCACTTATAATCATCCCTTCAGCAAGAATTCCGTGAATGATCAATTGAATTTCCTGCACTTGATTCACAATTAATTTAGAATCAATTTTTACAAAATTCAAGAATTTAGTAACTAAAAACTTTTTAGTTTTAGCATCTTCAGTTTTGTATTTATGGTCCAATGATGTCCATAATTCCGTAGCTATTTTCTTAACACTATACAATTTGTACAGTGCGTCTGACAATCCATTCAGGATGTAGTTTCGGCACAAGAAATCAAAATGTTTCCAAGCTTCAACAACAGTGAAAGCGATAACTTCATTTGAGGGTCATCTTTCAAAAATTTGGCCAAGTTCAACATGGTCAAATAAAACAGCATTTTCTGTTGCCAAGTCTTGAAAATTTGTCCTGAGAATTTTGCAGGTTTCTCGTTATGGCTTGCAGCAGGCACCACCGGCAACACTAAGTTTTGGATCGAAGATTGCGTTTGAACCAAAGTTTCAAATTGTGAATTGATTGAATTGGTGGGAGTTTCCATTTTCTGTTAAGAAACAAAAAAAGAATTAGAAAAAATTATCAACTTTTGTTAGACGGCAAGAATCTAATAAAACCCGAAACAAAAGTTATACAGTCTAATAAAAAATACAATAAAATAATGCACCAAGTAGGTAACCCTAAAAGAGAGGTGGTGCACTCGACACGCTTAAATACCAAGTCTTTCAAAGAACCAATCCTAGACATGCATTCTCATATTGTCTTTTTAATTCATCGTTGATAAATTTCTTTTTAATTCACAATTTAAAGCCACAATTAAGGCCATCATAAACAGAAAAATTTCCTTTTGATCTGTTAAACGACATAATTAAAATTCTAAAACAAAATCAAAATTAATTTTGTTAAACGGCAAGATTAAATCCCGAAACAAAATTATGTATTAAATCAAAATAGAATCTATTAAACGGCGGGAATAAATCCCGAAACAAATTTTATTTAATTTTAACTCTAATTTGAAAATAAAATAAAATTGAATAAAATCTTATTAAATGGCAGGAATAAATCCGAAACAGATTTTATTTAAATTTAATTTCTCATTTTGGCAACAAACTAAAAAATAGAATAAAATTTGTTGAATGGTGAGAATAAATCCTGAAACAGATTTTATTTAATTCTCGTTTAGAAATCAAATAAAAATGGAATAAAGTTTATTGAACGGTGAGAATAAATCCCGAAACAGATTTTATTTAACTTTAATTCTTGTTTGGAAATAAAATAAAAAATGGAATAAAATCTGTTGAACGACGGGAATAAATCCCGAAATAGATTTTATTCACTTTTAATTTAGAAACAAAATCTAATAAAATCTGTTAAACGGTAGGAATAAATCCCGAAACAAATTTTATTTAATTTTAATATTCGTTTGGAAATAAAAACAAAATAAAAAATAAAATCTGTTGAACGGCAGGAATAAATTACGAAATAGATTTTATTTAATTTAAAATTTTAATTTTAATTTTTTTCGCCTTTAGTGTCTCGTTCGTCTCGGATTGGAGAATTGCAAAATACTAAATTTTGTCTTAAGATTGTTGGACAAAACACGTTAGCGAACAAAATATTTAAATATGATGATATAAAAGCAATAAAAGCTGTGGATTAACCTTTGTTAATTTTATTTTTTTATTAACAAGTTAGAAATTGTGAAATGATATTTATGCTAAATATGATCATATAAAAGCAATAAAATAGGATGAACGTAAAGATTTTTGTTTCAAATTATTTTAAAATTTGTTTGTTTTTATTTTTATTAATTTGATCGCTCCCATAAATAAGGTTGAGTAAAATGGTCACTTCTTTAGTAGTTGAATAAATTACACATAATAAAAAATAAAACAAATAAAAGCCAAATGTTTCAAAACCCCCAAAAAAATAAAAATGACGCTAATAAAAAAGGTTTAAAAGAAGATAAACAATTTAGGAGAAGAGAGTGAAGAAGTTTAGGGGGTGGAACAAAACTTCGTTCCAGGGGAAGCATCAATGACATACAACAAGTGTCTGTGTCTGTGTCTGTCTAATTTTTTTGTTTTGCCCACATGTGTTGTGGTAGGTAGATATCACGTTTACATTAGTATTTGTATAAACCCAACAACTTAATATAATTTTAATTTAAAATGGTTTCCTACTACAGCTTTTTAACTTAACCTTAGAATTACAATTAATTAAGAATCGGGTTACCCATATTTCTCTTTTTTAAAACTGATAGAAACAATTTCTAACTTCAATTACTTTTGATACTAAATCATTCCATTTTAATTCCACTTCCCTATTTAAAGTTTATAAATATAATTACTTTTCTGATAATATTATCTTTAAAATTCAAACCAGCTTTATAATTGCATCTAACATTTGTCAAATATTAAAGTGAGAAGCGATAATTAAAATTCTTATTTAAATTATTTTACTTTTTTACTCATAATATTATACAAAAAGATCCGGTTAGGCTACTAACAAAACATTATGCGACTTGTAACTTATAAAAATTTGTGACAGTGCTAATTAAATTAATCCAAATCTTCTTTCCAAAGTTTCTTCATGTATAATATTTAATACTGTAGCAATAAATGATATAAATAGATAAGGATAGATTGACTCACAACCAACTTTCAACCTAAATTTTAAGTTTGAAAAGCTCCAAATTCGCGGTATAAGTTGGCCTTTCGTAAGCAATGTTGATAATATGAGATGATGTGACAACCATCAGGCTTAAAGCAATGGCTGAGAGAGGAGGCTTGCAGGGTTCTTATTCTCCTTAAATAAAATAAAAAATTTATTTAAATCTTTTATAATTAATAAAAATTTGAATTAACGATGATAAATTTATACTTTAACCTTCTAAAATAATGAAATTGTATTTTTATTATTATAAAAATATACAATTTAATTTTGACTCCCTCAAAAGAAATTTCTAACTCCGCCACTAACTTAAAAGGTGTTTATAAGAACATATTTGAATAAAAAGAAGTAATGTTTTTTGTTTGCCTAAGTTATTTGAATAAAATATATCTTGATTTGAATTTAAAAGTGATCAAAATTTTTTAATGATTTTTATCTAAGTTTAGTTTGATTTAACGAGGCTTTGGTATAGTTGGTTAAGTTAGAGGCTAGGTATTTGAGCATTCAAATTTGAGTTTCATCATACGTAATTGTAATGTGTAGGTCTTTAATTTTAACATAGGTGTATGATATGGATAGATTTCGTCAATTGTATCGGTTTGATTCTACATTATAATTGCTCAAACATGTATTTGTATTTTTTATTGTATTTGTTGTCGTAAAACTTTTTTTAAATTAATTTGATTTAATCTTAAATTAATTCCTAAACTTGGATAACAATTCATGAAATATTGCAAAATTTATTTTTATATGAATATTTATATATTATTATGAAACTAAGAAAATTATTGTAAGAATAAATGAGAAGAGTGAACAAAAATGAAAGGATAATTCAATTTTCTACTTGGAAGACAATAAGTTTATACATGCCTTTTATTTATAGGATGTTAATCACCAAAGATTAAAAGCATAAATAAAAAAATATTATGGAACCCTATAAATTCTTTAGGGGTTATGAGAGAATAAATTCTTGGGCGAGGCGAGGGTTGTATAGACATCCATTTATCAATGGATTTACAACACTCTCTTTTAGATATCTATCAGCAAAAATGTGCCTTGTTAAAACCTTATTAGGAAAAAAACATGTGTAATAAAAACCTAATGAAGGAAAAAGAGTGCACAATCTCTTATAATAACTACCTCGTTAAAAACCTTTACTAGGAAATCCTAGTGTGACATAACCTTAGTTAAAGGAAAAGAGCACAATGTGTTTTAGCCTCCCCTAATGGTAACATCATATTAAATCTTTAAATTGTCAGTTTCCAATCTTGTATGTTAGTCATTCAAACATTGTGGTTGTGTAACAACCCGATTTTGGGTCTAATCGGAACAGTGGTGTCGGGATCACAAATATGACGCAGTAAAATTTATTTTTTATTATATTTTTATGATCTACAGTTTTATGGAACGATTTCATGAAAATTTCGTTTGAAAATTTTGACGTTTGGGCACTCAATTTAGTTAAAGGGACTAAATTGCAAAAAATGCAAAACTTGAATTATATATGTTAAAGGTGTCCAATTGCTATGAGATCTTAAATTAGAGGTCCTTAAATGGTAAATAGACCATTATACTTTAGTATAGACAAAAATGGACATGGTTAGGTGAAAGTTCAATGTTTGGCATTAAGGGCATTTTGGTAATCTAGTAAATAAAGCCAAAATAACTACAATAAAAGTCTTCATCTTCTCAAATTAGTCCCCCCCCATAGACAAAATTCTCAAGGAAGGCATAGCTAGGGTTTTGGCCCCTTCCAAGCTCGATTGTAAGTCCGTTCTAGCCCCATTTTTAATGATTTTTATGTTTTTGAGATCCTTGTAACTTAATCTAGCTGTTCTAGGTACTAATTTGAAAATATGTCAAAGTCTAAAATTTTACCCATGTTAGATATTTGTGTATTTTGATGTTAAATGGTAGAAAATGTATGTTTGATGTTAGATAAACAACATTTACCAAGTGATTTTTAATGAAAATGCCTAAAAGGACCTATTTGTAAAAGTTGTAAAATATGAAGTAGAAGTGTGATTTAATGAAAAATGTGGGCTATTATGAGTATGAAAATGGTTCGGCTAGGCTTGGGTTTTGAAGAAATTGACTATATTTCATTTTACGAGCCTAGGGACTAAAGTGTAAAATGTTGAAAAGTTAAGGGCAAAAATGTAATTTTTCCATAATATTATTTTTGGCCTGAATTGAATAATGCGAGTATTAAATGAGTTAAACTTTCTATTATAGATCAAGAAAAATGAAGTTCGAACCTAGATCGGGCGAAAAATAAATTGTTTGATGATTAGGTCCAATTCTACTATTTTTGTACCGAGGTAAGTTCGTATGTAAATAATGCATTGTTATATTTATGTTTTAAATGCTTTAATAGTGTATGAATTGTGATTGACTCTTTGGACATATTCAACAAAGTTTCGACAAACGAGAAATTCCGGTTGAACCTTAGGAATAGAATAGGATACGAGTGACATGTCATTAGGAACCCATGTGTATATGCGATTATGTGATCCGGGTGCTTGTCTTTTACGTCCTACCAGTGGCTGGGTTGAAACACCCCAAACCCGGCCCACGAGCTTTGACCAGATTTGGTATGTTCCTCAAGTAAACCGGTTCAAAATTCTTTTGTTACTTAGGAAAAACTTGTGTGATTTTTAAAAAATATATTGCTTGGGTTGGGCTTGAGTTGAAAACAAATTTATCTTATGTTAAAACCCATTTATTTAAGGTGACAAAACATTTAGAGTTAATTTTAAAAGGAATTTACTTAAACTTTAATTGATAAAAATCCATAAACATAATAAATAAAAGAAAAAAAATAAAGTAAACCACAATGGCCTTATTATATCAATGATCCCAAAGTAAAACTTAAAATACTTAAAATAAATTGAAAGTCCAAATCATAAATTTCTTGCTATGCATGGCCACCTTTAAGCTCCTGCCGACCCGGTCCATTACTGCTCATTACCTGAAAAATATTTCCCAACGGGGTGAGTCAACAGACTCAATGTGTACACAACACTAAGTCATAATAGAATCAGGCATACAAATGATACACATTCAAATCATAGAATACAATTAATGATGCATTCCCAAAACCAAACCTAATTGTCCATCCGCTACATACCCCCGTACCTGCCAAACACACCGTGGGGACTACTAAGTCGATCCTCCTTCCGCTACACACCAATTTGCAGGCTTAAGGCTCCGCATCTGTGGTTTTAGGAAACCACTTTTCAGATTACTGTGGTCTTAGATCACCACTTTTCAGATTACTGTGGTCGTAAGTCACCACTTTTCAGATTACTGTGGTCTTAAATCACCACTTTTCACTTCCCCTTTCAATATACAACATATGCCCCATAAACATTAATATGCATAATATACCATAGTTCACATTCTTATCATATTCTCATGTTATGAATAACATATTTCATATTCCTAGTAGAAGTAGGAAACGTACCTGAGTACTTAGTACCTGAACATGGTACCTTAGCCATGCTCATATTTTCATTAACATATATTTTAATACATGCAACCATAATTCATATTACAAAGTAGTGTGGAGTACACACATTCTTAATAATACATTTAATTTAAACATAGCCATGAACCTATCAAAACTTAGGGTAGGGTACACACCTGATTTGCTTAACGAATTCCTTGAAATCCCGAAATCTGATCTACTGCCTTAGATCTCAAATTCCTTGAAATTCTCAAATCCCAAAATCCTTGTATCCCTCTGTCGAAATCCCTATAACTTCATGTTAGATCAATTTCTAACATTTATTCACAACAAATAACCCTTAGCCATATGTTAAATATGACTTACCTTAGATTCTTAAATCCCGAAATTCACCGAATAACTAGGGAACACGCGGCTTATGGTGTACCTTCGGGAAAAGAACTTCTCCTTCCTTGTAGTCGACACTTAGTAAATCCCGAAAGATCTCCTTACTTTAGGAATCGACAATTCTTGCTTGAGCCTTTAACAATATTCGGCTATGGCCTTGATGTGGATTAAAATTTCGGCTTCTTGATGAACAGTAGAGGATTTTTGGTTTTTCAAAGAAAGAAGAGGAAGATATAAAACTTAGGAAAATTCGGCAAGACTATGGGGATTCTGCTTTCGGCTTTGTGAAGAATTGAAAAAAGAAAGAAGAACAATGACAGAGAGAATTCGGCAGAGAGAAGAGAATTTGCTTAAAAAATTCGGCAAAGGAAAAGTGAATGAATGAATGGCCTCTCTTTTCCTTTTATAGCCAAATTTACTAGGCTAGAGTCCCTTACTTGGCCACCACTCTTCTTTATTTGATAGCTTTATCTCTTTAATTTAAAATAATTAAAGAAATATCCTTTATTATCTCTTATCTCTTAATAAAAATAATACTAATAATAATCCTCTTTTATCTCTTCCTTATCTATCAAAATAAAAGGGATAAATCCATATTTATCCATCTATTATCTCTTCAAAAAATAACCCAATAAAAATCCTTTATTATCACCTTATTAATCACATATTTATGAAAATAAAACACCTCCTTTTCTAGAAGCATGTGCCGTCCACCTCAGCCTTCTGGAAGCCAAAATAAAACCTTATTTATTTGCTTCCCAAGTGACTCGAACCCAGGCCCATTCCTCTTGCACATGGCGCCATTTCCATAGGCCCTAAGTGACACCTTCAGGCCACTTTTCCAAGCCTGTTTGTGTGTCAAATCTTACCAACTTTTTCTTTTAAGGCCTCCTTGCCCTAATTTCCTATTTTAAACTTTAAAATTTGACATTTCTAGGTCATTTCTAAGTTTCCTAAAATTTTCGATCGGCTCTGTATACTTGCCATTTTCTTACATTTCCAAGTTTCCAGAAATGTTCACTTTCCATTTTTGAATCATTTCCTTACATTTCCAGGTTTCCAAAAATGTTCATGTCCAATGCATTTCCAGGTTTCCAAAAATGTTCATTTCCAATTCATTTTCATACATTTCTGAGTTTCCAAAAATATCAAAAATTTATTCATAGTGCTTAAGACTTGTCATTTCGTACAGTTAGACTGAAAATGCATAGGCCCTTTCCAGGATGTTACATGGGTAGTCCGGCATGTGTTGCGGATACTTGGCAACTTGTGTGAGCAGTACTGTGCAGCTATGCCCTAACTGATAGCTTGTGTGAGTAGGCCCGTGAATAGCTCAAAAGCGAGCCTATATGTATTATGAGATATGAGGTAGCTTTAGCTACATATATGGCACTTATGTGCAAGATTTTCGAGTATCCGTTAATATTCTGAGTGTTCAATGGGAGTTTCAAAGTTGTGAAAGGATATGGCTATTGTAGAACCCAAATTTTGCCCGGGGCCCAATAACAAAACCTTAGCCTAGAAACCAAAATTAAAACAGTCCAAGTTTTTTACAACCAACCCAATTACATTAGCCAGATTACCACTGGCCCAAAAACAAAAAAAATTCAGAAAAGCCTAGGGTTTCTGAAACCCTAGGCGTCGTAGCTTCCATGTGCGCCTCAGCGCGCACCACGCCCAAGGTCTGGCTCCTCCACCTGCTCTCTGCCACCACCCCAGCCACCTGTAAAACAAAGGCAACACGCAACAACAGAGGACAACACAGAAGAAACAAATAGAAACAAACAAAAAATTAAAAAAAAACATTTTGTAACTAGTTTATAAAAGGCCTCAGATGGCCATTTGCTTTTCTTCTTCTGCGATTCCGAATTCAAAAAACAAAATACAAACAATCAGAAATCAAAAAACAAAAAAGGACATCAAAAGGTTGATTTTGTTTTTATTTTTCTATTACTATTTACTGCTATTTTTTTTATTTTTTTCGAAATCTTTAACAAACAAATAAAAAGAGAAAAGTAAAGGGGAAAGAAAAAGGACCTGAATCCTAGGGCGAGTCGTCGGAACCACGTTTTCGTCGTCGTGGCCGAACTGAAGGCAGAGGGGGTTTTCTCTTCTTTCTCTTCTCTCGCGTTTTGAGGCTTCGAAAGGGGGCTAAGAACCTGGCCTTGCACACCGTCGGCCACCGTACGCGGTGGTGGTGCGATGGGTGGCTGAAGGAAGGCCGATCGTCGGACAGAAATGGGGAGAGAGAGGGCTGCCTTTTTGGGTTTTCTTTTTTGAGAGGATAGGGGGCTTTGTTTTTTTTCTCTAGAAACACTCAAAATGAGTGTAAAAAAAATTCTGACTTTAATAATAACAAGGAATGGCGCCGTTTCAAGGGGAAGAGACCCGCGAGTCGACCCGACCCATACACTGGGTTCGCGGGTTTTTGCTCGAAAGGGCAATTTGCGCAAATGTTCCCTCCTTCTTTCCTGCACCATTCCATTAAGCCCTTTTCCATTTTCCATATTTCCTAATTTGACCTTGAAACTTCACATCATTTCACTCTGATCCCCGAATGGAACGCTACGCATCAGGGGCTTAGGACATTTGCTCTTTAAGTCCCTGTTTCCCTATGCGTGTTCTAATTTGGTCCTGGGTGCCCCTTTTGTAACTTTTTTTATTTATACCCTTCTTTTTTACTCTTTTTCAATTTGATCCTTGACCCTATAATAACAAACTATTTTATATATTTTACTTATTATAAATTTGCTTATATTGTTTATTTTATATAGTATTACATATTATTCCTTTTTAAAATTCTTTGTATACATTAATTGTTTTAAACTATTAATTGTTTTAAATTATGTATATATGATGTATAATAAACTGTTTTGCATTATTTATTTTAAATTATTTCATTTGTTAATTACTTTGAAATGCTTCACATGTTCTTTATTTTTAAACTATTTTTATATGTTATTTAAGATTTGTTTTTATCATTTGTTTTAAATTATTTTATAAATATTGTTTCTTTAAACTCTTTTGCTCGTCAAATTGTTTTATTATTGTCTATTTTAAGTTTTCTAAATATGATATTTATCTCATATTTATATCTATCTATCTATCTCTATCTATCTATATATATATATATATATATATATACATATATACTGCTTATTTTGAGTTTTTGTATAAATATATCGTCATTTCTAAAAACGTATTGTATATTACTCGTTTTATATCTCTTTTACATAATATTTGTTTTAAACATGTCCATGTTATCTTAAGTTGTTTTATTATATTATTCGTTTCAAATTATTTTACATAGTGCAATAACCAATTTTGGCTCGGGCCCAATATAGACTAGAGGCCCAATCAATAAAGCAAAAGCCCGAAAAAAATAAAAATAAATAAATAAATAAATAAAATGTAGCAGTCCTTTTAAATGTCCATTTACAAAAGACTCAAAGCCCAATTAACCCAAATACAACCAAGCCCAAATTTAATACAATTACAAAAGTCCAATACAAACAGCCCAAACCCAATAGCTAAACCAAGACCCAACTACCGGCCCATTACAAAGGAAAAAACAACAACATGAAACCCTAGCCGCCTCTGCCATCAACTGTCACCATGCGCGCCCCGACCAAACCGTCGCACTCCTCTGACAACCCCCACCAGCGCACCCCGAGCATCGGTCGACACCCCATTGCACCTCGGTCGACACGCACGGCTCGCCCATACCCTGCAAAAGGAGTAAACGACAAACAACAGACAACACGCGAGCAAAAAACAAGACGAAGAAGGGCAGAACGAAATGCAGAAAATAAAAAAAGCAGCAACCCATACCTTTGTGTTTTTGGATGAAAACCGAAACAAACCCAGTTGTAAGGGGGGCTCTCTTTTTTTTTAACAGATCAACGAGAAATCTCAAACAAAACCCGAGAAGAACCTTTGTAATTTGCTCTTTATACTAATATCAGAAATACAAAAATAAATAGGAGTTCAAAAGGTTGATTTGATTCTCGATCTTACTATCTACTGTCATTTTTCAATTTACTTTTATTTATTATTTTCATGTTTGCAAAACGAAATAAGGACGAAGGGACCTTACCGGAATCCGGATGCGCCGTCGGAAAACCCATTCTGCCGCCACGTTCGCTGCGGGGAAATAAGGCCAAAAGCCTCCGGGTTTCGGTGTTTTATTGGAACGACCCAAAGCCCGGCTCTATTGGGCTCAAAACAAGGGGGTAAAGGCCCCCTTTCGCGCACCATTGGCCACCGGGCATGGTGGTGGTGCGACGATCTGCTTAGAAGTCCCATCGTCGGATAAACAAAGGGGAGAGAGGGCTTTCGGGTTTCTTTTTTTTGAGAGAAAAGGGGGCGGTGGCTGCTGTGTTCAAAAGAAACTAGGGGAAATGTGTTAAAACGTTTTAGGTCTTTAAAATGAGATGAAACGGCGCCGTTTTCTAAAGGGAGGACTGCGCATATCCATTAATGGGATAATTCTCAATTGGTCCCCCATCTTTGCGGCGCTAATTGATCAAATCCCCTTTCGCATTCTTTCTTTTTTTAAAATCTTACCCTATTATTTTTATTGTGCTTTAATCTGGTCCCTGCCCGCCTTTTCTGATTTATTACGGTTTTGGTCCTAATTGTTTTAATCTGATTTCAATTTAGTTTCCAACTTGTTTAAAAGGTTTATATATTTATTTATCTTTTATTTTATTTTGTTATTTATTATTATTATTATTATTATTATTATTATTTATTTCAATTTTTTCATATATTATTCTTATTAAATTATATATTGTATATTTTATTTTTTTGACACCATTTTAAAATTATTTCATACATATTACTTTTTTTTATTATGTATTCTTGACTTAAAACCATTTTGTTAATTCTTTTAAATTGTTTCATGTGTCATTTCTTTCAGAATTGTTCACTTCATTGTTCCTTTATTATTAATGTTGATATTTAAATCGTATAAGCTATGTGATTGTCACTCTTGCATGTATCGTGACTTGTTTATTCGTATTTCCATGTCTTTGATATTATCGTCGTCATTATTATTGTTCATGTTATCGTGCCATTATTGTTATTATTATTATCATTATTATTCATGCATGTTAATATTTTGGACCAATGATTCCAATGTTATGTATTACCTGTATTATGTTATCGTTACGCCAAATTCGTGTGACATCATCATTGTTCGTCGAGCATAACCCCCATTCACACTTTAAATAGTGTTCCTTTAAAACCTAACCTAAAATCTTTTATAAATCTCATCCAAAATTAAAAGTTTCCAAATAAGGCAATACTCTATGTTTGGAAATTCGAGAGATCGTGCCCTATGTCTTGGGTTTCGGTTCTCTCGCCTGCCCAAACAATCAAATATCCTTTTGATATTTTAATGCATGAGTCTCGGGAATTAAGAGATGATCTTGGATTCGAGGATTAAAATCATCGTGTCTTATGTACTGGATGTGATATTTTGTTCCTTCGAAACAAAAAAATCTTGATATTCAATTCGAGAAAACTAAAATACCCCAAAAAAAGATCGATTTTCTTTTCATTTTTAAATTTTCAACTTTCGATATTAAGACATTAAATAATCCATTTGGTACCAATTTTGGGCTTGACGAAGGTGCTAACCCTTCCTCGCACGTAACCGACTCCCGAACCTATTTTCTCAAATTTTCGTAGACCAGAAACATTGTTTTAGTAAATCAAAATGTTTTACTAAAACAAAGGTGATCCGATCACACCTAATAAAAGATCGGTGGCGACTCCCATTTTATTTTCAAAAACAAGTCGATTCCCGTTTTCAAAAAAATGGTTACGACAGTATGGCGACTCCACTGGGGACTAATAAGAGAGTCAGGCCGTAAAATTGATTATTCTTTGTCCTTTTGTCGAAAAGTTGGAAATTGATTTTGAAATCATGTTTCTTTTGATGCATTTGCTGATACTATGATTACAATAATCTTGAGTCTTATAAAATACTTTGGCATTGCACTACATGACCGTTGTGGTCACACCCTCTAAGTGGGAGTGAGAAGCTACTCTTTCGTGAGGTTTTTACCTCCGTGCAAGATAGTGGATCACTTTCGGGATACATCCGTACCTATGTCTTCGTGAGATTTTTATCTCCGTGCAGCCACAGGGAAATGTAATCCCCTGAACCGAACTCAGTCTATATGAGCCTATAATGGGTGAGGATCGAGGAATCTGCTGGTTCAGGTACCCTTGCTTTAGAACCGAACCACATATAGAGAGACCTAAGAGCCCATTGTAGGTAGAGCCGTGTAAACCCTAGTTGTTACCTTAAATAGGGGTTCGATTATTTCCTGCTCGTTTTAAGTTCTTTTTGTACATGATACTAACTTGTTGTGTTTTTCTTTTATTGCATAGCATTTCATCATAAAAGGTGTTTATTCGCATTCGGTTACTAGATAGAAAAGCTTAACATGGAAAAAGGGTTTCTCGATAGAGTGGAGGATAATGCGGCTGTTCAAACATGGTCCAAAAGGATACAGCAAGAGAAAGGAGACAGCCTGACAGCGGGATATGAATCAGAGTTGTGGGATTTCACTCGCATCAGCGTGACTCAAAGTGACCTGCGAGAATTGAAGGAAATATGGGATTCGTGGGGCAACGAGGTCAAACAACTATTCTACTATAATTACGGTGATTTGCACTATCTATTGGATATCAAGGTAGACGAGTACCTACTCCGAGCTATTACCCAGTTTTGGAACCCCGCTTACAGTTGCTTCACTTTTGGAAAAGTGGATTTGGTGCCTACCATAGAGGAGTACACAGCTTTGTTCTGATGCCGAGAATTCAAACTGATAAGGCTTATTCAAGGTTTGCTAATGTGCCAACATTCTCAAAAAGGCTAATGAACATTACAGGGATGAGCGAGCAATGGATTACAGCTTGGATCAAGCAAAAAGGAGATTATAAGTGCATCCCTTGGAAAAACTTGAAGGATCTGATCTTGGCGCATCCTGATAAGAAAAAGAGGGTCGACGTCTTCGCTTTAAGCATCTATGGTTTGGTCATCTTCCCCAAGGCGTTGAGGCGTGTAGAGGAAGCGGTTTCAGACCTATTTGATAAACTGGACAAGGGAGTCACACCTGTCCCTGCAATCTTAGCCGAAACCTTCAGATCATTGAATGCTTGCCGAAGAGCGGGCGAAGGGAGGTTCATGGAATGTGCACAACTTTTTCTATCATGGTTCCATTGCCGTTTTTGGAAGATAGAAAAGGTATCATGCAAAGTCTTTTTCGAAAACTATTTTCCTCTAAAGGAATTAGCGGATACACCAAGGCGAGACGACCTATCTGGAGAGAAATGGATAGTGATTCTCCAAAATTTGCAAGTGGAAGATGTAGAATGGAAGGCTCCGTGGATGATCCCCGACGAGATCTTGTATCAGTGCGGAGAGTTTGACTAGGTCCCTTTACTCAGGATATGGGGAGCTGTTGGGTATGCCCCATTACTAGTGATGAGGCAGTATCGATCAAGACAGTTCATACCAGCGACACATGGATTAGCCCAGTGTGAGTTTTCGTACAAGGACGATAATTATAAGAAAAGAGTTCGCGAAATATCAGATTCATGGACTCAAACTTGGAAAATGAAGAGATTCGCCATAGGGCCAATGACGACCCCCGAGTATGATCTGTGGTGGGGCAAAAGAATCAATGATAATATCCCAAGGCCAAGCCAAGGAGACGTTCAGCCAACAAAGGAGCAATTACAAGTAATTCCATCCGAATTAGAGATTATCAAGCAAGATTTCGAGAGAAGGAGTCGGGAATTTGGAAAGAGGATAGAGTAGCTAGAGGAGGAAAAGATGCAGTTAGGGTTAGATGTCGACATCCACAAGCTCGAATCCGAGAAATTGAAAAAAGGAAAAAATAAAGCCGAAGAGGATTTGGATAGCTTAAAGACAGACTACAAGAAGCTGCGCATGTCCATCAGAACCACTAGTCTAGGTAAAACATCAGAGCAATGGCGGCAGGAAATTGAAGAAGAAAAATCCAGAGCCAATCAGTGGAAAAAGAAGTTCCGAGATGCTCGAGTACGGGAAGACATTTTGAAAAAGAGCCTGTTGGAAAGTCAAAGTGAGAAGGAGAGGTTACGCGTCCGAATAGCAGAATTAGAAAAGTCGCTGCATCTGCACCGTAGCCACAACTCGGTAATCGAATTAAGAGCCAACCAGAACAAGATTGAGGAGATGAAAGGGAGGATAAGAGAGCTCGAGACTGCATTACAAGACAGTAAAATTCGAGTTGAGCTCCTTGAGGCGAACAATGAACATTGGAAAGAGCAGCTCCACCATTCTCAAGGACATATCAGAGATAGAGACTATGTGATGGGTGAAGCTGTGGTTCAAGTCCGAGAGGTGGCCGACCATTTACAAACTTTGGCTACTCAAGCTGATGTATTAAGTCTACAATACGAGTCAGTGTCGGATCGAGGCCAAAAATTAGCTTGGCTTCTTAGGAAAGTTAAGGATTTAGGCATTAGGGCGAAGTCGTATATGTAATCGTCCGTTCTATGAAACGAAATTTGTTTTCTAGTAAAGTTTATCTAATGGAATTGAATCAAATCAACACCTTTTTGCATTCGTACCATGCATTTGCATTACATTGCATGCAGTAGCATCATATCACCCTAATCATTTACTGAGGCTAAAATCGTATAATCCACAGTTGCGACACTACGAACCTGGAATCACGTCATCCTTATAGGACACATCTAAGAACTAGAGCAATGGATGCTGAACTCAATGAAAGAATCGAAAGAATGGAAAGAATCCAGAGAGAGTTGCAAGAGCAGTTGGCCAAGTCGCAGCAAGAAGCAAGGGATCTGATGATAAGATCCCGAGAGGAATCGCTTGAGCAGAAGGATCAAATGGCCAAAATGATGGATATGATGGCAACTCTGGTCAAAGGAAAAGGACCCGCGCAAAGTGCTGATATTACAGAACCCGATTCGAGAGTTAATCAGGATCCGCTCTATCTCCTAGGATTCACGCCACCCCACGCCCATGCAACACAAAGAGGATATCCTCAAGGGGAACCGGTAGGCCTAGAGCAACGACCTGCACCACCTGCTCATCTAGGGCAATGTATGTTTACATCGAACTCCGTAGATAATTCCGCTAATCCAATAGTTCCGGATTTGGATGATCCGGTAGAAATAGCCAAGCTGAGAATGAAGGATCATGATGCTCAGGACAAGTATAAGAGTTTGGAAGAAAGACTCAAAGCAATAGAAGGTACTGGAGTCTTCTCCGCACTGAGCGCCAAAGAGCTCAGTTTGGTTCCCGATCTGGTCCTGCCTCTGAAATTTAAAGTGCCAGATTTTGAAAAATATGATGGAACGAGATGTCCAAAGGCGCATCTTATCATGTTTTGTCGGAAGATGGTTGGTTATGTAAATGAAGACAAATTGTTAATACATTATTTTCAAGATAGCTTGATCGGATCAGCCCTCTGATGGTATAATCAACTCAGCAAAGAGAAGATCCAATCATGGAAGGACCTAGCATCTGCATTTTGTGAGCAGTACAAGCATGTCTCCGATATGGCGCCTGATCGGCTAACGCTGCAGATGATGGAAAAGAAGCCAATAAAGACTTTTAGACAATACCTCAAAGGTGGAGGGATATCTCAGCCCAAGTAGAACCCCCACTGACTAAAACAGAGATAACGGTTCTCTTTATCAATACTTTGAAAGCACCATTTTATGACAAGCTGGTGGGAAATGCCATAAAAGACTTCGCCGATATCGTAATGTCTGGGGAACTCATTGAAAATGGCATCAAGAGTGGAAGGATGAAAGGTCCTGAGAGTTCGAAAAGGCCAGTACCCATGAAGAAAAAAGAGCCTGAAACTCACATGGTGGGGACTGGGAGCTGCTATGCTTCTAATCCGTACCCAACCCAACCACGACCTCAATTTCGCCCACCTCCGAACTTCTATCTTCCTCCTCAAAACCCTTATTATCAAACACCTCCTCCTTACCCCGTCTATGCCACTGACAACCAAAGACCATTCACTATATTCCCGCCAAGTATTATACCTGCTCAAAGTCAGACCAAAAATGAACAAAGACCAGCAAAACCCAATTCTGAAAAACTTCAATTCACCCCTATCCCTGTGTCGTATGGAGAGCTGTGCCCGAAATTACTGGAAAAACAATTAATATCCTCATATTATATGGCACCCCTGAAACCTCCTTACCCAAAATGGTACGATCCTAACGCTAGTTGCACGTACCATGCTGGAAACCGGGGGCATTCTACAGAAAATTGCCTAGCTTTCAAAAAAAGGTTCAAGGTCATATTGATGCGGGCATTTTACGATTTGATGGTATTAATAATATGGCTAGAAATCCGCTCCCTAACCATGCTGAAGGGAACGTGAGCGTGGTGACGAAGGAAGACAGGTGGCGAGCTAAAAATCGCGTCTCTGAAATAAAGACACCTTTGAGGAAAGTATGAGAAATAATGACTGAGAAGGGTTTGTTCAAGAAAAGTTTTAAGGAGGAAAGTACAGAGGGTCAAAGTTTTTGCGTCTTTCATGGCATAGAAGGGCATCACATCCAGTCTTGCAAGAAATTTAAAGAGTTACTTCAAGACATGACGAACAACAAGGAGGTCAAAATCTTTGATAAAACGGACGAGGCCAAGGAAAGGGAAATATGTGCCTCTGATAATCAACCATCAGCCACCCCTTATAGTGCCGATCGACCTCTGGTGATTTATTATGAGGCCAGGAAGAAGGAAGTCAAACCAAAGATGATAATCAAAGTACCAGCTCCTTTCCCTTACAAGGACGACAAGGCAGTGCCATGGAAATACGATGTCAACATCACCATACCTGAAGCTACGACTGGAAATGTTAGCGAGGTGGGGCATTTTACCCACAGCGGGAGATGTTATTCCCCTGAAGTGGATGAACCAAAGAAGAAAGCCATTGGCACGAATCAGAAAGGAAAGGCGCCGATGCGTAGTGCTGAGGTTGATGTTGAAATACAATCTGAGCAAGAAATTAAAAGACTCGTGAACGAGGAGGAAGCACATGAATTCTTAAAGTTTATCAAGCATAGTGAATATAACATCGTGGAACAGTTGAACAAACAACCGGCGAGAATCTCAGTGTTATCTCTACTGTTGAGCTCGGAACTACATCGAAACGCTTTACTGAAAGTGTTAAACCAAGCGTATGTACCGAGCAACGTACCCGTCGAAAAGCTTGATAGGTGGGTGAACAATTTAAATGCGGATAATTTCA
Organism: Gossypium australe; assembly: GCA_005393395.2. Classification (NCBI taxonomy): domain Eukaryota; kingdom Viridiplantae; phylum Streptophyta; class Magnoliopsida; order Malvales; family Malvaceae; genus Gossypium; species Gossypium australe. The sequence goes on along the minus strand of CM016623.1, from coordinate 74,597,619 downwards.
TCTCTTTCAGTGATGACGAAATACCACCAAACGGTAGGGGCTCTGTAAAAGCATTGCACATCACAACCGGTTGCAAGGGCTACAAAATACCGAATGTGCTTATTGACAACGGGTCTGCGCTCAACGTCATGCCTTTGGCTACACTGTCCAGGATGCCAATTGATATGCCTTACCTAAGGGCTTGTCATTCCGCATTAAGAGCGTTTGATGGGACACGACGAGAGGTCATGGGAAAGATTGAGATTCCTCTAGAAGTGGGTCCGTGTACGTATGATATTGAGTTCCAGGTCATGGACATCGCACCTTCGTATAACTGCCTCTTAGGGAGGCCTTGGATCCATTCCTCCGGGGCAGTTCCTTCATCTCTCCATCAAAAGGTCAAGTTTGTCATGGATGACTGCTTGATCACGGTCGCCGGTGAAGAAGACATTGTTGCGTCCATCTCTACTGACGCGCCTTACATTGAAGTAAATAAAGATGCAGTAGAATGTTCCTTCCGTTCCTTCGAATTTATCAATGCTACATTTGTCGCTGAAGGAAGCAAAGCCCCCATACCCAAGTTGTCGAGGAATACCAAGATGGGAATCAAGCTGACTGTGGGAAAAGGGGCCCGAGCGAAGAAAGGTTTGGGGAGATGTCAGCAAGGGATAGTCAGAGCACTAAAGCTAATACACCACAAGGCTCGATGCGGTTTAGGATTCAAGCCCGATGTGCGGCAAAGAAGGAAATAGTTACAGAAAGAGCAAGAAAGGAGGATTGCAAGAGCCTCAAGTCGAGAAGTGGAATGAGAGCCCATAATGTACTGCCCTTGTCGAAAACATTTACATCTGCAAGAATGATGTGCCCGGGGAGAGATAATTCACAAAGCACGTTGTTATTGATTGAAAGGGGTCTTCAGAACTTCAGTATAAACGTCATTGACAAAGTGGATGATGCAGTTAAAGATATTTCAATGATACGCCCTAGTCCCCCTGGATTCGTTTTGAACAATTGGACTGCCGTGGATCTTCTCATAGTTTCTAAGTCCTCTCCAAAGTAATGCTCAATGCTGACCTTTTTGTATGCCCCTAAGTTATAGGGGAATCTGTTATAACAACTTATGTTGGCTATTTAGCTTTTAAATGAACATTAATGAAGATGCATTTTTTCATGATCTTTTCATTCTCATTGGCTTCATATTTATTCCCTCTTCTCATGGCCTGTCCTTACATATATCTCATATCATGCCATAGTATTACGTTTGAAGGTTCCAGTACCTTGATGCTCCTCTATAGTCTTCTTTTCCATTCACCTTTCAGGTGCTCAGATATCAACGACGTGAACAATCTCGTCACAAGTCCTAAAATCGATTTTGAGAAAGCTATTTGCTTAGGAGAATACGCAGTTGAGGAAAATGCTGAAAACTATGTCTCGTCCCCTGACTTACTAAGAATGGTAGAACAAGAAGATAAACAGATTCTGCCCCATCAAGAATCCGTTGAGACAGTAAATTTGGGAAGTGAAGAAAAGAGGCAAGAAGTGAAAATTGGGACCTCCATTTCAGAGAACACCAAACATGATTTGATCGCCTTGCTTCATGAGTACAAAGACGTATTCGCATGGTCGTATCAGGACATGCCAAGTTTGAACGAGGATGTAGTGGTCCATAGACTCCCACTGAAGCCAGAATGCAAACCTATTTAACAGAAGTTAAGACGAATGAGACCTGAAATGCTTTTAAAGATAAAAGAAGAAGTCAAGAAACAATTTGATGTCGGCTTCCTACAAGTCTCTAAATATCCAGAATGGGTGGCTAATATAGTCCCGGTGCCGAAGAAAGATGGTAAGGTGCGAATGTGTGTAGATTATCGCGATTTGAATCGAGCAAGCAAATGAGAACGACAAAAGAACAATCAGAAGAATGGCGGTGGGATTTGTTCTTGATGGGGACATCCTATACAAAAGAGGAAAAGAACAAGTGCTCCTGAGATGCGTGGATGCTGTTGAAGCCAGAAAAATACTTGAAGATGTCCATGAAGGAATTTGCAGAACGCATGCTAATGGTCTCACTATGGCTAGGCAGATTATGAGACTCGGTTATTACTGGCTGACGATGGAAAGTGACTGCATTAGTTATGCACGAAAGTGCCACAAATGTCAAGTTTACAGCGATAAAATTCATGCAGCACCTTCGCCCCTTCATGTCATGACTTCTCCATGGCCTTTTTCTATGTGGGGCATGGATGTTATAGGACCAATTTTCACGAAAGCTTCTAATGGACACCGATTCATTTTTGTGGTCATAGATTATTTCACAAAATGGGTAGAAACTGCTTCATTTGCTAATGTGACAAGGACCGCAGTTTGCAAGTTCTTAAAAAAGGAGATCATATGTCGATACGGTTTGCCTGAGAGAGTTATTTCAGATAATGCTTTAAATCTGAACAACAAGATGATGAAAGAAGTGTGCGAACAATTTCAAATAAGGTATCATAATTCCTCACCCTATCGTCCAAAGATGAACGGAGCGGTAGAAGCTGCTAACAAGAATATTAAGAAGATTATTGGGAAAATGACCGAGACATATAAAGACTGGCACGAGAAGCTACCATTTGCTCTGTATGCATATCGCACATGCGTGCGGACCTCTACGGGGGCAACACTTTTCTCTCTGGTCTATGGAATGGAGGCTGTGCTGCCCATTGAAGTTGAGATCCCCTATTTGCGAGTCTTAATGGAGACAAAACTAGAAGAATCGGAATGGGTTCGGGCTCGATATAACCAACTGAATCTCATCGAAGAAAAACGCTTGAAGGCAATCTGTCATGGACAGATGTACCAGAAGAGAATGATCACAGTCTACGACAAGAAGGTGCGACCAAGAGAATTTCATGAAAGAGAACTCGTGCTGAGAAAGATTCTCCCAATACAAAAAGACCTCCGAGGAAAATGGGCACCAAATTGGGAAGGGCCTTATGTCGTGAAGAAAGCTTTCTCAAGAGGAGCTTTGATTCTCACTGAGATGGATGGGAAAGAGTTACCAAATCCAGTGAATTCAGATGCTGTGAAGAAATATTATGCATAAAAAAAAGAAGAAGAAAAAGAAAGAAAAAGGAAAGAGAGATCAAGATGAAAACCCGAAAAGGCGTCTTGATGTAAAAAAAAAAAGAGATCAAGACGAAAACTTGAAAAGGGCGTCTTGATAAACAAAAGGATCAGGATGAAAACCTGAAAGGGCGTCCTAATGAAGGTGGTTCGACTTAAGGAGCGAGACGATTCGAACAGGGAGTCATGTGGCGAGATTACAATATTTGAAGCAGACTCGAAAGCTCAAAATCTCCTACACGAGAAGCTTTGCTCGAAAAGATCCAGGATGAGGAAACGTGGAAAAGTTCATGCGTTGGATATCTAGAGCATTTGTGACAATTGAACCTACTTTTCTTTTTGTAACATTTCCTTTATTGAATTGTTCCTTGTCAATTTTCTTTGCGTGTCACTTTTGAAATAAATATGAATGTGAGGTATCCCCTGCACACCTACTTCGTCATTCTCATGCATCTCGTGTTTGGTTCATTAAATGATAAATAGTGAAATGACATACTCTAAACGAAAGGAATATTGAGCATTACCTGGATGAGAATCTGATAAGTACAAGAGCCTCAAAGCAAGGACAAAGTTCAACAGGGGCAAAAGGGTAATATACGAGAAACACAGATTAATTAAAAACAGGTACAAAACCTGAAAGAAAAGTCAAGGGTCGAAGCAATGAATATAGGTCATCATGAAAGTCATGACGAAAAGAGATATATGACAAACACGTCCAAGACGCATGACATAATCATGTAGGCATAAAAGCATTTAAGACGAACACGTGCATATCATGATAGCATCACGCATGACACATACAGGTACACCAGTAGAGCATGAAGTTTTGACGATAACTGTACCAAGCCAAGGAGAAAGAAGACATCCGAGTTCCACCAGATGACACGTTTTCAGTTACTGTTTTCCAAAAAATCAACTCATAATGCGAAAAGTGAGTTGGGCCTCGGGTTACACACGCTGAGGTATTTTTCAATTCCTGTTTTTTTAATTTCTGTTAAAATCAACTCATAATACGAGAGGTGAGTTGAGCCTCAGGTCACACACTGAGGTGTTTTTCAATTTTTATTTTTCAAATATCAACTCATAATACGAGAGGTGAGTTTAGCCTCAGGTCACACCCTGAGGTGTTCTTTTTCAATTTTTATTTTTTCAAATATCAACTCGTAATACAAGAGGTGAGTTGAGCCTCAGGTCACACCCTGAGGTGTTTTTCAATTTCTGTTCAAAATATCAACTCATGATACGAGAGGTGAGTTGAGCCTCAGGTCACATGCTGAGGTGTTTTTCAATTTCTGTTTTCAATTTCTGTTCAAATATCAACTCATAATACGAGAGGTGAGTTGAGCCTCAGGTCACACGCTGTGGTGTTTTTTTTTTAATTTCTATTTTTCAATTTATGTTCAAATATCAACTCATAATACGAGAGGTGAGTTGAGCCTCAGGTCACACGCTGAGGTGTTTTTTTTTAATTTCTGTTTTTCAATTTCTGTTCAAATATCAACTCATAATACGAGAGGTGAGTTGAGCCTCAGGTCACACACTGAGGTTTTTTTTTTAATTTCTGTTTTTTCAATTTCTGTTCAAATATCAACTCATAATACGAGAGGTGAGTTGAGCCTCAGGTCACATGCTGAGGTGTTTTTCAATTTCTGTTTTTCACTTTCTGTTCAAATATCAACTCATAATACGAGAGGTGAGTTGAGCCTCAGGTCACACGTTGAGGTGTTTTTCAATTTCTGTTTTTTTAATTTCTGCTAAATTCGACTCATGATGCGAAAAGTGAGTTGGGCCTCGAGTGGCACACCGAGGTATTTCTAATTCCTGTTTTCAATTTCTGTTAAAATCAACTCATGATGTGAAAAGTGAGTTGGGCCTCGGGTTACGCACACTGAGGAATTTTCAACTTCTGTTTTTCAAAAAAAAAGGGATCAACTCATTTTGCGAGAATAAGAAAGCAGCTTGAAAAGTTCAGGTTTCATCGAAGTCCCAGTGGAGCAATTAGTAGATTGAAGCTACAAATCTCTTTGTCATGAAGTCACATTGGAGCAAGCAAATCTAATCCCTTAGAAGATTGAGGAAAAGCAAATTGAAGCTATGGGTCATCTCGTGGGAGCAGTGGCAGAATGGATCAAAGCAACAGGGTTTGAAGATGTTTGAGGAAGACGAGGACCGATAAGTCAAGGCTTGGCCAAGACTGGGCAAAATTGGTTCTTCTATTGTCTTTGCTCTATTCTCGTTTCACGACAATGAACAAAGAGGGGCAGCTGTAATAACTAATTTTGGCCCGGGCCCAATATAGACTAGAGGCCCAATCAATAAAACAAAAGCCCGAAAAAAATAAAAATAAATAAATAAATAAAATGTAACAGTCCTTTTAAATGTCCATTTACAAAAGACTCAAAGCCCAATTAACCCAAATACAACCAAGCCCAAATTTAATACAATTACAAAAGTCCAATACAAACAGCCCAAACCCAATAGCTAAACCAAGACCCAACTACCAGTCCATTACAAAGGAAGAAACAACAACATGAAACCCTAGCCGCCTCTGCCATCAACTGTCACTATGCGCGCCCCGACCAAACCGTCGAACTCCTCTGACAACCCCCACCAGAGCACCCTGAGCATCGGTCGACACCCCATTGCGCCTCGGTCGACACGCACGACTCGCCCATACCCTGCAAAAGGAGTAAACGACAAACAACAGACAACACGCGAGCAAAAAACAAGACGAAGAAGGGCAGAACGAAACGCAAAAAATAAAAAAAGCAACAACCCATACCTTTGTATTTTCGGATAAAAACCGAAACAAACCCAGTTGTAAGGGGGGCTCTCTCTTTTTTAACAGATCAACGAGAAATCTCAAACAAAACCCGAGAAAAACCCTTGTAATTTGCTCTTTATACGAATATCAGAAATACAAAAATAAATAGGAGTTCAAAAGGTTGATCTAATTCTCGATCTTACTATCTACTGTCATTTTTCAATTTACTTTTATTTATTATTTTCATGTTTTCAAAACGAAATAAGGACGAAGGGACCTTACCGGAATTCGGATGCGCCGTCGGAAAACCCATTCTGTCACCGCGTTCGCTGCGGGGAAATAAGGCCAAAAGCCTCCGGGTTTCGGTGTTTTATTGGAACGACCCAAAGCCCGGCTCTACAGGGCTCAAAACAAGGGGGTAAAGGCCCCCTTTCGCGCACCATTGGCCACCGGGCATGGTAGTGGTGCGACAATCTGCTTAGAAGTCCTATCGTCGGATAAACGAGGGGAGAGAGGGCTTTTGGGTTTCTTTTTTGAGAGAAAAGGGGGTGGTGGCTGCTGTGTTCAAAAGAAACTAGGGGAAATGTGTTAAAACGTTTTAGGTCTTTAAAATGAGATAAAACGGCGCCGTTTTCTAAAGGGAGGACTGCGCATATCCATTAATGGGATAATTGCTCAATTGGTCCCCCATCTTTGCGGCGCTAATTGATCAAATCCCCTTTTCGCATTCTTTCTTTTTTTAAAATCTTACCCTATTATTTTTATTGTGCTTTAATCTGGTCCCAGCCCGCCTTTTCTGATTTATTACGGTTTTGGTCCTCATTATTTTAATCTGATTTCAATTTAGTTTCCAACTTGTTTAAAAGGTTTATATATTTATTTATCTTTTATTTTATTTTGTTATTTATTATTATTATTATTATTATTATTTATTTCGATTTTTTCATATATTATTCTTATTAAATTATATATTGTATATTTTATTTTTTTTGACACCATTTTAAAATTATTTCATACATTTTACTTTTTTTTATTATGTATTCTTGACTTAAAACCATTTTGTTAATTCTTTTAAATTGTTTCATGTGTCATTTCTTTCAGAATTGTTCACTTCATTGTTCCTTTATTATTAATGTTGATATTTAAATCGTATAAGCTATGTGATTGTCACTCTTGCATGTATCGTGACTTGTTTATTCGTATTTCCATGTCTTTGATATTATCGTCGTCATTATTATTGTTCATGTTATCGTGCCATTATTGTTATTATTATTATCATCATTATTCATGCATGTTAATATTTTAGACCAATGGTTCCAATGTTATGTATTACCTGTATTATGTTATCGTTACGCCAAATTCGTGTGACATCATCATTGTTCGTCGAGCATAACCCCCATTCACACTTTTAATAGTGTTCCTTTAAAACCTAACCTAAAATCTTTTATAAATTTCATCCAAAATTAAAAGTTTCCAAATAAGGCAATACTCTATGTTTGGAAATTCGAGAGATCGTGCCCTATGTCTTGGGTTTCGGTTCTTTCGCCTGCCCAAACAATCGAATATCCTTTTGATATTTTAATGAATGAGTCTCGGGAATTAAGAGATGATCTTGGATTCGAGGATTAAAATCATCGTGTCCTATATACTGGATGTGATATTTTGTTCCTTCGGAACAAAAAAATCTTGATATTTAATTCGAGAAAACTAAAATACCCCAAAAAAAAGATCGATTTTCTTTTCATTATTAAATTTTCAACTTTCGACATTGAGACATTAAATAATCCATTTGGTACCAATTTTGGGCGTGACGAAGGTGCTAACCCTTCCTCTCACGTAACCGACTCCCGAACCTATTTTCTCAAATTTTCGTAGACCAGAAACATTGTTTTAGTAAATCAAAATGTTTTACTAAAACAAAGGTGATCCGATCACACCTAATAAAAGATCGGTGGCGACTCCCATTTTATTTTCAAAAACAAGTCGATTCTCGTTTTCAAAAAAATGGTTACGACACATAGTATTTATTTTAAGATATTTATACATATAATTCATTTTAAATTTTTCCACATATTATTTTAAATTTCTATAAATCTCTCAGTTTAATCTATTTTTGAATTTCTTTTTATTGTTTATCTCAATTATTCTTTCATTTTTTATCTTGACCCTTTTATACGAATTATTTGTTTTAATAATGGTTACTTTAAACCGCCTTATTTATTTATTTTCATTATTAATGCTAATATTTAAATAATGTATGTTGAGAGATCGTTGCCATTGTGTGTATTTTAATTCATTTATTTCATTTTTTTTGTATTGTAGTTAGTCATTCGTATAACATTATTGTCATGTATCACTATTCATGCTTGTAACTACGTTTTTTTGTTATTGCATCATGATTCAAATTCCCACTTTTGCCCGATATTGATTATCTTTTAACAAGATAAACAAATATATTTTTGAGTCCATTCTATAATCGCTTAATAAAAGATTTCGAAATAAGGCAATATTTTGTGGTTGGAAATCTGAGAAATCGTTCCCTAACGTGCTGGGTTTCAGTTTTTCGCTTGGCCAAATAATCGAATATCCTTTTGATATTTTCAATGCATGAGTCTCGGGAATCATGAGATGATCTTGGATTCGAGGATTTAAATTGTCGTGTCCTAACGTGCTGGATGTGATATTTTATTCCTTCGGAGCGAGAGAATCTTAATATCCAATTCGAGAAAATTCAAATATTTTTAAAAGAGATCGTATTTTAAAATCTTTTTCAAATTTTCAACTTTCGACGTTAAGACATTAAATAATCAATTAGGTACCAAATTTGGGCGTGACGAGGGTGCTAACCCTTCCTCGCACGTAACCGACTCCCGAACCTGATTTCTCAAAACTTCATAGACCAAAAATCGTCGTTTTAGTAAATTTAAATTTTATTAAAATGATTGAATAAAGAGGTGACCCGATCAGACCTCATCAAAAAGGATTGGTGGCGACTCCCATTTTATTTTCGTTTTCAAAACCAAAGTCAATCCCCCCATTTTACAAAAAAATGGTTACGACAGCTTGGCGACTCCACTGGGGACGTCAATAGGAGAGTCAGCCCATTAATTGATTAATTTTTGTCTTTTTATCGAAATTTGAAAATCTTATTTGAATTCACGTTTTTGTTGCATTCGTCATTTTTCGTGGTCTTTATCATAATGTGTTAAGCCTGTTGATTTATCTTCGCATGTTGCATCGCATAGATCGTTCGATCTTACCCCTTTTTAAGTGGGAGTGTGAAGCTATGCCTTCGTGAGGTTTTCACCTCCGCATGGGCTGGTGGATTGCTTTCAGGATACATCCGTACCTATGTATTCGTGAGATTTTCATCTCCGCATGGCCATAGGGAAATGTATCCCCCTGAACTGAACTCGGTCTGTATAAACATATAATGGGTGAAGATCGAGGAATCTGCTAGTTCATGTACCCTTGCTCTAGAACCGAACCGCATATAGTGAGCCTTAAGAGTCCGCCTTAGGTAGAATCGCGCCAAACCCTAGTGGTCACCCATTTAGGTAATCTAATTTGTCGTTTATTTTTCTTGTGCTAACGTGTTTTGTTTTGTTTATAATTGCATCGCATCATCTTAGAAAGGAGGTGTTGATTCATCTTCGATTGCTAAATAGAAGAACTTTTCATAGGAAAATGAACTTCTTGATATAGTGGAATATAGTACGACCGTCCGAATAGGGTCCAAGTAAACACAACAAAAGAAGACTGATAGTCCACGGAGGAAAACAAGACTTTGCTTCATTGCCTAAGAATTCAAGCCAACAAGGATTATTCGAGAGCTGTCACGTCTCAACACTTTTAAAAGGAGTTAATGAGCATTGTGGGGATAAGTGAGCAATGGGCCGCGACACCGATCAAGCAAAAAATGAGACAATAAAAACATCTTTGGGAAAATTAACAAGATTCGACCATAGCGTCCGGATATGAAGGAGAAGATCAATGTCTTCACCGGAAGTACGAGGGCAAGGCCGCATATGTAATCCGTTTTATGTAAAGAAATTTGTTTTCTAGAAAAGTTGTTCTAATGGAATTGAATTCAGAATCAACGTCTTTCTTTCTGTTGCATTCATTCCATACATCTGCATTGCATTGCATCATTTGCATTAGATTTTCACAAAAGGGTAATTAGGTAAAATTATTTCAGTTAACCTGGAAAACATGGAACGAAGGTTGGAGAGATTAGAGCAAAGGAAAATATAGATGCAGGAGCAATTGGCCGAAATCCAACAGGATATGCGAGATAAAATGAATGTGATGAGCCAATTAACCCAGTTACTAGCCGGAAGGCTTGAAGAAAGGAAAAGCCCGATGGTCAACAATGGGAGCGATAATGAGGACCTTATCTATTCCTCAGATTTTACTCCAATAAGTGTCCCAGCCCAACTAGACGCACGTTCGCAAGGGGTACCCGTCATTATCAAACCCCGATATCAGACTAATACCTCAGCATTGTTGAAGTTCCCAATGGGTTTAGGTTTTAATTCGGGGAATGATCGAGCCAATCCTATGGTACATGGCTTAGCCGAAACAAAGGAAAAGGGATAATGGACCATAAAGTCCTTGAAGATGAAAGAAAAAGAAGTGAATAATATGAGTAAGTATAACAAGGGTAATTCGAAGCTGATTATTGTAAGCCAACCAAAGATAGTAGCTACCAGCTATCAGGTCTCCCCAAGATAAGAGCCCAATCCAAAATCAAACTCGGAAAAACTTCAGTTCACGCCCATTCCAATCTCGTATAGGGAGTTGTACCAAATTTTGTTTGAAGCACATGTTGTATCCCCTTTTTACGTGGAACCAATACATCCTCCATACCCTAAATGGTACGATGTGAACATCCAATGCGAATACCATACAGGAATCACAGGGTATTCGATCAAGAACTGCGCCTCTTTCAAAAAGATAATCGAAAGACTCATCAAAATAGATATTGTAAAATTCGATAATCCCTCTGGTGCAGAAGATTCGTTACCCAACCTTTCTATTAAAGGGGTAAATATGGTGAGGGCCACGATGGATAGTGGCATAAGATCCAAGAGTACTTCGAGTTCAGGGCTCTAGTGCAAGACCAAATATTGGGAAATCTGAACATTAACAACATATCCAAAGAGGGAACCAGGGAATAGAATTTTTCGAGCATCTACCCTTACATACTTAGGAGTGTTTTGAACAATGAGACTGTGGAAGAGATCCTTGTATTTTTTAGAGCTAATCTAGAGTAATATTCAAAACACGCTTATTGCTTTAAGCCTAGAAGCAACAAGAATCCTTTTGTGAAATAGGCTTATATCCAAGATCTTTATTTCAATAAAATGCATTTTTGTTATCATGTTGAGCAAATATTCTTTCATTCTTTACATTTCATACCGTACAAACGATTATTCTTAGATTCTTTTATTCTTTGGACATTCTTTCAAATATTCTTTTATTCTTCATTCATGATCATACCATACAAATAATCATCCTTAGAATCATTTAGGGGAATTTTCCTGTGAACCCACAATAGGTCTCCAGATATCAACGACATGAGCAACGCTGCTACTAACCCAAAGTCTCCTTTCGGGTAAGATATGTGTCTAGAAGGATCTTAGGATTTTGAAGATGGCAGAGATCGTAACTTATCTTCTGATTTGTTAAGAATGGTAGAACGAGATGAAAAGAAGATCCAACCTTACAAAGGGTCAGTGGACATTGCGATCCTAGGAAAGAGAGCCTAGCTCACCACAGAAATAAGGCGAGACATCATTTCAAAAATGTTTTCACACGATCATATCAAGACACGCCTGGGCTACTGAGATGTGGGTATGCTGTTAAGGCTAAGGAAATCCTAGAAGAGGTCCATAGGGGTATTTGAAGATCACATGCTAATAATTTTACGATAGCCAAGCTAACCATAAGATTCAGATTCTGTTGGTCCATCATAGAAAGGGATTGCATCAGTTATGTCGTAAATGTCAAATTTATGAAGACAAGATTTATGTGCCTACTTCATTTTTTCGTAGACCTTAGCTATGTGGGGCATGGAATTTATTGGGACGATCTCGTCAGAAGCTTCTAGCAGGCATTAATTATTTCGCTAAGAGGGTGGAAATAGCTTCGTAGGCCAATATTACAAAGTCAATAGTCATCAGAACAAAAAAAGAGAAAAAGAAAGAAAGAATACCGACAAAAAAAGATAGAAGGAAGTCAAAAGATCACATTTAACCGCACAATGTCAAAAGTTTGCGATCTGTTCAAACAGGTGCCACATCATCATGCAGCAAAGGCAACCAGAGAGGAAAACCAAAAAAAAAAAAACAACAACAATAACAAAACAAGGATCATTAGGAAGATAACCTAGACTTGTAAAGATTGGCATAAAGAAGTTACATTTACCCTCTATGCTTATCAAACATTGGCCAAGAACTTCGCCGGGGCAATGCCTTAATTTGTGGACTAAAAGCATTTTGTCTATTGAAGTCGACATTCTTTTTTCGAGTCTTGTCAAAACTGAATTTGGAAGAGGTAGAACAGATTTAATCCCGATATGATCAGTTGAATTTGAAGAAAAATGTTAAAAGCTATCTTTCACAGTCAGATAATGCAAGCTTATAACAAAAAGGTTCACCCTAGAAAATTTCATGATAAGGCTTTGAAGAAGATTTTTCCCGTGCAAAAAGAACTTTAGAAGAAAGTGGACGCCAAACTGGGAAGGACCTTATGCAACACAGAAGGCCTGTTCTGCGGAAGCATGATTTTGACCGAGAGGGATAACAAGGACTTGCCTAATCCTATGAGTTCAAATCAAGAAATATTTCAGTAAAAAAAAGAAAAAGAATAAGAAAAAAGAATAAGAATAAGATAAAAAGGAAAGGAAATAAAGAAAAGAAAAGAAGAAGGAGAGGCCAAGGCGAAAACCTGCAAAGGGCACTTTGAGACCAAAGGGGATTTGAGTTGAAAACCCGAAAAAGGCAGCTCAAATTTGATCGAAAGTGGAGCATACAGTAGTCTTGCTATGCTTGAATTAACAATGAAGAAGTATGTTACGTCTTGGGGCATTGACAAAGTACTCTGGATCCCCTAAACACATATTGGGCTTAAAATGGTCCACAAGAAGTTTGAACAGAGAAGCTCAGGCTGCGATATCTGGGGCACCTAGTTTCCATCTTACCCATTTTGAATTTGCTATCTTTGATTACCTTATTCGTTTCAAAATACACTACTAATAAATTTCCTTCTTGATTGCATTTGTTATCTTTGCTCAACTTATTTGTTTCGAGCTATGCTCCTAATTAATTTCATTCTTGTCCATTGTTATGATCTTTTTCAAGCATTTTTGCATTGAAATAACGATTGGAGGACTAATAATACTTTCATAAAAGGAGTTTCGCATATTACTCTGTAAGCTTCTGAATAATACAAGAACTTGAAACAAGACTATTGTTTAAAACTCATCAAGTTTAAGGGATAGAAATATTGGTGGAGGAAAAGTCTAAACTGAGACTCTCCCCGGATTTTTGTCAAAAAAGGTGATTGAAAAAAAAGACAAGACATTTCATCGGTGATACAACCTCGACAAATAACGAGCAATGTCAACCCAAGTGTCCAAGGGGATCATTCTTGGGAAAAGAAAAATGATACTTTGCATTCATGCAAATATCAAGCATATACATCTGGTCATTACACCCAGCGAATGGTGTAACAGATCAAATTGATCTTATACCTAGGAGATGTAGTAGGATGGATGGAAGAAACCAAATGTTATTCTCCTGAAGTTGCAGTGAGAGGTACAAACTTTATGTCCCAGAAGGTACAGTGGAAGAGACCCTAAAATTACGGCGAGGCAAGCTTGCTGAGCAGAATATGATCATTTCTTTGGGTTTTCTGTCAAAGATACCAGCTGAACGAGAAAGCATGGTAATGCATCAGTGATAGATCCTTGATGAACAACGAGCAATGACAACCCAAACATTACATTAAAACAAAGGGATCATTCTCATGACATTCTACATTCATGCAAATGTCATCCCTAATATCATTTAGTTAGGGGGCATTAGATTCATTCCGATCATTGCATCCTAATCATTATACATTTAAAAAAGGGATCATTCTCATGACATTCTGCATTCATGCAAATGTCATTCATAATACATTTAGTTAGGAGCATTAGATTCATTCCGATCATTGCATCCTAACCATTTTGCATAAGCATAAACACATAAAACTGATTTTACAGGACAGGTCCCCAGAAGACGGTGTCGCAACATCGGTGAATTCACAGATCTTCCCTTCCTGGGCGAAGCGGATCGAAGATACTAGTCTGACATCCCTGAGTTGGCAGTGGAGCAAACCGAAGATAGCAGATCTTGCCTTCCTAAGTAAAGCGGATCGAAGATACTAGTCTGGCATCCCTGAGTTTGCAGTGGAGCAGACTGAAGATAGCAGATCTTGCCTTCCTGAGCGAAGTGGATCGAAGATACTAGTCGGCATCCCTGAGTTTGCAGTGGAGCAGACCGAAGATAGCAGATCTTGCCTTCCTGAGCGAAGTGGATCGAAGATACCAGTCTGGCATCCCTGAGTTTGCAGCGGAGCAGATTGAAGATATCAGATCTTTCCTTCCTAAGCGAAGCGGATCGAAGATACCAGTTTGGCATCCCTGAGTTTACAGTGGAGCAGACCAAAGACAGTAGATCTTGCCTCCCTAAGCAGTAGTGGAGCAGATCAAAGACGACGAATCTCATCTCCATAAAGTAGCGGAGTAAATTTAAGCCATCAGCCTTATCTCCCTGAAGCGACAGTAGAGCAGATCGAAGATTACAGATCTTGTCTCCCTAAGCAGTAGTAGAGCAGATCGAAGACGGTAAATCTCATCTCCATGAAGCAGCGGAGTAGATTTAAGCCATCAGCCTTATCTCCCTGAAGCGGCAGTGAAGTAGACTGAAGATTACAGATCTTGTCTCCCTAAGTAGTAGTGGAGCAGATCGAAGACGATGAATTTCATCTCCATAAAGCAGTGGAGTAGATTTAAGCCATCAACCTTATCTCCCTGAAGCGGCAGTGGAGTAGACTAAAGATTACAGATCTTCTCTCCTTAAGCAGTAGTGGAGCAGATCGAAGACTGCGAATCTCATCTCCATGAAGCAGCAGAGTAGATTTAAGCTACCAATCTCGTCTCCTTGAAGATACAGCGGAGTAGATTGAAATTACCAGTTTTCATTTCCTTAAAGTTTCAGTAGAGAAGATCGAAGCTACAAATCTCTTCTCCCTGAATTCTTATCCCTTTGAGGTTCCAACGGAGTTGGTCGAAGCTACAAATCCCTTCTTCCTGAAATTCTCATTTCCTTGAAGTTTCGGTAGAGAAGATCGAAACTACAAATCTCTTCTCTCTGAATTCTTATATCCTTGAAGTTTCAGTAGAGAAGATCGAAGTTACAAATCCCTTCTCCCTGAAATTACATTGAGGATCAATTCTCATCTCCTTGAAGTTCCAGCGGAGTAGGTCGAAGCTACAAATTCCTTCCCTCTGAGATCACATTGAAGCCACAATTCTTACTTCTTTGAAGTTCCAGCGAAGTAGATCGAAGCTACAAATCTCTTCTTCCTGAAATTACATTGGAGCAAATGAAGCCACAACCCTTATCTCCCTAAAGTTGCAGTGGAGCAGGTTGAAGTTGCAAGTCTTATCTTCCTGAAGTTACAGTGGAGCAGACTGAAGATAGTTAATCCTATCTCCTTGAAATTGCAGTAGAGCGGATTAAAATGCCATTTCCTATACTTCTGAAGTTGCAGTGGGTTAGAGCGAGGCTACTTGAAGAAGAAAAGAAGCACCGAGACTCAGCAAGACCTAGTAAAATTTGGTCCTTTTAAAGTCTTTCCTTCATTCTCGTTACACGACAACAAGCAAAGAGGGGCAGCTGTAGAGCCCAAAATTTACCCGGGGCCCAATAACAAAACCTTAGCCCAGATAAGCCCAAAAACTAAAAAAAATTAAAAAAAGCCTAGGGTTTCTGAAACCCTAGGCGTCGCAGCTTCCATGCGCGCCTCAGCGCGCACTACGCCCAAGGCCTGGCTCCTCCACCTGCTCTCTGCCACGACCCTAGCCACCTGCAAAACAAAGGCAACACGCAACAACAGAGGACAACACAGAAGAAACAAATAGAAACAAACAAAAAATAAAAAAAAAACATTTTGTAACTAGTTTATAAAAGGCCTCAGATGGCCATTTGTTTTTCTTCTTCTGCGATTTCGAATTCAAAAAACAAAATACAAACAATCAGAAATCAAAAAACAAAAAAGGGACATCAAAAGGTTGATTTCGTTTTTATTTTTCTATTACTATTTACTGTCATTTTTTTTATTTTTTTCGAAATCTTTAACAAACTAATAAAAAGAAAAGAGTAAAGGGGAAAGAAAACGGACCTGAATCCTGGGGTGCGTTGTCGAAACCACCTTTCCGTCGTCGTAGCCGAACCGAAGGCAGAGGGGGTTTTCTCTTCTTTCTCTTCTCTTGCGTTTTGAGGCTTCGAGAGGGGGCTAAGAACCTGGCCTTGCGCACCGTCGGCCACCGTACGCGGTGGTGGTGCGATGGGTGGCTGAAGGAAGGTCGATCGTCGGACAGAAATGGGGAGAGAGAGGGCTGCCTTTTTGGGCTTTCTTTTTTGAGAGAATGGGGGGCTTTGTTTTTTTTTTCTCCAGAAACACTCAAAATGAGTGTAAAAAAAAATTCTGACTTTAATAATAACAAGGAACGGCGCCGTTTCAAGGGGAGGAGACCCGCATGTCAACCCGACCCATACACTGGGTCCGCAGGTTTTTGCTCGAAAGGGCAATTTGCGCAAATGGTCCCTCCTTCTTTCCTGCACCATTCGATTAAGCCTTTTTCTATTTTTCATATTTCCTGATTTGACCCTGAAACTTCACATCATTTCACTTTGATCCCCGAATGGAACGCTACGCATCAGGGGCTTAGGACATTTGCTCTTTAAGTCCCTGTTTCCCTATGCGTGTTCTAATTTGGTCCTGGGTGCCCCTTTTGTAACTTTTTTTATTTATACCCTTCTTTTTTACTCTTTTTCAATTTGATCCTTAACCCTATAATAACAAACTATTTTATATATTTTACTTATTATAAATTTGCTTATATTGTTTATATTATATAGTATTACATATTATTCCTTTTTAAAATTCTTTGTATACATTAATTGTTTTAAACTATTATTTGTTTTAAATTATGTATATATGATGTATAATAAATTGTTTTGCATTATTTATTTTAAATTATTTCATTTGTTAATTACTTTGAAATGCTTTACATGTTCTTTATTTTTAAACTATTTTTATATGTTATTTAAGATTTGTTTTTATCACTTGTTTTAAATTATTTTATAAATATTGTTTCTTTAAACTCTTTTGCTCGTCAAATTGTTTTATTATTGTCTATTTTAAGTTTTCTAAATATGATATTTATCTCATATATATATATATATATATATATATATATATATATATATATACACATATATACTGCTTATTTCGAGTTTTTGTATAAATATATCATCATTTCTAAAAACGTCTTGTACATTACTCGTTTTATATCTCTTTTACATAATATTTTTTTAAACATGTCCATGTTATCTTAAGTTGTTTTATTATATTATTTGTTTCAAATTATTTTACATAGTATTTATTTTAAGATATTTATACATATAATTCATTTTAAATTTTTCCACATATTATTTTAAATTTCTATAAATCACTCAGTTTAATCTATTTTTGAATTTCTTTTTATTGTTTATCTCAATTATTCTTTCATTTTTTATCTTGACCCTTTTATACGAATTATTTGTTTTAATAATGGTTACTTTAAACCGCCTTATTTATTTATTTTCATTATTAATGCTAATATTTAAATAATGTATGTTGAGAGATCGTTGCCATTGTGTGTATTTTAATTCGTTTATTTCGTATTTTTTTTGTATTGTAGTTAGTCATTCGTATAACATTATTGTCATGTATCACTATTCATGCTTGTAACTACGTTTTTTTGTTATTGCATCATGATTCAAATTCCCACTTTCGCCCAATATTGATTATCTTTTAACAAGATAAACGAATATATTTTTGAGTCCATTCTATAACAGCTTAATAAAAGCTTTCGAAATAAGGCGATATTTTGTGTTTGGAAATCTGAGAAATCGTGCCCTAACGTGCTGGGTTTCGGTTTTTCGCTTGGCAAAATAATCAAATATCCTTTTGATATTTTCAATGCATGAGTCTCGGGAATCATGAGATGATCTTGGATTCGAGGATTTAAATTGTCGTGTCCTAACGTGCTGGATGTGATATTTTATTCCTTCAGAGTGAGAGAATCTTAATATCCAATTCAAGAAAATTCAAATATTTTTAAAAGAGATCCTATTTTTAAAATCTTTTTCAAATTTTCAACTTTCGACGTTAAGACATTAAATAATCAATTAGGTACCAAGTTTGGGTGTGACGAGGGTGCTAACCCTTCCTCGCACGTAACCGACTCCCGAACCTGATTTCTCAAAACTTCGTAGACCAAAAATCGTCGTTTTAGTAAATTTAAATTTTATTAAAATGATTGAATAAAGAGGTGACCCGATCACACCTGTAACACCCAGGATTTAGGGGCTTTGCATCTTTTATCTTTTATTAAAATGAGTGGCTGGGAGTAAAAGTAGGAGCAGAAAAGGGGAGTTGATGGCTATTGGAGTTGTTGGCCGAAAGTAGAGTGCTTGATGGGGGCATTTCGGTTTTGTGTGTCTAGTGTTGGGAGTGCCGAATTTTGCTAGCCATTTGGGGAGCTCTGTCGATTCTGTTGGTGACCCTAATCTCTTGTAGCTGAAATTTTTGTTAGGAGCATTCATTCTTTTTTTTTTTTCAAATGACCAGTAGCCAAAACTAAGTAGACCTGTGAGCATATTTCTTTCATTTTTCTTTTCTACTCATTCCCTGTAGCTCTAGCCGAAAATCACTGCTCTCCCCTCTCTTTTCTATTTCTTTTTCTTCTCAAAAAACTCCTCTCTTCTCGAATTCTCTTAACTTTTATCATCTTGTTCTTGTTTCTTCTTCCATTCACTAAAAGCCGAAACCACACCTTCATTTTCCCTGTTAGCCGAAACCTCTAAGCCTCAGCATCACTTCTTTTGTGTTCTTTCCCTGAATTATTCACCATAGCCAAATTCCCATTTCAGAGTCTGGTAAGTTCTTCGTTATTTTCTTTCTCTCTTTTCTCTTTTCTTTTTCTTTTCCCTCTAGGCCGAATCATTTTCTAAATCTCTCTTTGGGCTTGTTTTTCATTCTTCTTCCCTTGTAGCCGAATCTTCTCTGCTTTGACTGCTTGTGCCAAAATTTGGGGATAATCAGAGGTAAGTAGATGATGTTGGTATTTTGGCCGAATGGTGAAAGGAGGGCTCATATTCCCTGTTTGGCCGAAAGGCCACCTCCTTTAACCCATTCTCTTTTAGCTGAATCTCATGGGGTATTTGTGTAGGTGTGCAATCAACGTTTTAATCCAATTCTGCTAACTTTGGGTTTCAATCGACTTAGGTAAGAAGATTCATCCTAGTCGTTCTATTAATCGATTTATCTTCTATCTATCGTTTTAACCTTGTTGGGTGGATACTCAAATCATATCTCTCGTAGTGAGTTTTTGACCGAGGCTTTTGATGGATGCGAGGAATACGCAGTTTGGGAAGGGAAGTAAACCTTCAGGTTCGATCCCTAAGTTCAAGAAACGAGCGGTGTCGGCTATTCGTGATTGGCCACCAGGTTGTGGGCCAGCCTCCGAGCAAAATAGTAGACAGATAGCCGTGATTCCAGCTAGTGATAGCAGCATCATAGATAGCTTAGTGTTGCACGTAGTCAGGTGTGTAACTCCTCACACCATCTATAATGCTGTGTTAATATGTTAATATATTCTGTTAAATGCCAAAAACTCGGTATGGCTATTGAGATACCCTTGGAGGGTAAAGGCGAGACATCAAGTTAGTGATTTCTGTTATACAAAATAAATGGTTATGATGTGATTATATGATATTCGTTATGAGCATCCTATACATGCATGCCGAAACCTGTTGCATCTGTGCACTAAAATTATTATGTTTGCATGGGGTCAGGCTGAAG
Source organism: Gossypium australe (assembly GCA_005393395.2). Classification (NCBI taxonomy): domain Eukaryota; kingdom Viridiplantae; phylum Streptophyta; class Magnoliopsida; order Malvales; family Malvaceae; genus Gossypium; species Gossypium australe. The sequence continues at coordinate 74,577,590 of CM016623.1, read as the reverse complement.
CTATTAAATGAAAGGGGAAGCGTTCTGGTGGCTCTGCCACGATCTGTTGTAGTGGCTCTGCCATGATCTGTTCTGGTGACTATGTCACGATTCTGACGATGAGCAGCTAACTGCAGCATGACTGCCATCGATGGTGTGTAGCGGTGAGGGTTGATTGTAGAAATCCCCATTGGTGTGATTGGCAGGTACGGGAGGTGTGTAGCGGATGGAAATCTAGGTTGGGATGGGTTCTGCATTATATTCTGTGTATGCGATATTTTGATATTCTGTTCTGTGGGGCTAAGGCCCGGTTTGTTGGTGCATGAGTGTTGCACACCGAGACCTATGACTCACCCCGTTGTTTAACACATTTTCAGGTAGCACATAGTACAATAGACCGGGCTGGAGAGGAGCACGAGGTGGCCATGCATGGTTTTATTTCGCTTCAGTAAAGAACTTTGCTTATTTTTAATAACTGGTTTTGTTTTCACATTGTAATAAGGCCACTATTAATCGGGTTTTAAATTTTGGATTTTAAGTTTTAGACACTCAAGTTATATGATCAATTGAAATAATGATATGTTTTAAAAAGAAAACACAAGGGCAACACAGTTTTCATGCAACTAAATTATTAAGTAAATTATTATCTTTTGCAACAAAACCTTCGTAACTTAAACAAATAACCTGGGTTTTAAAAAGTCAATGGATTTCGAAACTTGGGAAACTAAACTAGGTTAACATAAAGTTTCTAAGTTTTCTAAATAACCATTAAACTTGAAAACGCAGCAGAAAAAGTAAACGAAATTTTCCCTTAAGAACGCAACGTGTTTTGTAAAATTTTTCTCAGTGACATGCCAGATCCGGTCATGGTGTTAGGCCGGGTTTGGGGTGTTACAAATTGGTATCAGAGCCAGGTTCAAAAGCTCGGCTTTGGTTTCTAAGAACGGTTTTAAAAAATATATATAAATAATACATGTTTTTTTTAGCATGGCTCCTGCGTCTCCGGCCCAAGTCTGCCAGGTAAGTTCTTTGATTAGTAAGGGATTTGTATAAATTGCATATGCTATGTGAATATGTTGCAATAGATGTTCGGAATAAGAAACTATACCCTAGAAGTAAAAACCCTTTAGGTATGCTTATGAATCGCGGAAAACTACTTGTGATTATATCTTCATAAAACTACTCATTAATAAACAGTGAAAAGAAATGCTAATACATAAAATTTTTAATCAGATTAAGACAATATTATACAGATGAGTAGTAGAGGACGTGGACGTAATGTACGTGGACGTGGAAGGGGCAGGATCACTGTGCCGGAACTAGTGGGATCTGGTCATGGGTCGGGTAGTGAGATACCAGTACCGCCAACGGTAGAAGCAGAATTTCAGGATCAAACAGGCGGGGATGAGGCGGTGTCTCAAGCAATGTTACGGGTTTTAGAGAGAGTTGCTGGGGCAAGCATGGGTACTGGGGCTCGGAAATCTGTGTCTGAACGACTTCAAGCCAATGGAGCGGAAATGTTTAGGGGCGTTTCTGGCGTAGCCCCTAATACAGCTGAGTATTGGTTAGAGGCAAGTGAGCGCATAATGGATGATCTTGACTTCACGGTAGAGGAGAAGTTGAAAGGGGTGGTGTCTCTTCTTCGGAACGAAGCCTATCAGTGGTGGCTTACGGTAAAAGAGGGTACTCCAGCAAACCGGATTGACTGGGATTTCTTTAAGGTGTCATTTTAGGGAAAGTACGTCGGGGCCAGCTATGTGGATGCCCAGAGGAAGGCATTTTTGAATTTGGTTTAGGAGAGCAAATCTGTGTCTGAATATGAGGCAGAATTTCTGCGCTTGAGCCGTTACACTCGAGGTATTGTGGCGACTGACTATGAGTGCTGCGTACGGTTCGAGGATGGACTGCAGGATGAGTTAAGAGTATTGATAGCACCGCAGCGAGAAAGTGACTCTGCCGTCCTGGTTGAGAAAGTTAAAATAGCTGAAGAGGTAAAGCGGACTGAGAGGCAGAATAAGGATAAGGATCGGGGTAAGAATAAGAGAAGTTTTGGGTCGTCGGGGTCATCTGAGGGTTTTCAGAAAAGGCCTAGGTTTGATGGCCAGCTCGTGTTCCGACATCTGCTACAGGAGATCAGAATCGATCATGTCCTTTATGTGGGAAGGTGCATTTCGGGGAGTGCAGAAGGAGAATTGGTGGATGTTTCAGGTGTGGATCTATGGATCATATGGTGAAAGACTGTCCACAGGTGGATCAGGTACAGCTAGCTGGACGAGGTTCTGATCAGTTTAGCAGGGGTGGTCAGCCATTACCGAGGGGTCGTGGCCCAATCAGAGGAGGAAATGGGTTCGGTCGGGGTCGTGGAGTACCTGGTAGGAGTGCTAGTAATACAGACGCAAGGCAGCCGGGCCTAGTTTATGTAGCTCGTCAGCGAGAGAATGGTGATGCACCAGACGTTATGGTCGGTATATTTTTTATTGCTGATAATCCATTTCTTGCTTTGATTGATATTGGATCAACCCACTCTTATGTTGCATGCTCGGTATCTGAGACTTTATGTATAGAATCTGAAATAACTGCTAGGAAGATGACTGTGGTTAGCCCGTTAGGACAATCTATGATAGTGGACAAACTATTTAGGAATGTACCTTTAGAGACTCAAGGAGTAGTATTCCCAACAGGCTTAATGGAATTACCCTTTGGGGAGTTTGATGTCATCTTGGGAGTGGATTGGTTGGTTAAACATCGTGCTAAGCTGGATTGCGGGACTAAGCACATGATGTTGAGTACCTCGAAAAACGAAGAGGTGGTTGTGATAGGGGAAAGAAGGAATTATTTGTCCAACGTGGTTTCTGCGCTGAAGGCTGTTAAGATGATTTGGAAAGGATGCAATGCGTTCCTAGCTTTTATCAGTGCGTTGGATGCAAAGGTAGTGACTGTTAATGAGATTAGAACAGTAAAGGATTTTGTGGACGTCTTTCCTGAAGAGCTGCCAGGGTTACCTCCGGATCGTGAAGTAGAGTTTGGAATTGAGCTACTTCCAAGAACGGCCCAGGTGTCTATCGCCCCTTATAGAATGGCGCCGAAGGAGCTGGTAGAACTCAAAGCTCAGATCCAAGAACTGTTGGATCGTGGTTTCATCCGACCGAGTGTGTCTCCGTGGGGAGTGCCGATGCTATTTGTGAAGAAGAAGGACGGGTCAATGCGTATGTGCATTGACTACCGCCAGCTGAATAAGTTGACAATAAAGAACAAGTACCCGCTGCTGAGAATCGACGATCTGTTCGATCAGCTTAAGGGGGCTACAGTCTTTTCAAAGATAGATTTGAGGTCTGGGTATCATCAGTTAAAGGTCAAAGAAGTGGACATTCATAAAACGGCATTTCGAACCCGCTACGGTCATTATGAGTTCTTGGTGATGCCTTTCGGGTTGACGAATGCACTAGCGGCATTTATGGACATGATGAACCGACCTTACCTAGATTGGTTTGTTGTGGTGTTCATAGACGACATCCTAGTTTATTCTAAATCAGAAGAGGAGCATGATGCGCATCTTCGAGTGGTCTTGCAGATTTTGAGGGAAAGACAGCTGTATGCCAAATTCAGCAAGTGTGAGTTTTGGTTAAGGGAAGTAACTTTCTTATGACATGTGGTCTCTACAGAAGGAATTAAGGTTGATCCCCGGAAGATAGAAGCTGTGTTGGACTGGAAACCGCCGAAGTCTGTGGCAGAGGTTCGAAGTTTCTTGGGATTAGCAGGGTATCACAGAAGGTTTGTGGAAGGATTCTCTTTGATTGCGGCACCATTAACCAAGTTATTATGGAAAGAGGTACCATTCGTTTGGGCAGTTGAACAGCAGGAAAGTTTTGAGAAGTTGAAGAGGATTTTGACAGAAACGCCGGTGTTAATTCAACCAGAGGAAGGAAAGAGTTTACCATCTACTGTGATGCTTCGTACACAGGGTTGGGATGTGTGTTAATGCAAGATGGGAAAGTTGTAGCGTATGCGTCTCGACAGTTAAGACCGCATGAGAAAAACTATCCCACGCATGATCTAGAATTGGCTGCGGTAGTGTTCGCTCTGAATATCTAGAGACACTACCTGTATGGAGAGGAGTCTGTTATTTACACCGATCATAAGAGTCTGAAGTACCTCCTTACCCAAAAGGAGTTGAACCTAAGACAACGTAGGTGGATTGAACTACTGAAGGACTATGACTGTTCGATCGAATATCATCCGGGTAAGGCTAATATAGTGGCAGATGCGCTGAGTCGAAAGGTGATAATGAATTTGAGGGTAATGTTTGCTCATCTTAGCCTGTATGAGGATGGCAGTTTGTTAGCTGAACTCCAAGTGAAACTAATGTGGACAAGCCAGATTAAAGAGAGACAGTCGCTAGACGATGTTTTGGGTGCTCGACTCCGGCAAGTGCAGAATGGTGAAGGAGAGGATTATAGTTTGAATTGTGATGGGGTTCTGTGTTTCTGTAAGAGAGTTTGTATGCCGAGGGATATTGAGTTAAGGCAGATGATTCTTCAGGAGGCGCATAGTAGCCCATACACTATGCATCCTGGAGGGAATAAAATGTATCGGGATTTGCGAGAGCAGTTCTGGTGGCCAGGTTTGAAACGAGAGGTAACCGAATTCGTGAGTAAATGTTTGACGTGTCAGCAGGTAAAAGCAGAACATCAGTTGCCTTCGGGGTTGTTGCAGCCGGTGAAGATTCTGCGGTGGAAGTGGGAAAGAATCACGATGGATTTTGTTAGTGGGCTACCTCTTACGCCCACTAAGAAAGATTCGATTAGGGTGATTGTTGATCGGCTGACGAAGTCCGCCCACTTCATACCTGTTCGTGTCGACTATTCTCTGCAAAAGTTGGCTAAGCTGTATGTGGCAGAGGTTGTGAGACTGCATGGGGTACCAGTGTCGATCATATCGGATAGAGACCCTAGATTTATGTCACGTTTTTGAAAGGCGTTGCATCAGGCGTTGGGGACAAGGCTAGACTTTAGCACCGCTTTTCATCCGCAGACTGATGGTCAGTCTGAGAGAGTAATCCAGATCTTGGAGGATATGTTAAGAGGTTATGTCATCGATTTTAAGAGGTAGCTGGGAAGAGTATTTACCTTTGGCAGAATTCGCGTACAACAACAGCTACCAATCTAGTATCCGGATGGCGCCCTATGAAGCGCTGTATGGACGAAGGTGTCGTACTCCTACTTGCTGGACAGAGTTGAGTGGGCATCAGATGTTGGGTCCAAAATTGGTTTCAGAGACAGAAGGGAAAGTTAAGTTAATTCGGGCTCAGTTGAAGGAAGCGTCCGATCGGTAGAAGTCTTATGAGGATTTAAAGCGTAAGGAGTTGGAATTTGCAGTGGGTGATCAAGTCTTTCTGAAAGTCTCACCGTGGAAGAAGGTGATGAGGTTTGGACGTAAGGGCAAGTTAAGTCCTAGGTTTATTGGGCCTTATCGGGTATTAGAACGTGTGGGACCGGTGGCGTATCGGCTGGAGTTGCCTTCAGAATTGAAACAGATTCATGATGTGTTTCATGTTTCGATGTTAAGGCGTTACCGCTCTGATCCGTCGCACATCATGCCAGTGGAAGAGATTGAGGTAAGATCAGACTTGTCCTTCGATGAAGAGCCAGTGCAAATCTTGGAGCGACATGTAAAGGTGTTGAGAAGGAAGTCAGTTCCTTTGGTCAAAGTTTTGTGGTGGAACCACGGTGCAAAGGAAGTGACATGGGAGCCAGAGGATGTTATGCGATAGCAGTACCCGCATCTCTTTTGATCAGGTAATTTCGAGGTCAAAATTTCTTTAAGGGGGTAGAACTGTAACACCCGGGATTTAGGGGCTTTGCATCTTTTATGTTTTCTGCGTATTGATATGTTATGCTGGTTGTTTGGTTGTGTTTGGGGGCCTCGGGAAGGCTCGGGGCTAAGCCGAAGCCTTGGTGAAATTTTAGTATTGGCGCTTTTTAGAGGGTAGCCAAATAGGAGTAGGACATTAGAGGTTTTAGTTGCGTTTGGTGTCACAAGGAAATGCAGTGGAAGAGTGGCAAGGGAACGCCACTTAGCATGCAAGGGGATGACGCCACAGGAGGGAAGGAGGTCCAGGGTTCAAGGCACATTAGCAGTTTTTGGAAGCCTCTTTTTGCGTCAGGAAGCTAAGGAGGTGGCTTCCATTGGGACTCTTCAGGGTGGTTGGTAGATGGAGTCTTTGAATTTGAAATAAGTGGCTAAGAGGTGTTGGGGGAAATTTGAATTGGTCTTCTAATTCAAATGAGTGGATGGGAGTAAAAGTAGGAGCAAAAAAGGGGAGTTGATGGCTATTGGAGTTGTTGGCTGAAAGTAGAGTGCTTGATGGGGGGATTTCGGTTTTGTGTGCTGAGTGTTGGGAGTGCCGAATTTTGGTAGCCATTTGGGGAGCTTTGTCAATTCTGTTGGTGACCCTAATCTCTTGTAGCCGAAATTTTGGTTAGGAGCATTCATTCTTTTCTTTTTAAGTGACCAATAGCCGAAACTAAGTAGACCTGTGAGCATATTTCTTTCATTTTTCTTTTCTACTCAATCTCTGTAGCTCTAGCCGAAAATCACTACTCTCCCCTCTCTTTTCTATTTCTTTTTCTTCTAAAAAAACTCATTTCTTGCCGAATTCTCTTGACTTTCATCATCTTGTTCTTGTTTCTTCTTCCATTCACTAAAAGCCAAAACCACACCTTCATTTTCCCTGTTAGTCGAAACCTCTAAGCCTCAGCATCACTTCTTTTGTGTTCTTTCCCTGAATTATTCACCATAGCCGAATTCCCATTTCAGTGTCTGGTAAGTTCTTCGTTATTTTCTTTCTCACTTTTCTCTTTTCTTTTTCTTTTCCCTCTAGGCCGAATCGTTTTCTAAATCTCTCTTTGGGCTTGTTTTTCATTCTTCTTCCTTTGTAGCCGAATCTTCTCTACTTTGACTGCTTGTGCTGAAATTTGGGGATAATCGGAGGTAAGTAGATGATGTTGATATTTTGCCCGAATGGTGAAAGGAGGGCTCATATTCCCTGTTTGGCCGAAAGGCCACCTCCTTTAACCCATTCTCTTTTAGCTGAATCTCATGGGGTATTTGTGTAGGTGTGCAATCAACGTTTTAATCCAAGTCTACTAACTTTGGGTTTCAATCGACTTAGGTAAGAAGATTCATCCTAGTCATTCTATTATTCGATTTATCTTCTATCTGTCGTTTTAACCTTGTTGGGTGGATACTCAAATCATATCTCTCGTAGTGAGTTTTTGACCGAGGCTTTTGGTGGATGCGAGGAATACGCAGTTTAGGGAGGGAAGCAAACCTTTGGATTTGATCCCTAAGTTCAAGAAATGAGCGGTGTCGGCTGTTCGTGATTGGCCACCAGGTTGTGGGCCAGCCTTCGAGCAGAATAGTAGACAGATGGCCGTGATTCCAGCTAGTGATAGCAGCGTCATAGATAGCTTAGTGTTGCACGTAGTCAGGTGTGTAACTCCTCACACCATCTATAATGCTGTGTTAATATGTTAATATATTCTGTTAAATGCCGAAAACTCGGTATGGCTATTGAGATACCCTTGGAGGGTAAAGGCGAGACATCAGGTTAGTGATTTCTGTTATACAAAATAAATGGTTATGATCTGATGATATGATATTCGTTATGAGCATCCTATACATGCATGCCGAAACCTGTTGCATCTATGCACTAAAATTATTATGTTTGCATGGGGTCGGGCTGAAGCTATTAAATGAAAGGGGAAGCGTTCTGGTGGCTCTGCCACGATCTGTTGTAGTGGCTCTGCCACGATCTGTTCTGGTGACTATGTCACGATTCTGACGATGAGCAGCTAACTGCAGCATGACTGCCATCGATGGTGTGTAGCTGTGAGGGTTGATTGTAGAAATCCCCATTGGTGTGATTGGTAGGTACGGGAGGTGTGTAGCGGATAGAAATCTAGGTTGGGATGGGTTCTGCATTATATTCTGTGTATGCGATATTTTGATATTCTGTTCTGTGGGGCTAAGGCCCGATTTGTTGGTGCATGAGTGTTGCACACTGAGTCCTGTGACTCACCCCGTTGTTTAACACCTGGAGCACGAGGTGGCCATGCATGGTTTTATTTCGTTTTAGTAAAGAACTTTGCTTATTTTTAATAACTGGTTTTGTTTTCACATTGTAATAAGGCCACTATTAATCGGGTTTTAAATTTTGGATTTTAAGTTTTAGACACTCAAGTTATATGATCAATTGAAATAACAATATGTTTTAAAAAGAAAACACAAAGGCAACGTAGTTTTCATGCAACTAAATTATTAAGTAAATTATTATCTTTTGCAACAAAACCTTCGTAACTTAAACGAATAACCTAAGTTTTAAAAAGTCAATGGATTTGAAACTTGGCAAACTAAACTAGGTTAACATAAAGTTTCTAAGTTTTCTAAATAACCATTAAACTTGAAAACACAGCAGAAAAAGTAAACGAAATTTTCCCTTAAGAACGCAATGTGTTTTGTAGAATTTTTCTCAGTGACATGCCAGATCCGGTCGTGGTGTTGGGTCGGGTTTGGGGTGTTACAACACCTCATCAAAAAGGGTTGGTGGTGACCCCCGTTTTATTTTTGTTTTCAAAACCAAAGTCGATCCCCCTTTCTACAAAAAAATGGTTACGACAGCTATGATGCGAGTTGGTATAGGTATGTACGTAAAACTCATAAGTAATGGGCTCGATATGTGATAAACCCTTGGTAAGGTGGAGATTGAGTAAGTTCTGATTATAAGATTTTAATAACATTCATTGTAATTTTTATCATGTTAATTGTACATTAAATGTGTGGTTATGATGCTTATTATTTGCATAGGAACTTACTAAGCTAGATAGCTTACTCCCCTTTCTTTTCCTTGTCTTATAGTGTCACCAAGCTAGCTCGGGGTTTTCGGGGATCGTCAGAGATCCATACACACTATCAACAATTATTTTGGTATCAATGAATTCAACATTTTGAGATATGGCATGTATAGGGGCTCGGCCATTTTGTTATGTCTCATAATTGATTTGGCCAAATGTGTTGGCTTATGTTGGTTAGAAGTTCATTTTGTATAAGGCCATTTGAAATTGGCTAATATTGGTTTAAGTATATTCATATGATGATGCCTTTCATGAATGAGGAAACTTGCATGATTTGAGTTGATAAGTTTTGTGATGTTTATGTATGATAGATGTTAGTATGTGAATAATATGTTGATGTCTTGATTATGGATGATTTGGTTGTATGTATAAGCTTAAATTGGTGCTATGTTATGTTATGTAGGTGTGTGCATTAAAGGGGTGGCAAATGGCTTGATAAATAACCTTATTTTGTCCACACGGGCGTGTGTCTAGACCGTGTGTGACACACGGTCTGCCCTACCGGCATGTGTTTAAGTCGTGTGTTCCCTGCACCTTAATTGTTGCAAAACAGAATGCTCATAATTGAGCACACGGGTAGAGACACGGGTGTGTGAGGGACACGGCCTCAGGCACGGGCGTGTGTCCCATGCGTGTAAAGTCTGCACCTATTTTAGGAAAAAATCATGAAAATTAAATCGACCACACAGCCTACCTACGCGGGCGTGTCTTAAAACCACACGAGTGTGTGACCCCTGTTTCTAACAAAAATTTTCTAAGTTTTGCAAAAATTTCCTGAGTTCTTGGTTTAGTCCCGAACCACTACAAAAGCATTTTTTGGGCCTCATAGGCTCACATTAGGGACTTTATGATTGATTATGAATGGTTTTAATTTGGACGCAAATTTATAACTCGATGTTTATGTTTACTTGCAATGTAAGTCCGGTAATGCCTCGTACCCTATTTTGGCGTTGAATACGGGTAAGAAGTGTTACATTTAGTGGTATCAGTGCTATAGTTTAGTCGATTCTCGGACTAACGTAGCATGTGTAAGAGTCTAGCATGTCATAAATAAACCGTGATAGTGTAATGACTCCTGACAACTTTAAATTGTGTTTTTATATAGTAAATGGATCCCGACCGAGCTATAGCTGATGAAGTAGAAAGTAATGCGTAGGCTCCCGCTCAAGAGGCAGCGCCATCTGAAAGTAGACCTCCCACGACCAGTAAGGGAGGAGGGACTCGAGAAGCCTTCCTCCACATAATGAACGAGTGGTATTCAGAGTTTATTCGAACAAATCTGAATGCTCAACATCCTCCACCCCCTTCTTATCCCCAACTGATCCTCGTAGCTCCTCAAGGTGTGGAATTGGTAAAACTGAATAAGCCTCCGGTTGAGAAGATTCGAAAACAAAGGGCTGAGGAATTCAGGGCTAATTTAGATGATGACCCCAAGAGAGTTGAGTTCTAGCTTGAAAATAATATCAGGGTATTTGATGAGTTATCATGTACACCCGAAGAATGCTTGAAATGTGCTATATCATTATTGTGGGACACAGCTTATCATTAGTAGAAGACACTAGTATCTATGGTACCGAGAGAGAGGGTTACATGAGAATTCTTTCAAGAGGAATTCCGAAAGAAATATATTAGTTAGCAGTTCATCGATCAGAAACATAAAGAATTCTTTAAGTTGAAATGGGGCCGAATGCTAGTGACAGAGTATGGGTGAGAATTTGTCAGGCTCAGTAAGTATGCCCGAGAGTGTGTTTCCTCCGAGGCTATTATGTGTAAAAGGTTCGAAGATGGGCTGAATGAAGACATCCGACTATTAGTTGGAATCTTGGAACTAAAAGAATTTGTTGTATTGGTGAACGAGCTTACAAAGTCGAAGAGCTAAGCAAAGAGAAAAGAAAGGCCAAGAGTGAGGTTAGAGATGCAAGAAAAAGGCCGATGAGTAAGTAATTTTAATCTTAGTCAAAGAAATCCAGAGAAATGTATTCTCATTTGAATGTTTTAGCTGGGTATTCGTACAAAGACCGCGAGAAGTAATATTTGGGTTTTAAATCTCAAGCTATTTCAATGGAAAGCATGGGTAATGTTAGTCTAACAGGCCTGAATGTCAGCATTCTGGAAGAAGACATCCCAGCAAATGTAGGATGACCAACCGAGCTTGTTTCAAGTGTGGTTCTCAAGAGCATTTTCTCTAAGATTTCCCTGAGGTAGCTGAGAAAAAACAATTTTCGAGTGCAAGGCCGAGTAATACTACCAATAGGGGTAGGCCACCGAGAAATACCGGGAATGGAACTAGCAGTAAAGGTGTGACGAAGGATTCAGCTGTGAGGTCCGAAGCTAGAGCACTTGCTAGAGCTTATGCCATACGTGCTCATGAGGATGCATCATCTCCCGATATGACTACTGATACATTTTCTCTTAATGATACTAATGTTATTGCATTGATCGATCCTAGATCGACTCAATCTTATGTTTGTGTGAATTTGGTATCTAGTAAAAGTTTGCCTGTTGAGTTAGTACGAGTTTGCTTGTTGAGTTTACTGAGTTTGTGATTAAAGTGTCAAACCCCTTAGGCAAATATGTGCTAGTTGATAAAGTTTGCAAGAATTGTCCTTTGATGATTCAAGGCCACTGTTTTCTGGCTGACTTAATATTGTTGCCATTTGATGAATTCGATTTTATTTTAGGTATGGATTGGTTGACACTGTATGATGCCATAATAAATTGTAGACTGAAAACTATTGAATTGAAATGTGAAAATGGTGAGGTTCTTCGGGTTGAAACCGATGAATCAAGTGAATTGCCTATTGTGATTTCGTCTATAGCTACTCAGAGATACATAAGAAAAGGTTGTGAAGCTTATCTTGCTTATGTGTTGTATACAAAGATATCTTAACTGAAACTTGAATCAGTGCTGGTAGTCTGTGAAAATCCGGATGTTTTTCCTAAAGAGTTGTCTAGGTTGCCATCAATTAGAGAAGTTGAGTTTGGTACTGATTTAGTTCCATGGACTTCACCGATATCGATTGCTCCGTATAGGATGGCTCCGACTAAATTAAAAGAATTAAAAGCTCAATTGCAAGAGTTGATAGATAAGGGTTTTGCGAGACCGAGTTTTTCTCCCTGGGGTGCTCTAGTGTTATTTGTAAAGAAAAAATATGGATCTATGAGACTTTGTATCGATTATTGACAGCTCAACAAGGTGACTATAAAGAACAAGTATCCTTTACCAAGAATTGATGACTTGTTTGATCAGTTGAAAGGGGCGACAGTGTTCTCGAAGATTGATTTGAGGTCTGGCTACTACCAGTTGAGAGTTAAAGAGTCGGATATACCAAAAACCGCTTTCAGGACAAGGTACGGGCATTATGAATTTCTTGTCATGCCTTTCGGACTAACTAATGCTCCTGCTATTTTTATGGACTTAATGAATCGAATCTTCCGACCATATTTACATAAATTCACGGTTGTGTTTATTGACTATATTTTGATTTATTCTCGAGATGAGACTGAGCATGCCGAGCACTAAAGAACTGTATTGCAGACTTTGAGAGATAATAAATTATTTGCTAAATTTAGTAAAAGTGAGTATTGGCTCCGAAAAGTCAGATTTTTGGGACATATTGTTTCTGGAGATGGTATTCGGGTTGATTCGAGTAAGATTTCGGCAATTATTGATTGGAAGCCGCCAAGAAATGTATCAGAGGTTAGAAGCTTTTTAGGCTTAGCCTGCTATTATTGGCGATTTGTTAAGGGTTTTTCGATGATTACTACTCCTATGACTAAGTTGTTGCAAAAAGATGTTAAGTTTGAATGGTCCGAAAAATGTCAGCAAAGTTTTGAGAAGTTGAAAGCATTATTGACTGATGCGCCGATTTTAGTGCAACTTGAACTGGGAAAAGAGTTTGTGACTTATAGTGATGCGTCATTGAATGGATTAGAATGCACCATAGTGTTTGCTTTGAAGATTTGGAGACATCATTTATACGGTAAGAAATGTCATATCTTTACTGATCATAAGAGTTTAAAATATTTGATGACTCAAAAAGATTTGAGCTTGCGACAAGGGAGATGGCTCGAGTTACTGAAAGATTATAAACTAGTGACTAACTATCATCCGGGAAAGGCGAATGTAGTCGCAGATGCTTTGAGCAGAAAGTCCTTGTTTACTTTGAGAGCAATTAGTACGAGATTGACTTTGTCTAATGATGGTTCAATTTTTGCCGAGATGAGAGCTAGACCGATATATCTTCAGCAAATTTGTGAAGCTCAGAAAAATGATAGTGAATTGTAAGCTAAAAGAGCTCAGTGTGAATCGGGTAGTGATTCAGACTTTCAGATCGGTTCTGATGATTGCTTAATGTTCCGAGATAGAGTATGTGTACCGAAAAATGATGAGATTATTCAAAAATTCTTCATGAGGTGCATAATAGTTGTCTGTCTGTTCATTCGGGCAGTACGAAGATGTATAATGATTTAAAGAAATTGTATTGGTGGTTAGGTATGAAATGAGATATCTCTGAATTTGTATCGAAATGTTTGATTTGTCAACAAGTAAAAGTCGAACACCAAGTGCCTTCGGGGTTTACTTCAGCCAGTAATGGTACCCGAGTGGAAATCGGACAGCATATGATGGATTTCGTAATGGGTTTGCCTCTAACTCCGAAAAAGAAAGATGTCGTTTGGGTCGTTGTTGATAGATTGACGAAATCGGCTCATTTTATTCCAGTACGTACTGATGATTCACTTGATAAGCTAGTTGAATTGTACATTGCCGAGATTGTTAGATTGCATGGGATGCCTATTTCTAATATTTCGAATAAAAATCCGAGGTTTACGTCGAGATTTTGAAAGAAGTTACGAGAAGCTTCAAGTACAAAGTTAAACTTTAGTACCGCATTTCATCCGCAAACCAACGGTCAATCGGAAAGAACGATTCAGATTCTCGAAGATATGCTCCGATGTTGTGTTTTAGAATTTGAAGGTAGTTGGGAAAAATATCTACCTTTAGTTGAATTTTCTTATAACAACAGTTTTCAATCGAGTATTAAGATCGCACTGTATAAGGCATTGTATGGCCGCAAGTGTCAAACTCCGTTGTATTAGACAGAGCTTAGTGAGAAACAAATTCATGGGGTTGACTTAGTTAGAGAAATCGAAGAAAAAGTAAAGGTAATTCGTGACTATTTGAAAGCTGCTTCAGATCGATCAAAGTCGTACGCAGATTTGAAAAAAAAAGAGATCGAATTTCAGATTAGTGATAAAGTATTTCTGAAAGTATCTCCATGGAAGAAAATCCTGAGATTTGGTCGTAAAGGCAAATTGAGTCCACGTTTCATTAGGTCGTATGAGGTTATTGAAAGAATAGGGCCAGTAGCATATCGGTTAGTTTTACCGACAGAGTTAGAACGGATCTATAATGTTTTTCATGTGTCGATGTTGCAACGATATCGTTCTGATCCTTCCCATGTGATTTCTCCAACAGAGATTGAGATTCGACCGGATATGACGTATGGTGAAGAACCGGCCAAGATTTTAGCTCGGGAAGTTAAACAGTTGAGAAATAAAAATATAGCCCTAGTGAAAGTTTTATGGCAACGACATGGGGTCAAAGAGGCTACGTGGGAACCCGAGGAAGCTATGAGAAAACAGTACCTAAACCTCTTTTCTGGTACGATCTTCGGGGACAAAAATCCCTAAAGGGGGAGAGTTGTAACAACCCAATTTTGGGTCTAGTCTCAACAGTGGTTTCGGAACCACAAATCCGATGCATTAAAATTTATTTTTTATTATATTTTTATGGAACGATTTCGTGAAAATTTCGTTTGAAAATTTTGACGTTTGGGCACTCAATTTAGTTAAAGGGACTAAATTGCAAAAAGTGTAAAACTTGAATTCTATATGTTAAAGGTTTCCAATTGCTATGAGATCTTAAATTAGAGGTCCTTAAATGGTAAATAGACCGTTACACTTTAGTATGGACAAAAATGGACATGTTTAGGTGAAATTTCAATGTTTGGCATTAAGGGCATTTTGGTAATCTAGTCTCAAATTAGTCCCCCAATAGCCAAAATTCTCAAGGAAGGCATAGCTAGGGTTTTGACCACTTCCAAGCTCAATTGTAAGTCCGTTCTAGCCCCATTTTTAAAGATTTTTATGTTTTTGAGATCCTTGTAACTTAATTTAGCTATTCTAAGGACTAATTTGAAAAGATGTCAAAGTCTAAAATTTTACCCATGTTAGATATTTGTGTATTTTGATGTTAAATGGTAGAAAATGTATGTTTGATGTTAGATAAACAACATTTACTAAGTGATTTTTTATGAAAATGCCTAAAAGGACCTATTTGTAAAAGTTGTAAAATATGAAGTAGAAGTGTGTATTAATGAAAACTGTGGGCTGTTATGATATGAATATGGTTTGGCTAGGCTTGGGTTTTTAAGAAATTGACGATATTTCATTTTACGAGCCTAAGGACTAAAGTGTAAAATGTTGAAAAGTTAGGGGCAAAATGAAGTTTTCCATAATGTGATTTTTGGATTGAATTGAATAATTTGAGATTAAATGAGTTAAATTTGCTATTATAGATCAAGAAAAATGAAGTTCGGACCTAGATCGGGGGGAAAACAAAGTGTTTGACGATTAGGTCCAATTCTACTATTTTTGTACTGAGGTAAGTTTGTATATAAATAATGCATTATTATATTTATGTTTTAAATGCTTTAATATTGTATGAATTATGATTGACTCTTTGGACGTATTCGACAAAGTTTCGACAAACGAGAAACTCTGGTTAAACCTTAGGAATAGAATAGGATACGAGTGACATGTCACTAGGAACCCATGTGTATATGTGATTATGTGATCCGAGTGCTGGTCTTGTACGTCCTGCCAGTGGCTGGGTACCTGACAGCTTGTGTGAGCAGCACTGGGTAGCTACGCCCTAACTGATAGCTTGTGTCAGTAGGCCCGTAAGCCCGTGAATAGCTCAAAAGTGAGCCTATATGTATTATGAGATATGAATAGCTTTAGCTATATATATGGCACTTATGTGTAAGATTTCCGAGTATCCTTTAATATTCTAAGTGTTCAACGAGAATGTCTGTAATACCCCTTACCCGCATTCGACACATGAACTAAGTACGAGGCATTACCGAACTTAACTTGCTCTATCATGCAACATCGATTCATAAATTTTCCTTTCAAATTAAAACTTTGAATTCAAGACCTTAATGTCCTTATTATAGGTCTATGATACCCTAAACTTGTAGCCGGAATGATTCAGGACCAAACCTGAAACTTTTGAACACTTAGACAATTTTGACATAAAACAGTGCCACACGTCTGTGTGAAGAAAAGAACACGCCTGTATGGCATATCACACACTCGTGTTCCACACCCGTGTGGATTTATTTTCTAATTCGAACCTACGGGGGTTTTCACATGGCCAGACACACGCCCGTGTCCCTGGCCTGTGTCCCTCACACGGCCATGACACGCCCATGTCTTAGCCCGTGTGCAAAAACCATGGCATTCTGTTTATGACGCCACCACCTCACTAAGGTCACACGGCCAAGGCACACGCTCGTGTCCTTAGACCGTGTGTTGAATTAAATTCCTAATTTAGGTGCAGACTTCACACGGCCTGGACACATGCCCGTGTCTTAGGCCGTGTCACCCACAAGGTCGAGACACACGGCCGTGTCTTTGCCCGTGTGTTTACTACTGAGCATACTAACTTTCCAACTTAGCATGCATGGGAACAAACGGTCAATCAACACGCTTATGGGGCTGACCGTGTGTCACACATGGCCTAGACACACGCCGGTGTGGACATTTGATAGGCTATCTACCAAGCCAAATGCCAACCTACACAGCAACCATACTTATACCAATTCAATTCAACATGTATTATGACCATAAGGAACTTCTGAGAACTCAAAATCAAAACATCCATACAAGCATGCACTTCATGAATTTCATCATCTTTGAATATATAAATTTGTCAAGTATTGACCAATTTCCAATGACCATTTACAAAACGAATTTGATAACATTAATAGCCAACACTTTGGCTAACAAATATGACATAAAAAAAAACCAAGTCCTATGCATGCCATACTCAAAAGGAATCTAAATTTGCTATACCAAAGAAAAGTCGATAGTGTGATTTCTGAACTTCGACGTTCCACGAATTCTCGTGCTAACTTGGCAATACTACAAGGAAAAGGGAAATGAGAGGGGTAAGCATAAAGCTTAATAAGTTTGCATGAAATAAATAGCAACACAAAGGCTCATAATGTCATCCATCCATTGCATTGAATAAAACACAAAGTCTTAAGCTCATTGACATAACTCACTCATGCTTACTCTTACTAATTACATATCGTAAACATTTCTCGTGAATTACTCACATGTACCTGTATCACTTCATCATATAGCTTTAGTACTAATCTCATCTCTATTATAAGCTTAGCTATTTACCCATTGAATTAACTTGGAATACTCGAAATTACATATTATCATCATTCACATAAATGTGACACCAATACTCATTATTTCACACATTTACCACATTTTTACAACATTCTCAAAAAGGTCCTTTTAGGTGTTTTCATGGTAAAACATTTCACATGAGTTGTTTATCTAACAACTAAGACTCATTTTCTTCCATAAAAATGCAGCAAACAACTTAAAAGCTCACATGGCAAAACTCTAAACTTTCAACCATTTTGCAAAATAGTCCCCTCTTTAGCTAGCTCAAGCTTTAGGGGTTCTAAAAGTACAAATATTATCAAGAAATGGTCATCAAAACACTTACTTGTAAGGAGAAGAGCTTGTTGAAAATTTTGAGCTTTCAAACCCCTATTTGCTGCTAATTTTCAGTGGAGGAGAGGAGAAGAAAAGATGATATCTTTTCTTTCTTTATTTTATTATAAAACATCAATCTAGTCCACCTAATTTCAACAACTTTGACCAATTTGACATAGTTTGTCTCCTATGGCTGGCCACTCTATCTCTAAGGGTCTAATTGCACTTTAAGGGCCTCCAATTTATATTCTATGGCTTTTAGACACCTTTAGCTTGTAAAATAGAACTTTCATACTTTATGCAATTTAGTCCTTTTTTGCAATTAAGCGTACAATCGCTAAAATTAAAGCACCAAAATTTTCATGCACTCTTGCAATCATGCTATAACACATTAAATATTATAAAATGATTTTTCTCCGACCTTAGATTAGTGGTTCTGAAACCACTATTCCGGCTAGCCCTTAAATCGGGCTATTACAATTCTCCCCCTTAAGGATTTTCATCCCCAAAAATCTTACCGATGAAAAGGTTGGGATATTGGTTTCTCATAGCCTCCTCAGGCTCCCACGTAGCCTCTTCTACTCCATGTCTTTGCCATAGTACTTTCACAAGGGCTATACTTTTGTTTCTCAATTGTTTGACTTTTCGCGCCAAAATCTTAACCGGCTCTTCACCATAAGTCATATCCGATTGAATTTGTACCTCTGATGGTACAATCACATGTGTGTTAAATAATAGAAAGAAACAAGAATGCTACTGCATTAATCATGGAAAATAACTTAGCTTCAATATACATGCAAGAAGAGTGTTTATAACATCGTACTTCAACTGCTTTGATAACAACTAACAGCTAACTGCTTAACTAACTAACTGCTAACCACATTCATCAGTTATCCTAACATTCTCCTGGTTTTCTTCTTTTGCAGAAAAAAATTCCTTAGGCAATATGCAAAGGGCCTGTTGAAAAAAACTAAATTGTTTAGGGGTGATGGGTTTTGTGAAGACATCAGCAATTTGTTGATCCGATGGGCAAAAATTGAATTGTAACATTCCATCCAACACTTTCTCTCGAACAAAATGATGGTCGATCTCAACATGTTTCATTTTGGCATGATGAGTTGGGTTGGCAGCTATTGACACCGTGGATGAATTATCACACCAAATTATAGGTGACTGATGGAGATCCAGACCAATCTCGGACAGCAATTGGTTGATCCACAGAAGTTCAGACACGCAATTGGCAAGGCTGCGATATTCTGCTTCTGATGAAGACCTAGACACAACAGCTTGTTTCTTTGAGCACCACGTAACTGGATTTGGACCAAGATAAACTACATACCCTGTAGTGGATCGTCTGTCTTCAATGGATGAAGCCCAGTCAGCATCAGCATAGCAGGTGAGTTGAAACTATCCTCTAGAGTAATAGAGTCCATAGGAGACTGTGCCTTGGAGGTATCGTAGAACACGTTTGACTGCCTTCCAATGATCATCAATGGGAGCATTCATATATTAACTGAGCTTATTGACACAGTAGGACAAGTCAGGTCGGGTGATACATACATATTGAAGCATGCCGATTGTACTTCGATAGAGATGACTATCAACCAGCGTTGCACTCTCATCAGCTGCAACCAGCTTTGGAAAACTCACCATAGGAGTTGGTGTAGGTGCTGCTGTAGCCATGCCTGCTTTGACCAGTATCTCACTGATATACTTCTGTTGACTTAGGAACAGACCTTGAGAAGTATGGTGAACCGCAATACCTAAGAAAAAATTAAGTGGTTCCATATCTTTGAGAGCAAACCTTTTGTGCAATAATTGAACCACATTGTTAACCTATTGATTAGAACTTCCGGTGAGAACTATATCATCAACATATGCCATAAGGAGAAGCAGATTCCCAGATGTTGCATGAATGAACAATAAAGGATCAGCCTTGGATGCATGAAACCCAAGTTGACTAAGCAAAAACTGCCAGAGAGTTTGAAACCATGCTCGAGGGGCTTGTCACAGGCCATAGAGGGCCTTGTTGAGTCGACACACAAGCTTCTGTCCATTAGGACCATATTCTTCAAAACCAGGGGGCTGCTCCATGTAAATCTCTTCAGTCAATTCTCCATTGAGGAAGGCATTGTTGACATCAACTTGCCTTAATGACCAGCCTTTCATGATAGAGAGAGCAAGAACAAGACGAATGGTAGTGGCTCGAACAACAGGACTGAAGGTATCCCAAAAATCTAGGCCTGCATGTTGAGAAAATCCTTTAGCTACAAGATGAGCTTTGTACCTTTCAATTGTGCCATCAGCATTTGTTTTCACTTTAAACAACCATTTACAGCCAACCGCTTATCTGTTGTCAGGTAGGGGACACAAGGACCACGTGTTATTTTGAACAAGGGCTTGAAGTTCATTAAAAACAGCAGCCTTCCAGGAGGCATTAGTCATTGCAGCATGTATATCTTTTGGAAGGTTATCAGCAGGAGGAGATGCAGTACTCATGAACACATTTGGTTTAAAGACACCTGCTTTGCTACGTGTGACCATTGCATGCGTGTTGCATGGGACATGCACAGAGGGTACGTGGGTCAGAATAGGATTAGATGGATTTGAAGGTAGAGGCGTAGGGTTAAGACTAACAGTAGTAACAGGAGGTGTAGGGTTAGGACTAACAGTAGTAACAGGTATAGGTTGTAATTGTTAAATTGTTTGGCTTGGGAGATGAGCTGAAGGGCAAGCTAATGATAATACAAGTAATTTTAGCTGGACACTGGTGGGTTTGAAGAAGAAATTGGTTTTGGAGTGAGGGTTTTAAATGGGAAGACTGTTTCATGAAAGGTAGCATTACGAGTAACATATAGTCGACCATAGGTGTCTAGACATCGGTAGCCTTTATGAAGGGATGGGTATCCTAAAAAGGTGCAGGGTGTTAATCAAAACTGTAACTTGTTTGAGTTGTAGGGTCGTAGGTTGGGAAAGCAAAGACACCCAAAAACACGTAGACAGGTGTAGTTGGATTGAGTATTGAACAATTTTTCATAAGGTGAGGCATAGTTGAAAGGCTGGGAAGGTGATCTGTTGATCAAGTAAATTATGCTAGCAAAAGCATCATTCCAGTAAGTCAATGGCATAGAAGCATGAGCTAGCATGGATAAACCTGTTTCAACTATCTGCCTATGTTTTCGTTCAACTAGGCCATTTTGAGCTGAAGTGTAAGGGCATGTAAAGCGATGCACAATCCCTTGCTAAGCAAGATACATTTTTAAAATTTGAAATTCTTCTCCCCCATCAATTTGAAGAGTTTTATGTTTGCAACCAGTGACTCGTTCAGCCTGTCTGTGAAACTGTGGAAACACTGTTAGAACTTCAGATTTCTTCTTTAGAAAATAAACCCAAGTGTATCTTGTACAAGCATCTGTAAAAGCAACATAGTATCTAAAAGTATTAGAGGAAACTGGAGCTAGTCCCCAAACATCAGCAGCTACTAATTGAAGTGGTTCAGTATACACAGTGTTTGATGATTGAAACGCTGCTTGTGTTCCTTGCCCAAATGGCAGTCAATACATGAGAAAGAGTCTTTATATGCTCCAAGTGGTATATTACAGTTGAGTAATGCCTTTGTAAGAACATCTTTGCAAGGGTGGCCTAGTCTATAATGCCACAGATCAAAAGGAACAGATGAATTAACAGTAAAACAATGAGGTGATGTAGTCGAGCTTGTCTGAACTGAATCAGGAATATGAAGTTTGTACAACCCATGCTGAACAGACCCCTTAAGAAGCACCTCGCCTGTATGTATGTCACGAACCTGACACTGTGTAGGCATAAACTCAAAAATCACCTTGTTATATTTAGTAAACTTTGAGATAGATAAAAGATTCTTGGTTATCCCAGGCACACACAATAAAGATCGCATGTATAAGGGCATTGAACATGTAATTAAAGAAGACTGACCAGAATACAGTACAGGGAGGGCATCACCATTTCCAACATACATCATACCTAGACCCTTATACGATGTGTTTTCAGATAAAACAGCAGGTGAATGCATGAGATGATGCGTTGCACTAGAATCAAGATACCATGCATTATCTCCAACTGTCTCAGGAGTGGCAAGAAATGCTTGAGGCTGTGAGCTTGGAGGAACAGAAGTACTGCCTGCTGGAAAACCATTGTTGACAAACAGATTGGACCATGCATAAGAAGGCATCGTAGATGGGGGAAGTCAGGTTGATTGAGCATTTGGAACAGTGGGTGACATCCAAGGCATCATGGGAGAGCCAGCACCAAACATTCAAAGGTTGGCTTGTGCAGGCTGAGGTGGTCTATACCCTGTACTTTTGTATGAGGAATCAAACCTATAGTAGCAGCGATCGACAAAATGACCTTGTTTTTCACACAATTGGCATTGAAACCTTGAACCTGACATTCGACCACGACCTCGCCCTCGATTGTTAGAAGGACGATAAGTGGGTGTAGCGCTGCTATCAACCTGCCTTGTTGACTGACTTGTGACCACATTAGCAAAAGCAGAAGCCTCATGAACCAAGGAAAATTGTCGTGTCTCAGTATCTAAAAGCATGGTAGTGACTCCCTGTACAATATAAGGAGTTTGACTGGCTAAAATGATTGTAATTACAGACTCATATTCTGAAGGAAAACCATTGAGAATAGCAGTAACATGCTCATGATCGCTGATGATCTCACCACAGCTTGCAAGACTAGCACAATATCCTTTAATTTTCATCAGGAAATCTCTCATAGACAAATCTCCTTTGCGTTGAGAGTGTAAAGCTCGTCTATAAAACATTAGCCTAGAAGTAGTTTTACTGCCATACAAGTTAACAATTGCATTCCAAATCTGAGCACTAGTGTCCATACCAATAAGATAAGGGAGCACTGCTTGACTGATAGACGATAAGAGCCAAGACGCAAGAGCACTATCTTGCTGCTCAAACCTAGTAAACTCAAGATTTTCTTGAGGGACACCATTATCATCTGGAAGATATTGAACAGGAGCAACAGTTCGATAATCCAAGAAACTTTGAAGCTTGAATGTTTTTACCACTAACAAAATCTGTTGACGCCATAATAGGTAGTTAGTATCATCAAGAACCACACTAACCTTTTTTGTCGAGAAAAACCGACCATCAACACCATCAGTAACACTAGACGCCATCGCAGGTGCAGCAGACTGAACGGCAGACGGACTGGAGGGACGAGACATGAAGAAAGAAAACAACTTAGCAAACTAACCCACAAGGATTAATGGCAATCTGATACCATGTTAAACAATAGAAAGAAATAAGAATGTAACTGCATTAATCATGGAAAACAACTTAGCTTCAATATACATGCAAGAAGAGTATTTATAACATCGTACTTCAACTGCTTTGATAACAGCTAACAGCTAACTGCTTAACTAACTAACTGCTAACCACCTTCATCAATTATCCTAACAATGTGAAGGGTCCGAACGGTATCGGCATAACATAGACACGTGGAAGATATCATGAAACTCTTCTAGCTCAGGTGGCGAAGTCAAACGATAAGCTACCGGCCCTAGCGTCTCGGTAATCTCATGTGGTCTGATAAAACGCGGACTCAATTTCCCTTTCCGGCCAAATCTGAGGACTTTTCTCCATGGTAATACTTTCAGAAACACTTTATCATCTACTTGGAACTCAATCTCTTTCCGTTTCAAATCCAAATAGGACTTTTGTCTATTTGAGGCAGCTTTCAGACATTCACGTATCACTTTCACCTTCTCTTCGGTTTCTCTGACTAAATCGACCCTGTGAATCTGATTCTCTCTGGGTTCGATCCAATATAGGGGCGTTCGGCACTTACGCCCATACAGTGCCTCATAAGGCGCCATCTTCAAACTCAACTGAAAGCTGTTATTGTAGGCGAACTCCACCAGCAGTAAGTGTTTCTCCCAATTACCTTGGAATTCCAAAACACAACATTGAAGCATGTCTTCAAGTATCTGTATTACTCTTTCCGACTGCCCATCAGTTTGCGGATGAAAAGCTGTACTAAAACTCAATTTTGTGCCTAAGGCCTCTTATAACTTTTTCCAAAATCGTGACATAAATCTCAGATCTCTATCCAAAATAATTGAAAATGGTACTCTGTGAAGTCTTACTATTTCTGTCACATACAAATCCGCCAACTTATCAAGCGAGTAGCTGACCCTTACTGGTATGAAATGGGCTGACTTCGTGAGTCTATTGACTACAACCCATACGACATCTTTCTTTTTCAGTGTCAACAGCAAACCAGTCACGTAGTCTATAGTAATACAGTCCCATTTCCACTTGGGAACCATAATAGGCTGAAGTAGACTCGAAGGTACTTAGTGTTCAGCCTTCACTTGTTGACAAATTAGGTATCTCGAAACAAACTCGGAAATGTCTTTCTTCATACTCAGCCATTCGAAAAAGTCATTATACATCTTTGTGCTGCCTGGATGTACAAACAAACATCCACTATGTGCTTCATGCAGAATATTCCGAATAAGCTCATCATCTCTGGGTACACAGATCCTATCTCGAAACATCAAACATCCATTAGGACTTATCCAAAAGTCCAACTCAACATTTGACTTACATTGAACTCTTTTAGCTCGCAAATCATCGTCGCCTTTCTGAGCTTCACAAATCTCTTGGAAAAACATTGGTCTAGCCCTCAACTCAACTAGAATAGAACCATCATCTGGAAAAACTATTCGTGTACCCATGGTTGTCAGTACAAACAGGGATTTTCTGCTCAAGGCATCAGCGACCACGTTCGCCTTTCCCAGATGATAGTCAATCACTAGCCCATAATCCTTTATCAGCTCTAACCATCTTCTATGCCTTAGATTCAACTCCTTTTGAGTCATCAAATACTTTAGGCTCTTATAATCTGTGAACACCTGACATTTCTCACCATACAAATGGTGTCTCCAAATCTTTAGTGCAAATACAATTACAGCTAACTCCAAATCGTGGGTCAGGTAATTCTTCTCGTGCGGCTTTAACTGTCTAGAGGCATATGCTATCACCATGCCTTCTTGCATGAGTACACAACCTAATCCATTTAGGAATGCATCACTATAAACCACAAATTCTTTTCCCGGCTCCAGTTGCACTAAAAAGGAGCCTCAGTCAACAACGCCTTTAGCTTCTCAAAACTCTGTTGGCACTTTTCTGCCCATCCAAACTTTACATCTTTTTGTAGCAACCTCGTCATTGGAGTAGCTATCAAGAAAAATCCCTTGACAAAACGTCTATAGTAGCCAGCTAGGCCCAGAAAACTCCTAACCTCAGTTACATTCCTTGGTGGCTTCCAATCCACAATTGTTGATATCTTACTCGGGTCGACTCTGATTCCATCTCCTGATACAATGTGCCCCAAAAACCCAACTTCCTTAAGCCAAAATTCACTTTTACTAAACTTGGCATATAATTGTTTATCTCTCAAAATTTGCAGAACCATTCTTAAATGCTTAATGCGCTCGTTCTCATCCCGAGAGTAGATTAATATATCATCAATAAAGACTACCACAAATTTATCCAAATACGGTCGAAAGATACGATTCATCAAATCCATGAAAATTGCAGGGGCATTTGTTAAGCCAAAAGGCATGACCAAAAATTCATAATGGCCATACCTTGTCCGAAATGCGGTTTTTGTCACATCCGAGTCATTGACTCTCAACTGATAATATCCGGACCTCAAATCTATCTTGGAAAATACCGTGGCTCCCTTCAATTGATCAAATAAATCATCGATTCTTGGCAACGGGTAATTGTTCTTCACAGTTACCTTATTGAGTTACCGATAGTCTATACATAACCTCATGGACCCATCTTTCTTCTTCACAAATAATACGGGAGCACCCTACGGAGAAAAACTCGGTCTTGTGAAGCCTTTATCCGTTAAATCTTATAACTGTGCTTTCAGTTCTTTTAGCTCAGCTCGAGCTATTCTGTAGGGAGCAAGAAAAATGAGGGCAGTACCAGGAGCTAACTCAATCCTAAATTCAATCTCTCTAACCGGAGGTAACCCTGGCAATTCCTCTAGGAAAACATCTAAACACTCACATACTATGGGCACTGATTCAATTCTTAACTCAGTCTCTCTAGCATTCATCACAAAGGCAAGGTAAGCTTCGTACCCCTTTCTTAGGTATTTCTGAGTCAACAAGGAAGATATCACTACTGGCAATCTGTCTTGCTCATCTGATTCAACACGAATAAGATCTCCACTTTCACATTTTAACTCAATAAACTTCCTTCCACAATTCACTATCACATCATGAGTAGTTAACCAATCCATCCCAAGAATGACATTGAATTCATCAAACGGCAATAACATAAGATTAGCTGGAAAATAATGACCTCCAATCATCAAAGGGCAACCTTTGCATCCTCTATCGACCAACACACATTTGCTTAGGGGATTTGACACTCTTATCACAAATTCAGTAAACTCTACAGGCATGTTCATGCTTGAGACTAATTTCATGCAAATATATGAGTAGGTAGATCCCAGGTCAGTTAAAGCTATAACATGAGTATCATAGAGAGAAAATGTACTCGTGATCACGTCGGGGGAGGACGCCTCTTCGTGAGCGCGAATGGCATATGTTTTCGCCGGTGCTCTACCCTCAGCTCTTGCAGTTTGCTCTCTAGATGTATTCTTACTACTCATTTCATTTCCCAGGTTTCTCTGTGGTCTTGCTCTAGCAGTACTTCCCAGTATTGTATTCTGAGGTTTCTCTTTCTCACCCGCCTCGGGTCAATCTCTGATAAAATAGTCTAGAGATCCACACTTGAAATAAGCTTTCTCGTTTGCTCGACACTCCCCGGGATGACGTCTACCACACTGCGGGCATTTCAGTCTACTCGGTCAAGCATTGCCAACACTAGCAACCGAAGTAGTCTAAGCTTTAGACCCCAGGTACTCTCTACTCTTACTTCTACTTGAAAGTCGAATAGTGAAATCTCTTGACTTCTTGGATGAAGGTTGGAATGACTTGCCTAACTGTCTCTTCTTTGAGTCGCGAGACTCGTTTTCAGCTTTCCTTTTGTTTTTGACTAGTTCCTTAGCCTTACAGGCTCTATCTACCAGCACCACAAATTCTTTTAATTCTAAGACACCAACAAACAAACAGACATCCTCATTTAGTCCATCCTCGAACCTTTTACACATAATAGCCTCGGTGGACACAAACTCACGGGCATATTTACTCAGCCTTATGAACTCGCGCTCGTATTCAGTCACCGTCATTCGACATTGCTTTAGCTCCAAGAACTTCTTTCTTTTCTGGTCAATGAACCTTTGACTAATGTACTTCTTCCGGAACTCCTATTGGAAGAATTCCTAGTTAACTCTCTCTCTTGGTACCACCGACATAAGGGTGTTCCACCACTGATAGACCGAATCTCTCAAGAGAGATACCACATACTTCATGCACTCTTTAGGTGTGCATGACAACTCATCGAATACCTTGATGGTATTCTCAAGCCAGAATTCTGCCATATCCGGATCATCATCTTTACTAGGCCGAGATTCCCAGCTTCTTTTTTCCGGATCATATCGACCAGAGGCCTTTCTCTTCTTACTACCTCTACCACTTAAGGAGCTACAGGAGCAGGCTGAGGAATAGGTGGGGGTAGAGGGGGTTGAGCATTAGGATTTGCTCGTATACTCAGTGTACCAGTTGCTCATCATATGGAGAAAGGCTTCTCGATCCTCTCCTCCCTAACCCAAAGTCTCGGGTCTACTATCTACTGGCGCAGTCCCTTGCGCGGGAGCCGACGCATTACTTGCAGCATCATCGACTGTAGTTCGATCGGGATCCATTTACTATATAAAAACATAATTCAAATCATCAGGAGTCGTCACACTATCATTATGTAAATACTCATACATATGGTATGTACAGATAGACTCATACTTACGCTACATTAGTCCGAGAATTGACTAAACCGTAGCTCTGATACCACTAAATGTAACACCCTTACCCGTATTCGACACCTGAACCGAGTACGAGACATTACCGAACTTAACTTGCTTTATCATGCAACATCGATTCATAAATTTTCCTTTCAAATTAAAACTTTGAATCCAAGACCTTAATAACCTTATTATAGGTCTACGAGACCCTAAACTTGTACCCAAAATGATTCAGGACCAAACCTAAAACTTTTGAACACTTAGACAATTTTGACATAAAACAGGGCCACATGCCCGTGTGAAGGAAAGAACACACTCGTGTGGCATATCACACGCCCGTGTTCCATACCCATGTAGATTTATTTTCTAATTCAAACCTACAAGGGTTTTCACACGGCCGGACACACGCCCGTGTCCCTCACATGGCCACGAGACTCCCATGTCTTAGCCCTTGTGCAAAAACCATGGCATTCTGTTTATGACGTCATCACCTCACTAAGGTCACACGGCCAAGGCACACACCCGTGTTCTTAGACCGTGTGTCGAATTAAATTCCTAATTTCAGGTGCAGACTTCATACGGCCTGGACACATGCCCGTGTCTTAGGCCGTGTCACCCACAAGGTCAAAACACATGGCCGTGTCTCTGCCCGTGTGTTTACTACTAAGCATACTAACTTTCTAACTTAGTATGCATGGGGACACACTGTCAATTAACACGCCCATGAGGCTGATCGTGTGTCATACACGGCCTAGACATACGCCCGTGTGGACATTTGATAGGCTATCTACCAAGCCAAATGCCGCCCTACACAACAACCATACTTATACCAATTCAATTCAACATTTATTATGACTATAAGGCACTTCTAAGAACTCAAAATCAAAACATCCATACAAGCATGCACTTCATGAATTTCATCATCTTTGAATATATAAATTTGTCAAGTATTGACCAATTTCCAATGACCATTTACAAAACGAATTTGATAACATTAATAGCCAACACTTTGGCTAACAAATATGACATAAAAAAAAAAGACCAAGTCCTATGCATGCCATACGCAAAAGGAATCTAAATTTGCTATACTAAAGAGAAGTTGATAGTGTGATTTCTGAACTTCAACGTTCCACGCTTGGCAATACTACAAGGAAAAAGGAAATGAGAGGGGTAAGCATAAAGCTTAGTAAGTTTGCATGAAATAAATAGCAACATAAAGGCTCATAATGTCATCCATCCATTGCATTGAATAAAACATAAAGTCTTAAGCTCATTGCCATAACTCATTCATGCTTAATCTTACCAATTACATATCGTAAACATTTCTCGTGAATTACTCATATGTACCTGTATCACTTCATCACATAGCTTTAGTACTAATCTCATCTCTATTATAAGCTTAGCTATTTACCCATTGAATTCACTTGGAATACTCGAAATTACATATTATCATCGTTCACATAAATGCGACACCAATGCCACATCCTAGATGTGGTCTTGCATGGGATTACCTCTAGATGCCAATGCCATATCCCAGATATGGTCTTATACGGGATCTTATATCGGTTGTCGATGCCATATCCCAAATATAGTCTTATACGATTCTCATATTCGATGTCGATGCCATATCCCAGATATGGTCTTATATGGGATCTCAATTCGGTGCTGAGGCCATGTCTCGGACATGGTCTTATACGGGACTTTACACATCTCAAGTCTTGTTGATATTATTCTCTCATTTATTAAAGTCCAACCGAGACTTCAACATTACAATTCTCATCATTTTCTCATTCAACATCATTTATCATATTCATAGAAACATTATACGTCTTCACAAATATCAACATTTTAAATCATACTAACATGGTGTTGAACTTATTACACACAAACTTACCTCGATTTCAAAATAGGCTAAATTGCCGATCTAGTCCAATACCTTGCCCTTTCCTCGATCAAGGTTAATTCTTCGTTCTTCTTGATCTATAATAAAAATTTAGCTTATTTAATTATCACATTAATCAACACATTTCAATAATCATACTTTGGAAAAATTACCATTTTGCCCTTATACTTTTACAAAATAACTATTTTACCCCTAGGTTCGTAAATCGATTCCAATCGAATTTCCTCCTTTTACAAGCCTAGATGAACATTTATTACTCCTATGGCAACTCTAAATACTCATTATTTCACACATTTACCACATTTTTACAACCTTCTCAAAAAGGTCCTTTTAGGTGTTTTCATGGTAACACCTTTAACAAAAGTTGTTTATCTAACAACTACGACTCATTTTCTTCCATAAAAATACAACAAACAATTTAAAAGCTCACATGGCAAAACTCTAAACTTTCAACCATTTTGCAAAATAGTCCCCTCTTTAGCTAGCTTAAGCTTTAGGGGTTCCAAAAGTACAAATATTATCAAGAAATAATCATCAAAACACTTACTTGTAAAGAGAAGAGCTTACTGAAATTTTTGAGCTTTCAAACCCCTATTTGCTGCTAAATTTTGGTGGAGGAGAGGAGAAGAAAATATGATATCTTTTCTTTCTTTATTTTATTATAAAACATCAATTTAGTCCACCTAATTTCAACAACTTTGACCAATTTGACATAGTTTGTCTCCTATGGTCGGCCACTCTATCTATAAGGGTTTAATTGCACTTTAAGGGCCTCCAATTTATATTCTATGGCTTTTAGACACCTTTAGCTTGTAAAATAGAACTTTCGCACTTTATGTGATTTAGTCCATTTTCGCAATTAAGCATGCAATAGCTAAAAGTAAAGCACCAAAATTTTCATGCACTCTTGAAATCATGCTATAACACATAAAATATTATAAAATGATTTTTCTCCGAGCTCGGATTAGTGGTTTCAAAACCACTATTCCTACTAGCCCCTAAATCGGGCTGTTACAATGTCAAAGTTGTGAAAGGATGTGGCTATGATGCGAGTTGGTACAGGTATGTACGTAAAACTCATAAGTAATGAGCTCAATGTGTGACGAACCCTTGGTAAGGTGGTGATTGAGTAAGTTTTGATTATAAGATTTTAATAACATTCATGCTAATTTTTATCATGTTAATTGTATGTTAAATGTGTGGTTATGATTCTTATTATTTGCATAGGAACTTAATAAGCTTTATAGCTTACTCTCCTTTCTTTTCCTTATCTTATAGTGTCACCAAGCTAGCTCGAGTTTTTCGGAGATCGTCGGAGATCTATACACACTATCAACAATTATTTTGCTATCAATGAATTCAACATTTTGAGTTATGGCATGTATAGGGGATTCGGTCATTTTGTTATGTGTCATAATTAATTTGGCCAATTGTGTTGGCTTATGTTGGTTAGAAGTTCATTTTTTATAAGGCCATTTGAAATTGGCTAAGATTGGTATAAATATATTCATATGATGATGTCTTTTATGAATGAGAAAACTTGCATGATTTGAGTTGATAAGTTATGTGATGTTTATGTATGATAGATGTTAGTATGTGAATGATGTGTTGATGTCTTGGTTATGGATGATTTGGTTGTATGTATAAGCTTGAATTGGTGCTATGTTATGTTATGTAGGTGTGTGCCTTAAAGGGGCGGCAAATGGCTTGGTAAATAGCCTTATTTTGTCCACACGGGCGTGTGTCTAGGCCGTGTGTGGCACACGGTCTGCCCCACGGGCATGTGTTTTAGCCGTGTGTCCCCTTCACTTTAATTGTTGCAAAACAGAATGCTTATAATTAAGCACACGAGCAGAGACACGAACGTGTGTCTTAACCGTGTGAGGGACACGGTCTCAGGCACAGGCGTGTGTCCCAGACGTGTGAAGCCTGCACATATTTTGGGAAAAAATCATGAAAATTAAATTGACCACACGGCCTAGCACACAGGTGTGTGACTTGGCTGTGTGACTTCAATTTGTTCATGAGTTACAAACAAAGAGTTACACGGGTTAGGGACACGGGCGTGTGTGACCACACGGCCTGCCTACATGGGCGTATCCCAAAACTACACGGGCGCGTGACCCCTATTTCTAACAAAAATTTTCTAAGTTTTGTAAAAATTTCCTTAAGTTCTCGGTTTAGTCTCGAACCACTACTAAAGCATTTTTTGGGCCTCGTAGGCTCGCATTAGGGACTTTATGATTGATTATGAATGGTTTTAATTTGGATACAAATTTATAACTTGATGTGTATGTTTACTTGCGATGTAAGTCCGGTAATACCTTGTACCACGTTTCGGCGTTGAATACGGGTAAGGGGTGTTACAGGTTGGCAATGCCTTGGTAAAAAAATCTGTCAAATTATCTCTAGTACTAATTTGTTGAACTTTTATGTCACTTTTCTTCTCAAGATCATGAGTGAAAAATAATTTTGGTGAAATATGTTTCGTGTTGTCACTTTTGATGCAACCACCCTTTAATTGAGCTATACATTGACTTGCTGTCAAATGTAGTAGTTAATTCGGGTCATTTCCGCACTTAAGGAGCTTGTTTTGTAGCCAATTTAGTATTTTATATTACATTACTGGTATTTAGAACTTAAAATTAAATAATAGTAAAATAAGTGTTTTTTAACACATTTTGTGAGTGCTGTGACCCACTAGTCCGGCATGGGCCTTAGGTAGTGCTAATATGTGTAATTGAGTGTGTAGGATGAAGATTTATAGGCCCAATTGATGTGGAAGCAAGGGACGAGTGATGCACAAGCTTTCCGGAATGTCAAAGCATAAAACGAACCAAAATTGGCGTGGAACATGTCGTGTCACACCATAACCCTTGCATGGTGCGACAAAGGTCAACTTGCCACCCAAGTATGTTGAGGCTATTTTCGTCCGCATAATCGACTTTATACAAAGACCTAGGACGTGCCAAAGACCTAATTTGGACTGCCAACACTTTTATAAATAAGACATTAGGAGTTTGATGTAACTAAGTCGTCTTAGAAGCATTAAAAACCCCTAGTAGTTTAGGAGGAGGATTAAATTAATTTTCTTTCGGCTTTTCTTAACTATTTTTTTTTCCTTTTGGAATCAGTTTCGATCTAAGAGTTTATTTATTTTATTAAAGTATTTTAGTTTATTTCTTCTATTTGCACTCGACATATTTCATTATTCCAATCAATCGATTTGCTACTCCGTTCTTCATTCGATATCAGTCCACGATTATTCTAATCTTGTTTCTCTTTCGTTTCAATCGTGTTCTTCACTTGATTTATTCAATTGAGATTAAGATTATGAATAACATGAATGGCTAATCCCTTAAGGGAGATTAACGAGTGGATGAGGATGTGATTAATGGAGGATTTAGGGTTTCCCAAGAGGATTAGTTGGTATAGATTACGTGTTCTTAAACCACTAGGGTTGATAACCGTAGGAAGTTATCATAGGTTAGATGAGGTCGGGAGATAAGCCAAACTGAGTAAATTGTAGTTTATTCTGGTTGAGAAAATAAGGTCAGGAGATAAGAGAGTATTAACCAATCGATTAATTAGTTAGAGGTTGGGAGGTAATAATTGGTTAATCAAATATCTAATCCACCCTAAAACCCTAATCTAAAGATAATTACAAACCCTAAAGCGAGTTAATCTTCCTGACCGGTTTATTGATTCAATTCATTTGTTTATTTTTCATATTTAATTATTTTAGTTATTTATTTTTATCTCATTAATCTATTTTATGGTTTGTCGTAATATAGGAATTAGTTACTACTACTTAGACTTATTATTGTAAAAAAGTTTTCATAATTTATGCCATCCTCCCTTGGGTACAATCATCAGAATACTTCCAAGCCTTTCGTTGTAACTAAATTATATTACAATTTGACCTGTGCACTTGCAAACACTGCTGTTCTAAATTCTTATATATTTTTTGGTGTTATATTTTACTATAAATGATAAGCGGTCAAGTTGTTGGCACCATTACCGGGGACGTTTCAACAATAAATCTTGAAAATATTTTTTTTTACAATTAATAAGATAAGTAAGAACATTAAAACTTATAGATACAGTATTTAATTTTTGTTTATTTTTTTATTATTTTCCAGGTCGTTATGACTCGAAGCTCCAGCACTCCAATCGAACCATACCCAGATTCGGAGCAAATCATTAGGCGCAATCATTAACTCATGAACACCAATCCACCTACGATAATTAATTTACCCTAGGAAAATTCGTTATTTAAAGATTCACGAAAACGACAAGTGAATGACTGGGAAGAAGTCTCAATGGATCAGTGAACGTTGCGTAAGTACACCCTACCTACACTAGATGCGGTGCGAGAAAGTATAGCAAGGTTGGCAACCAATGCTAATAATTTTAAAATAAAGACAATCACGATTCGAATGATTCAAAATACGCTACAATTTAAAAAGAATATGGTGGAAGACCCAAATCAACACTTAAAGCGGTTGGTTGAATTTAAGGGGAATATGATTCATTATTAGTGTTCCAATTATTATCGGTTGACCGAAAATGTAGCTTCCTCACACAGAACTTATGTCCCAGTATGATATATTTATTAATAAATATTAATTAAAGAAAAACTGCCATAAGACTGATATAGATAAAAATTAATATAGAATCATTATCCGCTTACCTTATTTTGTGGCCATCTTTCAGAAGATAACAACAGAAAAACGACACACACGCGCACATTACCAACCACAGTTTTGACCGGCTCTCCACTTCATCTTCCATTAACCAATAAACTATTTTATGCAATAAATAAAATAAAAGCATTGCCCTCTCACTCCTCTATAAAGCCACCCTTATTTCCACTCCCTCCGCCGGTTAGACCCTATACCCTGTACCACGCGCCACCGTGCTCTATACCTTAACTCATCTTTTTGGGACCCACAGGAAGATTTGTTCTTATCCTGTAACTTTAAATAAGCATGTGTATCAATCAGTGCATGGTACGTGTGTCTAGCAGTCATTCCTTACAAGCAACTAAGTAAAGTGTAGTCAGCTTTTTTTATCCCCTACCTTAAACCCATCCCCCGCCGCCATGCAAGCCACTATTCTAACCTTACGCGCCACTGTAATCCCCACGAATAAACCACTCACCCCTCCTCCAAACCGCCGCCGATGTCTTCTTATAACGGCACAATCCCAAGCAGCCGTAACACCCGACCCTCCCTCTCCACCCACAGTAAAACTCAACAAATATAGCTCAAGAGTAACCGAACCGAAGTCACAAGGCGGGTCCCAGGCGATGCTATACGGGGTAGGATTATCAGAAGACGACATGTCGAAACCCCAAGTGGGAATTTCGTCGGTGTGGTACGAGGGGAACCCCTGCAACATGCATTTGTTGAAGCTGTCGGACGAGGTGAAACGGGGTGTTGAGGACGCTGGGATGGTTGGGTTTAGATTCAATACGGTCGGAGTAAGCGATGCGATTTCGATGGGGACGAGGGGAATGAGCTTCAGTTTGCAGTCAAGGAATTTGATTGCCGATAGTATTGAAACGGTTATGGGTGCTCAGTGGTATGATGGCAATATCTCTATTCCCGGTTGTGATAAAAATGTAAGCTTTTTATTTCTAACTTTGCTTCTCCTTTTCTTTTTAATACTTTTGTAAGCATTTTGTGTTTTATTTTTCCTGATTTTGACGCTATATATGAACTTGCCTTATTGTGAAAGGAAAAAAAAAAGAAGATAAATGTGATTTAGTTATATGCTCATCGCTTTTAATTGTGAGAAAGAGAAGAGGAAAGAAAAGGATGTAAACTGCATTTAACTCAAGAGTGTTCTTTATCTGGTTTGATTGAAAAAATAAAATTGATTTGAAGTGATCAAATTAATTTAATTTTTAGACATTTTCACATGGGCTCTGATTGTTTGGACTTTGGTAGAGCTATAGAAGTAGTTTATGTGTTAATGCAGTTGTGGTTCATTAAAGTTCAACAATCATAAACCATGGTCTGATATAGGTTTGCTTTCTCAATTGTGCATTCTATTAATCTAATGCTAGCTAGTTCTTTAGATGCCAGGTACACTTATTGCAATGGGGAGGCTCAATCGGCCAAGTCTTATGGTTTATGGCGGAACTATCAAGGTTTTCTTCTTTGCTTTGTCTAGTGCAAGTATCATAAATGGGCTACTTTCCTTCTTTCATTGCAAATGGCTCATTTAGTCTTGATATTTTATTAGTTTTGCTCTTAGAACACTGTTGTAAGTTTTATTCAGAAAATCACTGCCACTGTTTAAAAAAAATCCAACATTCAGAACCTATCATATACAACAAGGCTATAAGGATTGGTTTCAAAGTGGAAAGCACTCATTCTCATGAGTCATAAATGCTGTATTCTTTTGTAACTTTCCCGTAAACATTACATGTTCATTACATTTCTTATCAATGCATCCAACAAAGAGCAAATGGCTAAATTGACTGGGCCTGGAATAACGTGTAGATATGCTGGCAAATATGTTATGCCGAAAATCATGTCTGAATATTTTTGAAAGAATTTGAGGCATCAAATGTTCTAAGTTCTGACCTGAAATATATTATGTCCTTGTATGATTGCATGTCAGAAATGAGGTTTATTGCAATCTGTTGCTCTGCTTCTCCCTTCCGTTGTTCATTATACATCATATAGCCATTTAATATACTATAGTGTATTTCATTGAAGTTCAGGTAACATTGCTGCAAATTTAAATAGTTATCGTTCGTCAATTTTCAAAAGGCCTTTATTTATTTATTTTACTTGTTCTTTTGCAGCCTGGTCATTTTCAAGGCAATACATATGATATAGTATCTGCCTTCCAGGTATGCACAGTGATATGCTATATGAATTTTGTTATGACAGTTGATTGCTTCTTATTATATCTTCATCTTAGCTGAATTTTTTCTTTGGTTTTGTTATTTCTATGCTCAAGAATTTACCTTTTTCAGACGCTTGGTGTCTGTTAATTCTTTGCTTTTAGGACAATAAAAGTTTGTCTGACAAATACAAGAAAATTTATGAAAGTAGAGCAAGGAACTTGACAAATTATGCTGATACTACAATCTTTTGTTAAGAACATTACACTTAGATAAAAATTTACTATAAAATTTTCCTCAACTATGATCATTTTTGGCAAGTATATGGGCTATTTCTGTGAGGAATAAAATATGAAAGTTTACAATCATAAGATTAAACTATGATCTTCTGTGTATGCTTATGATCAAGAACCTCAAGGTTGTGTGTGACAGACAAATTTAACTGCCAACCTTTTTTTGTATTTCATTTTATAATGGCTGATGCTCTTTGGAGTTTGGCTTTTGCATTAATCTCTTCCTTTGCAAGCTTTTGGAATTTATACTCATTCTATCTAAAAAGGGAGAAGTGTACTTTTCCTGGTTGACTTATGAGCAATGTGATATTTTCCTATTTGCTATCTCCCTAGACAGGGGACAATTTTGTTGGGGGGGCGGATGAAATTTTAATTTTTTATAGTTTATATCTTTCTAATTTATAAAGGATTAAATCGAATTTTTATAATTTTAGGGGGGCCAAAGTACAATTTTACTTTTACTAATTTAAAATTTTTAAAAAATTTGAAGGGCCTAAATAGAAATTTTACCTTTTAGGGGGGGCCGGGGCCCATGCCAGCCCCCCTTTGGCTTCGCCCTTGTCCCTAGAATCTTCTTGAGAAGTGAAGGATTGACAGAATATTTAGGTGGATTAGATTGTTAGTTCAATTGATTTGTGTGTGGTGTTGGCACACAAACTTTGGGGGCTATTTCTTGGTACATGTCTTTTGGATTCAGTTTTCAACCCCTACCTGAACTGAAGTAGTATTCACCTTTGAGTGACAAAGTTTGCTTTTGATTTTCATTATCTTTTTCCCATTTATATGCCCTTTGAGGATTAGAATAAGGACTGACAGACTGTTTTGAAGTTTGCCAAGATCTAGCAATTTTATTAGATAGTCTACCATATGGTAATATGTGAAGATTAACTTCTATGACATGAATTTATCAGAAAATAAAAACAAAATTTGGCAAATTTGGTAATCTTGTAACTGTTTTTTATTTTGTTTCTGATTGGCCTCATAGTGTTATGGAGAGTATGTTAGTGGATCAATAAGTGACGAGCAGAGAATGAATGTTGTCCGTAACTCATGCCCTGGAGCTGGGGCCTGTGGAGGAATGTATACTACAAATACAATGGCTTCAGCAATTGAAGCTATGGGAATGTCTCTTCCTTACAGGTAGAAATATGCTCTCCCAGGATTATTTGGATTGAGATTTTGGTATTTCTGCCTTTTCTCTTAACCTTTTTCTTCTCATTCCTGAAAAGCTCTTCAATACCTGCTAAAGACCCATTGAAATTGGATGAATGTCGTTTGGCTGGAAAGTATTTGCTTGAATTGTTGAAAATGGATTTAAAACCCCGAGACATTATCACCCTCAAATCTTTACATAACGCAATGGTTATTGTCATGGCCCTAGGTGGGTCAACCAATGCCGTGTTGCATTTAATTGCTATAGCTAGGTGAGAAAATGTGCCAAACATCCCTTGGATATATCAAATTATCAGAAACTTGTGGAGATAACTCCTGGAAACATTCATGCCAAGTCTGTTGGTCTTGAGTTGACTCTTGATGATTTTCAGAAGGTTAGTGATGAAGTTCCATTTCTGGCTGATCTGAAGCCCAGTGGGAAATATGTCATGGAAGATGTGCATAAGGTAAATTAACTGTATGTTATTTGCTGTCATTCAATTCCTTCAAGTAGTATTTTTCCTGTATAGCTTATGAGCGATAACATTAATAGCTTCCTCTATATATGTTGTATATCCTATCTTTTCAACTAATGAGGGATAAAAGAAATCATGTTTTGATAGATTGGAGGAAAACCTGCTGTTATTCATTATCTTTTGGAGTTTGGGTATCTAGATGGGGATTGCATGACTGGTATGTCAATTTGGGTTCTATTAGCATTTATTCATTTATGATAATTTTAGAGCTTTATTTTTCTATATTCTTAATATTTGGTGCTTTTTGCTCTCTAGTGACTGGGAGGACATTGGCAGAAAACGCAAAAAGTTATCCTTGTTTACCCGAGGGGCAGGTTGGTGCTGGTGTCTTTCTTACTCCCCAAAAATAATTTGTTCCCTATTGAAATTTTTAGATGCCATGAAATACAGCTAGTCTGATCAGTCTCAAATTTGCTTTCAAGAATATCCTAAGACCGGTGTCAAATCCTATCAAGAAAACGGGGCACATCCAAATATTAAGAGGGAATCTTGCACCAGAGGGTTCTGTAGCAAAAATTACAGGAAAAGAAGGACTATATTTCTCTGGTGTCTCTTTTACCCTTTCTTTCTATTTTGAAGTTTTGTGCTTTATGTTCATTATTCTGTTATGTGAGATTTTTTAATAAATAAAAATATATTGTCATTCATAACAATGATTGCAAAAATTGTTCTGTAGGTCCTGCACTTGTCTTTGAAGGAGAGGAAGCTATGCTAGCTGCTATCTCAGAGAATCCTATGAGTTTTAAGGTACATGTGTCTAGCATCGTAGGATGCTTTTAATTCTATAAGTGCTTAGTAAGGTGTAGAATTTAGAGTAAAACTCTGTATTTT
Source organism: Gossypium australe (assembly GCA_005393395.2). NCBI lineage: Eukaryota > Viridiplantae > Streptophyta > Magnoliopsida > Malvales > Malvaceae > Gossypium > Gossypium australe. Next base: position 74,538,372 of record CM016623.1, on the reverse strand, counting down.
CTTATTCAAATACAATAAAACATATTACATCTTTATACAAAACTATGTCTCTAATTTAGGAAACTCTAAAATAGGAAAGAAATTAATAGAGATATGATTCTTTAGAATAAGGGATTGTAAATATTTGCAGAATCCCTTAACTAAGGAAAGATAATCTTACAGAATCCCTTTACTAAAGGGATGATAGTTCCTACACTCCTCTTCAAGCTGGAGAATATACATTGTATAATCCCAGCTTGACTAGGAATTTATTGAAAACAGGCTTTGGTAAAGCCTTAGTAAAAATGTCTGCAATCTGTCCTTCTGAAGGAATGTATGAAAGAGTAGCTGTCTTTTTGTTGACTTGGTCAGCAATAAAATGCTTATCAATCTCCACATGTTTTGTTCGGTCATGTTGGACTGGGTTCTTGGCAATCTGAATAGCAGATTGATTATCACACAAGACTTCAAAGTGATCCTCCTGATTAGTGCCAAGTTCTTTTAGCAATTTAAGTAGCCAAATTCCTTCGCATATTCCCAAAGCTAGTGCTCTAAATTCAGCTTCAGCACTACTTCTTGAAACAACAGATTGTTTTTTACTTTTCTAAGTTGTAAGGTTACCTCAAACAAAAGTGCAGTAGCCACTAGTGTATTTTCTTTCAGTGAGATCTCCTGCCCAACTAGAGTCTGTAAAAATCTTAACAGTTCTGTCTTGTGCCTTCCTAAACATTAGGCCGTGTCCTGGAGTTTTCTTCAAGTACTTGAGAATTCTATTTGCTACTGCCATATGCTCTTCAGTGGGATTAGTCATGTGTTGACTTATCACATTTACAGGAAAGGCTATATCTGGCCTCGTCAAGGATAAGTAAATAAGTTTCCCAACTAATCTTTGAAATTTCTCTCTGTCTACTAAAGACTCATCTTCTTTGTTGAATCTCAAGTTTGCCTCCATTGGTGTATCAGCTGGCTTACAACCAAGAAAACCAGTTTCTTTGAGTAAATCGAGCACATACTTTCTTTGATTTATCACAAGTCCTTCTTTTGATCTTGCCACCTCCATTCTTAGGAAATATCTTAGCTTTTCCAAGTCCTTCGTTTCGAATTCCCTATTTAACAGCTTCTTCAAATTGCTAATTTCTTCCTTATCATCTCTAGTAAGAATTATGTCATCAACATACACAATTAGGATAGCTTTCTTATTTGTAGAAGTTACCTTGATGAAAAGTGTATGATCGGCAAGGGACTGCTTGTAGCCGTGTTTAAGAATGACTTTAGTGAATCTCTCGAATCAAGCTCTGGGTGATTGTTTTAGCCCGTATAGAGACCTGTTGAGCTTGCACACCTTGTTGCTACCTTCAACAGACTTTAAGCCAGGTGGCAATTTCATGTAAACTTCTTCCTCTAGCATGCCATTAAGAAATGCATTTTTTACATCAAGTTGGTGTAATTTCCAATCGCAATTTACAGCAACTTAGAAGTACTCGAACAGTGTTAAGCTTTGCCACGGGTGCAAACGTTTCTGTGAAATCTATCCCATAAGTTTGCATAAAGCCTCTAGCCACCAGTCTAGCTTTGTATCGTTGGATGCTTCCATTGGAGTTGTACTTTACAGCAAAGATCCATTTACAGCCAACAGCCCTTTTTCCTTGAGGAAGGTCTGTAACTGTCCAAGTAGCATTTTTCTCTAGTGCACCAATTTCCTCTTCAACAGCCCTTCTCTATTTAGGATCCTTTAGAGCTTCAGCTATGCTTGTGGGAATCTGTTCTTTATCTAAGGTTGCTGTAAATGCTTGAAAAGAAGGCATCAAAGAATTATAGCCAGCAAATTTTTCAATAGGATGTTTGGTGCATTGTCTAACCCTTTTTCTAATAGCAATAGGAAAGTCATCTAAAGTCGAGGACTTACTGATTTCTTCTTCCATTCCGGCAGCTGGACCCAAATCCAATTCTCGGGAAGAATCAAATTGCAAAACAGTCTCAGGGATATTTTTCTTTTTTCTTGTGTAGACACGAAGCTGTTTGGGTGGTGATGCTTGTTGAAGATTTTCAATAGGAGCAGGTGTATTTTCAGGAGGGGTGCTTAAAGTAAGTGTGGATGAGGTAGTAATAGGTATAACAGGAGAATTAATCGGAGTAGTCACAGGTGACAAATCTGTAGGTAAAAGTAAAATTGGTGGCAATTTTAAAGGTTGAGAACGGAAATTAGGAGAAGATACTTGATTGGCTGAAAATCACTCTATGTCTCCCCCTGAATTTCAGCCTGTGTGAAATAAGGATCCTGTTCATAAAAAGTGATATCCATAGTGGTAAAAAATCATTTTGAAGGAGGATGAAAGCATTTGTATCCCTTCTTAAGTGAAGAATATCCAACCAGTGCACATTTTAAGGATTTAGGATCTAACTTGAACTGATGAGGAGCAATGTTTTGGATAAAAACTGTGCAGCCAAAGATTTTAAGTGGCAGAATTGAGGAGATAGGCTTAAAATGAGGAAAGTGCTGTAAAAATATAGATTGAGGTGTTTGAAATTTTAAAACCTTACTAGGCATTCGGTTGATTAAATAGGTAGCCGTTAATAAGGCTTCCCCCCACGGATATTTAGGAACATTGGTAGTAAATAGAAGGGAACGAGTAACTTCTAGGAGATGCCTAGTTTTCCTTTCGGCAATGCCGTTCTGTTGTGGGGTTCCAACACAAGAACTAAGCTGAACTATGCCCTTTTCCCTTAAAAAATTACCCAAAGACCTAGCAAAAAATTCACTGCCATTATCAGATTTAAAGAGCTGGATTTTAGCCCCAAATTGAGTGAGAACCATGTTATAAAATTGTGCAAAAATATCAGCAGTTTCAGATTTGTCTTTTAGCAAATAAGTCCAAGTTATCCTACTGTGATAATCAATGAAAGTGATAAACCACTTACTATGATCAGCATTCTTCACCCGAGAAGGGCCCCAAATATCACTATGGATCAAGGCAAAAGGGTGAGAAGGCTTGTATGGAGAAGGAAAATAAGAAGATTTAGTATGTTTAGCAAGAGAGCAAACTTTGCAAGAAAAAGAGTCTGGTCTTTTATTAATAAATAGATCAGGAAACAATTTAGGAAGGTATTGGAAACTAGGATGGCCTAAACGACAATGCCATAACATAACAGTATCAACTGTATTTAAAGCTGTAAAAGATTTGGAGATCTCGGGTTTAAGAGAGGAAGGGAGGATGTAGAGACCATTCTGCAAGCTGGCCTTACCAATCATCTTCTTCGAGTTCAGTGCCTGCAAAGTACCATCAAGACCGTTAAAGGTTGCGAAGCAGTTAAAGTCTGAGGAAATTTTACTTACGGAAATGAGATTGCAAGCTAGATTTGGTACAAAGAGAACATTAGGAAGTGCAATCTGATCATTGAGAATAACAGTTCCATGGCCTTCTATTTTGCATAAGGAACCATCAACTGTTTTGACAGCTTTACCAAAGGTTTGGAAAAAATTGTGAAATAAGGCTTTATTATCAGTCATATGATCCGTAGCACCAGAATCGAGGATCCAATTAAGAGTGAGCTGAGAGGAAAACAATGCTGTGGAAGAAGGGTTACCTTTTGGTTCTTTCATGACCAGGTTAACCGCACTAGACCCCTGAAACTTTCCAAACAATTTTTGAAGTTCAGCAATCTGCTCTTTGGAGAAGCTTGTGACAGATGTAGCAGCGGCAAGACTGGATTTATTATCTCTGGAGTTCTTTGACTTCCAGTCCTGAGGTTTACCATGAATCTTCCAACACTTTTCCTTGGAGTGGCCAGGCTTTTTGCAATGACCACACCAATGTCTCCCCCGTTTGGAAGAGGGAGATGATTGGTGTGTCACTAAGGCAGATCCTTCAGGAGTCGACTCCGTTTCATTAAGCATCACACTTCATCGACTTTCTTCCTTCTTGACCATAGAGAAGGCCTCTTGAAGGGAGGGAAGTGGAGAAATAGCCAAGACCCTACCGCGAACCTCATCCAGCTCCTTGTTTAGGCCTTGTAGAAATTGAAATAGCCTTCTTTGAGTGACAATTTGTTGATAAAGGGCAGCATCTCTGGGAACTGCCCAATCATGCTGTGCATACAAATCTAATTGCTGCCAAAGAACAGTAAGGGAATTGTAGTAGAGAGTGACGGGCATGGTGCCTTGCTTAAGCGTGGCTGCTTGATTTTCAACATGATATAATTTGGCAATATTATCATTGCTTGAGTAGGTTTCGCGGACAGCACTCTAGATTTCAACAGTTGTGTTGTAAAGGAGAAAATTTCTGCTTATACTTGGGGTCATGGAATTAAGGAGCCAAGTCATAACCTGACCATTGTCACGCATCCACTTAGCAAAACCAGTGTCAGGCACAGCAGGCTGCTTGATTTCACCAGTAACATAGCCGAATCTATCTCTTCCCAAGAGAAAAATCTTAACCGATTGGGACCACTCTAGAAAATTGTTGCCATTTAATCTATGGCAGGTGATATTCAGACCAGACGAGTCTGATTGAGCATCAGAACCAGAAAAATTTTCTGGATTTGAGGTAATCTCCGGAGTAAGAGAAGGATATGTAGAAGAAAAAGTTTCTGACATGGTCTAGGGTGGAAAAGAACCGGAACCTAAACTGATACCATGTAGAATTTAGAGTAAAACTCTGTATTTTCTTATTCAAATACAATAAAACATATTACATCTTTATACAAAACTATGTCTCTAATTTAGGAAACTCTAAAATAGGAAAGAAACTAATAGAGATATGATTCCTTAGAATAAGGGATTGTAAATATTTGCAGAATCCCTTAACTAAGGAAAGATAATCTTACAGAGTCCCTTTACTAAAGGGATGATAATTCCTACATAAAGTGGTGGCCCTGAGTTTTTTTGTTAACGATGGACCGTGAGAAATTGTATTACTTGAATTTTGTTTCAGATAAATAGTAGCTGCTTCTTTCTAGTTGCTGAATGCTGAGAGTTTGTACTGTGTTATCTGCTTGATTTGATGTCTATAATTTTTGCCAAATTGTTTCTTATGATATTCTCTAGGATAAACCTTGTTGAGTACATTTTAGTCAAGAATGTGAGTTTCATTTTGCATTCCTTATATATCCATTTGCATTTGCTAAACATTTATTGTTGTTTCTGCTCGTAAATTTCCAGGGAAAAGGAGTAGTCATTAGAGGGGAGGGACCCAAGGGGGGCCCAGGCATGCCTGAAATGTTGACACCAACTAGTGCAATAATGGGAGCAGGTCTTGGAAAGGTATTGTGGTATTAAGTCCAAGTGATTTGCCACCAATGTCGTATTTTTTGTTAAAGATCTATAAAGATGCTATTCTATACACTTTTCACCGAAAAGGGAAAACAAGATTCAAAATCCCAATTCTATTGTTAATGGAAGCATAAGCCTTGGTGTTTGAGCAGTCCCGAGACTTACCTCTTTTTAGTGTCTTTTCAACTTGAATTACATCTTTCTAATTGCTGATGTAAATATTGTTCCCTTTAAAGTGCTATTTGATTTGAATGTTGCAAGTGAATACTGCAGGATGTTGCATTGCTCACTGATGGTAGATTTTCCGGAGGTTCACATGGATTCGTTGTCGGCCATGTTTGCCCTGAAGCACAGGTGCAGTAATTTCTCATGCACAGATTTACATGATAATTTTGGCACACTAATGAAAGATTAACATCGTGCATTTTTAGTCCTTGTGATCCTTCTGGTGTTTCTTTCTGTCTTAGCATAACAATATGCTTTATCCTGCATCTTGGACAAAATCGAAGCTCTGAAATAGTTTAAAATTATGAAATTAATGAATAAAATTATGGAATATGAAGCTCACCTTATTCATAGGCAACAAACTAGTGAAATGGGTAAAGTGTGATAATGAAACATGATGATTAATATCGGCATTGTTTTGAAAGGAGGGTGGCCCCATTGGTCTAATCCAGAATGGGGACGTCATCAGCATTGATGTTCAGAAGAGGGCCATAATGTTCAGTTGACGGATGATGAACTAAATGAGCGAGGAAAGACATGGACTCCACCTCCTTACAAGGCTAACAGAGGAACTTTGCATAAGGTGAGGCTGATGATCTGCATTTTGCCTATGTTAGTAATAGGTGTCTCATCTCTGATTGTGTATGAACATCTCTGTTTTTCATTTTCAGTACATCAAGAATGTGCAATCGGCTTCCATGGGATGTGTTACAGACGAATAAGCAATAGCCAAAAGGATAAACTGGTAAAGATTATAGAGTGAAAATAGGCTTGAATCCGTGCTCACTCCATTGTGATGCACGAGGTTTTTTTGCAGCTCAGGCCTGGTTTAAACTTCTTGCTACAAATTTTTAGGTTTAATGTTAATTGGTTTAAACTTTCTGAGTTGGATGTTTGATATAGGCCCTTGTTATTTTTTTTCTTCGTATCTAATCTCATGCGGGGTTTACGATTTCTGATGAGGTTGCCTGTGTGTAGATCTTGTGAGGGAGTTATGTTGGGGTTTCACCCATTTTCACTTTTAGGCAATGTTATTTGAACCGGACCGGACTGGACTGGCCAGTTGGATCGGGAATCAACCAGTGTACCAAGGCTTTGAACCAATTGACTTGAGAATCGGTAAGGATTGGTTGAATTGGGTAAAAACACTGGTTGAATCGGATTGTTTATTTTTTGAATTTTTAATTACTTTTAATCTAATCGGTTGAACTAATCGGATCAACGAATCAATAGTCTAATTGGTTCAACCATTGGTTCAATTTAAAAAACATTGCTTTTAGGTTAAATATTTAACAAACCTGGATTGGATTTTCATGGGATGGATTATACTGAACTAAATTATTTTGAGTTTAGGTTTTATCAAGTTAAATTTGTTTACTAAAATGCAAAAAGTAAATAATAACATAATATCATGGTTGGAGGTCTTAGGTTCAACTTTTTTACTATGTGTGAGTTCTTTTACATTTATTCTAGGTTTAGTTTAAGTTTAGAGGTATTTTAGTTATTAGTGTGATAGTGTTGTGGACGGAGTTTATGTAAATAATCACATTTTTAATAAAATCTTGAAAATTATCTTAGATTCTTAGAATATGATCAATGCTATGTACTATTACAATATTATAACAATACAGGTGTAATATAATTAAAAAAAAACCCTCAATAATAAATTGAGGCTTTACTTAAAAAAATATTTAATTGAACCTTTAATAGAAAATAAACAATAATTTAAAACCTTCAATTGCATAATTTAGTAATTTAGTGAAAGTACTTGACGATATTAACTTTGTTCTCATTAAGTTGACATGGTGAATGTTATGAAATATTACAGTTTTTTTTTTTTCTTTAGAGTTCTTATATTTTGGTTCACATGGAGGTGTATTCTTAATAATTTTATATGATTTAAAATAATAATAATAGAATCAATTTAGAAAAAAGTTTTGTTATGAATTAAAAGAATTGAGAGAGTAAAAGTAAAAGAAGAGAACAAATATTTATTTGATGTGTACAATGCTTTTTTAAAGTTTATATTTATAGATATAAGAAATATAAATGAAATAAAACTTTAAACTACAAAAATCTTAACGTATAGTAAATTTAACATTTACTTAATGATAAGATATTCATAATATTCTCCCATAACGTGTGTCGTTAAAATATTACTAAAATAAAATCCTATTAAAAAAAATGTTATTGAATGAGAGAGTACACTTATATATATATATATATATATATATATATATTATGTTGCCTCATTACAAACCTTATCAGGTAAATCTAATGGGGCAAAATCTCAATTAAGGGAAAAATAGTACAATACGTATTTAGTCCCCCTCATGACAATATCACATGATATCTCACATCTATGTATTCAATCTTGAATATTAACTTTTTAAATGATCACTTAAATGTATTTGTTAAATATTTATATCATTATTCTTTTGAAAGTCAAGGATGAGGAAAAATTTTGGAAAAATATATTTTGATCTTTTCAGTAGTTTCAATAGTAATTATAACAAACATTGATCATGATTATTCTATAAAAATGCATATAAGTATTTTGGATCATTTTGTAATTTTCCTTCAACTACTATTCATTGAGTTATATTTACCACATATATTCAAATAATTTCAATTCATATAAATATTTACGCAAACATATTGAACAGTTTTTCAGGAATTTCTATATGCATCTAGCATTCTAAATCCTTCAAGGATTATAAACTTCATTATATAATGATTTGATTGTAACAACAACTATTAGACACCTGTCAAATCTTTCATGAAGTACCAAACTAATAAGATATTTAAATGTTATTGTATTAACCACAAAAGAATATTATACCTTTCATAATCAATGTCAGGACTTAGCAAAAAATTTCTTTTTTTTTTTATTTTGTTTTCACGAAACTACTTATTTGTATCACACTAGCTTTATACCTTTAGACATTTGGATTGTTGGTTCAATAATTTTACAAATTTAATACTACTTGAATTGCGTCTTTTCATTTTTGACCAGTTTATTTCATGTTTATATTTCTCCACAATTTTATTCAATATCTTTATTTTCTTTTATTATTTCAATATTGCAAAAAACATTGTTGATAACTTTTCATTTCTATGGTTCCATATTTTCTCGTAATAATATAATTTATCGAGATCTCTTTATTTTCATTACTTTCATCTTTAATTTCAAGTGCCTAAATCTCTTTTGGAGTTTTAATAATTAGTTATGTCTTGGGTCTCTTTAGGAGCAATGTAACACCCCTTCCTCGGCTCGGTCGTCGAACTTGAGCAATAGGATGTTACGAACAAATACTAAACAATTACATTTAATTACAGATAAAAAAACTCAACTAAATATCATTTCATCACATAAGAACAAGTATATCCTGCAATTAATATCGAACTTACGAAAACTTTAAACCAACTCGGCAACAAATAGGGATTAAATTGAAATTAAAATGCAATGATGGTAAAAATCTACAAACAGGGGTCACACGACCGTGTGCGAAAGCTTAGCCCGTGTGTGGTGGACCATACGGTCGTGTCACTAAACCGTGTATAAGAGTCGTGCTCATGTGAGATAGGCCACAAGGCCGTATGGATGGGTCACACGACCGTGTGAGCAAACCGTGTAACTCTCTATGCCAATCTGCACCAAAATCACTTAAATTTTTACAGACAACACGGTCGTGCCATGAGCCCATGTATGACACACGGTTGTGTGCTAGCCAGTGTGTGCCTAAAAAATGCCCTTTTTAAGCAAGCTATTCAACCATGGACACTTAAGCCACAAGCCATCATTTAAACCACATTTCAATCAATTCAAAAGCATTCATATCGACCAAAATCATCATTTATATTAACAATCTTAAGTGCCTAACCAATATGCCACAATGGGCACCTCAATCATCAATTTAAAATTCAACCAAAAGAGCACATACATACCAAACATTTAAGCATTCAATGACACTTTCACTATCATTTAATTAAGCACCAAATAATCATTCAAGCAATCTCATACTTAAGCACCAAGCTTACCAAATCATTTCAAACATACCTAAACTTATAACCCATCTTTGTGCACCTATTATCTAGCATATCATTTAGAGACCATCAAAGTAAGCAATATCCAAGTCAAACTTCTCATTAAGATACCATCTTCATGACTAATGTCATCATACGCATTTTTACATAAACATAATCTCAAAATGCCAAACTCACTCAAGATATAACATTTGCACAAACTAAGATTTCCTAGGTACATTTCACACATAACCAAACCTTAGTGTGGTCAAAAGACTACAGAATCAATACCGAGATAGTGTGAGCTTCTTATTGATCTGCCGGACACGTTTCGCAAGTTGACACTACAGGGAAAAAGGAAATAAGGGAGTAAGCATTATAATTGCGTAGTAAGTTCACAGGTATAAAAATCAAGTAACTTACCTCCGGTTATAATTATACACTACATGCTACTTAACTTGGTAAAGTTTGCCTATCATGACAAATCACATATAAAAAAGGTGAGTTCAACATTTATCAAATCATATAGTAACTCAATCATATAATATTTCAATTCACTTATTCAATATTTATTACCATTCATAAAATAAAATAATCATTTAAATCAATTCACTATCTTAACTTATCATACAATCTATTTATCTACAATACATCCCATTTCAAATTAATGTTAATATTGATTTTCATTTCATAATTTGAATTTTCAATCCAAATCATAGTAATTCATTTTTATGCCAAATAGATATTGAATGTTAATTAAATATCAATCATTACTTTATTCCATCTAATTCTGGATCACATTCATTGATTTATCATGTTTTCATATTGGCCCTTTAGGCTTGTATAAATGATTCTCAATATGTATATTTATCATTCGATCATCATATCATCTCATTTCACAAATAGACATTTCATTTCACATTTCTATTTCATTTCTTATCCATTTGCCATCTCAATATCAAATGCCACATCTTACATTTAATTTTACAATTTCATGGATTTCAAAAGCTTATTCATTATCATCATTTTTTATCTTTTATCTTCCTATTAACATGTCTTGGACGGATACACAAATCCAACCAACACACCAGTTTGACACTCAATGCCTCATCGGATAAATCCAAAGCAAATAGTTGCACCCAGCGCTTATCAAATAGTTTGACACTCAGAGTGGGTTTGGATGGGCGATTGAGTGCGGTGCGGTGCATTTAGCTTACTTTTTGTCTCACGCTACAATATCGTTACAGTATCTAATCTCACCGCCACCGCTGTTTTTACACTAACCGCAGGTAAACGCACCGCCCATCCAAACCCACCCTCACTGTCTCATCGGTATAACCGAAGCAATTTGACACCCAAAGCTTCATCGACTTGTAATTGAAGTAACCTTGAACTCTTCTTATCATATGGCATGCCAACTATATTCGACTCTGCCCGAACAGTTAATAAGGTATTCATTACTCAATTTATTATCAACCAACATCTCAATTAACCAAATCAAGAATTCCATACATATATCATAGCTCATCACCATATTAGTAGAATTCTGCATTTCAAATAATATTTGATATTTTTAAATCTATTCAATTCAGTTCTTTTCACATACAACCAATTTAAATCGAATCAATTTAGCTTATTTTTATCAAATCATCACTTTATCACATAACATATCATATTTTAGTCCAATTTAAAGTCAATTCCTTAATTTATCAAATTATACTATCTTCAATTATGTTCAATTTAATATTCTATCTCACTTTTTTGTATCGAATTGTAAACGACCAGAATTTCAATTAAACATATTTACAACTATAATTTTGAATACATAAAAATTGAACACAAACATATTGTATGAACCTACCTAATACAACCAACAAGCAAATTTGTTCGTAGGGATTATTTTACAATTTTCCCTTTTTCTTGATTTTTTTCCGTACGATTCAATTCTTGATCTATATAATAATTAAATTCAATTTATTAAATTAAAATATATTATCATATTCATTTTTATGTATGTGACTTATAATTTCCAATTTACAAATTTTTCTCAAACTTTTACACATTATTCAATTTAGTCCCTAAAACCAAAACTATTAAAAAATTCAAATTTAAGACTCAATACACATAACCGATTCTAACTTTATCCATAATCAACCTTCACTCAATTAAAATTACAATATTTTCATACTAAGTTTAACATTTTTACATATTAGTCCTTAAATGCAAAACTAACAAAATTCACTTAACAAAATAGTCCAAAAATATTTCCAAGCTTTAAATTCTTCCATTTAACATCAAGTACATCCAAAAATCATCAATGATAATTTTAACAAACTTTAACAATTTTAAAAATAGAGATACGAGTTAACTGCAACGATCTTAAAAACATAAAAATTATTAAAAACGGACTTTAGAAAGCTTACCATGCATGGCCGAATGTCTAAATGTGTTTAAAGCTTTTTGGTTTCTTCAACAATTGTGGTGTTTTGGTATTGTAAGAAGATGATGAATGAAGGCCACTTTTTCTTTCACGTTTTAATGTTTTTTATTTTAATTAAATTTTAACTTAATTAATAAAATATGCTATAAAAATATGCACTAACCGTACAAGCCATTTCATTATTAAACCCTCAAACATTATGAATTAAACATTTTGATAAATAAAAATCAATATTAATCAAATTTTATTATTTTTACGATTTAACCCTTTTTTTCATTAATTAATCATTTAATCACTAAAATTTTTGGACCAAACTTCAATTCACCTATATAAAAGCTCCGTAAATATTTAATAAAAATATTCACGGGCTCGAATTATAAAAAGAGGTCTCGATACCTCATTTTTCAAAACCACTTGACTTTCAGTACGCACCACTTGTACCTTCACTACAATTTTTGGACCAAACTTCAATTCACCTATATAAAAGTTCCATAAATATTTAATAAAAATATTCACAGGCTTGATTTACGAAAACGAGGTCCTGATACCTCATTTTTCAAAATCACTTGACTTTCGGTACACACCACTTGTACCTTGACTAACTGACCAATTAATAAAATCCATTAAATCCCAATTCACTATTATACTATATTTAACTGACAAATATTAATTAAATATATCTATGGACTCTCTTGTCAAATTTGTGGCCCCGAAACCATTGTTTCCGACACCACTGAAAAATTGGTTATTACAAGCACTCGCCTCCACTATATGACTATCTATATTTATTATTTTCTTGTACAATATTTTTCATATTTGGAACCAGTTAATCTACCATGCTTCAGGCATGCACTAGGCTCATTTATTCTATCACGTTGTCCTACTAGGACTTCAATTCAAATAAAAACATTAGCTAATATATAACACTTGATTATTCTCATTAGGTTAATAAATACATCTGGTAGTTAACTTGCAACAAAGTGAATTATCCTTTTTGGACTTCTGATTCAAATTACTTTTTATGAGGATCTATATAATGATAGTTCATTCTAAGTAATTCTTTCATCTAGCTAATATTTCTCTCCCCCTAAATTTAGAAAAAAAATGTCAAATCAAAATAATAATAAACTCATATCATAATTAAATTTTCAATTTGTTTAAAACATCTAATAATATAAGGAGATTCATAATTAATATATATTCCCAATATTTTTTGAATACCCATTTTGCACATTGTGGTGGAGCAACTAAAACATACATCGCACATTAAAAATTTCTAATTCTAAAATGGGTTGTATTTGGCTATTGACCAAAAGACAATTGCAACAAGGAGTTTTAGCGTAACTTGGTGCGTACAAGTGTCGATTCATGTAAATTATCATATCTTTATTTATATACAAAAGTTTTGTTCTCAATAGATATGGTTTAGTTACTAGTTGGAGTAATTTACTTCATACATTCTACTAAACCATATGTATAAACAATAAACTTTTTGCGATAGTTACTCACACTGAAAATTTAACATTCAATAATCATTGAAAGTTTGAGAAATAAGCTCACCAACATTAGCAACAATTGTCTTGATTGCATATTTGAAAGCTTTGTTCTTAAACAAATCATTAAACAAGTAATCTTGCAAACTACTGGTTGCAAGTTGATAACTCACATGTGATTTACTTGTAGTTGCATCTACCAAAATCATATCAAAACATCCATTTGTTGGATAAACGGACCCATATTTGTAATTCTCCTAACTCGTATCCGTCGTTGGAATAGGGTTTCAGAGTATTACCGAGTAACCATAATCTAAATCATTCATTTTCAAACATTTCAAAAATCATAATATAATTCATCATTAACATGCATAGAATCCCTTATTAAAGCCTTTGAGGGCTTAAAATCACTTGAGAAACGATTTGGGACTAAATCGGGAACATTTGAAAATTTTAGGAAAAAGTTAGAAAAATTTCACTGCAGGGGTCACACGGCCGTGTCCCAGCCCGTGTCTGTGCATGTGTAACTCACTGACTTGGGTCACACGACCAAGTCACATGCCCGGGTGCCAGGTTGTGTACCCTTTGAAATGGCCTCACATACCTATGTGCTAGCCATGTGGCTCATACGGCCAAGTCACACGCCCGTGTGGACCTAAAATGTGCCTTAAACAACAAGTTTACCATTTCCTACTTGCTTGGGTATTAAGCAACTACAAAAACCATTTGTTTAACCTATTCAAAAAACGATCAAACACACTCAAAACATGTCAAAACAACCATCCTAAGTGCCTAACCAATGTACCCTCATTGGTACCACATTTATATCATCAAAACATATCATTAATACATCATTCAAATCCAAATTATAAACATACCAAAACTACTCCATTTAGCCTAGTTCATAGCCACCTAAACATCAACTAAAATTCACAAACACCTAACCTATCTTGGTTCAATTCAACATACCATATTATGGCATCAAACACATGATTACATATACACCAACCAACATTACACCTATAGCTTTATTTACAATCCATCCACAAAATAACTATCAACTAGACATCCTAGGTACATGCCAACACAAAAGATCAACATCACCACATTTGAGATCGGGGTCATTGCTGGATGCTGAATCGGCGATCAAAAGTGAAGTACCTAACTTGCACACGAAAAACAAAACCGTATGCTGAGTAAAACTTAGTGATATTTCTATAATCCGAACATTTAAAGACAATAAAATACAAAATGCACAATTGAATTATAAACACATATTAATAACCAAGATCACAACTATCATATGCCAACCTTTTGAATTCATGCATATTAGCACATGATTTCATACTATACTCAAATTGCACATGCTAACATCTTTTATTTGATTAACAATGTCCCAATTCACACAATTGCTATATATATATAGCTATTCACATATCAAACCAAAATTGTTTGTACATTGGCATTAGCCATTCAATACTCAATTCATGAGTACATAGCTCATGTATCTCATTTAGTCACAACATATCTCATTTTCATGTTTCAAATCACTATTCGATTTTCAATTCACATACAATATCATCCAATATCAATTATAGAACCATTTTATTTAATTACCCCTATTAACACGACTCGGACGGATACACTGATCCAACCAACACACCAGTTTGGCACCCAGTGCCTCATTGGATAAATCCGAAGTAATAACTACGCCCAGCGCTATATACATTGACACCCAGTGTCTTATCAGTTAAACCGAAGTAAATTGGCACCCAGTGCCTCATCGACTCAAAGTCAAAGAAATCCCTGAACTCTTCCTATCCTATGGCATACCATCTATATTTGACTTAGCCCTATACAATTAATAGGGTTTAATTTCACTCCAATACAACTAATATCCAAAATCAAGTTTCCATATAATCACATATACACATGAATTCAATTCAATCTATAATAATCAATATCCAACTTTCACATTTGCACATATATTCATTTCAATTCAATAATCAATACATTCATAATGTATATACCAATTCAATCCATTTCAATCAACTATCAAAATGTCAAATACTCACCTCAAACACTTACCATATGGATTAAATCGAATTACAACAATTAACAACTAAGTTCGAATTATAGAAATACAAATCGTGGATTCCGAGCTATTCGACATCGATTTTATCCTTCCCCTTTGTAGTCGAGGATTCCGAAATGATGTTAGCTACAAAATTAAAACAATTAAAATTCATCAATACAACACAATTCAATTTCATATTAAATATTTCAATTTTTACTCAATATTTGCCTAAATTCCAATTTAGTCCCTAAACCAGGACTAATTTTTATTCTTCACATTTAATTCTATATCTTTATACAAATTTCACTTTAAACTAAATTTAACACCTTATTTTCAATTAAACCCCTAAATTTCAAATTTTTCACAATTTAGTCCCTATTACTCAAAATGTACAATTTGTTCTACAATTTAATCATTTTCCATTTCTAGCTTAAAAATCTATCAATTTAATCCCTAATACCAAAACTATTTAATAATAACAACATTTAAAATCTTAATCAATGGTAAAATTACAACATGGGTCGGGTAGTACTAAACACCAGGATTCCAAAAACATAAAAATTACAAGAAAATGGACTAAATTAACTAACCAATTGAACTTTGAAAGTCTAAAACCCTTATGTGCCGTCCAATTTTGCTTCTTTCTTTTTATTTTCGAAATTGCATGTAAAAGAGAATGTTCATTCTTTTTCATGCCACTTTCTTCTTATTCATTTCATTTTACTTTAATTTTTATTTATTATTATAACTATCATTATTATTTTAAAACTTATAAATATAAATTATATTTCATTCATTAAACATATAAATATATTAAATTACCATATATATTTACTACAACCATCAATGTCGTCCACTATACATATATAAAGGTATATTTACTACTTTAATCCCTTAATTAATTTTGAATCTATAATTTAACTTTCACCCTATACACAATTTAGTCCTTAAGCTATAATAACTTTAATTCAAGTAAATTCGCTTAATCGGAACCTAATTAACTACACAGCTAATAAATATTTACGAGTCCAATTTACGGGAACAGTGTCCCGGGAATGCGCTTTCCCACACCCCTGACTATAGGGTCGTTATAATATTTCTTTTAGAAATGCTAGAGATTCAATCTCAATTTTTGTAAGTGAGGTTCTAATAATTCATATTCTTTGAGAACAAGCAACACTTAAAAATTCTTTAAACTAAATAATCTTTAGATTCTTTAATAAATTTTCATGTAAATTCTTATTTTACTGCATCATTATTGATCAGATGGTCTAATTGGTCATGACAACTATTTAGTATATTTGGACTATTAAACTTTCAATTTACTATGCAAGTGATTCAACAATACTAAGGTAAACTTCTGGTTTACTATCGCATGAGATTTAACCATACATATAGATATACTAGTATTGTATTGAAGAAAAAACCAAATTAATAAGTCTGGAGATAGTTATGAAGTTCATCTTCGAAGCATCCGAATCTAAAACATACGCAATACAATAAAATCATAGCCTAAACTACATGTATTGTTGGAACTAAAATATATCAATTTTCAAAATTCTTGTAACACTCCATACCCTGTCCGGTTGCCAAGCCTGAATACTAGGACGCTATACCACCACCACACATCATTTACTTAGTAAACAATTTCACAAGTAACCAATCGTCATCTTTATTCAATCATATGTATGAGTTGTAGTTGTTCAACCACTTTTTATCGTTAAAACATGCCATACATACACTAAGGGTATTAAAAACATCAATCAAACCTACAAATGGGCCAAATTGAAAAATTTCCAAAACTGTTACGTAGGTATCGATACTGTCTCAGGGGTATCAATATTTTCTTTAAGTGGTATCGATACCACATGGAAAATCGATACCAAACTAGCATTCTATTTCTTACCAAATATCAAAACATTGAAAAGTATTAATACCTTTTGCAAGGTATCGATAAACTTTCCCTGAGGATCGATACTCGAGCCAAAGTATCGATACCAATTCCATATTTTGTTTCCCTGCAACTTAAAAAATGTAAAGGTATCGTTTTTTTTAAAAAATCAAATATCGATACCTCTGCTCCAGATTATAAAATCTCAGCATACTCCAAACATTAAAACCATTCAAACTTAATCCTAAACAACATGCTTCATTCACCTAGTTAAAGAAACATCAAAATATTTGAAATAGTAGTCCCAATATTATATTCAAGTCCATATACTTCCAAACATAAATAGCATGCAAACAACCCAAAAATTGACTTAGCAAAACCAATATAAAATCTACCACATTGTCTTAAACTCCCATATCAAAATAACCATTAACACCTACTATAGCGACTAAAGAATGGCTTGGATTAGTCCCTTGAAGGCCACACAACTCACACCGAAAATGCAACTACTCTGCAAAGGTTAAAATGGTGTGGGTGGGCTTAACAAACTCAGTGAATGCTTAGGATGACCATTACGTAAACAAGTCATTATGCATCAACTAAACAAGCATATCTTGTATTCATAACATATTTAAGTTTGACATCATATTTCACACATTTAACCATATGATTATTTAAGCATATATCACAACACAAATAAACCATATTTAGTCACATTCAATCATATTATAAGATAGTTTGGCTATTGAGGTTATGAAACATAATGTGGACTCTATCACCACACATCGGATACACGGATCTCTAACACACCAATAATGACTCATAGAGTCGTACATGTCCAATAAATGTAGTGTATAGCTAACACTCTCTGTAACACCCCTCGCCCGAGTTCGATGCCAGAATCGGGTTTAAGGCATTACCTAACTTATATTGCTTAAACATAACAAATCGGGCTATAAGATTTCATCTGAACCCGTCATTTAATCATTCTCGGCCCACGAGGCCCTAAACATACCTCCGAGAGGTTTGGGAGTTTAATCAGGAACTTTTACGAACTTGGAAAACTTTTCTTTAAAACAGGGGCCACACGCCCGTGTTGGTCTAGGGACACGCCCATGTGCCCCTAAGACATGCCCGTGTCTTCCGCCCGTGGTCGATCTTGACCAAAACACACGACCTAGACACACCCGTGTCTTCTACTCGTGGAACTCTCTAACTATGACATCATTAACCCTTTATTAGCACATGCCTGTGTGGCTGGCCCGTGGTCACCTCTGATTAATCCACACGATCAGTTGCACGCCCGTGTGCTACAACCACGTGGCGATTTAAATTCCAATCCTAGGTGCAGACTTCACACGGCCAAGGCACACGCCCATGGACTGACCGTGTGTCACACATGGCCTAGACACACGCCCGTGTGCCTATCCATGTGTACAAGAACAAGGCTATTCGCCAAGCTCTCTGCTTTCCCTTAGTTCAAACCATACAAATCCGTTTAACTTATCAATAAACAACTCATAACCCAAAGGCACATCTAAGAACTCATCAAGACATCCATACACAAGGGCATACACTTCATGAAAATCATCTTCATTAAGCAAAAGAATTTTCTAAGTATTGGCCTAACTTTAAGACCATTTACAAAATGACTTTAGTAACATATATAACCAACACTTTGGCTAACAATTACAACTTAACAAAATACTCGAGTCCTATACATCTCATACTCAAAATAAGTCTAATTTGTTATACCAAAGTGATGTCGATAGTGTGATTTCTGAACTCCGACGATCCATGTTCCTCGAGTTATCTTGGCAATACTACAAGGAAAAAGGGAAATGAAAGGGGTAAGCATATAACTTAGTAAGTTTGCATGGAAATAATTAGCAACAATAAGCTCATAATATAATCCATCCATGGCATTGACTAACCATACACAAGTCATAGGCTCCCTGCTATACTTACTTACAATTGCCTTTATTGAGCACATACCGTGCCACACCTTGTAATCATTTCTTCGTGACTCATTCACGAGTACCTGTTTTCACTCAATCATGTGACTTTAGTACAATTCTCATTTCTACTTCTATACTCATCTACTTATCCCATTAATCACTAGGGACAGTCAAAGACACAATTTCATTGTCCTTAATTTAGGTACAAAGCCAATGCGTAACACTCCAGACCCTGCCTAGAAGTTAGGCCTGAATACAGCGTGTCACATCAAAGGCATATTTCAAAACAATTTTGCTAAGTTAAATTTTAGGGTCCAAAAGCCCAAAACCCATGAGTCTTGTTAAGTAATGATGAAAGCCCATTTTATAGCTTTAAGTATTTCAGAAACCAAGTTTAAGCATAAGAAATTTACTTAAGTTTAATCATTAAGTAAATAGTTAAAACATCAAAACCCAAAATTTAAAATCAAATCAAAGTATGAGGCCTTATTACATCCAACGAAAGTAAAGCAACTAAAACCATGTCCTTTGAAACAAATAAATAAAAATAAAAATTTAAACATCTTGTAGTGTGGCCATCTCTGAGTCCTCTTCCACGTCGAGTCGTTTACTAAGGATTACCTAAAACATTAAATAAAGGATGTGAGTTTCGAAACTCAGTGTGTACAACCCTTGGCAATCAAATCAACATACAAATATTCACATTGGGCCTAAGCCCTATCGAAATTGGTGGTCTTGGGCCTTAGCCCACAATGACCTCATATCATATCATATGCAAAAGAAGGTAATGCAAAACCCTCCCAAAAATCCATCCGCTACACGCCATTTCCCTTCCAACCCTACACACCTGTGGGGATTTCTAAATCGACCCACACATCCTCTACACACCAAAGGTAGCACTCACAGCGGCACTACTCAATGTTGCAGCAAAGCTGCTAATCATATAATGGGCTTAAAGCCACCGGTGGATCCACGGTCGTCAAGCGACTATGCGATCCGTACCATAATTCCCACCCATATGCATCCTAAGCAGAATATCATATGAATGCATCAAACACATAAGTAACATCCATAAACTTATACTCATCACATAGGGGTATTTTAATCATTTCACAACCCAAGGGTATTTATGTAAATCTACTCTACGGGGGTATCTAGGTAATTTTGTAAATTAGAGGTACTTTGGAAATTTTGTAAATCAGAGATGTTTTGGTAATTTTGCAAATTAAGAGTATCCTGGTAATTTCACAATTCGAGGCTATCTTAGTGATTTTTCAAACCAAGGGTATTTTGGTAATTTCAAATCAGGGGTATTTTAGTAACTTTACAAATCTAGGGTATTTGGTCCCTCTCGGGTTTTAGTTATGAACTTTGGCCCATTAACAAGTCCTTGCGGCTAAAGTGAACAGACACTATACACCAGGTAGGATTCCAGAGAAGAGGAGGTGGGCCGCTAGGGCGTTTAAGTACCAAGCTCTCCCTAGATCTAATCCTAGACATGCATATGCCCGTTACCACACTCTAACCTAGCGACTTGCCCACGGACATGTTTCATTATTAGAAAGTCATATGCGGTTTAAGAGTTGTTCAGTACTAAGCCTAAAGTCTATAAAACCCTAGCATACTAGTCTACGTCCCCATAAAGCCCATCAAACCCATTTCACGTTCATATAACCCATAATGGCCACGTCACATCTTTATGGCCCACTAGGCCCAAGTCTCAGTCATATGGCCCATTAGGCCCAAAACAATTTCAGATCATGTAACATGCTTGCTTAACCCAATTCATATAATTAAATCAAACCATTTTGTCAAACTTAGCCTCAGGGCCCACCGGGCCCATTTAGCCACTTTAGGCTTTTCGGCTTTTTGGCATTGTCGGATTCGTGTGTGCATAGTGTTTGTACACACCTAGATACCGCGACGTGCTATTCTATCCTTAGCCTTGATCCTACAACCAACCAACCTTCAATCAACCACTCATACTTAATCAAAATATTTGCTCAAAAGCCGAAACCTTACCGTAACCTTATCGTGTACCACCGGGTTCTAATGGCCCTTCCTTCGCTACTAATCACAAATGCTCCCTAGATCTGCACTCACACATATACCATCAAAATTCGGGTGACTCGTAATCCACACAAGCCATCCACACATTCGGCCATTCACTTCAACATAATTGAGTTGAGTATCCTTACCCTTGCTAATGGTCCTACCATGCTTGCGATCTCCGATCCTTATCCTTGTTAATACAAGATCACCAATAATGAAAAATTAGATCGCCCTTTTGGCTTTTAATAAAACATACTGAGGGGAGTTAACAGAATACTTACCGAATCCAACCTTAGATCTACGGCCTAGATAACTACCGAACGAGATTCGACTATTAACCTTGACTGAGAGTAGCTACCAACTGATTTGTGATAGAGAAAAACAACAAAGATTCGTAACTAATGGGGACTTCAGCAAGGAAGGATGATGGTAATTCGGCAAAGAAGAGAATTTGGCTATAGGGGAATTTGGCTTTCAGAGAAAGAAGAAGAACACAACTCTAATAGGAATTTAAGCAAAAAGAATGATGGGTTTTCTTTTCGGCAAATGAAAGAATTTGGCTGAGGAGGAGAAAAGGAAGAAATAACAGAACCCAAGGAACCCTTCAATGAATTCGGCACCCCTTTTTATAGCCAAAGCCGAATCCTACCTTCCCCCTACAATCCCATTCAGCACCAACTCCTCCCTCTCCTCATCTTCTGACTTTTCTCCTTGATAACACCTTAATCTTATCCAAAATTTCCTCCACATCCAACACACCTGTTTACTTCAAACTCTCCATGGCAAGAGTTCAAAACCAACACAACTCTGGCCGTCCATACAGTAAAATAAACACTCCACAAAATACCACTCCTAAGCCTCGAACCTTGGACCTCTTCAGCTTACGACACGCCACCTTATAGCTCCAAAGTGACGCCACTTACCACTGGACCACAAGCCCATTTGTGTCCTATTTCTTCTTCATTTATTAAAAATGCCTACTAACTGAAGTCACTATTCCCTAAGGCTAAAACCAAAATTTTTCCTTTACCCTTACTTGATCCCAGGACATCTCCAACACCCCTAGACACTCCAAATTCATTAATCCTCAAAGCCCACATGCCAATTGTCATTTTTCTCGCTCACTTAAAAAAATTTCTGAAATCCAAAGCCTAATAGGCCCAATTCTTCTAGGCCCAACTTCGGGGCATTACACAATGCCACATCCCCGAGGTGGTCTTATATGGAGTCACCTCTAAATGCCAGTGCTATATCTCGGATATGGTCCTATATGGATTATCACATCAAGTATCGATGCCATATCTCGGATATGGTCTTATACGGGATCCCAATTCGGTGCCGAGGCCATGTACCGGACATGGTCTTATAGGGACCCTTTTCTATCTCATCTCTCGATGATAGCATTTTCATATTCAATATGGTCCACTACGACTTCATCATCTCATTCAGCATTAACTACTCAATTTAATAGAGTCCCATACATCAATATAACGCCAAGCATTCTCAACATGCTAACATAACTGTTGAATCTATCACATACAAACTTACCTCGTTTTCAAATGAGCCAACTCGTCAGTCTAGTCCGAGACTTTGTTCTTTCCCTGATCGAGGCGGATTCTCGGTTTTTCTTACTCTATAATAGCAATTTAGCTCATTTTAATCACCACATTAATAAAATCATTTCAATAATCATGCTTTGGAAAAATTACTATTTTACCCTTAGACTTTGGCAAAATTACCATTTTCCTCTAGGCTCGAAATTAAATTCTAATCACATTTCTACCTTCATCAAGCCTAGGTGAACATTTAATACTCTTATAACTATCATCAAAACTCAACATTTCACATACTTACTACAAATTTTATAACCTTTTCATCAAGGTTCTTTTTGGTATTGTCATGACAACACCTTTCACAAAAGTTGTTCATCTAACAACTAAGACTCATTTTCTTCCATGAAAATGCAGCAATTAATAATGATAGCTCTCATGGAAAAACTCTAAACTCTTCAACATATTGCACATTGGTCCCCTCATTTGAAAGCATAAGCTTTAGGGGTCTCAAAAGTACAATTATTTTCAAGAAAAGATCACTAGAACACTTACTTATGAAGAGAAGAGTGTGCTGAAATTTTTGAAGCTTCCAACCCCTATTTTGTTGCTATTTTCGGTGGAGAAAGATGATGACTTCTCTTTCTTTATTCTAATATTAAACTAGTCAAATTGGTCACCAACTTTCACCAATTTTGACCAACATTGTTCATCTTTGTCTCCTATGTTAGCCTATGGTCGGCCAAGCAACTATTGGGGTCTAATTGCCTTTTAAAGACCTCCAATTATCAATCTATGGCTATTTGGTACCTTTAATTTATAAAATGGAACTTTCGCACTTAGCGATTTAGTCCTTTTTCGCAATTAATCAATAAATCGCTAAAATTAAAGTATCAAAATTCTCATGTACATATACCATCATGCTCTGACTCATAAAATGACGTGCAAATAAATTTCTCTAATCTTGGGTTAGCGATCTCGAGATCACTGTTCCGACTAGCCCCTAAATCGGGCTATTACACTCTCCAACACACCAAACACACATATCCTGGTAAATGGAGCTTAGCTCACATTCCCTTCTCTCTCCAAAAACTGTCCCTAGGCTTCAACGCCCAAAAATCACATCACAAAGGTGAGTAGTCACAATCTTATGGCATGCCAACTATATCCAACAGTCTCATAACAAGACAAGGCTAAAATATCCACATTATTATCACATATTAACTTATCAATTTTCCATACATATTCACTATATATTCACATTATTAGCATATTGTAAACACTGTCACATGCCATGAATAACATACCCACATATTTACTGTCACATGGCATGAACAACACACCCTCATATTCACTTTCACATAAATCATCATAAGCTTACAGCATATGTCATAACAATCTCATATGTGTTCATAATTTCACAATTTCACAAGCATACATATATCACATTTAATCATAGGCGCAAGAACACTTACTCTCAGAATTTAGAGTAGGGGTTTAGGCTACCTCTAAATTCCCAATTACAAAATAAATCATCTACGAGCAGTGATTCCAAAACACTCACCAAATATCAACTTTTACCGAAAATCGAGAGCTCGAACTAGCTCTTCCTCTAACTTGTAGAAGGCTCTAATGAACCCGAGGCTTCACACATAACAATCAGACATTAAACACAGTCAAATGATAGCCAAGGACCTACTTAAACTAACCAAAACACAAGCCTAAGCTACCTTCTCATGTAACCAAACCTTTTAGCATGACGGACTTAAAACGTAAATATCTCGACCTACACTTAACCTTTTCGCATGAAACAAGTTTCATTCATCCCCATCTTTATCTACGACTAAACCCCAACCTTTAAACCACACAAAACTACATGTTTCAAGGTATCAACATTTTTCGACAAGTTTTGACCATAATAACAAAAAATCATTAAAACACAAGAAATCCCTAGTGAAACTTCGAATTAATTTTAGAAACCTCCTAATCAAGTTAAAAAAATTTGAAAGACACTTTTAAAACACATTTTCATCCACAATATCGAATTCCACCATTAATGACCCAAATTTTGGGTTTTAATTAAAACATACAATTTCATAACTAAAAACTCAATTTTAAATTCTAGATAACATTAAAAACCAATGGGAAAGTGAATGGTTACCTTTAATGGAAGATTAAACGAGTTTTTATGCAAATTTGGGAAACCCACGATTGAAGAAGATGATGAAATCTATGGAGTTTTTGAGTGTTTTTCTTGGAGATTTATGAAGGTAATTGACTTGGTAATGATAGGAAATCAAAGTATTATGGTTTGGGAATCAAAATCAATTAAAAGATCAGGGGGATAGCAAGAGATGGCAATAGAAAACTTTAAAGAGCAACTACTGTGAAATAGAACTGGGAATAAGGGTTTATTTTAAAACTGGTAAAACTGCAACATAAATGCTCACTACTTTAACCATGTTACAAATTAGTCATTTTTCTAATTAAGGTATTTAAAACTCTTTTTCAAAAATTGACTCAATTCCCCAATAGCCATTATCGAAAACATTATCGAATACCAATCTTACGAAATTCCGAGCACATATAGGCTAAAATTCTTAAAATACCTCAAAACTCTTAGGCCCTATTTTGGGGTGTTACAATTATCACAAACAAATATTTCATATGTATAGATATATGTGCTAAATTAAGCAAAGCATATAAGTATACCATAAATGAATAATAATTAAAAGTTGGAACACAGGATAAAACCACTAATCTTAATTTCAAGATCAATTTTATTATCAATCCTCGCATTATCTTTATTTTTCCACTTTTGGTGGTGAGAAGAATTTTTATGATCATCCCTTTTACGATTATTATAAAGTCACTTACTACGTCGACGTCAAAGATTACATCTTTATATATTACTACATTTGCTTTAGGGAATAGATTAGGTATCATACAATGAGTTTTATGATTTTTCATTTAATAACTCATTTTTAATTCAACCATAAGTAAACATGACATTAATTCATAATTGTAATGACCCGAAATTTACAGTTATCGTAAAGTGTATTTTCGGGTCTCCGTTTTCGTAAAACGGATTTGTAATACGGAGTTAGTAGTGTAGTTTATTAGATTTTGGTTAGGTGAAATTGTATAAATTAAGAATAATTAGGTATAAGGACTAAATTGAATTAAAGGTGAAAGTTTAATTATAGATTAAAGGAAAAGTGAAGGGTTAAATGAATAAATAAACCAAATTGTGACAATTGTATGGTAATGGTAATATACATGTGTAATAAATACATACATATATTTGTAATACATATATATATTTACTTATTATTTAAGTAATTATTATTATAATATAATATAATAATATAATAACATAAAATAAAACAAATGTATGGAAAATATAATTCCATGTGTATGTATAATATATATTTATTTATATTAAATACATACTTAATATTTAAGTATATGTATAAAATATTATTATTATAATATATTATATTATATTAATTAAACATAAAATAAACAAAAGATAGAAAGAGAAACAGAATTGGGAACGAAACATTGGAAAGAAAGATGAAAAAGAAAGAAAGAAAAAGAAAGGGGAAAATTAGGGTTTTAAGGTTCAAGCTTAATTTGGTAAGTCAATTTAGTCCCTTTTGTTGCAATTTTTATGTTTTTAGAATCCTAGAACAAAATACTACTTGATTTATGTTGAAATTTTGAAAGTTAACAGATTTCTAGATGTTGTTTATGTTGAATAAATTGAAGTATTAGGGGTTAAATTGATAGAATTTCAAGTTAGAATTGAGAAAAGGATTGAATTGTAGAATAAATTATAAGTTTTAAATAATAGGGACTAAACTGAGAGATTTTCAAAATTTAAGGTTTATGGTGAAATTAGAGAGTTAAATTTAGTTTTAAGTGGTAGTTGAATAAAAATAAAGAATAAAATTTTGAAGAAAATAAAGTTAGATTTGATTAAGGATTAAATTGGAAATGTGAGCAAAAATTGAATAAAAAATTAAATATTCAATGTGAAATTGTGTGTATTAATGATTTGAAATTGTTTTAATTTCCGTAGCTAACGTTATGCCGGAGACCTAGGCTAAGAAAGGAAAAGACAAGATTAACGAGGAGTAGCTCGAGAATTACGGTTTGTATTTCTATAATCCGAATTTAATTATTAAATGCTGAATTTTGGTTAAATGTTTATGGTAAGATACTAGGGTAAGTATTAGCATTTTTTATATTGAATTGAATGTATGTAAATTTGTGATTGATATGATATTTGAATATTGGATAATTGTGGTATTGAAAAATGAATTGAAACCCTATTAATTGTATTGGGCTGAGTCGGGTATAGTTGGCATGCCATAGGATTGGAAGAGTTCAAGGATATTTCGACCACGAGTCGATGAGACACTGGGTGTCAAATTATTACTTCGGATAAATCCAATGAGGTACTGGGTACCACCTTACTTCGGCATGGCCGATGAGACACTGGGTGTCAATCTATTACTTCGAATTTCCGATGAGGCACTGGGTGCCAAACTAGTGTGTTTTGGTTGGATCTGTGTATCCGTCCAAGCCCGGGTCTTGTTAATAGGGGTAAATGAATAATAAAGTCTTACAATTGATATTGAAATGAAATGATATGAGAAATGGAAGTGGTATAGTGAATTTTTTTTGAAAATAGAATGTGAAATATGTTGACAATACATGGAATATTTGAGTTATATACTCATGAATTGAGTATGGTATGAAATGATGTATTCATGAATTGAGTACTGCATGACTGATGCCATTATACGAATAAATATGGTTGATATGTGAATATTCATTTATATAGCAATAGAGGTGTGCATGGGCTGGGCGGCTCGACCTGGCCCGAAGGCCCGCCCGAAATGTGGGAGGGTTTGGGCAAAAATATAGGCCCGAAAAATGGGTTTGGACAAAAAAATAAGGCCCGTTTAAAAAATGGGCCAGGCTCGGGTAAGGCATTTCTGGCCCGGGCCCGGCCCGGCCCGGCCCGAATTCATTAAAGGAAAAAAATTATTTTTTAAACATTATTTTCTTATTGTTTTTCTCTTTATTTTGCTACCATTTTACTATTATATTTCTATTATTTTGTTGTTATTGTTTAGATATTATATAAAACTTATTTTATTGTTAATTTTGTTATTATTTTAAAGACATTTGTTAATTTTGTTATTATTTTAGAGGCATTTGCTTGTTAAGTTGCATCTATTTTAGTGTTATTTAAGTCTACATATTTTTTAAAATTTATTTTCAATTTGTTGAAAAATATTTATTTTGATTTTTTTAATATTTTTGATGTATTATATATATTTAAAATTATATAAAATAATATAAAAAATTAATACGGGCGGGCCGGGCCGGGCCCGAGTTTTAGTATTTTATATATGGGTCGGGCTTGGGCAAAATTTTAGGCCCATTTTTTGGGCCCAGCCCGGCCCGAGCCCTTTGAACTGGCCTAAATTTTTAGTTGGGCCCGACCCGAGCCCAGCCCGGCCCGGCCCATGCACACCTCTATATAGCAATTGTGTGAATTAGGATATTGTTTAATAAATGAAAAATGATAGTTATGATATGATACTAGACATTAATATGTCCTTATAAATTTAATTGTGCCTATTATTATATTATATTGTTTTTTTTAAATATTCGGATTATAGAAATACCACTGAATTTTTACTCAGCGTACGGTTTGTTTTTCGTGCGCAGATTAGGTACAACTATTTTGAAGAGTTGTAATTGAGGTTGTGAGCATTTATCTCATCACATCTCCAAGTGCCAAGAGGGTATGTTTCAAAATTTTGAATAGAATGACATGTACTTAGGAACATCAAGTATGTTCCAAGTGGTAGGGACTAAAATATAAATTATACAAATTTATTATTATTTTTAATGTTTAAATATATTAGTGGTTTGCCAAAATCACTTTGGCGTCAAATGTAATATTCTTATATCAGATTCCTTGGGTCGAACCGGGTATAGGGGTGTTCAATAATATATCTTAAACCCATTTCTTTTCATGGTATTACTATTGTAGGAGTACATTTGAAGCATGGAAAATTGAAAAGTTTCCTCTAACAAGTTCTTATTAGTAATGTTATTCCAATATAATTGAGAACTCATAAAGTTATACTCACTTACAGATTTAAAATATTGCAACTTCAAGTGAATTCAATCATAATGAGCTTTAGATAAATTTATCATATTTTGATGTTCATATCTTTCACTTAAATCAATTCACAATTCAAGTGGATCTTTCATAATCAAAACCCAATCTTTCTTTATGCTTTTCAAAATAAAGATTAGTATCCAAGTATCATGCATAATATAGTTTAATAACTTAATCTTTCTCTATTAAAAGATGTAGATATTTATAGCAAGAGTGATTCATACTAGATATTTTTTTTCTCATTCACAGTTTCAATATGAGATCCATCACAGAGAATATATTTTAAAACAAATTAATTTCCTCTGAGACTGATTAGAGCATAATACATTAATTATCACTCTGTTTATTTGGATAACAATGTATTAGCTCTTTTGGAGCCTTGAATTAATTTTATAATACAAAATATTAACGTGTTTCATTACCACATTGAACATGGGGTAACATTATATTAGCTCTTTTGGAGCCTTAAATTAATTTTGTACTACTAAAGTTTAGTTTGTTTAATTACCAAACAAGAAAAATGTTTTTTTTTATCCCTAAGAATAATATGTATTGTTGTATTGTTTACGAGACATGTGTTTTCTTCCTTTTAAGGAATATTAATAGAGTGATAAAATATTTAGATGTACGATAGGTACATTTCATACATTGAGAACATAAGTTATTTCTCTTCCATTTCTAGTTGTGAACCTCTTATGATATTAACAATTATGCATTTTAAATTTATTATCATGCTTGTATTCACTTCAGGGAATGTGATTCAATAAGATGAACTTCTATTCATGTAAAATAACATTAGAATAGTGTAGAATAATTAGAAACTTTAGAGATCGTACGTAACTAATTGGATAAATAAATGACCAAATGGTGAAGTTTGATCAATAAAATCTCAACATTGATATATTAGCTTTTCCGGAGCTTTCAACTAATTTTGTACTACCAAATATTGCAATAATATTGGTTTGTTTTAGTACTAAATAAGATAAATACTTTCCACTAGCATGCATCTACAAACCGATGGGCAAATTGAAAGAGTGAATGCGTTGTTGGATGTGACCTAATTTTCATACAACTTGCAGCGAAGTGGGGCCACAAATCAAAGTTCGTTTGAAATAGTGACGTGGCAGCAACCACTCACACCCAATGTTGTTGCGACTCATTACACAGGATCGAATCTAGCAGCTTATCGATTTGTAAAGGATTGCTAAGAGAAAAATGACTTAGCTAGAGCTTGTCTACACAAGGTGAGTAAGCACAATAAGAAGTGGGCATATTAGAATTGAAGGGATGTGCAATTTCAGGTTGGTGATTCAGTCATTGCTAAACTACAATTGATTTTGCGACATAGGCTTGTGCGACGGTATGAGGGACTCTTTTGAGTTGTGAAGAAAGTAGGCAAGGTGACCTACAAGCTTGAGTTGCTAGCAAAGCTCAAAGTCCACCCAGTGTTTCATATGAGCATGCTTAAGTCATTCCATGAGGATCAAGAGAATCCAAATCGAGGCAAGTCTGAACGAGCACCGATGGGGGTAAAGGTCTCTTACGATCGTGAAGTTGAAAGAATCGAGATAGACCGTGTGATAAGATGAAAGTACTATTGGCTGCGGCATGAATGCTTAGTTCGATGGAAGGGACTTCCCGATAGTGAAGCGTGTTGGGAACCTGCCGAGGCCTTGTGGCAGTTCCAAGGAAAGATAGACCAGTTCTATGAGGAAGGCACGACGAGGACGTCGTTAGAACAGGTGGGGGAGAATGCCATAGGTTGCGCATGGGAGCCCGCAACCATGGCGCAGTTGTGTGACCATCATGTTCAAGGGAGTCCATTTGGCCTGACCAGACTGTCTCGTTGCTTGGAGATATTGAAGGCCCATCTACAAAGCATGACAAATATGGAATGTGATCTTCAAAGATGTGTAATCTTAGATACGATATGTAATCTTTAGAAGATACGATTCTGTAATCTTATAGATTTGATTTGTAGATAGCTTTTAATCTTAGCCATTGATGTACTTTGATTTGTTATGTTGATTTTGGGGAGGCTCAACTATAAATAGAGGTCTTCCCCCCTCATTGTAAATCATTCTTTGAGTAATAGAATTCTTGAGAGCATTCACTCAAAACTTTCTCTCTTGTGTTCTTGCTTTTCTATGGCTTTGTTCATCTTTCGAGTTCTTTCAATTTTTGTTGCTTCCACTTTGTTCTTTGTGGGTGCCTTAGAGGAATTTTGTTGAATCCTCAATTGTTGGGAGTTAGACTAACTTAGGCATTTTTGGAGCTAAGAAACTGTCTAAGGCTGCACGGATTGCGTGGCAAAAAATCTAAGCCTGTGACATAAGGATATTGTTCATTATTACAAAATAATTGGGCATACAACATGTATGTGACCAATGACATTTCATATCTTGTTGATAACATAAGTTATCTTTACCCTTTTGAAGGATTATTTTGAGTCTCTCATTATTCTCTTATGTCACTTATCATATCCATGATTTTATCCTTTAAATTTATTTTTATGCTTGTATTCACTTCGGGGAATGTAAAAGATTTTGTAAGAGTTTTAGAAGCCCTTCCTACTTGAACTTCAACAATAGTAGATTAACAACTACTCCCCGTTATAATTTTAATTAAATTTCAAACATATTCAATAAAAATAATTTAAAAATATTTAATTATTCAAATATCATGCATAATTTAACTCGATAAAAATTTTGAAAGAAACTTTAAACTAATATTTTTTTTATAAAACAATTTACCAAAAATAAGAAAATAGGAAAGAACATATCAGATAAGATGAACTGGTTTTATAAATTTCTTGGCACCAAAAATCTAAAAATCTTTGAGTGCCTAAATGGTAAAAAAAAATGATAGGTATTATAAATGGGTGTAGGTTAGATTCCCTTGTTTAACCATTTTTTCCTTTTTCTTTTTTTCTCCGCCAACGAATGGTTTTTTAAGTTTCTTAACATAAATTAGTAATGGTTTGTGGGTAGATGAGTGGTTAAACGACCATGGTAACATGGAGACTCAGGTTTGACTCCTTCTAGGAATAGTAAGTTTAATTTTTTTCCTTATTTCTAGGTAAGGATAGCAAAATAGAACATATTTTTATTGATGAATGCAGATTCTCCAAAGTCTATAGTTATAAATATAGAAAGTATAAATGAAATGAAACTCTACTTCTAATGACTATTAAAATTCTAAAATACATCAAACTTATCTTCTTAATGACTTTTAGAGAACATATTCATAACATTTTTTTAAAAAAAGATTTCATTTAAAAGGTATAGAAAGTTTAACAAACTTAAGTAGGAATATTAATAGAATAACTTGAATCTATCGATTTTTAATTTCATCGTTTAGTTTTTGAAAAAAACAATTATTTTCATTTTTTATTTTATAAAAATTTTAAAAAATGTTTGATAAATAAAAATAGAAAATTGTTTTCAATAATGAAAATATTGTTTGGTGTCTATTTTTCTATAATAGATTCATGAGAAATAAAATAAAAAATTTGGCATTTATATGGTTTTAGACCACAATTTCAAACTTAATATTTGAACAACTATTAATTTATTCTTTTTACGTTTATAAGACTAATTAATTTAAAGTTCAAAACCATTTTTTTTCATCATTTTTTTTCTACGGTGAATTTTTAGTGAAAACAATAAAAAACAACTTTTTATTATTGTCTAATTTTTACATATTTTCTTTTTCAAAAATCAATTGTAAAATTTTCAACGGAATATGTTTTCTTGAATGTTTTCCATTTTCTAAGAATATTTCCTAAAACCAAACAAAACTTTAAGTTTTTATATTATTATATTTTAAATTACAAAAATATAAACTTACTATAAAAAATGTATGTTCAGATTGAAACCCAGATAAATTGATGCCTAGATACAAAAAAATAAAGAAAAATAACAGAAAACGAGGCATTGTTTGGTTTTAAGAAAACATATGCTTTCGTTTTCTTAAAAAAATGGAAAACATTGAAGATAACATGTTTAGTTGAAATGTCTTATAGAAAAAGAAAAAGAAAATATTTTTAAAAAAAATTAGAAAACAATACAAAGTTATTTTCATTGTTTTCACTAAAAATACTTTATAAAAATAAAAATAGTGAAAATAAGAGTTTTTAACTTTAAATTAAGTGGCCCTTATTCGAACCCTTATAAATGCAAAATATTTTTTTAACAAATTTTCAAATATTAAATATGGTACCTATTTTAAATCCATATAAATCTAATTTTTTTAAATTTTATTTCTTGTGTTTCTATTATAAAAAAACTAGCTACCAAACATGTTTTCATGTTTTCGTTATTAAAAATAAAAATATTTATCGAACATGTTTTTCATTTTTAAAAAATAAAAAATATTTCAAGAAATCAAAAGAAGTTTAGTAATTTAAAAACCTGATATGCCACATCATCAATTTGTCACATCAACTACTCAGTTAGCACAAAGTTCATAGCATAAAGGGCTTTCTTCGAAATGTGCATTTCGAGGACTTTTTATTATATTGATTGTTTATTTTCGATTAGAGGTTAAATATTTTTTTTATTAAGGGCTCAGTTGGTTATCAAATTATTTTATAAATGTTTTTTTTTTATATTAAGCTAACAACATAAATGTATCACTTTTTTAATATAAAATTATATATTTATATACTTTTAAATTAAGGGGTATTATTTTTGGATACAATGTTTGGAACTATCATAACTCCTTCTCAACCCTTAAATAGGAAGATAAACATGCTTCAGCGTGTTCGAACCCACATGCTCCTATATTAACAATGCATATGCCAACGAGCTAAGACTCAACCGGCATTAAGGGATAATATTTGATACATCGACAATACAGTTTTTTTAATTCCACAAGTAGGGCCATATGTTTCACTTTTGTTAAAAAATATCAATTAAGAGTACGTGGCGGGTTATTAATCCCGCTTGTAAATTTAAAAACTTGTTGTTTAAAACGGACTAGATGGTCGAACTGACTAAATTGTGGACTGGTCAAGGTACCAATCCAAAGAGAGGATTTAGACTCGTTGACCCATGAACCGCTCAAAACCAGTTAATCTAAGCTAAAAAAAAATGATTCAACCAATGGTTGAATCGATTTTCTCTATTTTAAATAATTTTTTTATTTTTTAATTTAATAATTTATTTAATCAAATAGGATGAATCAACCAGATCAATCAAATCAATTGAAACACGAACCAGTGATCAGATCGGTTCAACTATTGGTCTGATTCTGGAAATCGTAGTTAAAAAACCTTATAACCATCAAATATTTAAATTAATCACATTTAAAATATAATAATGGTGATATAATTATAGGTCTTATTTGATATTAGTATATATATAATCAATTTCACTATTTTACATGCACATAAGAGACAAATATTTATATAAATATGATTATGTCTTGATTTATATGGATTGATGGTTAAAACTCTTGCCAAACACTTGTTTGGTATAGGTTCAAACCGTGTCGCCCCCATCCCCTACCCCTAATATTGTATAAAAAAACATTTATATAAATATGATATACCTATACATGTAAGACTGTCATTGCATCAAAAACTCTTTAGAAGTCCCTATATTTTTCTCTCTCATTTTGCAATCTCGAGGTGAAGCATGGACGCTAGTGTCAACAAATTCTTTAGCAAAGGGATCAGTCCATTTATTTCTCTTCCTTCCGTCTTCTTAATTATGTAATGATTTTTACACTTTTGTTATCCTCAAACACCTTTATTTTTCTATCTATTGGTTGTGATAGCCCATTCGATGATCTATTATTGTTCTTTTTGCCACCATACTAGAGCTTACCTAGCAAGCCACTTCCTGCCATCTTTGTGCTTTGATAGTCACACTACCAGGGGCGAAGCAATTGTATATCTTTTCAATAGTAAAAATGCAATTTTACCATTTTAATAGCATATATAATTATAATTTTTAAAGGATTAAATCAAATTTTTATCATTTTTTTGGGGGTAAGTGCAATTTTACCATTACAAATGTAACACCCCTAAGCCCTATCCATCACCAGAGTAGGGTTACGAGGCATTACCGATCAATATACATCATATAGCATACATAACTCATACATTTGTGCATTCATACTAAAATACCATTCAAGACAATCACATTGTCCCTTATTAGGGCCTATGAGGCCTTAGACATGCTTTAAAAATGGTTGGGACTAAATCGATAACATACGAAAATTTTGGAAAACTAAGAAATTTTTCATCAATACAGGGGTCACACGCCCGTGTGAACAGGCCGCGTGCCTCACACGGCTTCAGACACGCCCGTGTCTCAGACTGTGTGGAAACATAGCATACATACTGACTTGTATCACACGGCCGAAGACACGCCTGTATGCTAGGCCGTGTGAAAACTGGAGAGTATACTGACTTATGCAACACGGCCAAGTCACACGCCCGTGTGCTAGGCCATGTGCCAATTAGGGGGTATACTGACTTGTACCACACGTCCAGTCACACGCCCGTGTATGAGACCGTGTAGAGAATACTGACTTTAATCTAATATCAATACTAGGGGACACACGGCCGTGTAACATGATCGTGTGTCGCACATGGCTGAGGCACACGCCCGTGTCTCTGCTCGTGTGGACAAAAATAGGCCATTTGCAAGGCCAATTTGCCACCCCAACTCATGCTTACCTAAACAACCAAAATGGTACCATTTCATTATACAATTAGGCAGCCAAAATCATCAACCAAATGCACAATTTATACCATTATACTTTCATCTATTCCAATTCTCAATTCACTACCAAATACTTAACCAAATACATGCCAAAACAATTTCAATCAATATGGTTCACTTACCATAATTCACACATACACAACTTTCTTATAAATAATCAATACAACATTTAAAATCATACCTCCTCAAGGCATTTCTCAAGCATTTATACTTCACAAAACAATTTACCATTTGAGCAATTATAAAGCATAACCATATTCATACCAAACATGCCAAAATAAGCCATCACCCATGGCTAAATATACAAACCATAACATATACATTTACAAGCCAAATCTCATGGCTATAATCACAACCAAAATACCACATTTAGCCTATACATGTCATATACCATATTTACAAAACTCAAAAGTACCAACTTAGATGTTTGATAGTGCGATGATGTTCCCGATGACTCCCGGATCCGAGCTATATAAAACATAGAAAAATAACACGAAGTAAGCTTCATAGCTTAGTAAGTTTGTATTAACGTAATGAGTAACTTCACCATTCATTCACAATTCAAACAATATAAATGTAAGATAACAAAAATACATTAAATCTCAAGTCATTCGATCATTCATTCACTAATTTACCAAGAATTTATCCATTTCATGGATTCAATGTTTATAAACTTTGCGTACATACCTGTACCAACACATACCAATCTCATTCTTGTCCATATATTTTTCCTGTTAAACCTTTCGGAATAGAAGTCAGATATTCAAGGATCTCAATCGATAAGTACCTATACCATGGCCTGTAGCCAAATCAAGGTAGCTTATCCTCGGAGTACCTATACCGTGGCTCGAAGCCAAATCAAGATAAAACTCACACTCGAAGTGTCGGTATCATGGCCCGAAACCAACACAATAGCCTAATGACATGTCA
This sequence comes from Gossypium australe, assembly GCA_005393395.2. Classification (NCBI taxonomy): domain Eukaryota; kingdom Viridiplantae; phylum Streptophyta; class Magnoliopsida; order Malvales; family Malvaceae; genus Gossypium; species Gossypium australe. The sequence continues at coordinate 74,501,540 of CM016623.1, read as the reverse complement.
CTAGCATCCTAGACTATTCCTAAGGCTCATTCGGGATTTTTCCAATACCAAATCGTAGTCGAATCATTCCCGAACTTGTCCGTAATCACATAATTACAATTCATGCTATATCAAAGCATATAAAATACAATTATAAATAAGCTCATTGCATACGAACTTACCTCGTGTTCGGAATTAACGGATCGAGTCGACTACTCGATAACATTGCTTTTCCCCCGATCTAAATTCGAATTTTTTCTTTCTTGATCTATATGAATTCAAAATTAACTTATTCAATCACATATTCTTTTAATTTAGTCCATAACACACATTTAAGCATATTTTCATATTAGCCCCTAAACTTTCACATTTTCACAATTTAGTCCATATTTCACAAATATGCAAAATTCACATAATTCAACAAAACCCATGCTTGGCCGAATTACCATAGTGCCCCTAACAACCCATAATTTTCATTTTTTCACATTTTTAACCACTACATTTCATATTTTCTCAATTTAATCCCTTTTTGACATTTTTGTCAAAAATCACTTTACAAAAACTATTAATCTATCAATTAACCTTCATATTCTATCATCAATCATCAAATTACTCAAGTATTCAACAATGGAAAACATGTTAAATCTTTAAAAAATTTGAAATCTAAGGTAGGGCTAGCTAGAATACGAAGCAACGATCTCAAAAACGTAAAAATCATTAAAAATCGAGTCAAAATTGACTTACAATTAAGCAAGATAATGGTCGAAAGTTTCAAGCTATTTCCATGGCTTTTTCTTCTTCAAAATTTCTTCTAGATGAAAGATGAACACTATTTCATCATTTTGTTTTATTTATTTTATGATTAATTACTAATTTACACATATACCCTTAATTATAAATCATGTAAAACATCTATTTAATGTCCATTATTGTCCAATTACACTAGGTATGGTCTAATTACAACACAAGGACCTTAACTTTAAGGTTCTATAGCTATTAGACACTTTTAGCTAATAGAACACAAGTTTTGCACTTTACGCGATTTAGTCCTTTTTATCAAATTAACTAACCAATCGATAAAATTAGCTCACGAAATTTTGACATATATCAAATAACATGCTGTAAACACCAAAAATAATATTAAAATAATTTTTTGATATTATATTGGTGGTCTTGAAATCACTATTCCAATTTAGCTAAAACCAGGCTGTTACAACTCTCCCCCTTAGGGATTTTCGTCCCCGAAAATTCTTAATAGTGACATACATATTTGTTCCAGCCTCTTCCATGATACAACAGTGGTCTTCTCCTTCATCACATCCTGCAAAATTTCGTTAGACAAATGCAAATGTAATTGTGTTAACGCCTTTCGATCCTTACACTTCTTCTCTTCATTTGTTAATGTCGAAGGCATTTTATCTATCCCTAGCAGGGCATCCTCCAGATCCATCTGCGCAAGAACTGCTTACATCTTAATCTGCCACAACGCAAATCTGGTGTTGCGATCCAATAGCGGAATTTTGATACTTCAAAGATGTCATTACCGTGATCGAGATGAACAACCCGAAAGCTCGGATACCAATTTGTAAAAATAGAACATCGATAATGACAATATATCGCAAATAACAGAGAAATAAAAAAAAGAACACATAGATTTTTACATGGAAACCCTTTCGAGAAAAAACCACGAGTAGAGGAGAAGAAAATTCACTATGTCGAATTCAAATGATTACAAGAGGAGTTTCGACTACATCTATTTATAAGTTGAAAAAATCTAATTCTAATCAAAGTCAAATATATTATGCTAATAAATGCTAAATATATTGTACTCATAAATACTAAATCTTATAGAAAGAAGATATATTTTGTTTAACTTGACTTGCAAGCAATCTCTTAGAATTTGGGTCACACAACTCTAACAACAGTAAAAAAAAATTGCAGTTCTCTTTCATTTTCAACTCCACCATTTAACACCACACTTTTTCAAAAGCTTCACTTACACTGAGATTCAACACCACTTTGGTCTTTATATTATAAGGCATTCAAACAAAACATTAAGATGAGGACAGAACTCATACTAATATTAGAATCGAATCAAAGGTTTACTAAGTAGCTAAAACAACTCTATTGATCAATAAACAATAAAAAAATTGAGTTTTGGTTTCTCAAATGCTTAGGATACACACACACATATTAGAAGGGTCACTAACCAATTCATCATTGCAATAAACCTCGAAAGCACCGAAGCTTTGCAGAAAAGACTGCATTACATTCCCAAGAAGCCAAACAGTTGTAATGGACCCAGACCTGTTTGCACGCGAGGAATAATACCAGGACGGTGGTGTCATAATCCCAATCATAGGAAAAATCTGTTCACTTGCCATCATAATCCCTATTACTCCAAATTGGAAAACTAGATCCACTTTCGAAAGCAAACATTTCGGCAATGGTGGTGGATAGTTATCAAGCATTACATCAATTCCAAGAAACTGGGCTTCTAACATCTTCTTCATTGTCAAAACAGTTCCCTGCAAATTTTCATCAATTACATGTTCAATTGTTACTTGAGGAAAAATATCAACTATAATATCCAAAGAAAAGGAAAACATCAAAAGAAAAAATCAAATAGAATTTGTAAAAGCATGAAGAGCATAAATTGATATTCATCGTGCTCCCATAGCCGATTCCTCCAACAGCGTCGGGTTTCTTAGAAGGAAAAATAAAAGAAGAGGAGATAAATTGAATAAGAAATTCAATTAAAATAATGGATGAATGATTAAAGTTACCTGTGAAAGAAATATCTAGGGTTTTAGGATTGACTAGAGGTTTGGGTAGGTGGGGATGATTGTGGTGATGGTGTGAGTGAAGCTTTTGGAAAAGTGAGGTGTTAAATGGTGGAGTTGAAATTGAAAAGGAACTGCAATTTTTTTATTCTAACAGTAGCTACAAGGAAAGAGAAGAAGGGAGAAGAATAAAGAAGATGGAAACAAAATGAAAAAAAAAAGATGATGTCATTTATGACGTCACATAGGCTTACTTCGTTGATCGGCGCTTGACTGATGGTCAACTTATATTTACTGTTAAAATTGGGTTGATTTCTGAAAAAATTATAACGTTGAAGGTGTCAATAAAAAAAAGGTCAAAAGCACAAAACCAAAAGCCCCCAAACATTGAGTTTTTTTTTTTTTTTTTTTTGCAATTATGCCATTAGATTTCAAGTTCTTATTAACCAGCTGAAATGGAGGACCTCCAAGTAGAAGCGATCATACGCATTTACCCTCGTTTTGCAAAGGAATGACCCCTCTAATTTTTTTGCTGTTTAGAAGGGTTAATAAGGCTTGTTTGTTATCTAAGATTTTCTATTGGTGTATTGTCCATGTTCTCTTAAAGGTTTGTTGTCCTGTGTTTCTAGGATCTTTTGTGTCTTTTCTAATGAAATGAAATCTACTTCTAATTTGTTAAAAAAAAAAAAGAATTACATTGATTGAGGGTGGGTTTGGATGGGAGACGATACGAGATGCGATGTGTTTAACTTACTTTTTGTCTCACGCTACAATATTGCTACAGTATCTAATCTCACCGCAATCGCTGTTTTTACACCAAACACAGATAAATGCACTGTCCATCCAAACCCAGCTTGAAACAAAATTGAAGGTGATATATGTTAAATAGTAAGTGTGCATTCAAAATTTTAGCTCACACTAATTCGAAGTTAGATTTGGACCACCTTTATCTCCTATTTCTTATAAAAAAAACTTAAATATTTTATCATAATAAATAAAAAAAGATATTTATAGGTATTATAGATTACAATGCTCAAACTTTTTTTATATGTCTAGTGTAAGTTATGGATTTAGTTCTTATATTTTGATTTGGTCATTTTCAGTTACTTGTTTTTTCTTTTTATAAATTTTGAAATTTTAGTTTTTACTCAAATGCTATCCGTTAAATTCGTTAAGTTAAATTATGCTATTTTCAAAATCTTATGTAGTAAATATATTATCACATGTGAAATGCCATGTAAGCTTGTTATTTTCACATAATACTCACAAAAAAAAAGTCACAACATTTTAGTTAATGAATTTAATGACTTTTATTTGGGTAAGGATTGAATTTTAAATTTTAAAATGTATAGAGACTAAAAATGATCAAATTGAATAACAAAGACTAAATCTCCTACTTACGCAAAGTATAGGGACTAATAGAAAGTTTTGACTAAACAAGTTGAACTAGTTGGATTAATATTGAAATTCTAAAATTTAAAAAACACAAACTAAAATTAATCAAATTAAAGTATAGAGACTAAATCTATAAATTAGGCATAGTATATGGAGGAATAGAAGATTTTGAATTTTTTAGAGATGAAATCACGGTCTTTGGGTTTGGCCTATTCTAATACATAAAGTAGGCCCATTATCTTCTAACAAATCTAATAATTGAAGGTTTTTTTTTTTTTTTAACGCTGAAAAAAAACTAGATCCGACTCGACCGGATATCCAAATTGCCGACCCTAAAAATTTGAAAGGCACAAAAACAAAATCAAAAGGAAAAGATGAAGCGAAGCGACTCCCAGTCCCAGAAGAGTTGATGGCAATGACATTGCCTTCTTAGAGTTTTGAAGGATTCAACTTCTTCTGGAATTCGTGTCGCTTTTCTCGGTTCCATTTTATCACCAAATTTTGAAAAACATTATCTGGTAATGATTTTTAATATATATTTTAATTTTGAATGCAAAAATCCTCTGTTTTTTTATTTATTTAAATTTTCTCCTTTTCTGATTACTTTTTTATTTTATTTATTTAATATGTGAAATTTTGAAAAATTCAGTCTTGATGCTGTGATGTGTTTGTGTGTGTGTGCTTCTAAGATTTTTGTATAATTATTTTATTTGCGTATGTATGCTTTTGTAATTTCTGGCAGTGCACAGGAATTAATATTTATTGTTCTAAGAATTAGAATTTGGTGGAGATTTATCCAGCATTTGAATTTTATTTAGTGTTTATTTTTTGTTTATAATCAAGCCACTACTTTTTATATCGCCTGGATACAGTAATTGAGAAAACTTTGTTGTCTAGGATTAATTATATGAAGCATAGTTATAATAATTTTGTTAATTTCGTTGCGCCAGAGCAGTGACTGGTCTGGTAACGAATCTCTTCCTAACAAGTTTTATATGTTTGTTGGCTTCTTTTCTTTCTCTTTCATATTCATGGCATTGCTTTTTGGTTCCATCCTTGTTTGGTATGTGAATGTTTAGTTTGTTCAAAATTATGCTAAAGGACCCAGTTTATGTTATTTGAAGTTATAAAAATGAGCGAGTTTTGCTTCTGTAAGTAAATTCTATGGCAAGCATTTAGTCTTGCTTTTCGTTTATCTATCCCTTTTTACAATGCATTTGGACTATATAACATTTTAAAGAAGTCTAAAGAGCAATGTAGGAATGTAATGTGTTAATTTGTTTCTCAGGTTGGTTACATTACTTATAAATTATATCATGAAAAGGTGACTTTTTCTGTAATGACATTTTAGTTTGGACTATAATGTTATAAACTGCCATGGGCTGGAGAATTTTTATAAGCAAATTGATATTTTTGTGATTAAAGCTTCATATGAAGTCAGGACCTGACCTTGTGTGTTTTAGTAGATGCAGCAAATGGAGGAAGTGGACATTGATTCAGTATTGGACATGCCCAACACTGTCTATAAGCTATCTGTACAGCAAATGAACAGATGGGATTATGTTGAACAAGAAAGTAAAATTTCAGTGCTTAGTCATTTGAGAGGTTCTAATACTGCAGGCAAAGAATCTTTGGATACGCTAAGGAGAAGAGGTAGGCTGGTTGTTGGAAAAGGACACAACCGAAAACATTATATACACCCACGAAAACTTTCAGGTAGTGTTGATGAAATTGAACATAGGAAAAACACCATTATCTTATCCCCCCTAGAGAATTCTCAAGCAAATGCTCCTTTATTTGGGAAAACTACAGTGGAGAGAAGCAGGAATTCCATTACAGAGCACATGGATAAAGGAAAAGCTCCTTGCTCTAAGTTGCCTTTTAAGTCATCTGTATTCCAAGAAAATCATGCTGTTATAGATTTAACTGAAAAGAAAATGTACAATCAAATACCTGAAAGGGCATTTCCACAAGGTGGATCAACAAATCACTTAGCTGAAGGAAGAAAAGAATGTCAGCTACCAAGAATTGGTGGTTCTTTCTTTCATAACTCTGCAGACAGTTCTGCAAAATCCAGAAATAACTGCAAAGGAAAGGAGAAAATAGATGGCATAGAATTTAAAAGTGTAGGATTGGTTATGGATCATGGAAAAGGGGTGGATCCTTCCCATGGGTCCCCATGTAGAATGGAAAAACAATTGCCTGCATCTCACCGTTCTTTTGTCTCGCCAAGAGCAGTTGGGAGAAAAAGATTGGTTCAAAATGGCTGTATCTCTACCCAGAATATAGCTATCAGGGACAAGACACAGGAAATTAACAAACAATCCCTAAACAGCTTTAAAGTTGAACAAAATTTTGGGAATGTGGCTAGCTATGGTAAAGGAAAAGGAGTTGTTTATTCTCTCACACCTAAGGAGCATGAAACCAATTTCATTAATTTATCTGGGAGGTAGCTTTTAATTAATGTTCTCCAACTATTTTTTTTCCTATTGTCAATTGGATGCTTTCTTTTTTATTTTTGATTTATTTCATTTATTTTGTTAAAATGTTTGCAAAAGAGATGGCCAGGCTGGTACATTTCAGCCAAAAGCTTTTAAACAACATCCGATAAAAGGACAATGTAGCAGGCTTTTAGAATTCAGAACTTTTTTTATTGATGTCGATAGTATTGGTCAGTTAATGTTTTTCAGTGCTTAATTCTAAGTAGAAGGGTCCTTATGACTAAAATGTGTTGTCTTCTTGCTGCAGTCCTATGTATAACAATATAGAAGCTAATAGTTTTGGTGATTCAAATAGAGATGCATGCTTTGAAGAAAAAGGTGGTTGGAGAAGCACACACTACCACTCAGACAATGCAGATCAGGCAGTTGGACATCATTTCAGCAGATTTAATAATATACGATGCCAAGTGAATCAACAAAATGAAAATATTGTTGTGAAAAGAGATAATGCTAGTGGAGGAAACAATAGGACCACATGTGATGGTCCAGAAAGTCATGATGCAACTGAAAAAGCTGGTGTGATTGTCTCAAAATTCAACCAAAGAAGTGAACCTTCTAGTGCAAAAACCATACTGCCTAAAAGGCAAACAAAACATGTATTGAACTCAAGAAATAGTGGTTTTGGTGATTCAAATAGAGATGCATGCTTTGAAGGAAAAGGTGGCTGGAGAAGCACACATTACTGCTCACATAATGCAGATCAGACAGTTGGACATCATTTTAGCAGATTTAATAATGTACGATGCCAAGTGAGTCAACAAAATGAAAATATAGTTGTGAAAAGAGATAATGCTAGTGGAGAAAAGAACAGGACTGTATGTGATGGTCCAGAAAATCATGATGCAACTAAAACAGCTCCTATGATTGTCTCAAAATTCAACAACATAAGTGAACCTTCTCATGCAAAAAACATGCTGCCTAAAAGGCAAACACAACATGCATTAAACTCAAGAAATAGTGATGAAAGTGCTAGGATCATTCCTAATGACTCAGACATTGTGTTTCTTGGTTCATCTAGGAAGTCATCTAGTTCAAGGTCATCTGGAATTTATGGGAAACATCTGGATGTTTTGGATCTTTATGAGTCATCTGAAATTAGAGGGGAAAATTCCAATAATATGGAGAATGGAAATGATGAGGACTCCGAGGATAGGGCAAGACAAATTGAAGCAGATGAAATGCTGGCCCATGAACTGCAAGAACAATTATATAATGAGGTACTTATATTTGGTGATAGCAAGGTTGATTATGTTATTATTTAACACTTTCTCCCTCCAATAGTGGTGACGTGTTTATTTACATGCATTAGCTTTAAATGTTTATGAACCTTTTAACAGGTTGATGGAGACATTGCATGGGCACTTCAGCTGGAGGAGCACACACTCCATCCAACTATTCAGAATCTCCAAGAGCCAGATCATGTTAGTAAGCTTTAATTTTCTTTTTCTCTTTTTAAATGATGATAACTTGAGAGCCTACATTTTGTGCATCATGAAATCACTCATGCCGAAGGTTTAAGATAGCTGCAAGATTTGTGTCTAACTGCAAGATTTGTGTCTAAACCAGTAAAAATAGAAAGAACTTAGGTGTAGTAATGTTGTTCCTAAATCTCAGCACAGTAAATGATAAGGTTTATATGCAAATCTTGATGTTATTACTCAGCAAGGGATTTTGCAGTTCATCATTATTTAAGCTTTTGCATGTTTGATTGTGTTTGTTTAATCTTGATTTGAACTTTTTCGTTCAAGCTTGTGAACACATGTATTTTTTTATTTGAAGTTATTAGTGCTAGCTTAGGTGTCCATGTTTGTTGTACCCAGGAATTGGAATCAAATCCTGCTATCACAAGGGATAGAGGAAAGTTGGGAGGGCTGACCCCCCTTGTCTAGCCTGGTTGTTGGACCTAATAATGTTTTGAAACTGGTAAATTCAATAACTTTGGGAATTTGTTATACTCCTCATGTACTCTATATCTATGGAAGCCGTATTTAAAGTTGAAAAATAATAATTTTATTTGAAAGAATATGAAAGAGGTTGTATATGCTAGAAAGCCTGTCCTCTCAGAATCATTATTTGGATGCTTTAGCAGCTATGGCTAAATTTATATAAAGGTAGAGGTCCAACTTAATGAATGCACTTCTTGTTGCTGCAGGATTGTATATTTCTAATTTTAAAAAGGGCATAATATTAATAAATAGTATATTTCATTTAAGCTATTCAACTTGAGTGCAAAAACTTTTTTTTTAGGATTGTATATTTGTATTTATCAGACAATTGAATCATGAAATATGCTAATAGTCAGTCAAGTTTTCTCTTATTTGTCTAGCATAAAAGAAATGTATTGCTTTATCCTTTTTGTACCCTTTTTTATGTACTTTAGATGGTAAATGATGGCTCGTAAACTATGAAATGGATGCTTCTCTTTTTGGATTTGTATAAGTACCTCTCTGTAATGTTATTATTTCCCACTTGTGCAGATAGGCTCAACAAGGCATTACCGTACCCAGTCTCCATTCCCGACTTTTCAGGATTCTTCTAATTGGATTGCTCGTTTCCCTACTGATAGGCTGCCATGGTTAAGGAGTCGAGTTTTGAATCAACTGCGAGTGACATTGTCTAGGACTAGGAATTTTCAATCTTCTTTGGGCATGGATTTGGATATGGTAATTGTTTTGCCCTGTTCTATCCTGTATTTTTTTTTTTCCTTCAACAATACCTGATTTCTGGCTTTCTGATACAGAGACTTGATATATTGGAAGCCATGGAGGCTGTAATTGGAGATGCTGATGGCATGGGAATGGCTAGTCAAATTTTCCAAGATCAACATGATTTTAATGAGTAAGATTTTTCTATTATTGTTACTATTAAAACTGGATTTTGGATTTACCATATTACATGATCGAATCATGCATTTGGTAGACAATATTTAGGAATTGCAGCTGTGCCATTGTTTTTGGCAAAGATTATTGTCTTGGGCAGCCAATACAAATGCAGTCACATAGGTTGCTAAGCTATGCAGAAATATTAGGTCTGTATTCAGACTTGGCTTCAGCTTTGGTCAGTGGCAAGTTCAGAGAATTTATGTTTTGGTAGACAATGTATGGGATTTTAGCCGTATTGTTTCTTTGTGGCTTCCTTCAAGACTGCAATATACTGGTTTACTGTTGTATTGATGTAAAATAGGTTTATTAGAAACCAAACTACATGTATGAAAACAAAGTAGTTGGAAACCATCTGTTTTGGTTGAATATGTTTATTGCAAGATGCAAATAATTGCCTACTTGGACTGATTCTTGATTACAGGGTTTGAAGTAGCCAAAAATTGGAAAAATATTGTAGTTTAAATCTTGCAACTATTTAGAGGCTGGAAGCATTAGTGTACATTGATAGTGAACAAGCTACTATGGGACTCTGGCTTGGTATGTCCAAAATTGTGGTAATTTGCAAGCCAGGAATGCTTTACAAAATGGTGAAGCTATAGCATTTCAAAATAATCCATGAACCTCTCTATAAGATTATTTTAATGTGCCTAATTTCTCCTCCTTTTCAAGTATTTTTGTTGACAGTTCAAAATTAGTTGGTACAGACATTTCATCCAAGCTTAAATCTAATAATGGATAGACCACCCAATTTCGGGTCAACTAGCAGTTACCTTATTGCAGTTTGTTCAAAGAAAATTAAGATGATGGTATTTTGTATAATAACATGTCATTGTGTCGGTAGGAATATCCTGGATTGTTAATAATATCTTTCTATAGCTTTAACTTCAACAATTCATCTTTGTATTGTGTACTTTCTACATATGTTTTATCAAATTTCTACATCGCTGAATTTTGTTTTTGCAGCTTTCTATCTTCATGGGGTTACAACTGTTTACTTGAAGAGTTGAAGTTGTTATATCTTGTCTTGTTTTTCATTTTTCTTGCAGAAATGATTATGAAATGCTGTTGGCCCTTGATGACAACAATCATCAGTATGGTGGTGCGTCTATTAATCAGATTAACAGTTTACCATTATCCAAAGTGCAGGTATATATATATGTTTGGAGCTTGTGAAAAAACACCATATAGATAGGTGTTCTAATTTTTTTGCTTTTCACATCCGCTCATGTGCAAATACACTGCATTGTTTATGTTTTGCTCCCCAAACCTAATTTCTAATTATTGTTTTCATCCCCTTATTAATGCATCTAGACTAATAACTTTGAAGAAGCTTGCGCTGTATGCCTTGAAACCCCTGCAATTGGAGATACCATTCGTCATCTTCCTTGTCTACATAAATTTCACAAGGATGTAATGCTGTCTACCTTTTTCTAATCTTCAACGCCATTATGTTTTTCCTTTTCTTGGATTGATTTTCAGATCTCATAGCGGATGAAGTTAAAGTCATTAATATATATATTTTTTCATTCCCCTTATATGGCAGTGTATTGATCCATGGCTCAGCAGAAAGAAATCATGCCCGGTTTGCAAGTCATCTATAACTTGAATGGGGGTATTATCATGCATGATGGTAAAAATGTCTTAAGGAGGTATGTTTCTATTAATTTACTCCTTTAAGCTTTTTGTATGCATGAACTTGTTGGCAGCATGAAAATGACATGGGATGAATAACTAAAACACGATATGAGATGCGAAGAAAATAACAGTGCCATGATAAGTATGTCAAAATCTATCTAAAATGAATTCTTAGGTAAAAAAGAGGATGGTTTACTGATATAATTCTACAAACTGTTGTCATTGTATATGGATCTTATCTTTTGCCTTGCCTGCAGATTTGACCGACACAAACAAAAACTAGTAGGGAACAGGAAGGTTAATGAGAGAACTGTTAAAAGGTAATCAAAGGTCCTTTTATTTTGTCGAAAGCTGATATTATTTTTGAATTTTCCACTACACCTCCCCATTTGAAAGGCATTTATTTTCAGCCATATTTGCAAGAGTATCATTGCTCCTCTGCCTTCTGTTCACATTTTTTTGTCCTTGTATATCTCATTTGGGAAGTGAGAAGAATATATTTATGGAATAACATAAAGTATATGTACAAGTAAATACTACAATCGATTTGTTAAGAAATAAATTATACAGAATTATAAATAAGACTCGTAAAATTATTTAGTTTTACACCAAGCTGATATCTTCTCTATATATCTACCTACATGGTGGCAAGGATAAAAAAAAAATTAAAAAAATAAAAAGGGTAGAAGAGGTGGAAATTGTTTACACATAAAAGTGACAGCAGCCAAAAAGCTGCAAGTCTCTAAAATTAGATTAGGGTGTAGCCGCTGTGCCACAGGATGAAATACACGGGTAAAAGCACCACCCCTTTGTTTCAGCTACACCAGCAGTAGTAGCAGCTTTAGGCTGTGTTTCCTTTATGAAAAATTAATTTCCGAAAATGAATTTATTTTTTGAAAAATTGATTTTTTCCAAACATTTCTTTTCTGGGAGATTCTTCAAAAAAAAAAAAAATTAAATTTCTAAGGCTAAGTATTGTACATTCAAGAATACTTTTTGTTTAAAAATACTTTCAAAAATCATTTTTGAACATAATTTTAATTGTATTTAAAAATAAAATAATTGATATTATTAATTGAATACAATTTAAATTATATATACTAGTGGCTAGCTAGTATATAAAAAAAAGCCTCCAAAATACATCTTGATAAAAATAAACCCTTAATTTTAATTGAAGTACTTTTTTACCCATGATTTTATTTATTACAAGGATTTAATCTAAATCTCTTACTAAACGCCATAAACTATCGATTATAACTCTTTTAATATACTAATTTTTTTTTTTATAAAAAGGAAAAGAAAGTAGCACCCTTCCAAATCTCACGCTTGGTTTTCTCAGAACAAAATGATAATGCTCAGACTTTTGAAGTCAACTAGTCTGTATTCAAAATTGCTTTGGTTTGAGGCTTATTGTATTCAAAATTCCCTTGTAATGAATTGACATTTAAGCAATCAATTAAAACTTCATCTTTTGATACCGTTTAGTTTTATCACATGACGAAATTTGATAATTTTTATTTGTATAAAAAATGATAAAAATTCTAAAAGTATAAATGATCAGTTTTTTCAAAAAAAAGTTCTAAAAAAATTATAATTTGTAAATTTATAAAAATGAAAAAAAATAGAATTTATAAAAATTATTTAAAAAATAGAATTTTAAAAAATTATAAAAATATTACCCGTAACTTTATTAACCAAATTCCATATATGATATGTTATAAATTGCATGCTCACAACCAAGTTAAACATGAAATTACTGTTATCACAGTTTGGCTTTCAATCATAAATCGTATTAGCAGATAATGTTAAAGAAAGAAAACGTAAAGCGTATGAAAAATATCGTCTAATTAAGACTAAGCTTTTAAATATTATTATTTTGTCTTGAAGTAGAAAGATCTGTCTCAATTGTAAAATTTATTTTTATAACAAATATCCTGACTTGACATACACTAGGTTTCAGTTTTTCAATATCCTCAAATAACACGAAAGGAAACAATGGTAGATTCATGCCTTTCACGCCAAATTGTGATAAAAGTTATACCCCTCCCAATCTATACACGTGTCAACAAAATATGTGGTTTTGACCCTGTTGACTCCGTTTAGAGTTGTGACCTACTTGTATAACACCCTCGTACCTGACCTGATCGTCGGGTCACTGTAGTGAGATGTTAAATTCGTTGTTAGAGCATCTATTGTTAAATTCAATCCATTTTATCATTTTAATTGAACTACTAAGAACAATTAGCGTTTACAATAAAATTTAAAAATTTATCTATATTTAATTTGAGCTTTCGATAACTCTTGTAACAATTTATAATTGAATAGGAACCAAATTACAAAGTTTTCAAAATCCCGAGCTGACATGGCAACGTTGGGGGTTCCTCATTGCGACATCACCCACTGACTTGAGCTCATCGCAACGTGGTGAACTTGTCGTCGCGACATCAATTCTGTGTTCAATTGATTTCCATTCTATCATTTCTCATCACATACAATCAAGTTTATATATTACAATTCAACCAATTTCACTCAACATATCATTCACATGTATCTGTTTTCAGTTTCAACACCATATAATTCTCAATCAAATTTATAAAATTAACTCAACTATTGAAGTTTTACAAATAAGTTCATTAATACATCATATAACAACTATTCACTTAATGTCTCAACAATTCATTTAAACTTCTCTTATATATTAGCAATTCCATCACTTGTAACAACTTTTTAATATTACAACTCTTCTATTATTATTTTTTCTTTTCGTCCTCCTCCCCATTCCATATCCTATAAGTGCATGTATTCATACAAGAATTTATGGCTTTTAGTATAGCATGTCTATAAGCAACATTAATTATGATTTTCCTAATTACATATATACTTTTAACAAGGTTGTCTACTTGAGTAGTAGTCACTAAATTCTTTATATCCTGGCCTACATAATTCAAAATTTGGATTCGCTTATTTCTTTTGAAACTAGACTCAATTAAATTTTTACTATAAAATTTTCATAATTTCCACTTAAACCAATTAATACAATATTTTTTTAAAACTTTCCCCTTTTCTGCTGCTAAACAACTTAGACCTTCTTCACTAAAAATTAATTATCTTTCAGTACGAGATTCGTATAATGTTTCCATTTGCTTCACTTAAAAATAGACTCATAAATATTTTAATCATATAAATTTCATCTCTTAATTTTTTTTTGTATAATTTGTAATAATTTTTCAAAGTCAAAAAAGGGAAACCTGAAATCATTCTGACATTGTCTCACAAAAAATCATATATCTCATAATCTACAATTCCATTACTTACACCGTTTCTTTTATGCAAAATTAGACTCAATAATATTTAATTCAATATTTAATTCAACCTATAAATCAATTTCTAAAATTGTTGCTGAACTTTCAATGTTAAACTATTGTTGCTATCCAAAACTATTTTAATGAATTTATTTACTTATTATGATTTATATCACTCATACCAACACTTAATATTTATTTTACTTCTCAACTATTAAATTGTTATACAAGATCACTTGATTATGTATATCATCACACTTTTCTAGGATATAGCTCATCTAGCTAATAGGTAAATATAGTTTGATGTAGATTTCTTGCTATCTTGGCACCTAGCGAAATTAGAATCAAAATACCCTACGACCTCCAAATGATCTGATCTCTTATAAGTGAGCATGTAATCTTTTGTTCTTTGAAGATACCTTATAACCCTCTTGGCTGCTATCCAATGGTACATATTAGAGTTGCTTAAATATCTGCCTAACATCCCAACAATGTATGCAATATCTGGACGTGTACATACTTGAGCATACATTAGACTCTCAATAGCTGATGCATAAGGAATCTTTTGCATTTCCTGAATTTCAAGGTTACTTTTAGGGCATTGAGTAAGATTAAATTTGTCTCCTTTAGCAACAAGGGTTTCACCTAGTCTACAACCTTGCATACCAAACATTTTGAGTACTTTATTGATATAGCTCTTTTGTGACAATCCAAGAATACCCTAAGATATGTCTCGATGTATCTGAATTCCCAAGAAAACAAGAGGCATCCCCAAGATCTTTCATCTTAAAATGCTTAGATAAAAACCTCTTCATTTCATGTAATAAGCCTATATCAAAATGTCATCAGCATATAGAACTAGGAATATATATTTACTCCCATTGAATTTGTGATACACACAATCATCAGCAATATTCATCTCAAAATCGAACGAGACAATTACTTGATGAAACTTATGGTACCATTGACGGGAAGCTTGTTTGAGTACATAGATGGATTTTGTTAATTTTCAAACCATATTCTTTGGGTCTCTTGACTCAGTTTTCTTATTGCACCATATAAATTCTTTCTTCAATGTTGCCATTGAGAAACACAGTCTTAAGATCCATTGATGTAACTTAAGATCAAGATGAGCAAAAAAACGCCATGATTGTCCTAAAAGAGTCTTTCGATGAAACTGGAGAGAGCTTTTGTAAAATTAATGTTTTTTTTAGTATATCCTTTAGCTATGTAACACCCTATACCCAACCTTATCGCTAGGTCTGAGTATTGAATGTCACAATCACTCAATTAACTTGAAATATCTTATAGTTTGACTTATCTAAAAAAAATTAGCTTCATTAAATTACAAGATTTAGCTTCAGCTAATGATTTCAATCATTCCAACACTAAAATTCTTACAATTTTGTAACATTAGCATATCTAGCGGTTTTTACAATTTTAACTTAAGTCTATAACACGAGTACATCTGATTTAATCCTCGAGGCGTAGCCTCTAGAAATTTTCCCATCTATACACATGAATGACATCTACGTCCACCCCTCACACTGATGGTATTTGACTTAGTCCCTTCCCTCGATTCATGAGTCAAAACTTACCTTACAACTAAGCAGTATCTTCATAAGTTCAATGAACTTAGTGAGACATTGTAAAGAAAAGAAACGAACAACTATCTCGCGTAAACTTTAGGAAGTAAAATTTTAAAAGTCAAATTTTTTCTAACTCCTTATCTATCCTTGACCTTTTGCAGATTTCATCGGCATGGATGTTGCCCTGCCCTTTTTTTTTCCTGCCTCGTCAACTTGCCTCACACAATTGGTTATAGGTTTATTTGCCTACCACTGGTTGTCTTTCATTAATAATCTCTCAAATCTTGGGTCCTTTCCCTTACAATTTGGCCCCAGGATTTAAGTTTATCTCAGTCCAATCTTCTAGATAGTTTCTAAAGAACTGTAACCTACCACTTCCTAGTGGATGATCTATCCCAAGTAGCCCTTAGCGGACTCATTCTATTAACCCGAATGGTTTAACCTCCGCCTGGGCCTTGGCAGACTTAATCGTCTCTAGTTATCTTTTACCCGTGGAATCCTTTAAATTAGGTTTTGCTTGATCATCTATTATAACCTCCATTTCAGGGTTATTCGCCAAAGACTTGTAGCCTCGTACCTGCGAGTTCTCCACAACTTAACATAGTTAATCCTTATTAAAAAGTTTACCTACAACATCAGACTTTCCTACTCATTTTTCCTTATTCTTACATTTTGAGGGATCTTTGAGTTGCTCCATTTACGCGGTCTCTTCTGGATGAGTTGTACCTCAATCTCCATTACCTTGTTCTGTCAGCTTTCGAGTTCATCCCTTTTTGGCAGACTCTACCTTACTTCATAGCCGAGCTATGGTCTTACTTAGTATGGTCCCATATCGAATGTCCTGGCTGTCTATCCCGTGTGTTATGCCTCGGTGGACTCTAATGGTTGCCATAGCCGAGCTATGGACTTACACCTTATAATCCATGTGTTTACTGTCCTATCAAACTCTATTAGTTGTCATAGTTGAGCTATGGTCTTACATCTTATAATCCCCATGTTTACTGTCTCGACAAACTCTATTAGTTTCCATAGCCGAGCTATGGTTTTACATCTTATACATCCTTTGAGGTGTCACCTCGAAGGACCTTATCGTCATCGCAATGTCGCCCTATAAAGCCTTCTAACTGTTGTCGCGGTGTTGCTCTATGAAACCTAATAACCGCCATCACGGTATCACTCTAGCGAGCCATTTGATATCATTTCATTCCATATTTAACCTTAATGCTCGAACACCACAGTGTCTCCTCCAAAAGGCCTGGAGCTTCGCATATCACGGTTTGCACCCAACAATATTAGATTGTGGTATCTAATAGAATTTCCCATTTCCCTATCCATCTGCCTATTCCTCCAGTTCATCACCTTTAAGCTTGATGCTTGAACATCGCAGTGTCCCCTCCACAAGGCTCGGAGCTTCACACATCACTGTTTGCACCCAACAATACCGAATTACGATATACAAAATCCTCATTTCCCATATCCTAAATTCATCTAACTCATCCATAATTTTCACGCCGTACTCCGCCATTAAAAACATGCAATTCATGCATTTAACACATACTATGAAACAATATACCCACACACGGTATGCCAAATATTCAAACATCGAGACGTGTCTATAGACAAACATCAATCATTCTTACAACATTCACATACTTTTACTAGTCTATAGACTTATAGCATACCCATTCCTCCTTTTTCATGCATAATCAAATTCTAAGCACAATACATATCAGTCATGAAGGTGTTTCAATCAAGAGACACGACACCATATAACACGTAAAGATAGGCTATAGAATCTCACCTTGCTCCCTTTATCCTTGATAGCTTAACTTGTCCAAATGCTAAAGCCTCCTTTGTCCTGGCAGCCAAGCATGACAACCATTTATTAATTAAACTATTCAATCCTTAAAAATCCAAAATCCATAGTTATATAGACACTTTTAAGAGTTCTTATTCTACTTCTTTCTTCAATCCACAAGTACAGAGAGGTAAGGAAGCTTACCAATTCCTCAACTTCTTTACTACCAGGCTTCAATTCTCACAATAGTTGTTACATGTAGAGCTTCTTTCAGCTACACCCTCTTCTTCTTCAGAGCGTCTAAAGAAGACGATGCTTTTGATAGAGAAAAAAATGGTAAGAAGAATTTAGGAGAATTTTGTTTCCACACACACATTTATATATACTCCATTGATACGGTTTTCACAAACCAATACCACCACTCAATCCTAATCATTCTGTCTCCCACTATGGAAACAACTAGTTCTAAACTAACTAAACCAAAAACAAAATCCAACCATTTTCAATTAGCCACTTAAGTTTCTAAAATCTCAATAGAGCCCGCAAATTTCTATTTTTATACAATCAGCTCCCTAACTCTTCTAAATTTTTGGTTTCTTAGGAGAGCCGTGTGTGACAAGCTATAAGGCGCGCCTTATACCTCTCTACATTACCATTTGCATCCCTCGTGGTTTTAAATATTCATTTACAACCAATTGGTTTTGCACCTTCAGAAAATGGGACAAGTTCCCAAACTTTATTTTCTTACATAGACTTATACTCTATTTTCATGACATTAATCCACTTTTTTGAATTAGAACTTTTAATGGCTTGACGAAAGTTGATTGGATCATCTTCCATCATTCCATTGTCATCCTCATGTTCTTGGAGAAATACAACATAATCACCTGAAGTAGCATTTATCGTCTCTTCTGTGGACCTCCTTAATGGCACTTTTTCTTGAGGTTGTTGAGTTTGTTCTTCTAGAACAATTACTTCATCTTGAATAGGGAGTAGTTCAACATTATCTTGTTGAGGTTCTGGATTCCTTTCTTGATCAATGATAGGTATGAGAACCTGAACATCATCAAAAGTGATAGCAGGAATTGAGTTAGAATCCAATTCCTCCTCAAAAGCAATGTCTCTAACCTTATTTCTCCCTCCAAACTCAACATTCTCAAAATAATGCTACTGTTCTTGTCTCAAAAATATTTCTAATTGTGGGATCATAAAACTTATAGCACCTAGATTGTTCAAAATAATCAATAAAATAGTTGCTCACTATATTGGAGTTCAATGTGGCCTATAAGGCTTTGCCTTAGCTGGACATCCCTAATTGTGAAAGTGCTTTAGACTAGGTTTTCAACTTGTCCAAAGCTTATAAGGTGTTTTCGTAGCTGCTTTAGTGGGTACTCTATTCAGAATGTAAGATGTTGTCTTTAATGCTTCTTCCAAAGGGACTCAGGTAAGGTAGAATGAGCAATCTTGCTCCTTACTATATCCTTAAGAGTCTTATTTCATCTTTTAGCTACACCATTCATGCTAGGTGATCCTGGCATGGTGTACTATGGGAAAATACAGCATTCCTCTAGGAATTTCGCAAATGGTCCTGGATGTTTTTCACCTGAGCCATCATATCTACCGTAGTACTTACCACCACGATCAGATCTAATGTTCTTAATCCTTTTGTTGAGTTGATTCTCAACTTAAGATTTATAAGCTTTGAACATGTCCAGAGATTGAGATTTTTCATGAATAAGATATATGTACCAATAACATGATTAGTCGTCTATGAATGCTATGAAATATTGTTGCCCATTCCAGGGTGTCGTAGAGAATGACCCACAAATATCAGTATGAATTAATTCTAAGACGTCTGAAGATTTGTTGGCACCAAATCTCTTGGTTTTGGTCTATTTTCCCTTGATGTAATCGGTACGAACATCAAAGTCTGTGAAGTCAAAGGACTCTAAAATGCCATTAGACACAAGGAGCTCAACTTTACCTTTTGAGATATGAACTAAGCTCTTATTCCAAAATGATGCCAAATTTTTCTTATTTACCGCATGCAAAGTTTCATTATAGGATGCAACTATTTCTAGCAAATAAAGGCTGTCATAAGCATTTAAATAACTAGTTCCAACAACATTCAAATTTAAAGACACACTAAATTGATTGTTTCCAAATGAACAACAATATCCAAAATTATCCAACAAAGAAATATAAACTAAATTTCGTCTAAAAGATGATACTACAAAAGTGTCTTTTAAATCCAAATTAAAACCAATTCCTAATAGCAACCTAAAATGCCCAATTTCTTCCAATCCATTGATTTCCCATTTTCCACGAAGATGTGTCTTTGTGATAAATCTAGAATATAGAGTTATTTTTTGTACTTTTTAGACTGATAATTCATGTAAGTGATGAATGGATGATAGCAAATTTTGTAATTTTTATTATATTTCTGTCTGTTGAGTAATACTAAGAAAAATTTGTTATCCTGGTTTATTTCTATGCTAAATATGTGATTTCTTTATCTTTGAAGGTGGTTGGTGCATTAAGAAGAAGAGAAGACTTGAAATTAACATGTTGATATGCAATGCCACAACATTGCTGGAGCTTTAGACTGACGGGGTCAAGCATAGAAATATACATTTTGGATGCCCCAATACAGCATGATTGGACTCCATAGCTTTATCTTGACCCAATGCTAAGTGGACTTACAAGCCTGGATGTCCAAGAGGCCCAAAGCATCCAAAAAGACTTCAAAACATCCATGAGGACCAAGTCTACATATCAAAGGTGGCCCGAACCGTCCAATGTAGGAGAGGGGAGCTCAAACTGTCCATGAGACTTAGTCTCTAACTACCTCAACCAACAAATTAGCCATGGGGAGAATCTTGCAACCATTAACAATCCATGGAGAAAATTAAGCAAAACTATTCACCCTCTTGTAACCACCCGAAAGTCAGTGGTGTTAGAAAGTGTGGTTTTAGAACCCCAATTTCGTAAACTAGACTCAATATTTACGGAGTTATATTAGAAGTGAATTGAATTTTGGTTAGGTAATTTCATTGATTTAGTACTTAATTTAAGTACAGGGACTAAATCGTGTAAGAGTTAAAAGTTGAATTATAATTAAATCATATGGTAAAAAATAATAAAAGGGATTCGTAAGGAAATTAAACCGTTGGTTTAATGAAAGTGGACGGCAATGAATAATTCGATAAAAGAAAATGTAATAAAATTTATAAAAAGAAACAAAACATAAAGTTATAAAATAAAATTAAAAGAATAATAAAATGTGAAATGGAAAGAAATAGAAATCAAAATCTCTTATTTCTTTTATTTAGCTGAACCATTAGAGGAGAAGAAGAACTCATGAACGACGTTCCTAAGTTTCATTATCAATTTGGTTAGTTCAATTTAGTCCATTTCTTGTAATTTTTTATGTTTTCAGAATCCCAATAGTTCAACCAAACCAACCCATGTTCAAATTTTTGGTATTTTTAAAGATTTTGAGTGTTACCATTGTTGGATAGTTGAAGTTTTTTGTGGTATTTTGATAGATTTTTAGGTTAGAAGTGAAAAATGGACTTTGTAAAATCAATTGTTGATTTTGTATAATAGGGACTAAAATGTATAATTTATGAAATTTGAGGTATAATTGAAAAATAGGGAGTCCTATAGGGACTCTTGTGTATTCAACATAAAATTAAAAGGAAAAATGTGAAAGTTATATTAGTCTTGGTTTTAGGGACTAAATTGAATAATATGAAAAAGTTGTATAATTTAGCAATTAAATGAGAATTTGGTTGTGTATTGTTGATTTAGTATATTTGTTTAATCCGTAGCTAACGTCAACCCAGAGTCTTCGAAAAAGAAAGGAAAAGACAAGGTCGTCGACGGATAGCTCGGAGTTTACGGTTTGTGTTTCTATAAACTGAACTATCTCAATTGTTTCATTTTTACATTGCATTGTTTGGTAAGTTTGTAAGGTGAGTTATAATTGATTCAGTCAACTGAAAATTATGTGATTGAGATGGTTATTTGTATTAAGGTTTGAATGGAATAGATTCAAAAATATTATATATTATTTGAAATGTGAAATTGTGCTAATGTTGTGATTAAACATGCTATATATAGGTGGAAAATGGGATTGGTTGACTGTGACTATGTAACATCCCTAAATTGGGCCCAATAGGATTGGGCCCATTGGGCCTTGGGCGTAGGAGTGTTTAAAAATTTTGAGAACAAGAGAATGACATTATTTCAAGTTGGACTTATTAAGAAGATGATTTTAGAAAGTTACGGGGTTCTATGAAGGTTCGAGTTCAAGTTGGGCCTTAGTAAAAGTTTGTGTTTAAGCCTATTAAGGAGAGATAGTAAGTGGCATCAAGGCTTATGGAAATAAAAGAGTAAATTGCTAGCATAAATGAGCATATGGCAAGGAGGTTATGGCATCAAGTGAAGTACCTTGAGGGAAGAGGTTCAAGTCCCATCTTTTGCAAATTTTGGATTTATTTTTGTGTGTTCTTCCAAGTGCCAACCGTGACAATATTAAAGGAAAGGAATAAAAGAAAAATGAAATGATGACTAAAAAGATAAGGTAAGGAGGAAAACAAGGAAAAAGAAAGGAAAGAAATAAAAGAAAAAGGATAATAAAGAAGTGGGAAAATAATAATGATGGAATTTGAAATAATGGAGTAGGTGAAAAAAAAATATAATGATGAGATTTGAAAAGAATGGGGTAGGTGAAAAAAAAAATGCATGGAGGGTGTAATAGCCCGATTTAGGGGATAGTAGGAACAGTGATCTCGAAATCACTAAACCGAGGATAGAGAAAATTATTTTCATGTTATTCTATGTGTATAACATGTTTATAAACATGCATGAAATTTTTGGTGTCTCAATTTTAGCGATTGAGGGCTTAATTTCGAAAAAAGGACTAAATCGCATAAAGTGCTAAAGTTTAATTTTAATTGCTAGAGGTGCAAATTGACTAAGAAATATTAATTGGAGGTCTTTAAAGTAAAATTTGGCCTTGTCTAAATGACTAGGGCGGCCAAAAAAAAAAATAGGGACAAGAGCATTTATTTTGGTCAAAAATTGGTGATGTTAGGTGTTTTAAATGAATAGAATAAGAGGAATAAAGATGTTATCATCTTTTCACTATTCCTACATCTTCATCCACCGAAAATTGAAGAGAAATAAGGGTTATGGATCTCAAAATTTTCAGCAAACATTTCTCCTCACAAGTAAGTGATTTTTATGATCTTGCTTGATAAAAAGTTGTACTTTTGGAATCCCCAAAGCTTAAGGTAGCTAATGAGGGGACTAATTTGTAACATGGTTGAGAGTCTAGGGACTTGCCATGAGAGATTTTATGCTGGTTCCAAGGTCTCGAAGTACTTTATCAAAGGTTCAATTAAAAACCTATCCCTCGTAATAGGTGACTCGGATTTTTGGTGTCGCAGAGAGCATCGCGTTACGGATTCCGAAAAAGGTGTGTAATCTCATACCCTTCCATATACATATCTGAAATGGCGTGTAATCTCACACTTCTCTGAAAGCTTGTATGAAATATGCTGTTAATCGGTCGAAATACCGAAGAAAACTAAACACCGGCATCCGTGATCACTCGGGCGTGCGTATGATCGTAGTGGTAATCGTATTTCGTAATAAAATAGTTTCGGTTAGAAGCAGTGATGTGTATTTGAAAAATCACTAAAAATAGGATAAAAGGAATTAGAAAGTGAATAAGATATCAAATTGAAGCTTACTGTGTCTATTTTAATATGGAAGAAATAGAGAAGGAAAAGAAATTTTATATTCTGAGATATGTTAATTTTAGTGAGACTGGTTCTGATGGACTTCGTGGTTCTCTGATCTGTCTTAGAAAAATCATATCAAATTGTACAAAGAGAATTATGGGTTATAATTTATATGTATGGATTCCTTAGTGAGCCTATTTTCAATAGAAACAAGTTGGAGCAGTATATGAAAACCGTACAGTGAGATATTTGAAATTAAGATAAGAGAGGTCAGAATCATTGGACAGTGAAACAAGGGAAACTTTAAGGAATAAACTGTACTAAATGGCTAGGCCAAAAATTTTGGAAAACTTACAGTAAGAAGATATATGATTCTAGTTTCAAGCAAATTTTACGGATCTAAATTTTGAGTTTCCGAAATTGAGTTATAGACAATTTAGTCAGTATGACGCAGATGGATAGTTTCAATTTTGATGCCTCAAATTAGTAGTTAAATCCGGAGTTGCGAAATTACCGAAATACCCTTGGAGGGTAAATTACCGAAATACCTCTAGGTTATGAAATTACCGAAATACCTCTAGGTTATGAAATTACCGAAATACCCTTGGAGGGTAAATTATCGAAATACCCCTGGGTTGCGAAATTACCGAAATACCCTTAGAGGGTAAATTATCGAAATACCCTTGGGTTGCGAAATTACCGAAATACCCTTGGAGGGTAAATTACCGAAATACCTCTAGGTTGTGAAATTATCGAAATACCCCTGGGTTGCGAAATTACCGAAATACCCTTAGAGGGTAAATTACCGAAATACCCCTGGGTTGTAAAATTATCGAAATACCCTTAGAGGGTAAATTACCAAAATACCTCTGGGTTGCGAAATTACCGAAATACCCTTAGAGGGTAAATTACCGAAATACCCCTGGGTTGCGAAATTACCGAAATACCCTTAGAGGGTAAATTATCGAAATACCCCTGGGTTGCAAAATTACCGAAATACCCTTGGAAGGTAAGTTACCGAAATACCCCTGGGTTGCGAAATTACCGAATACCCTTGGAGGGTAAATTACCGAATTTACCTTTGGAAGGTAAATTACCGAATTACCCTTGGTGGGTAAAATTTCTGAATTACCCTTAGAGAGTAAATTACCGAATTACCCTTGGAGGGTAAATTACCGAAAATTATCGAATTACCCTTGGAGGGTAAATTACCGAATTACCCTTGGAGAGTAAATTACTGAATTACCCTTAGAGAGTAAATTACCGAATTACCCTTAGTGGGTACGATTACCGAATTATGAAAATGCCTTTACGGGCCGAATTACGAAAATGCCCCTAATGGGCCGAATTACGAAATGTCCCTATGGACCGAATTACGAAAATACCCTTTATGGGCCAAATGTGATATTTGATATATGGCCAGTTTGATATTTGTGATATGGGCCAGAGTGTGTAATTTCACACTTATCTCATGGGTTAGATATTATACCGTAAGCATTAGAATAAATCATAAAAGTTGTAAAATCGGAAAATACGGTATAATAACACTTTTTGTGTAAATGCATGAAACCGGTATTAAGGTTGTGGGAATTACGGATTTGCCCTTAATGGGTTATTTTGTTAAAAAGTGATATTTTGGGCCATATGAATTATTTTGATAAATTGGCCAAGTGTGAAATGTGAAAAAAAAAGGCCTCATGTGATTAATGGGCCAAAATTTGCTAGATCGATTAATGGGCCAAAATTTGCTAGATCGATTAATGGGCCAAAATTTGTTAGATCGATTAATGGGCCAAAATTTGATAGATCAATTAATGGGCCAAAATTTGCTAGATCGCTTAATGGGCCAAATTGTTAAGATTGATTAATGGGCCAAATTGCTAGATTGCTTAATGGGCCAACTTGTATTATGGGCCTTATGATGAAATTATTCTATGAATATTGTTATGCTTTGTATATGCATACATGATTGCATGGGTTGGGATAAAATTGAAGAGAAGTGCTAGTGGCTCTGCTACAATCTAGTTCGGTGACTCTGTCACAATCCAGTTCGGTGGCTCTGCCACAATCTAGTTCGGTGACTCTGTCACAATCCAGTTCGTTGGCTCTGCCACAATCTAGTTCGGTGACTCTGTCACAATCTAGTTCGGTGGCTCTGCCACAAACATTTTAAATGGCTTTATGCCTGCGATTGGTGTGTTGGCGGGGTGGGTTGACTTGATCCCCACAGGTGTGCTGGTTGGTACGGGTGGTGTGTAGCGGATGAAAATTAGGTTTGGTTTGGGATTTGCATATCATATGCATATTATATACATGTTATTATGTTATAATTGTAAATGGGCTTAGGCCCAAAATATTGCTATGTGTGTTCCGACCCAGTGGATGATGGTAAGGGGATTACACACTGAGTTCTTGTAACTCACCCCCCTTTCTCTTAACCTTTTCAGGTAATGCTCAGTGACGTGGACTTGGGCCTTGGATAACTCGATGGAGACCATAATTTAGAAATGGTTTATTTGGACTTCAGACTACTTTCTTGTTTATTTTATTACTCTACTATTTTGGGTTAAATGTTGTAATCAGGCCTCGGATTTTCTTTCAAAATGCTTCTGCAACTCTATTCCCAAACGTCCCATATTCGTAAATTGTTTATTTCAAATATATTTTCACAACCAAAAAGGTTTTTAAAGAAAATTACGTTTTCAAGTAAATAACAATTGCTTAAGTGTTTTGGGTTTTAACAAAGAGGCTGTAATTCTCAAACAAGTTTTTAACAATCTCAAAGATGGTTTGGAAAAAAAAAAACTTCCATGTGACACACTGGATTCAGGCTTAACGTCTAGGCCGGGTTTGGGGTGTTACAATTAAGTGGTATCAGAGCACAGTTTGCAAAACTCGACTGTGGTTTGGGTTCAAAAATGTTTTCCAAAGCTGTTTGAATTATATGTTTTAAAGGAAGTATGGCACCATGAGTATCCGACACCAAGTCAAGTAAGTATATGTTATCATTTTATGATTATGATTATTGTGATATGACCGTAGAAATACTCTAAAGCCTTTGGCTTTAGGAGTAAAAACTATAGAGATTGAGGCTCTAGGATGCGTTTTGCGAAAACCACTTCAACTCTTATACTCCATAAGACATTGTTTAATAAACGTCGAATAGTATATTAATTCATAAGACTTATAATCAGATTAAATCGACATTAGTGAACATGAGTGCTAGAGGACGTGGACGTGATAGAGGCCGAAGTGCTAGGGCTAGACCTTCAGCACTGAGGCATGTGCCCGAAAGGGGGCGCTGGCAGTGTCAGTGGCTGAGACAGGATCTCATGATCGAACTAAGGTTGATGAGATGATTCAATTAGTTAAGGAGTTATTTGAAGAGGTTAAAGGAATTGGTGAAGCACTTCGAGTTGGGAGTGTGGACTGTAGGAAGAAAAGAGATCGTGATTTTTTTGGGTCGCAGTGTCGTTCCGTAAAGCATGTCAAGGCACATCCAAACTTTTCGGCTTGCGATTATTGCAAAAGGCGTCATCCGGGAGAATGCTGGAGGAGGTCAGGAGCATGTATGAGATGCGGGTCTAAGGAGCATAAGGCTCGGGATTGTTTTATCACCATCAAGTCAGGTATGTTTTGGTTGGATGTGATGATTGAGTGTAGAAAAATTTTAAGTATAAGTGGTAGATGACTGCTTGCTTCCGTGGTTAGATGTTTGGTTGTGAAAGAGGATTCAAGATTTTGTTAAAAGTACATTAGTGTTATTAAGATCGGAGTGCGCAACGAAAGCATAGTGATGTGATTTGAGCGGTACGTTTAGTAGTTGATTGGAAATTTCGAGGACGAAATTTTTTTAAGGAGGGTAGAATTGTAACATCCCTAAATTGGGCCTAGTAGGATTGGGCCCATTGGGCCTTGGGCGTAGGAGTGTTTAAAAATTTTGAGAACAAGAGAATGGTATTATTTCAAGTTGGACTTATTAAGAAGATGATTTTAGAAAGTTACGGGGTTCTATGAAGGTTCGAGTTCAAGTTGGGCCTTAGTAAAAGTTTGTGTTTAAGCCTATTAAGGAGAGATAGTAAGTGGCATCAAGGCTTATGGAAATAAAAGAGTAAATTGCTAGCATAAATGAGCATATGGCAAGGAGGTTATGGCATCAAGTGAAGTACCTTGAGGGAAGAGGTTCAAGTCCCATCTTTTGCAAATTTTAGATTTATTTTTGTGTGCTCTTCCAAGTGCCAACCATGACATTATTAAAGGAAAGAAATAAAAGAAAAATGAAATGATGACTAAAAAGATAAGGTAAGGAGGAAAACAAGGAAAAAGAAAGGAAAGAAATAAAAGAAAAAGGATAATAAAGAAGTGGGAAAATAATAATGATGGAATTTGAAATAATGGAGTAGGTGAAAAAAAAATATAATGATGAGATTTGAAAAGAATGGGGTAGGTGAAAAAAAATGCATGGAGGGTGTAATAGCTCGATTTAGGGGATAGTCGGAACAGTGATCTCGGAATCACTAAACCGAGGATAGAGAAAATTATTTTCATGTTATTCTATGTGTATAACATGTTTATAAACATGCATGAAATTTTTGGTGTCTCAATTTTAGCGATTGAGGGCTTAATTTCGAAAAAAAGACTAAATCGCATAAAATGCTAAAGTTTAATTTTAATTGCTAGAGGTGCAAATTGACTAAGAAATATTAATTGGAGGTCCTTAAAGTACAATTTGGCCTTGTCTAAATGACTAGGCCGGCCAAAAAAAAATAGGGACAAGAGCATTTATTTTGGTCAAAAGTTGGTGATGTTAGGTGTTTTAAATGAATAGAATAAGAGGAATAAAGATGTTATCATCTTTTCACTATTCCTACATCTTCATCCACCGAAAATTGAAGAGAAATAAGGGTTATGGAGCTCAAAATTTTCAGCAAACATTTCTCCTCACAAGTAAGTGATTTTTATGATCTTGCTTGATAAAAAGTTGTACTTTTGGAATCCCCAAAGCTTAAGGTAGCTAATGAGGGGACTAATTTGTAACATGGTTGAGAGTCTAGGGACTTGCCATGAGAGATTTTATGCTGGTTCCAAGGTCTCGAAGTACTTTATCAAAGGTTCAATCAAAAACCTATCCCTCGTAATAGGTGACTCGGATTTTTGGTGTCGCGGAGAGCATCGCGTTACGGATTCCGAATAAGGTGTGTAATCTCATACCCTTCCATATACATATCTGAAATGGTGTGTAATCTCACACTTCTCTGAAAGCTTGTATGAAATATGCTGTTAATCTGTCGAAATACCGAAGAAAACTAAACACCGGCATCCGTGATCACTCGGGCGTGCGTATGATCGTAGTGGTAATCGTATTTCGTAATAAAATAGTTTCGGTTAGAAGCAGTGATGTGTTTTTGAAAAATCACTAAAAATAGGATAAAAGGAATTAGAAAGTGAATAAGATATCAAATTGAAGCTTACTGTGTCTATTTTAATATGGAAGAAACGGAGAAGGAAAAGAAATTTTATATTCTGAGATATGTTAATTTTAGTGAGACTAGTGCTGATGGACTTCGTGGTTCTCTGATCTGTCTTAGAAAAATCATATAAAATTGTACAAAGAGAATTATGGGTTATAATTTATATGTATGGATTCCTTAGTGAGCCTATTTTCAATAGAAACAAGTTGGAGCAGTATATGAAAACCGTACAGTGAGATATTTGAAATTAAGATAAGAGAGGTCAGAATCATTGGACAGTGAAACAAGGGAAACTTTAAGGAATAAACTGTACTAAATGACTAGGCCAAAAATTTTGGAAAACTTACAGTAAGAAGATATATGATTCTAGTTTCAAGGAAATTTTACGGATCTAAATTTTGAGTTTCTGAAATCGAGTTATAGTCAATTTAGTCAGTATGACGCAGATGGACAGTTTCAATTTTGATGCCTCAAATTAGTAGTTAAATCCGGAGTTGCGAAATTACCGAAATACCCTTGGAGGGTAAATTACCGAAATACCTCTAGGTTGCGAAATTACCGAAATACCCTTGGAGGGTAAATTATCGAAATACCCCTGGGTTGCAAAATTACCGAAATACCCTTAGAGGGTAAATTACCGAAATACCCTTGGGTTGCGAAATTACCGAAATACCCTTGGAGGGTAAATTACCGAAATACCTCTAGGTTGCGAAATTACCGAAATACCCTTGGAGGGTAAATTACCAAAATACCCCTGGGTTGCAAAATTACCGAAATACCCTTAGAGGGTAAATTACCGAAATACCCCTGGGTTGCAAAATTATCGAAATACCCTTAGAGGGTAAATTACTGAAATACCTCTGGGTTGCGAAATTACCGAAATATTCTTAGAGGGTAAATTACCGAAATACCCCTGGGTTGCGAAATTACCGAAATACCCTTAGAGGGTAAATTATCGAAATACCCCTGGGTTGCAAAATTACCGAAATACCCTTGGAGGGTAAGTTACCGAAATACCCCTGGGTTGCGAAATTATCGAATACCCTTGGAGGGTAAATTACCGAATTTACCTTTGGAAGGTAAATTACCGAATTACCCTCGGTGGGTAAAATTTCTGAATTACCCTTAGAGAGTAAATTACCGAATTACCCTTGGAGGGTAAATTACCGAATTACCCTTGGAGAGTAAATTACTGAATTTACCTTTTGAAGGTAAATTACCGAATTACCCTTGGTGGGCAAAATTTCTGAATTACCCTTAGAGAGTAAATTACCGAATTACCCTTAGTGGGTACGATTACCAAATTATGAAAATGCCTTTACAGGCCGAATTACGAAAATGCCCCTAATGGGCCAAATTACGAAATGTCCCTATGGACCGAATTACGAAAATACCCTTTATGGGCCAAATGTGATTTTTGATATATGGGCAGTTTGATATTTGTGATATGGGCCAGAGTGTGTAATTTCACACTTATCTCATAGGTTAGATATTATACCGTAGGCATTAGAATAAATCATAAAAGTTGTAAAATCGGAAAATACGGTATAATAACACTTTTTATGTAAATGCATGAAACCGGTATTAAGGTTGTGGAAATTACGGATTTGCCCTTAATGGGTTATTTTGTTAAAAAGTGATATTTTGGGCCATATGAATTATTTTGATAAATTAGCCAAGTGTGAAATTTGGAAAAAAAAAAGGCCTCATGTGATTAATGGGCCAAAATTTGCTAGATCGATTAATGGGCCAAAATTTGCTAGATCGATTAATGGGCCAAAATTTATTAGATCGATTAATGGGCCAAAATTTGCTAGATCGATTAATGGGCCAAAATTTGCTAGATCGCTTAATGGGCCAAATTGTTAAGATTGATTAATGGGCCAAATTGCTAGATTGCTTAATGGGCCAACTTGTATTATGGGCCTTATGATGAAATTATTCTATGAATATTGTTATGCTTTGTATATGCATACATGATTGCATGGATTGGGATAAAATTGAAGAGAAGTGCTAGTGGCTCTGCCACAATCTAGTTCGGTGACTCTGTCACAATCCAGTTCGGTGGCTCTGCCACAATCTAGTTCGGTGACTCTGTCACAATCTAGTTCGGTGGCTCTACCACAAACATTTTAAATGGCTTTATGCTTGCGATTGGTGTGTTGGTGGGGTGGGTTGACTTGATCCCCACAGGTGTGCTGGTTGGTACGGGTGGTGTGTAGCGGATGAAAATTAGGTTTGGTTTGGGATTTGCATATCATATGCATATTATATACATGTTATTATGTTATAATTGTAAATGGGCTTAGGCCCAAAATATTGCTATGTGTGTTCCGACCCAGTGGATGATGGTAAGGGGATTACACACTGAGTTCTTGTAACTCACCCCCCTTTCTCTTAACCTTTTCAGGTAATGCTCAGTGACGTGGACTTGGGCCTTGGATGACTCGATGGAGACCATACTTTAGAAATAGTTTATTTGGACTTTGGACTACTTTCTTGTTTATTTTATTACTCTACTATTTTGGGTTAAATGTTGTAATCAGGCCTCGGATTTTCTTTCAAAATGCTTCTGCAACTCTATTCCCAAACGTCCCATATTCGTAAATTGTTTATTTCAAATATATTTTCACAACCAAAAAGGTTTTTAAAGAAAATTACGTTTTCAAGTAAATAACAATTGCTTAAGTGTTTTGGGTTTTAACAAAGAGGCTGTAATTCTCAAACAAGTTTTTAACAATCTCAAAGATGGTTTGGAAAAAAAAAAACTTCCATGTGACACACCAGATTCAGGCTTAACGTCTAGGCCGGGTTTGGGGTGTTACAGATTATGAATTTGAAATGGAGAAATGTGTATAAATGAAACGTGAGAAATTGTTACCTTATTAACTGTTCGGGTAGGGTCGGGTGTAATTGGCATGCCATAGGATAAGAAGAGTTCAGGGCTTTACAACTAAGTGTCAGGGGGTGATGGGCACCCCATTTGTCGATTATACCAACCAGTGCTGGACCCATTTATTGTCGGTTTTATTGGCCAGCGTAGGGCAAAATTCATTATTACGATTTATTCTTCAGGCACGGATGCCAAATTGGTGTGTTGGTTGGATCTGCATATCCGTTCGAGTTTGAGTCATGTTAAAAAGGAAAAATGAAAGTGGAAACCGATATTACAACTTGTGAAATGAATTAAAATAAAGTTGATTATGAACTTTTGATTGCATACAATGGATTTTAAGATGAAATGATACATTGATGTTGATTTTTCAATGAATTTAAGTTAGAAGTACATGTAAAATGTGCATATGGTTCATTACATTTAACTTATGAATTAGTATGTATCATATTATGTTTAATATTCAGATTATAGAAATACCACTGATTTATACTCAGTGCATGGTTTTTTTCTTGTGAGCAGGTTATGTACTTATCGGTTTGATCGTTGACTCAGCATCCAGCGACAATCCCAAACTCAAGTGTTGGTGAATGTTTTTTTTTTTTTGTTCTTGGCATGTACATAGGATGTGTTATACTTTTATGGTCATTTTGAATCTTGTTGGCCTTAAAGGTTATGTAACTATGCATAAGTGTGATGGTAATGGTCATTTTGTTGATATATTGATCATTGCTTTGGTTATTTGCTTACTACCTTCATGAATGAGATGGTTATATGCTAGGTATTATGCTTGATTGATGCTTGGATTTGGTTTGATTCATGATATGTCTAGATTAAGTCTTAGCAAGGAATTGGTAAAATTCATGCTTATACCTAATTTTTTACTTAAAAATTTTGGTAGTTTTGTATCTAGGTTGTTAGGCTAAAGTGAAAATTAAATGTGAAATGGTTAAATGGTTGAATGTGTTCATGATTGGCTTGATTTATTTTAGGTGCCATTGAAGGCATATTGGTATTATTGAATAAGATCATTTAGTTAGTTTTGAATTGTTGGTTAAGGTTCCAATTGTGGCATATTGATTAAACATTTAGATTGGTTATTGTAAATGATGTTTTTGACTTTATTTGGATGTCTTTGAATAGGTTGAAATGTGGCTTAAATGATAGTTTATGGCTTAAGTGTTCATGGTTGAATAGCTTGGTTAAAAAGGCATTTTCCAAGTACACATGAGCTAGCACATGGCCTGAAACACGGTCATGTGTCATACACGGGCTCATGGCACGACCGTGTGGTTTGTAAAATTTTAGGTGATTTTGGTGCACACGGTCACAGTTAGTTGCACAGTCTAGCGACATGACCATGTGGTCTATCTCACACGAGCTGA
Organism: Gossypium australe; assembly: GCA_005393395.2. Classification (NCBI taxonomy): domain Eukaryota; kingdom Viridiplantae; phylum Streptophyta; class Magnoliopsida; order Malvales; family Malvaceae; genus Gossypium; species Gossypium australe. The sequence continues at coordinate 74,468,174 of CM016623.1, read as the reverse complement.
GCTCTCGTACACGATTAATGACACGGCCGTGTGATTCATCACACATGATCTTATCTTTTGCATCCAGCCAGGGGACATGACCGTGTGACCCCTTTTTTAGATTTTCCTCAACTTTTTGTTTTTGGTTCAATTTGATCTTTGTTCATTACCGAATTGTTTTTGAGCTTCCGTATACTCAATATTTACCTGAAATAGATTGAATAATGTATTTATACATTATCGTATGTGATTATTTAATATTTATTTGAGATTTTCATTAATAAATTGTATGAAATTATTTGGTAATTGTTCGTAGCATCTCATTACTTGGGGTTCGATGACCAGACCGGGTAAGGGGTGTTTCACCTCTCCCTTGAATAAAGCAAACCGTGCACCCTCTCCCTTGAATCAAGAAAACCATCCACCTACAAAGAGAAAATTATTGGTGAGATGCCAAAAATAGTAAAGGGAGAAAGGGTGCTCACTAGTATAAATAGGGAGCAAATGCTTGAGGGAAATGACACCATCACACAACACAATTGAGTTCCACACAACACAGAGTTGAGAGAGCATTTTAGAGACATTGAGAACTACCAATTTTGGCAATCTTGAAAGCATTTGTGCCTAGTGCAACACAAAGGAGAAGAGATGGGGAGGAGCAACATGAGCAGTATCACAGAGAACCACTGAAATCGACTTTACAATTTTCCTTTAATTTTTTATTTTGCTGAGTGTTGATAAACATGTTTGCAACTTGTTTGTAAAATCCCCACTTTTAAAAAAAAAGAGAGAAGAAGAATATTTATGGTAGAAGTCATTGAATAAGTGATCTATAAATAAATAGTATAAGAAATTGTGATCATTTTTAGAGGAAACTATCAGACATGAAAACACAGAGGATTATTAGTAGGAGTATGTGGTTAAGTTAAAAATTCAGTATCGAGTTTAGGGATTAAATTGAATAATTTGGAAAATTTAGAGATTAAAGTGCAATTATCCTATTTTTATTTTTATGGAAAGGACTTAATGGCAATTTAACCATTTCTTAAAAAATTAAAAGTATCATGATGGCTTTAAATGATATTTTCATTAAATAATTATTATTTAACATTTTATTTAAAATAATAGTACTTTATTAAATATTATTATAATATATATATATATATATATATATATATATATATAAGAAGAGAGAAAGATAAATTTCTTTCTCATCTTCTTTCTCACGAAAGTTGGGAAAAAAAAAACTTCTTTTATCATTTTCCTTCAAATTCAAGCTTAAGGTATGGTTTTTCTTCAAAAAATTTTTAGAATTTGAATATTTGAAACTTGCTTTACATATAAATACCAATAGTTTTTATTTTATCAAGTATTTTGAAAGTTGTCATTAAAGGACATTGATGGAAGCTTAGAAAACTTAATTGAAGTAGGTATATTTTTGGATAGGAAATGATTAGTAGATGAATTCTAGCTTGTTAGAAGTGTGAAAAAGAAATAAAAGTGGATAGAAAGTTTACTTGGTATATTTGGCCATGTTAAAGGGAAAGTAGGGAACATTGGCCACTTTGTGTAATATTGGTGCTAAATGATAGCTTGTGAAGCAATGAGTACTCTGGTGAAGACAAAATTGAAAATGGATAATCGAGTCGAAAGATATGCGAATTTCAGACTAGAAAACTTAAGTTGTCAATATGAATAATCATGCATATTTAAGTTTGTTTTTATTAGTTTTAGTTTTAGAATGGATAAATGATGTTGTTTCGTATTGAATTGCTCCTAATGTAGCTAAAAACGAAGCAAACATCTTGAAGGAGAAATGCGAAGAAAATGAGTAAAGCGATTAAAACTTCGGTTTATGCTAATATCTTATTTTCATTACATGATACTTTTAATATTTATTTTACTATGAATAACTATATAAATTTTATTCTTATGATATTTGAATGATATTTGAATGATTTAATTAGTATTTAAAAGTTTATGTTTTGAATTGAAAATTAAGATTTCAATGATAAAACTAGTAAATTCATGATTTTGAGCTGAATTTGAATATTAAGATTTCAAATGGTTGAACAAGCAAATGTATAGTAAGTTTGTATTGGAAGCTTAATTTTACATCAGGCGATATATGATTTAAACATGAAATGAAATTGAAAGGAGAATGATATGAAAATAGAATTGAATTGAAACGGATCATGAAACTTGGTTTTTACCCCATCACACTATGTTAGACTAAATCATATATAATTGGCATGCTATAGAGTCTTTATATCAGAGAATTTAGATCTCCCCAATTCCCAAAGGGTCGAGGGAGAAAAGGCTAAGTTGGTCAGTTGTTATTATTGTTAGCCCCAATTCCCAGAAGGTCGTGGGCAGTCGCAATTCCCAGAGGGTCGTGGACTACTCTGATAGCCATCGTTGTCGAACAACTCGGGGTGACGGAATCGTGTATCTGGTTATGAGTCTAAACTTTAGTACGAGGTCCAAATTGAAAGAAAAGCAAAAGCAAAAGCAAAAATTTAATTTATTTGTATTTCCATATTGCGTGAATTAAATTAATTACGTGATTTTGAATTTGATTAAAAAAAAACTTATTTTATTTAGTCGATTAGTCAATATCAAAATATTAAATTTTATTAATATTAGAATTTTCTTTTATTGTGATGTTATTAATGAAATTTATAATCATGTTTTCGTTTATTTCTATCAATTAATTTATGTTCAATACTTATGTAATGGTTTATATGATATTAGCACCACTAAGCATAAAAATTGCTCAGCATACGGTTTGTCTATTTTTCCGTGCACAGGTAGTTAGATTCGATAGGTTGTTCCAACAGCATCCGTGAACCGAAGTTCATCTCAAACAATGTTGGCGAAGAATTTAGTTTATAGTTGATGTAAATGGCATGTACCTAGGCATGTATATATATAACACTATGTCGTAAACTGAATTTAAATATTTTCGTTATGTTTTCTTTGCTAGTATTTTATAAGTAATGTTTTGGATGAAATACTAAATCATATAAATCTAGTTTATTGGTATGTTTTGAGTAATCGAAGTGTGGGAAATGGATTTGAGAAATGAATTGAACGTGATTATGTTGTGAAATCTAAATTTTTGCAAGGGGTGTTGCGTAAAATAGGCAAAAGTACTGCTGAAATTTTTATAAAATAATTTTACCACTATATTTCCTTTTAAAAAAAAAGATAAAATGGAAAAGTGAGTTGCTTCGACAATGAAATGTGACATTTTATATTCAGATCCAATAATTGGTTGTTAATGCTCTGTTGAAGATGTTATGTGCATTTGGTTGTTTTACTCATTCAAGTATTACCACGCTCATGCTTGCTTATGCATCACTAACATGAGTAAGTTTATGAATTAATCTATTGATCTGAAGATGATAATTAATGGACACACTACTTGAATGGTGCATGTTTGATTTCTTAACAATTAGATTAGTATGAATATCGAGAAATATTGTTACCTTGCACAACCTTTAGGTAAGATGCCTGAATATGAAACCTTAAAGTAGATTAGACGTAGACATGTGTAAAAGAAACTAAAAGGTTAGACAATTACGAGCAGCTTACTACTTGTAGAATTTGGTTAGTAAATCACCAATTTGCCATGGGACCACTGAAACTTCCTTTAGCATTGTTTTTAATAATAAGTTACGGGAAAGTAATTAGTCTAGCCTTTCATGCCATTGTGATTAAAATTTGTGTTAATATTTACTATCTTTTATTCTGTGTTTATATTTTTATACTTAGTAAATTTTAATAAAACTAGATAGTTAACTCATTTCACTATCATTATTCTTCATAACCAACTTGCCAATTATTAATTGTGCAACTATTGAATTACATATACAGTCCATGTGGAGACAATAACTTTTTACTAAATACTTTATTTCTTGTTGACGACTGTGTACACTTGCACATTATTCTATAATCTCGTGAACAAGTTTTTGGCGCCATTGCCAGGGGCTATTTAATCATTAATTGTGAAATTAATTATTTTGCAATTGATTTACTTATTTTTTTAATTTAGTTGTTTCTGTGATCTTTTTTTAGGTGTTTATGAACATAGATTGAATTATTAATCTACTTCCAATTGATCCTGAAATTGAACTCACCTTTAGACAAAGAAAAAAGGAACAAGTAGCTCATAGAGAAGCTACAGAAATGAATCCTGCACTGTAACACCTCGAATTTTGGGGCTAGAAGTTTTGGGTTCTATGGTTAGGGTTAGAGGCAGGAGTGTGCTATTGTGTAAAGTTTCACGTCTAAGTGTAAGAATGAGACTGCTGGTCTGGTGGTTTGGTTGTGTGTAGTTAATCTCAAAGTTCTGGGTTCGAATCTTTGGGCGCGTATTTTGGGAGAGTCTTTTTATTTTTTTAGTTAATTATAATTATTTAGTGTTATTTATTTACTTTATTTTATTATTTCTTTTATTATTTTCTTTTGTTTTTTTCTTTCACGTTCTCTTCTTGTTCTCTCTTTTGGTTTTGCGTTTTGTTTTTCAGAAATGGTGGTGTTGTGTGGTTTTGAAGGGCTTAGATTTTCTTGTCATCAAATCGGCATCGAGACGTCTTAGATCACGAGACAGGTGTGGGTTTCGAACTTCTTCTACTTTATTTACAAATTTTAATTCGACTTTGTGAAAAGTCGACTATGGATGTGATATCGATATCTTGTGCCTGAAATGTGTATAATTTCAGTCTAACAAGGATCGGAAAGTGCTTTGTGGCTGAAAGCACATTTTTTGGGGCTATTTTAGAGTGGTTTCGTGACCACACAGGCGTCTACATGGGCGTGTGATGACTCACACGGCAGTGTGCTTTTGGGAATTAGGGTTTCCGGGCCAATTTTGGTGCCACATGGCTGTGTGGCAGATTAGGGGATTATATCGTTTCTCACAAAGTTGTGTCCCTCGGGCACACGGGTGTGTGAGTTTGGGGATTAAGGTTTGAGTGATTTGGTGTCACACGGTCTGAACACATGGCCGTGTGGCTAATTTGGGGTTTTAAGGATTCCATGCGGGCGTGTGTTTTGGACGCAAGGCCGTGTCTAGTGGGGCACACGGGCGTGTGAAACCCTCACACGGTCGTGTTAGCCCTATACTTGAATTTAGTGCATGTAACACCCCAAACCCGACCCAATACATTACGACCGAATTTGGTATGCCACAGAGATAAAACTCTTTTGAAAATCCCTTAAACCGATTTAAAATTTTTGATAAAAGATGTTGTCTTGTTTTTAAACAGTTGAGGAGAAAACATTAAATAGGGTTGTTTGAAAATATATTAGTCAAGTTGTTACAGATTCAAGTGTACCCGATGGCACAACAAAACATTTTACATATTAATTTTTATAAAACATGTGTAACCATTTTTCAAGTCATTAAGTTGTTAAACAATTTATCCAAAACAGATAAAATAACCAAAATATAATTCTAGTAGGCCTTATTACATCTTAAATAAATCAAACCCATAATAAAATAAAAATAGTTCAAATCCACCTAGTCCATATTTTCATCGCATGGCCACCTCGAGTTCATCCGGCTCCACATCCGCGATCTCACGAATCACCTGAAATGATAAGGGAGAAGGTGAGTCACCAAGACTCAGTGCATATTCCCTCTCCCGGGTAAATGCCACATACTTACACAATTTATAACAAAGCAATATATATGCATAATGCACCCAACCTAGCCATCCATAACTCCTTTTCTACCCCGTGTGGTACCAAACCACTGGTGGTGCCAAACCACTGGTGTCCAAAGACACAATTGTGTTACCAAAACACTAGTGACATATAGTCATAGATGTGATGCCAAATCACTGGAGATACCAAATCTCTGGTGTCCGAAGACACAAATCGAATGATGGGGCCAACCCATCGTGTGATACCAAATCACTGGCAGACGATCCCATATCTCAAAGTGGGGCCAACCCACAGTGGAATTAACCACAGGGACAAGTCGCTATGAGGTGCCAAACCTCTGGAGGTACCAAACCTCTGGTGACCGTAGTCACAATGTGTTAGCAAAACACTGGTGTCCGTCGACACGAATATCAATCTTCCCCCTCCTCTCATATTGCCCATACCAATGCAATAGATAACCAAATCATGTTAATACACTTTAATATGAATCATATAATAAATACTATAAATCATAGATCATGTTTTCACTCCACATGTAATAACAACATATCGAAACAGACTTACCCGTATCCTCATTCATACCATCATGGTATCATATCCAAATCTCATCGTTTTTCCCACTTTCATAATATGATTAGTAAAAACACACATATACATACATATATAAACCAAGTTATTAAGTGTGTAAGATACACACCTGATAATAGAGATAACTAAACTTTCTCGCTCATCGACACTCTCAGCATCTCGAACAACATCTATACGTGCTCTCTCTCCGATTGGTGGTTCATAACCCGATGAAGAACCACGAACGAACAATGGCTCGGGGGTACGAACGACTTCAAATAAACGATTATCGCCGGCAGAGGGTCCACATCCCGGTGGAAAGTCTCGAACTCCCGACACAGCCCTTCGCTTGAAATTTGAGGGTATAGCAAAACCACCCCTCTTCCAAACACTATGAACTGCTCTCTTCGAACCCATTCTTGAATGCTCCAAAATCTAACGTTTACGGAAAGAAGATAATAAACGGACGATAGAGTCCCCAAAAACTTAATCGATTAGAAGACCATCTAAAACGATATAAGCATAAAGATCCTTACCCTTTTGACTTACCAACCTTAGATTGCTAGAGAGAGATAAGGCTTAAATCAATCACTTCCGAAGTCCCAAAGAGCCTATCTTCAAAACCGATGGATGAAAACCAAGGAAGGTCTACCCTTGAATATTCGGCCAAAACAAAGACAAAAGGAAATGGGAAGTTTCGGCTATATAGTAATGAAAGGAGAAAATATGTGAATAAAAGTGAGGAAATATGTAAGTAGAAAAGAAAATAACAAATGAGTGGATGGGGATTCGGTTTAATCAACAATGGAAGAAAGAAAAGAAAAGAGGATTTGGAGAAGAAAGAAGTTCGGCCAAATGAAAGAAAAGGGATTTGTGTTTGAGCACAAATCAAAGGAAGAAAAGAGAGAGAGATGGGAGAAATGAGATTCGGCCAATACTTTGTTTGCCCAAAAGAAAATGCACATAATTAAAAAGGTAGTTTTGATGTCAAAAGGAAAAATGTGAGAAAGAGAAATGGTATTTGATTCAACCAAAATGAGGCTAAAATCCCAAAACAATTTTGCACAAAAATGCCTAAGTGCATTCGGCCAAAGAGGAATTTGCTTGGAGAGGAAAAGAAAATATGCCAAATGGTGCCCAAATGCCAAAGTTGGCCAAATATCCTCCCCTAAACCACCTAACACATTCGGCCACCCACCTAGACACCCTTGCCGTCCACATTCAACCACTAAAGCCTAGGAAAACTTTCCAAGACATCATCCACTTTCCATGCCTTAGTCCCCTCATCATGCCATAAGTTCAAGATTCTTATCTTAATCATAATTCCAACTTACCAAAAGAAATAGTCCAACTTATCAAAAAAACATAGGTTGACCGTCCACTCCTATCATCAAGGGGTTTACAATTTTGGCAACTCCCCCAATTCACTTTAAGCCACTCATATGATATATTCAAATTTAATTTGAATAAATCATGTCCCTAATTTTTTTTTTCCTCTATCAAAATATTATAAAATATTTCTAATAATAATAATTCAAATAATATCCTCATAATCCACACATTAAAATTTTATCATCTCTTTCTCTCTCTTGCCAACTTTTCAAATAAAATCATTTAAAGTCAAATAATATTCTTTTCCTTAATAACCCAAAATTCAAAATTAGGAAATTCCTTCCCCTTAATGCCGTCCAAACTCATTGGTCACATGACCATGAATTTGTTTCCAAAACTTTTCCTTGATATATGCCCCATGTCTCCATACCTTTCCATAAGTTCTTGATTCCATACCATATGTTAATACTTTCCTTAATCCTTTATTCTACTAACCAAAAATAACATGGTCAACACTTTCCATAAATGAGCTTGGCCGTCACTTACCATAGAAGTACAAAAATAAAAGTTCTCTAAATGCTAACTAAGGGATTCGAACCACTCCCTTCTTGCTATTACCCATGTGCCATTACCAACTTGCCATGCACTCATCTTGTGTCACTTATAGATACTTAAATTAACTTAAGTGCTAAGCTCACATAATCCACTTCATTAAATATCCCAAACTAAAAATTATTCTAACTTCCTAAATAAAAACAAGCCTTCACAAGACTATTCTAACACACAAAATTCCTACCCGAGCCAACACAAAAATAATACTCAAATTTTCCTAAAGCCCAATTCCCAATCGGCCCAATCCTACTAGGCCCAATTTTGGGATGTTACAGTGCAAATGGACAAAGAGTTACACGGCCTGTCCCCACGGCCATGGCCCTGGTCCACACAAGCGTGTGCCTTAGTCACACAGCCGTGTGCCTCTCTTCACACGGACGCGTGCCTCAATCACACGGCCGTGTGCCCCTTCTCACACGGGCTTTTGATCTCCCACACGGCCTAGGCGTTACCACACGGCTAGAGCACACAGGCGTGTGGTCTTAAGTCACTTGGATTGATTTTGTATGCATTTCTGATCTGAATATGTGCTTGTGTGTGTGTTCCAACCCTTAGCTAAGTTTAGTGAGGTTGTTCAAGACTTGATATCTATAATGGTTGTGTGTGATGTATGATTTTGAATTTGGTCTGAAGAGTGTGCTACGTAACTGTTCTGACTGACTATCTGTTAGTGTGCCTCTGTTCTGTTAGCTTGAATGCATTCATGCATTTGTATAAAATATTTTAGGTTGGGTTGTGAAGAGAAGGAAGACTGTATCTGTTCTGAACTGGCAGTTTAACTATAAACTTATACATACAGTGATTTATCATACTGTACTGTACGTACGTCAGCTTTGCTGCATACTATTATTTGATCTGGCAGTTTAACTGTAACATGACTGTACAGCGGATTACCGCATTGCACTGTACTGTACGTACGTCAGCTTTGCTACATACCATTATCTGATCTGGCCTGTACCGCGGTCCACAGCATTGCACAGTACCGCATATATGCTAGCCTTGCTACGTATTATTATCTAAATGGCTTAGTCCACATATGTGGAGTGTAGGGTTGGATGGGCCTTCTGAGGTCCTAATTGGTGTGATCAGTTGGATGAGCTTTAACAGCTCTTATGAGGTGTGATCGGGGGACGGAGAGGTGTGTTGGCTGGATGGGTGGGTTATATTTACTTGACTGCATTTCATCTGCATCTGTCTGTGTGTTTTGACTGCAAGACTAGTTGCCTGATCAACATTTGAGCTTAGTATTTGAGTGAATTTGATGTGCTCTGGTTGTTAAGTTCTGTTGAGACATTACTCCCAAGTGTGCGTTCTGACTCCATGAGTAGCTGAAAATCTATTGTGCTACTGTTTTGAATTCTGTATCTCTGTTTGAGACTTGTTTCAGACTCACACTGAGCTCGAGTAGCTCACCCCCTCTTAGTGTTTCTTTTCGGGTACACTTTCTGAATTCTGACGCTGGACTCGGTAGGCAAAGTTTTCGGATAATCTCGGTGGAAAATTAATTATCAGTTTGGGGTTTTCGGCTACTACTTTGTTAATCAATTTTGAAATGTAAGGTTTTATAAAAATTGTGGTAAATTTCAGTTTTAAGTTTTATGCGATTTTATTTTAGTTAAATAAGTATTAAACTTAACTGTAATTTTATTGTCTAAATTTTAAACGGTTAAGTGTTTCGATTTTACGTGATAACTTGCTTTGTAAAAATTTACCTATGATCATTTCGATGATCAATGTGACATCCGGAATTCTGTTTAAACTTTTAAGCCGGGTTTGGGGTGTTACATGCACAACAAGATCAAAGAGACAGAGTTGCTAATGCTCGAAATCCAGTCATTGTTACTAATGACAGAGACCGTGCCATACGCCAATATGCTATTCCTATTTTCCATGAACTTAATTTGAGAATTGTGAGACCCAAAATTGATGCACTGTAGTTCGAATTGAAGCCAGTGATGTTCCAAATGCTTCAAACGGTGGACCAATTTAGTGGGATGCCTACTAAAGATCTACACCTTCATATTCGCTTATTTATAGAAGTAAAAGACTCCTTCAAATTGGTCAGAGTGACCAAGGATGCTTTGAGATTGCAGTTATTCTAGTACTCGTTGATAGATAGAGCATGAGCATGGTTGAATTCCTTACCTCCTGACTCCATAACCACATGGCAAGAATTGGTTGAACGATTTTTGATGAAATATTTTCCTCCTAGTAAAAATGCCAAGCTTCGGAATGAGATCATTATGTTCCAGCAACTTGATGATGAATCTCAATATGAGGCATGAGAGCGATTCAAAGATTTATTACGAAAGTGCCCTCACCATAGTTTACTACATTACATTCAATTTGAGACTTTCTACAATGGTTTCAATGCACATACAAGAATGGTAGTAGATGCTTCTGCAAATGGAGCCTTTCTTTTTAAGTGTTACAATAAAGCTTACAAAGTTCTTGAAAGAATTTCTAGCAACAATTATCAATGGTCGACTAATCGAACAACTACAAGAATAAGAGTGGCAGGAGTACATGAAGTTTATGTACTTATTTCACTGGCAGTCCAGGTATCTTTTATGTCTTCCATGCTTAAAAATATTATTATAAATGGATTCAATACTAACATGATAGGTCAGTAGCCAAGACTATTTAAGAACATTTCATGTGTGTACTATGGAGACAATCATGTGTTTGAAAATCACCCATCAAATCCAGAATCCATCTACTACATGGGAAATCAAAATCAGAATAGGAGTGGCCTAGATCCACAGTTAAATTTCTATAATCCTTTATAGAAAAATCATCTAAATTTCTTGTGAAGTAATTAAGGAACTGGTCCTAGCAATTCTTATATGCAATCCCAATCAAATCACCCGCAAATATTTTCCCAACATGTATAGAAACCTTCGCAAGCCGAATCTTCCAACAATCTAGATAACTTATTGAAAGCATGTATGGCAAAAAATGATGCAACTTTGAGAAATTTGGAGAACTAGATGGGATAGTTAGCCAATGAACTCCAAAGCAAACCCTAAGGTGCTTTGCCAAGCGACACTGAAAATCCAAGAAGTGTAGGCACAGAACATTGCAAAGTTGTCACCTTGAGGAGTGGAAAGATGTTGGAACCTAAAGTTGTTGAACTTGAAGATGAGCCTGTTGTTGCTTAGAACAAAGAGGAAGATCAACTGAATGTTGAAATTCCCACTTTACAGAACTCAGATTCCGCGACTCCTAATGAGGTATTGTCACAACAAGTTAGTCTTGAAAGTTCAACATCTGTGACAAATGTAGAACCAGTACCGGAGAAGAGCTGTCCAATTAAAGCTAAGATTCCACCACCTCCATATCATCAAATACTCCAATAGCAGAAGCAAGAGGTCCAATTTAAAATGTTCTTGAACATTCTTAAACAACTTCCCATCAATATACCATTGGTGGAAGCTCTAGAGCAAATGTTGAACTATATCAAATTCATGAAGGATGTTCTCTCCAAAAAGAAAAGATTTGAGGAATTTGAGACAGTGGCATTAACAAAGGAGTGTAGTGCATTCCTACAAAACAAGATGCCCCCAAAAATGTAAGATATCGTGAGTTTTACCATACCTTGTAACATTGAAGAATCCTATTTTTGAATGACTCTATGAGATCTGGGAGCAAGTGCCCATGTCTATATTTAGACAATTGGGAATTGGTGAAGTTAGACCGACGACGGGTACATTTCAACTGGCAAACTGATCATTAACACATCCTAAAGGGAAGATCGAAGATGCATTGGTATGTGCTGATAAATTTATATTTCTAGCTGACTTTATTATCTTGGATTTTGAAGTAGATAAAGAAGTATCAAATAATCCTGGGAATGACTTTCTTGGCAATGAGTAGAACGTTAATTGTGTAGAAAGGTGAACTCACCATGCAAGTTCAAGACGATCAAACAACCTTTAATGTATTTAAAGTTATGATATTTCCTGATGCAGTTGAAAAATATTCTGCAATGGCTGAGGTAGAATCATTGGTATCTACAAAATGGAAATTCAATTCTGTAGATGATTTGTTGGAGCGTGTCTTAGTGTCCGATCCACCAAAAGGCAATGAAAAAGAGGAATATCTGGCCTTGTTGGAAGGCAATTCGAAAAGATTCATTCCACAATCTCAATTTGAATAATTAGGGTTAGCATCTAATGAATACACACAACCTAAGGCATAAATTGAAGAACCACCCAAATTGGAGTTAAAGGTACTTCCATCCCATTTGAAATATGTTCATTTGGGTAACTTTTCTACTTTGTATAATTTCAGCTAAGTTAACTGAGAGTCAAGAGAAAAAATTTATTGATGTTATGGAGAAGTTTAAAAAGGCAATCGGGTAGGCTATAGCTGATATTCGAGGTATTAGTCATTCTCTATGCAAGCATAAAATCCTACTAGAAGACAGTGAGAAGGCATCGATTGATGGACAGAGAAGACTAAACTCGATTATAAAGAAGGTAGTCAGGAATGAGATTATTAAATGGTTAGATGTGGAAATTATTTACCCAATCTTTGACAGCTCATGGGTGAGTCTAGTTCAATGCATACAAAAAAAAAAAAAGGAAATCATAATTGTGGAGAATGAAAATAACAAGCTGATTCCAACAAGGATAGTTATGGGTTGGCAAATTTGTGTAGATTATAACAAAATTAAACAAAGCAACTAGAAAGGACCATTTCTCGCTACCATTCATAGACTAGATGCTGGATAGACTTGTGGGTCAGGATTATTATTGTTTCATGAATGGATATTCGAGGTACAACCAAATAGTTGTAGCATCGGAAGATTAGCACAAAACTAGTTTCAGTTGCCCTTACGATACGTTTGTTTTTGACGAATGCCTTTTGGTTTATACAATGCACCTACAACTTTTCAAAAATACATGATGGCAATATTTACTAACATGGTTTGGTGCTCTTTGGAAGTATTTATGGATGACTTTTTAGTGTTCGGGGATTCATATGAAGACTGTTTAAATAATTTAGCTAAGGTGCTAAAACGGTATGAGGAGACGAACATTGTCCTTAATTAGGAAAAATATCATTTTATGATTAAATAAGGTATCATTTTAGGGCATAGAATACCAAGACGAGGAATTGAACTTGATAAAGCAAAAGTCGATGTAATAGAGAAGTTGCCACCTCCTATGTCTTTAAAAGAAGTTAGAATTTTCTTGGGGCATGTTGATTTTTATCGAAGGTTCATTAAAGATTTCTCAAAGATTTCTAAGCCATTGTGTAGTTTGTTAGAAAAGGATATAGTATTCAATTTCGATGAGGTGTTCTTGCAAACCTTTGATGAACTAAAACGACGGTTAATTTCGAAACCAATCATCGTTACACTGGATTGGAGTTCTCCTTTCGAGTTGATGTGTGATCTTAGCAACTTCGCAGTTGGAGCTGTAATGGGTCAACGGAGAAACAAAGTCTTCCATCCAATTTATAACACGAGTCAAACTTTGATAGGGGCCTAGTTAAATTGTACAGTAACTGGTAAAGAACTACTTGCTAATGTTTTTGCTTTTGATAAATTTCGTTCTTATCTTGTAAGCACTAAAGGGGTTGAGAACCAAGTGGCAAACCATCTGCCAAGATTAGAACAATATGAGGGAACTTATTCCTTTACCCCTATTAATGAATATTTTCCAGATGAACATAACTTTAAGGTAAGTCGCATTCATGAAATTCCTTGGTTTGCTGACATTGCTAACTTTTTGGCTAGTGGAATAATGATGCCCAAATTGTCATATCAACAAAGGAAAAAAATTCCTTCATGATATAAGGTATTATTTCTAGGAAGATCCCTTTTTGTTTAAGCAATGTGTAGATCAAATGATCAGAATGTGTGTAGCCGTGAGGTAGTTTTTATCCTTTATCACTGTCACTCGTCTCCAAGTGGGGGACATTTTGGAGGTTCATGCACTACATCCAAGGTGTTGCAAGCCAGATTTTATTGGCCTACTTTATTTAAGGATACGTACTCTTATGTGAGGAATTGTGACCGGTGCCAACTGTTGGATCTAGTGCTCTGAGTGCAGTATATTCATTTGTAAACTTATAATTTTTTAGAACAAATTGGTTAATAAAAAAAATTCATTGATTACATTAATATACGTTGTATAACTGCCCTCATATAGTTTTTGCACGCAAAGCAAAATGGAAGCAAATTGTAACACCCCAAACCCGGCCCATTTGTGTGACCGAATTTGAAATGCCACTGCGGAAAAACGTTTGAAAAACTTTTGACTTAGAGTTTAAAACATAAAAGATTTGTTGTCTTTACTAAAACATTGTGTAATTAAAGTTCCAAATAAAATTAAGTTGTTTAAAATAAAACATTTTCAAATAATAATGTAATCGACAATTTAACTTAAAACATAATAAAAATCCTTAAATACTTAAAATGGCCCTTATTACAATAATTAAATACTTAAAATACTGAAACATAAATTGTATAAAGAAAATCCTCTTTTGCATGGGCCACCTCGTATCCACTCCAACCCGGTCCGAGCATCACCTGAAAAGATATCCCACGAGGGGTGAGTCAACAGACTCAATGTGTAACAATACACTAAAAGTCCAATCGATCATACAAGAAAGCCCATTTAAAACACATTTAGCCATAAGCCCATAATATAGCAAATCAGATAATCACATGTACATATGAAATGAAATGCAACCCCGAACCCAACTTAGATATCCATTCGCTACACACCACCCGTACCAACCAATCACACCGTGGGGATTACTAAATCGACCCTCCATCCGCTACACACCATCGAAGGCAGTTGCTGCAGTCAACATGCACATCGCCCTTATAATCGTGGCATAGCCACCAGATAATCGTGACAGAGTCACCGGATTCATAGTATCGTGACCGAAGTCACCGGATTCATAATATCGTGACCGAAGTCACCGGATTCATAACATCGTGACCAAAGTCACCGGATTCATAATATCGTGACCGAAGTCACCGGATTCATAATATCGTGACCGAAGTCACCGGATTCATAATATCGTGACCGAAGTCACCGGATTCATAATATCATGACCGAAGTCACCGGATTCATAATATTGTGACTGAAGTCACCGGATAATGTGGTAAAACCACCGGAACACTTCCCCTTTCAATATTCCCATATGCCCATGCAATAACATTTTATTTCATTATCATGCCAAATACCACATAATCATATCGGAATCGGACACATATCATATTATGCATATAGCATTATTACGATGCAAATATCATGCCTTTGAATCATAAACCCAAAATCGTAGTCAATTGTTGAATAAGTTTCATATTAAAAACATACATAGTACGAAGGAAAAACGTACCTCAATTCATCATACCGTTGAATGGTACCCGAAACCATAGTCATTTATAAACACATTTTTATCAATTAAGCTATTAATCTATTAGAAGTTTAGTATAAGTTACACACCTTGCAAACACAAAGAGCGATAGAACTTTAGGATTTCTGACTCTTGCCTACACGTCGACAGAACCTACATATCACTATGTGAGAAATCGGTTATCACTAAAAAGATATGGCCTTTGGCCGAACATCATTATCCCTTACCTTGGATTCTTCAAACTCGAATGATTTCTCCCTAACGTTGACTACAAGAAAACCCCGAAAATCTTCCTTCAAAGGTTTAGCCACAGAGAAATAAGAGAATTAGATTCCTAAAATTGATTAATCTAAAGAAAAATAAAGAAGAAACGATTGATAGAAAAGACCTTACCCGAAACACAATGATCGATTAACCCTCCTACTTGAACTATCAAGAAATTCGGCCTTAACAACTTAAAAGAAAAAGAAAGAAAGAAATGATGAAAAAGTATGGGATGGTTTCGGCTATGAGGAAGAAAGAGAGAAAGAGAATGAAAAAGTAAAAGAAAATAAAAGAGAATGCTTTTGGTGTAAAGATAAATTCGGCACTAGAGAGGAAAGAAAGAATGGTGAATGTCTTCAAAGATGACAATATTTTGGTTCCAAAAGAAAGTAAGCTTGAGAGAACAATAAGAAATAAAGATATCAATTTGGTCAAAAAGCAAAGGCCAAAACAAAGCAAACTTTTTACCAAATGCCAATAGGCAATTTCGGCCAAGAGAAAGAAATATTGGACAAAGGAAAAGATGCACAAATTGACAACTTTTTGGTCAACTAAACCTCCCTAATCCCATACCAAAATTCGGCCAACACATTAGACTAAACAATCCCCCTTTTTCCTCCTTAATTCTTCCCTATCAACCCCATAATCTCCATCACAATTAAACCACCCCCTAAAGCCCCTTATGCCATCTAGGTTCATGGTCAAATGACCATGGAAAAGCTTCCAAAATAACACCCATTTATCAAGCCTTTTGTCCCCTAAACTTTCCTTATCTACTTGATTCTTTACCATAACTACTAACTTGCCTTTTCCATTTTGTCTACTAACCAAAAATAAAAGAAAAAGTCTTATCCATTCATGATAAGGTTTGACCGTCCATTAATGCAAGGATTCAAAAATAAACCTTCAAAATGCTAAACATGCTACTCGAACCTCTAACCTCAAGCCACCTTTCAAGCTCCTTAACCAACTTGCCACTTACTCCTCTTATGCTTTAAATGAACACTTAAATTAACTTAAGTGTCAAGCTCACCTAATCCACTTTACTAAATATACAATACTAAGAATTATTCTAGCTTCATAACTAAATCCAAACCTTCACAAAACTATACTAAGCCCACAATAAAAATTATACCCGAGCTAACACAAGTAACAAAATGATATTCATAAATTTTCCTAAAACCCAAGGCCCAATCCTACTAGGCCCAATTTCGGGATGTTACACAAATGTTGCTCATTGGTTGTCTAATGTTTAAATTGATACTAAGCGGTATTGCGTGGTCGGATCGTAATACGGAAAGACGACTTGTATTTGTAGACAAACATAAACATCTCATTAGTCTAATCAGAAATGAGCAAAATAATTGAAAGACTAATATGTCGTCTATCAAGTCCAATTGGGGAGATGTTTTGTCTTGAGCATCGAAGCGGATGACTCCCAGAAGATAAAGACATAGATGTGACTGACTGGACTGACAATACATTGGACAAGACCCAATATGAATAGATCCCGAATCCATTTATGATTTTTTTTTCACTTGTGATATTCATAGTCTGGCATACCTAAATCTTGAATGGATGACGAAATATGTATGCGTGACTTGTACACTTTGATGTAAGTACAAACCTGAGTTCAAATAGATAATTAAATGAAAGCTGGTGCGTTGGGTGTACGACTTTTGCAGTATGCAGCATCTTTCACAACAATGAAATTTATAGTTCGAGACATGGGTAAATGATATCCTCTTATTGACATTACATGGTTGATGAAAAGTAAACGTGGCCACAGGTCATTCGTCTTTGTGATGAATGACTTGATTACTATTTGATAGTAATTGACTTTTCATGAAGGAAGATGTAATGATTATCACGATATAAAATAAGATCATATTGGGAGAACGAATATTATCCCAAAAAGATTAAGCATATCCTATGAGGGTAACACACTTATGACAAGGTCATTATACAAGCACTGAGTAGTTGCTTTTGTAATGGTATGTCGTTAGGGAGAGCATATTCGTGATACTATAGTGGAATGGCTTCGTAACTAAATGAGTTTATAATTAATAGGCGAAAAGTGGGAACTTAATTATAAATCATTTGAGCCCTAATTGCATATATCCAATCAGTTCCTCTGTTAGGTCATTGAAACCAGAAATGAATTGCGTGTTGAATTAAAATAAACAGAATGAATAGGTTTAAAAACAATTATGGTTTTTTTTCTAAAATGAAGAAATGAAATCATTTGGAAATGAATGTAATTTTCTCAAAATGGAAATGAAAATGAAAATGATAAATAATTCATTTGCAAATGTAGATGAGTTACTTAAAAACGATCGGGAGAATGAGTTTATGTTTTTGAGCTATCTAAAAGCTCGAAAATGAAAATAAACCATTCAGTCATAGTGAATAAGTTGAATTGTTAAATTATAAATATATTTTTCAGAAATTTTACCAGGGGTAAAATTGCCATAATTTTACTGGGATAAAATTAGGATGAGAAAATTATTTAAGATAAAATATTGAATTTTATTTTGGGAAATAGAAAAAAAATCAGGTTGGATCAAATTACAAAGTACTGGGAGAGATTGTTGGATTAGCAGTGATTGTTGGTTTGAGTTTATGGGTTTTCATAGAAGAAATAAAAGGACCTCTATGGAAGGACCTTCAACAAGGTTTATAATAGAAGCTTTCAAGAATTAATACAATCAAGTTATTATTTGATGCAAGTAAGATTCTCATCTTTTTCTCTTCTTAAATGGATTTCCTTTGTTTTTTGAAGTTATATACAAATGAATGAGAAAATAAAAGAAAGGCAGAGAAGAGAAAAAACAAAAAATAGAAATGAAGTGTTTTGGGTTAATTATAGAGAGGTCATTATCTTCAGTCAAAAGTAAAAAAAAAAATTGTAACACCCCAAAATAGGGCCTAGGAGTTTTAGGGGTATTTTAGGAATTTTAGCCTTCAAGTGTTCGGAATTTTGTGGCATGGCATATCGATAATGTTGTCAATTACGATGTTTAGAAAATTAAATTAATTTTTGAAAATGAATTTTAAATAGCTTTAATTTTGAAAATAGGACTGATTTGCAAAAGAGTCAAAATTAAGAGTTTCTATGAAGCAATTTGACCAAATGTCTAAAATCAACCTAAACCCCCCTTTTCCAAATAATTTTCACATCAACTTCTCCTTCCCATATTGGTGTTGTCCCTTTGTTTATCCTTTTACTATCCCAATCAATTTTTATTTTAATTCTTAATCCTCTTTTATTTCTATCACCCTTGAACCTTAAAACCTCCATTTAAACCAAGAAAATCACCCAAAAACTTCATTATCTATATCATCTTCTCTAAACATGGGTTTTTTCGGATTTGCGTCAAAGTTCGTTTTTCTTCCATCGAAGGCAACCATTCGACTTTTTGAGTATTAAATGATATCTAGTCCCTTAAACTGAATTTGTAGCCATTGAAACGCATGTTTTAAATAAAAGCCGAAAATCGGGTCTTTAATGGTGAATTTCAGGTTTTTGGATAAAAAAGTGGTTTCAAAGTGTTTTTCAATTAGCTGTAACATGATTAGAAAGTTTCTAAACTTATTTTAAAGTTTCGTTAAAGATTTTTTGAGTTTTAATGAATTTTTGAAAAATAGCCATAAAACACGTCGAAAAAGTCGATACTATGAATTAAGTATTTTATTGTAGTTTAAAGGTTGGGAACTAGTCGTAGATGAATATGTAGATGAATGAAATTCGTTTTGTGCGAAAAGATTAAGCGTAGACTGAGTTATTTGAATTTTAAGTTTGTCGTGCTAAAGGTTTTGGTTAGAAAAGAGTGTAGCTTAGGCTTGCGTTTGTGGTTATTTAAAGTGAGTTATTGACTGATTGTTGACTGAATATATGTGTGATTTGTCTCGTTGAAGTGTCAGAGTTGATCAGACTTTCAAAGCGTAGAGATAAGGGCAAAAGGAAGCTTGTTTAGGCTTTCGATTTTTCGACAAAAGCAAATATTTCAGTAAGTGTTTTAGAATTGATGCTCGTAGATGATTTGTTGTGTATTTGGGAATTTAGATGTAGCCTAAACCTCTACTCGAAATTTCGAGTGTAAGTGTTCTTGTACCTATGACTAAGTATGAAATATGTTTGTTTGTGAATTTGTGAAATCATGAACATATATAAGATGCTATGATATATTCTATGAGTTTATGTTGGCTGTTGCAAAAGTGAATATGAGAGTATGTTAGCCATGCCATGTGACAGTAAATAGAAGGGTATGTTCTCATGCCACATGTTAGAGATTACATTGTGTTAATAATGTGAATGTGCAGTGAATATGTGTGGAAAATCGATAAGTAAATATGTGATATTAATATGGATATTTGGCCTTGTAATTTAATGAGATCGTTGGATATAGTTGGCATGCCATAGGATTGTGAATACTCACTTATATGTGTTGTGATATATAGGGCGCTGAGGCCCAGGGATAGTTTTGGAGAGATAAGGGAATGTGAGCCAAGCTCCATTCATTGGGATATGTATGTGTGGTGTGTTAGAGAGCGTTAGCTATATGCTTCATTATAGGATATGTTTGACTCTACGAGTCTATGTGTGGTATGATGGAGATTCGTGTATCCGATGAGTGGTGATAAAGTTCACTTTTTCATAATCTCAAGAGCCAAATTATCATACACTATGACTAAATGTGATTGTATGTAATTATATGTGCTTATATGTGATTGATATGTGTCAGAATATATATATATATATATATATATATATATATATAAATATGCATGCTTAAATGTTCATATAAATAGAGTGTAAAAGAATGCATGGAATATGACTAAATATGTGAATTATGACACTTAGTTAAATATGTTTTGGGAATATGTTTATGTCATTTGGTTGATGCATGACGACTTGTTTGCGTAGTGGTTGTTCTAGGCATTCACTAAGCTTGTTAAGCCCACCAACTCTATTTTATCCTTTGCAGAGTAGTTGCGTTCCCGGTGTGAGCGGTGTGGCCGTCGAGGGATTGATCCAAGCTACTCTTTATTCATTATAGTAGGTGTTTTGCTTATTGTAGCTCTAGGGAATAAAAAGGCAATATGGTAGACATTTATATCGATTTTGCTAAGACGTATTTGGGATTATTTGCATATTGTGTATGCTTGGAAGCTTGTGAACTTAGACATGGTGCTTGGATTATTATTTAGACATTTTGGTGCTTATGTGACTAGGTGAATGAAGCATAATGTTTAAGGACTAAGTTTGAATGATTTAAGTGCTCTTATATGCTGAATTTTTGTAACCTGAAGCAGAGGTATCGATATTAAGGCTTTTAAAATGATACATCTGTATTTTTTAAAGTGTAGGGAGTCAGAATAATAATATGGTATCGATACCTTGGCCCGTGTATCGATACTCAGGGTGTAATTATCGATATCTTGCGAAAGATACCGATATTTTTCCAATGTTTTGAAATTTGGTGAGAAACATAATGCTAGTTTGGTATCGATTTTCCAGGTGATATTGATACCACTTAAAGGAAATATTGATACCATATAGGCGGTATCAATACCTATGTTATGTTATTTTATGAAATCTTGGTATGGTTTATCAACAAAAAGTGAATGTATGGTTTATAATTCATGATAATGCTATGTTATTATTGATCGAAAAAAAAAGATGCATGAGAAATAACATGTCATGTTAGATGAAGAAGTAGTAATACGATGGTGTGGCATCTTGATATTCGGTTTGGCGTCTAGGCCAGGTATGGGGTATTACAAAAATGTCACATGTTAGTCATTCAAAGGGTTAATGTGCCACGTCAACAATTCGTTAATGGATTAACGAAATTTTTAACAGAAGTAACTAATTTAAACAATTATCTTAATTGAAGTTGCTAAATTGAGAAAACAATTTAGAATGACCAGAATAGGGCAAACCTTGTTTTAAAGTTACCATAGGTGTAGTTTACCCAAAAATTTAATCAGAAGAATTAACTAAATTTATTTTAATTAAATAAATAAATAATATTTTAGGAATAGAAAATTGATTATTAGGTTGGAGAATTATATGAGCTTGTTTTAAACTAAATTAAGACTGGATAACACATATGATTATATTCAATACATGAGATAGATCCAATAAGCCACACTAAGGTGTGTTTGATAAAATGAAATTTCAAGTGTTGAAAAATTAAATGCCGATTTTTTACTACTAATTTTTTTAAGTGTTGGAATTATATTAGAAAATTGTTTGATAAATTAGTAAATATAAGTACGGAGTATAATTATGTTGTTTGATAAAAAATATCGTTTTAAAAAAATATATTTATTCTTCAATTTTAATCTTATTAATATAATATTTTATATTATTTTAGATATTTTTGGATAAAAGATAAATATGTTAATTTGATTTCTTTTCTTTTTCTTTTTTTTTTGGGGGATAGTTTAATACTTTTTACATTAAGTGATAAATAATGAATGTCATTTCATTGCACAAAACAAAACAAAAGGAACCTGTTGCTTCTTCCTTTAATCTTCAAGTGCAAGGGGCGAATCCAGGAGGGCTGACAGTGGTTTCAGGCTCTCTTAAAAATGATTTTTTTAAATTTTTAAAATTTTAAATTAGTAAAGGTAAAATTGTTTTTCGGCCCACCCTAAAAATGATAAAATTTTAATTTGATCTTTTAAAAATTATAAAAATATAAACTATTCAAATGGTAAAATTATATTTTTATTATTGTAAAAATTATAATTTAATTTCGACCCTTAAAAACATTTTTTGGCTTCGCCTCTGTTCAAGTATCTTTTTCCTTTGCTTAAACCTCCACTTTCAAGCTTTTTCTCTTAATAATGACAACAATAGACACAAAAGCCATATTAATGGCTCAACAGCTAAATGACCATATAAAAGAAAAATAATGAGGATGAAAAGATGAACCATTAACTCTTACCTATTTCAACATTTTCTCATTCTAACAGCTTTTTCACTCAACTACCATAAATCCTAGGTGATGGGCGATGGAGATAATGAAGAGAGATGGCTCAAATAAGGTGTTTACAAGGCGGGTATGCAAGAGGATAAAGAGAAAACAGTTGGAGCTTATGGAGATTTAAGGGAGAGATGATCAAAAGATGAAAAACAAGGGTTCTTCCTTGTTACAATGGGGTGGCCGGCTGGTGAAGGGAAAAATGAGGGAGGGGTTCTTTATGAGATACTTTTATTGTTTAGAGGGTTAGTATCCTATCCACAAAGCAAAATTTAATATATGATATGTGTCTATTTTTATTTATTTTTAGATTTCTTGTATTTTTTCTGTAACACCCCAAACCCGGCCCAAACACCACGACCGGATCTGGTATGTCACTAAAAAAATTTTGGAAAACATGTCGTATTTTCAGAAAATATTTTTCTAAAGTTTATCCTTTTATTCGAAAAAATAAATAGTTGATAGTTTAAATAAAATATGCCTTTATGAATTAAAAACCCAAATTTAAATACATGCATTAGTTCAATAAGAATTTAAATAACTAAAAGTAATTAAAGCCCAAAATAAAACAAAATATAAACTAGTGGCCCATGGCCTTACTACAACGAGATTTAAAATCCATTAATTAAAAATATAAAATAATAACTTGAGTCTTTTTGCTGGATCCAAATGTTCTTTTGCATGGCCACCTTGCGCTCCTCTCCAGCCCGGTCCAATGTACTAAGTGCTACCTGAAATATTAATTAATTGGTTAAGTCGCGAGACTCAGTGTGCAACCCTCATGCACCATTAGATGTGGGCCTTAGCCCCATAAAACAAAATAAACAATTTAATATACATAATAAAAATTAATATGCAAGCCCAACCCAAATCTTAGGTTTCCATCCGCTACACGCCCCCGTACCAGCCATTCACACCATTGGGGATTTCTACAATCAACCCACACTGCTACACGCCTTGATGGCAGTCTTGCTGCTCATCATCAGATCATGGCCGTAGCCACTACAACAGATCACGGCAAAAGCCGCTACAACAGATCACGGTAAAAACCGCTACAACAGATCACGGTAAAAACTGCTACAACGTATAACTTCCTCCTTTCATCAACCCAACCCATGCAATCACAAAAAATCAATATACTTATATCATTTAATCAGAACATTCACTAACCTGGTGATTTGCTTTTACCCTCTTTGGGTTTCCATCATTAAGCCAGAATTTCGGCATTTATCAAGACATATAAAACTTATAATCATATATTTATCAAACAGATCTAGATGGTGTGGAGAATTACACACCTGATTAATGTAGATACCCTTGCTAAACCGATCTACGCTTTGCTTCAAAAAGCCGAAAAGATGTGAAAATAGGCATCTCCTATATTCGACCATAGTTAGTATTCTACCTGATTTTATATATATGAATAAACAAATCCTCTTACCTTGAAATCCCGAATGTAACACGATTCTATAACTTAGAGATCTATGAGTTTCGGCTTCTAGGAAAAATCTCGGAAAGATGATGTATCGCGCTTTCGGCTTTTGAAAGAACTAAAAATTGAAAAGATGGCTAAGGGAGATTCGGCCAATGAATTTAAGGAGAAGAATAGGTGTAGTTTCGGCTTTTGAATCAAAGTGAAGATGAGGGAATAGGCTTAGAGATTTCGGCTTTTGCAGAGAATGAAGAAGAAGATGGAACTTTAGGAGTTTTCGGCTTTTACTCAGAGAAGAAGAGAAAAGAATGAGAGAAAAACCCGAAATGCCGAAATTGAAGAGATATTCCCCCTATTTATAGAAATTTCGGCACTTACCTAACCTTGCAAATAAATCCTATCTTTTCTCCTTTATCCTAATCTACTAGCTCATCTAAAAGAAACTTAATTATCTCTAACTCCTCCCTCCTTTATCAGCATATTATCTACATATTTTAAACATTAAAATCCCTAAATTTTAGCCTTTATCTGCTTATTATCCTCATAAAATAAATTCCTAAATAATAGCCTTTATCTGCTTATTATCCACATATTTTAAACATTAAAACCCCTAAATTTTAGCCTTGTTGCCATCCACTCCACCTAATCCTAATGCCCAAAATTTAGCTAACTTAAATTAAAAGAATTGGGCTCCATGAAACTTAAATTTGGGCCCCTTACTCCCTTGTGTGGCGTCACCTCCTAAGATTGGGCCACAAGCCCACTTTGGTATTATAAACATAGATACTACCTTTTAAACCCCTATAATGCCCAAACAGAAAATTTTAATCACGGCCTCTACCTAAGTCTGAGCCCAATTTGGACCCCTAACACTTAAATTAACACATTAAACATATCCTACCTATTAAATGCATACGCCCAAAAATTCAGGATGTTACAGTTCTACCCCCTTAAAGAAATTTCGTCCTCGAAATTTCCAACTATCTATTAATCGTACTACCTAAGTCTCACTACCATGCTTTCGCTGCGCACTCCAATTCTAAACCCAAAATAAACACTTAGTATTCTATGGTAGAGTACGCACCGGTATTCACATCTAGAGCGTCCTCGTCCCCTTGTACTCATGCTATCGGTTCGCGTTTATCTGATTAAAAATTTTATGAATTATTGGTTTTCTTCCACTGATTATCCACGAACAGTCTTATGATTAGTAGTTTTAAGAGTAGTTCTTTCGAATTCGCAATTCAGTCTCAAGTTCACCGTTCTTAGTTCTAAGAACTACATACATTCAACTGACAACATCCATACACCCACATTCAATACATAGGGGTATTTTCGTTATTCTACTACCCAGGGGTATTTTCGTAATTTTATCCTACAGGGGTATTTTCATAATTTTCAAAATAGGGTTCCTTGGTGATTTTGTGAAATAAGGGTGTTTTGGTAATTTTGCAATCTGGGGGTATTTCGGTAATTTTGAAGTCCGGGGGTATTCCGGTAATTTTGAAATTTGGGGTTCGAAAATTTTGAAATTCGGGGGTATTTCAGTAATTTTGAAATTCGGGGTATTTTGGTAATTTTACAAATCAAGGGTATTTTGGTCATTTCACAAATCAAGGTAATTTGGTAATTTTACAAATCATGGGTATTTTGGGAAATTTTACAATCAGGGGTAATTTGGTAATTTTACAAATCAGGGATAATTTGGTTATTTTGTAAATCAAGGGTAATTTGGTAATTTTACAAATCAGGGTTTGGTCATTTCGCAAAATAAGGGTAATTTGGTAATTTTACAAACCATTGGTAGTTTGTTGTTGTTGTTGTTTTTTTTTAAAACAGGGGTACTTTGTAAACATGAGATTTTTCGGGTAAGTTTTCAAAACATAAGTATTTTTTTATAAATTCATGACTGTTTGGAAGTTTTCACAAATCAAAAGTATTTTGAAAATTTTGCAAAACTTGGGATTTTTTTTTTAAGTAGGGTGGCTGGTCCCTTTCGGGTTTTAATTATAGCTTTTGGCCCGTCAACAAATCCTCGCGGCTAGAGTGAACAATTACTACGCACCAGGTAGGATTCTAGCGAAGAGGAGGTGAGTCACTAGGACTGCTTAAATACCAAACTCTCCCTGTATCCACTCCTAGACATGCGTATGCCTGTTGCCACACCCTAACATGGCTAAAGTGAACAGTCACTACGCACCAGGTAGGATTCTAGTGAAGAGGAGGTGAGTCACTAGGACTGCTTAAATACCAGGCTCTTCCGGATCCAATCCTAGGCATGCGTATGTCTGTTGCCACACCCAAGCCTTGCGACTCATTTACGGGTTCATTTGGTGAAATTAAGTCTTATGAGCTTTTAGAAAGTTGTTCAACTAGGCCTAGAGTCCATCAGATTCTAATCTAACTAATCTACGTCCCACAAAGCCCATCAAGCCCACATACATATATAACACACAGGGAGTTCAGAATACTTACCTGGAGGACTTGGGCCGGAGACACAGGTGCCATGCCGAGCTAACAAACCTGTTATCATTTCAAAACATGCATGTTTCAAAAGCCCATTTTTAGAAAACGTTTTGAGCCCAAAAAACCCCCAGAGCCGAGTTTTGAACCGGGCTCTGATACCAATTTGTAACACCCCAAACCCGGCCCAAACACCACAACCGGATCTGGTATGTCACTAAAAAAATTTTGGAAAACATGTTGTATTTTCAGAAAATATTTTTCTAAAGTTTATCCTTTTATTCGAAAAAAATAAATAGTTGATAGTTTAAATAAAATATGCCTTTATGAATTAAAAACCCAAATTTAAATACATGCATTAGTTCAATAAGAATTTAAATAACTAAAAGTAATTAAAGCCCAAAATAAAACAAAATATAAAGTATTGGCCCATGGCCTTATTACAACGAGATTTAAAATCCATTAATTAAAAATATAAAATAATAACTTGAGTCTTTTTGCTGGATCCAGATGTTCTTTTGCATGGCCACCTTGCGCTCCTCTCCAGCCCGGTCCAATGTACTAAGTGCTACCTAATATTAAATAATTGGTTGAGTCGCGAGACTCAGTGTGCAACCCTCATGCACCATTAGATGTGGGCCTTAGCCCCATAAAACAAAATAAACAGTTTAATATACATAATAAAAATTATTATGCAAGCCCAACCCAAATCCTAGGTTTCCATCCGCTACACGCCCCCGTACCAGCCATTCACACCATTGGGGATTTCTACAATCAACCCACACCACTACATGCCTTGATGGCAGTCTTGCTGCTCATCATCAGATCATGGCCGTAGCCACTACAACAGATCACGGCAAAAGCCACTACAACAGATCACGGTAAAAACCGCTACAACAGATCACGGTAAAAACCGCTACAACGTATAACTTCCTCCTTTCATCAATCCAACCCATGCAATCACAAAAAATCAATATACTTATATCATTTAATCAGAACATTCACTAACCTGGTGATTTGCTTTTACCCTCTTTGGGTTTCCATCATTAAGCCATAATTTCGGCATTTATCAAGACATATAAAACTTATAATCATATATTTATCAAACAGATCTAGATGGTGTGGAGAATTACACACCTGATTAATGTAGATACCCTTGCTAAACCGATCTACGCTTTGCTTCAAAAAGCCAAAAAGATGTGAAAATAGGCCTCTCCTATATTCGACCATAGTTAGTATTCTACCTGATTTTATATATATGAATAAACAAATCCTCTTACCTTGAAATCCCGAATGTAACACGATTCTATAACTTAGAGATCTATGAGTTTTGGCTTCTAGGAAAAATCCCGGAAAGATGATTTATCGCGCTTTCGGCTTTTGAAAGAACTAAAAATTGAAAAGATGGCTAAGGGAGATTCGGCCAATGAATATTAAGGAGAAGAATAGGCGTAGTTTCGGCTTTTGAATCAAAGTGAGGATGAGGGAATAGGCTTAGAGATTTCGGCTTTTGCAGAGAATGAAGAAGAAGATGGAACTTTAGGAGTTTTTAGCTTTTACTTAGAGAAGAAGAGAAAAGAATGAGAGAAAAACCCCAAATGCCGAAATTGAAGAGATATTCCCCCTATTTATAGAAATTCGGCACTTACCTAACCTGGCAAATAAATCCTATCTTTTCTCCTTTATCCTAATCTACTAGCTCATCTAAAAGAGACTTAATTATCTCTAACTCCTCCCTCCTTTATCAGCATATTATCCACATATTTTAAACATTAAAATCCCTAAATTTTAGCCTTTATCTGCTTATTATCCTCATAAAATAAATTCCTAAATAATAGCCTTTATCTGCTTATTATCCACATATTTTAAACATTAAAACCCCTAAATTTTAGCCTTGTTGCCATCCACTCCACCTAATCCTAATGCCCAAAATTTAGCTAACTTAAATTAAAAGAATTGGGCTCCATGAAACTTAAATTTGGGCCCCTTACTCCCTTGTGTGGCGTCACCTCCTAAGATTGGGCCACAAGCCCACTTTGGTATTTTAAACATAGATACTACCTTTTAAACCCCTATAATGCCCAAACAGAAAATTTTAATCAAGGCCTCTACCTAAGTCTGAGCCCAATTTGGACCCCTAACACTTAAATTAACACATTAAACATATCCTACCTATTAAACGCATAGGCCCAAAAATTCAGGATGTTACATTTTCAGATCACTTAATAGCATTTTACCTCTGTTTATATAGCTTTTTAATTTCATAAAGGGTGTAACAAATATTTTTTTAACAGATTTTCCATCCTAGTGTTAGGAGAGAATAAGACTTTGAATTTGGTGATACTAATGCTTTGCCCCCATTCATACTTGTGATGCACTCTTTCTGAAAAAAAAATTTTATACTTTCGAAGTCAACAGTATCTTATAGAATCCCAATCCCAAAGCCTGTGATTTGTGTCAGGCTCAAGGATGAGAGAGAGACTTGACACTTAAAACTCATTCTTGTAAAATAATGAAAGCTAATACCAGGGGTTTTTTTACTAAAAGAATACAAAAAAAAATAAAAAAAATCCAAAGTGGTATAGAAAATCTATTATGTACCAAAATGGTACATCCAGGGTGGTCACGCCTATGCCAGAGGTAGCACCACCCTGGTTTTGACACCCCAACAGTGAAAAAAAACATAAACTGAAAAGTGAAAAAAAAAACTGAAAAAAAAAGGGACAATGTGGTGCCAGAGGCGGCACCCAGGTGACGGGACTTCTCCATGAAGCAGCAAATTTGTCCATTTGCTTAGCTGGGGACCTTAAATGGTCTCCAATTTCATTTTCTTCATTTTCTTCATTGTTAGTTATTATTTTTAGTAAAACCCTAATTATTATTATTAGTTAGTATTATTTTTAGTAAAAAACTATTATTATTGTGTTCGTTATTAGGATTAGTAAAAACCCTAATTATTATTATTTTGATTTGTTAGTAAGTTTTGTGTTTATATTAATTATTTATTTATTGTGAATGTTATGTTTTAAATTTTTTTTATATATTTGAAAGTTTTTATATTAGTAAAACTATTATAAAGTAATTGTTAATTAGTGATGAAAATTGAAAATATTTCTGCTGTAGATATTGTTAGAATTGGCAACATATTTGGTATTGCCTGATGAGATAATAACTTCAGCACAAATGGAGAAAGTTGATAAGATGATGAGAGAAGTGCAAGATTACAGAATGAAACCAGAAGAAGGCATTGTTCAACATGTAACACCCCATACCCAAGTCCGAGGCTAAGACCGGATACGAGACATTACTATGCTTGAACTTTCTTAAACATGTACTTACGAGCTATAAAATTTCGTTCTGAATTAAAAACTTCTCTTTCTTAGTCAAATCATACATTTCATGGGCCTACGAGGCCTCGGACTTTCGTCCCGAAACTTTCGAAACCCATCTGGAAACTTTCTCTCGAAACAGGGGTCACACGTCCGTGTAACTTGGGACACGCCCGTGTATCCCTAAGACATGCCCGTGTCTCCCACCCATGGTGGATACTGAAAATCACACACGGCCTTGGCACGCCCGTAGCCCTAGCCCGTGTGTCATAGTTTGATATACTGACTTATTCACACGATCTGAAGCACACGCCCATGCGCTAACTGTGTGTCTCACACGGCCTGAACAAACGGCCGTGTGGTTAGCCCGTGGTCTATTCTGACTTAAGACACTAAGGTGCAGGGGACACACGACCTAGACACACGCCCGTGTAACATCTTGATCTAGGGGGGGTGGTTCACAAATAAATAAACTTTGATGCGAATCGTGTCATAGAAAATAAATTGGTAGAGTGGCTGAGTGCGTTAGTGCAGCTACTCCCTCAGGTCGCAGGTTCGAGCAGTAGGAACTGCTTTTGGAGGCTTTAATTTTTGGTATGTAGGAGGACTTAACGAGGAGGGCTTAAAAATAAGTTCCGTTGAGACATGGCATGAAAGTCTCGACAGCAGAAGTGGTTAGGGCGCTAAGGGGAACTCCCTAGGTCTTGCGTTCGAGCCACGGGAGTACACTTGGAGCGTTTAAATTTTTGCTTTAAGCGCTCAAGTTATTGAAGCCATCGGGGAAGGATTAAAAGGAATATGCAATGCAATTTCATCATGAAAGTCGTGTTAGTCGAGCGGTTAAGGCGTGGGGGTTTCATTCCGCACGTCTGGGGTTCGAAACCCCTGGGCTGCAGTGAGGCGTTTTGTTTTGGCTTCTGGCATTAAATGCGTGAGGAAGCCAAGCCTTGGAAGCTTAAAGAGAATTTTTCAACGCTTTTATATCAGAAGTGGCGCAGTAGTCGGATGGTCAGAAGCTTGGGCAGTTTCCCCCAGGTCTCGGGTTCGAGACCTGGCAACTGCATATGGGAATTTCAATTTTTTTTTTTTTAGTTTGGTCGACAGGTGGCAGCCTGCATGGGGGCACGCATGCATGCAAAGCATGCTGCCCATGTCCCCTTTTGTGCTGCACGGCTTTGGGGGGGGGAAAGGGTAGTGTTAGTATTATTATTATTATTATTATTTTTTATTATTATTATTTAGTTATTTTTATTTAGTTATTTTATAAGGTATATGGGCAATTAGTGTTATTATTTTATATTAGGATTTATTTTATTAATTAATGCATGGGGGAGTGTTCTATTATTATTTCATTTATTTTACTTATTATTTAGATGATAATGGAAGCATGGGGTTAGCTTTCTCTTCTTATTTTATTTGTTGAAAATAGAGAGAATATTATGGAATTGAGGCTTTGAAATTTGAAAGGAATGGTGGTGTTGGCCGGCCATAGAGTCTAGCAAAGAGAAGCATGGCCTAAAATTTGTGATATTCCTTTTTATTTATTTTGTTCCTCCTCTTTTACATTTTTGGTTTTTGGCTATTCTTTCAAACTCCCCTTGGCCGATTGAAGCATGCAATAGTGACCCCATGAAGGTTACTCAAGTTGCGGTTTTGAAAGAATATTGAGGGGTATTTCGGCTAGCTTATGTCCCTTTCTTCATCTTCCATTTTTGACCCAATCGAAACCCCCTACTCCTTTTATGATACTTTTAGTCTTACTTCGAAGCATGCCGTCGTTACTATGGCCGAACCTCTTCTTCTAGTAGTTTTCTTGAGCTCGTAGTGGTAAGCATTTATTTCGTTAGGGTAATCAAGTCGTTTCTTTTTCTTGGATGGCCGATTATGCATGGAATCACAGGTGGTTTTTCTTTTGTTGTAGCTAGTGACGAGGTGCATTAAGAGAGAAAGAAAGAGCCTTTCGTAAGTTTCAAGTCTGTAAAGAAAGCCTTTAAGGTGTTCGGCCTTGGATCATCTCTCATAGTTTCGTTCATAGCCGTTTTTAACCAGTGACCACTTCGGGTTTCGGTGAGAAAGTGAATATTTAAGCATATTCGGCCACGAGCCATTTTGGCATATTTTTTCTTAGTAACCGAATTTATACACTTTGATTTTAGGGGTTAAATCGGCTATGAAACCAGAAGTTTTCGAGATTTCAAGTCATATTAGTTCGTATTAATCAAGGTTCGGCCTAAGGCCCTATTCTGTTGAAATATGACCCATCCTTTGGATTGTTAGTTAATCACATGAAACCCCTTATTAATAATCTTTGATGGCCGAATATAGGGGCATTACGAGGACAAGTTCGGGACTTTTGTAATATCGCATAGACACGAGAATCCTAGTTAAATCTTCGATTAAATAGGTGTGTAAACTCCTACACACTTTAATAGTATAAACTATTATTTAATGATATTAGTAACCTCTCATATGGTAATTGGCTTAGTGGGCATAAGCTTGGTTCTCGGGTAAGTTTCCTTGTTACTCGATTTACGATATATGTTGTATATGCCATCATATGCTGAAAAATGCTATGCTATATTCGATTGCATGATATATAGAATCATGAGACTTGTAATGTGAGCATGATGATGGTGGGATTGATGAGAGGGAGTAATATTCGTGTCGACGGACACCAGTGTTTTGGTAACACATTGTGACTACGGTCACCAGAGGTTTGGTACCTCCAGAGGTTTGGCACCTCATAGCGTCTCGTCCCTGTGGCTTAGTACCACCGTGGGTTGGCCCCACAATTGAGATACGGGATCGACGCCAGTGATTTGGTATCACACGATGGGTTGGCCCCATCATTTGATTGTGACTTCGGGTCACCAGTGGTTTGGCACCACACGTATTGACGGATATCGTGACTATAAGTCACCAGTGGTTTGGCACCACCAGTGGTTTGGTACCACACGGGGTAGAAAAGGAGCATGGATGGCTAGGTTGGGTTGCATAATTGCATGTCATACTAATATCTTGTGTATGAGTGTTATTTTCGGGTCGGGGATTTATACACTGAGTCTTGGTGACTCACCCCTTCCCATATCATCTTGCAGGTGAGTAGAGCACGGATGCGGAGCCGAGGAGAGCTCGAGGCGGCCATGTTGGTTTTGTGGATTTGAAATTTTATTTTACCCAGTTTTAAGTTTAATTATTCACTACAATTCGATTGGGTTGTAATATGGCCGCTTATTATTATTTTGGATGGTTAGGTAGTTGTTTTTACCTTACTTTATAACTGACGAACTTACGAATGGTTATGCAAATCGGTTAAAAGTAACGTTTTCAAAAAAAATAGGTACTTGTACGCGTTTTCAAAATGCTACCATCGGGTAACAAAATTTCCTAAGTTATCGATCACTTATTTGTTCAAAAATTTAGGGGTCGAATGGTTTTAAAGGGGGAAAGGATTTTCAACTCAACCGGATTTACCAAGTCAACCCACTTGAGATTTAACGAACACCGTTTTATACCCTTAACAAAATTTTAAATTTCTACTATTAATCCAAACCTTTCAAACTTCTTTATTCTGTGACATACCAGATCCGGTCATGGCTTGTGGGCCGGGTTTGGGGTGTTACAATTTTGGTATCAGAGCCCGGTTCAAAAACTCGGCCGTGAGGGCCTAAGACCCAAAAATGTTTTGCTAAGATATGCTTTTGAAAACCTCGTTGAAAATGATTTTGGTTGAACAACATGGCGTCGAGTCTCCGGCACCGATCCGCTCTTGTAAGTATATTTTAATCTATGTATGAATAGTTATCTGTAAATGGGTAGAAAATGGGACGTAGATAGTATGAAAGGTATACGAACTCTAGGACTAGTTTACCCCAAACAATCGCATAAGATTCTAATTGCCTAATTAAACAAACCCATGACTAAGTCGCCGAGTTAAGGTGTGGTAACCCTTGTACGCATGTCTAGGATTGGATCCGGAAGAGCTTGGTATTTAAGTGGTCTTAGCGACTCACCTCCTCTTCGCGGGAATCCTACCTGGTGCGTAGATTCGGTTCACCCTAACCGTGAGGACTTGTTCATGGGCTAAACCTCTATTATTAAAACCCGAAAAGGGAATTAGCCGCATTTTTATAAAGACTCTAGTTTTTAAAGACTTCCCTCAAACTTATGAGAATTATACTACAAAATTCCTTTGAATTATGAACATTTCAAAATACCCTTAGGGGTAAATTACGAAAATGCCCTTAGTTTTAAAAATTCTACCAAACTACCTCAAAATTTCTTTTTAAACAAAATTTTCCTATTTTACAAGCATATCTAAAATCCCTAATTTGCAAAATGTCAAAAATGTTGTGTTTTTGGAAAATTACAAAATTGCCCCTAATTTGCAAATTTCCCAAAATGACCCTGATTTTCAAAAAGTTTTGCAACACTACTAATTTGGGAAAACAAAATTTTTCAAAAAGGAACCCCAAGTTTGGCAAATTTTTAAATTTTTAAATTTCCTTTGATTTGTCAAACTTACATTGTTTTATTACCAAAATACCCCTGTAGGGTAAAGGACGAAAATACCCCCGGGTTAAGAATTTGACATAGAGGGTGATGGAATAAGTGAATGTATATCTTCAAATTACGATAGAAGACTTGAAACTTGTTTGATCGAAAGAACAACTTCTTAATTTCGCCCATAAGATTCTTTGCTAATAGTCAGTGGAACAGTGACTAACTCATAAAACTTTTAAGACAGATTGCGCCATAAGAAATGAGTTCTAGAGGTCGCGGCCGTCGGGGACGCGGTAGAGGCCGGATGGCCGTAACAGAACCAGTTAGGTCGGGCCAAGGATCGGATAATGAGATACCGCCCCCACCGCCACCCCCAACTTTTGGTGATGGACCTCAGGATCAGACGGGGGGTGAGTCAGTATCACAGGCTATGCTGCGTGTGCTAGAAATGATGGCTGAGACCAATAGAGGTGCAGGCGCTCGGAAGTCTGTATCTGAGCGGCTCCGATCCAATGGAGCTGAAGTATTCCGGGGTGTGTCAGGTGTCGCTCCCAGTACAGCTGAATATTGGTTAGAATCAACCGAGAGGATCATGGACGATCTCGACTTAACAGATGAGGAGAAGCTGAAAGGAGCAGTGTCGCTTCTAAAAGACGAGTCATACCAGTGGTGGCTCACGGTACGAGACGGCGCTACAGCAGACGACCTTACTTGGGAATACTTCAAAGCTACTTATCAGAAGAAGTATGTGGGCACCAGCTACACTGATACTCAGAGGAAAACCTTTCTGGGACTGGTACAAGGAAACAAGTCGGTATCTGAGTATGAGGCAGAATTTTTGAGGCTGAGCCGCTATGCTCGGGGAGTTGTGTCAACTGAGCACGATCGTTGTGTCCGCTTTGAAGACGGACTTAGGGATGACTTAAGGCTGTTGATTGCTCCACAACAGGTACGTGAGTTTGCTGTTCTGGTGGAAAAAGCAAAGGTAGCTGAGAGGGTCCGGGAGTCTGTAAGGCAGAGCTATGATAGGAGCAAGCAGAAAAGAGGTGTTGGGTCATCTGGATCGGGAAATAATGCTCAAAAGAGGGCCAGACAGAGTGGGCCGAATCAGACTGGACGGACCATGACTACTAATCAGAGACCGACTCAGTGTAATCGCTGTGGAAAGTCACATTGGGGAAGTTGTTACACCGGTGAGAGGGGTTGCTTTGAATGTGGATCTCCGGATCACCGTGTAAGGGATTGTCCTCGGAAGATGGCAAGGAATCAGCCAGAGGGTCAGAACCGTACTCCAGCAAGGAACGTGGGGCCACCGCAGCGGGGTCGCGGTAATGGTAGAGGAGGCAATGGTCCTAATCGAGGTCGTGGGATTCAGGGCAGAGGAGCAGGCAACACCGAAGCCAGGCAGCCTGGCTTAGTCTACGCAGTGAGGCGTCGCGAGGAGGGTGACGCTCCGGACGTCATCACCGGTACGTTCCTAATTTTCGGTCTCCCCTATGTTGCATTAATTGATGTGGGTTCGACGCATTCATACATTGCCAGTAGTGTGGTAGAGGCTATGAACTTGGATTTTGAGACTGCTTCTAGCGAGATGACTGTAATTAGCCCTCTAGGACACTCTGTGATGGTAAACAAGCTATATAGAGACATACCCCTAGAACTCCAAGGGGTAGTGTTTGTGGCCGATCTGATGGAACTACCGTTTGGGGAGTTCGACCTAATTCTTGGAATGGACTGGCTGGTAAAGTATCAGGCAAGGTTGGATTGCGCCGCTAAGCGCATGATTCTAAAGTTGGCCGAGGGTGATGAAGTGGTCATGATAGGTAACAGAAGAGATTATCTATCCAATGTAGTGTCTGCCTTGAAGGCCGAGAAAATGATCAGAAAAGGGTGTGAAGCATTGTTGGTTCAAATTTATGCCTTGGAGGCTAAGGAATCAGCAGTGGAGAAGGTCCGAACTGTAGGGGAATTCGCTGATGTGTTTCCTGAAGAACTTCCGGGTCTGCCCCCAGATCGGGAAGTAGAGTTCGGTATAGACTTGTTGCCTGGAACGGCGCCTGTGTCTATAGCACCCTATCGAATGGCACCAAAGGAGTTGGTGGAATTGAAGGCTCAAATTCAGGAACTTTTGGATAGAGGGTTCATCCGACCTAGTATATCTCCGTGGGGAGCACCCGTACTATTTGTCAAAAAGAAAGACGGATCAATGCGGATGTGTATCGACTACCGTCAGCTTAACAAGTTAACGATCAAAAACAGGTATCCGTTGCCTCGAATCGATGACCTGTTTGATCAACTGAAGGGTGCCTCGGTGTTCTCAAAGATAGATCTTAGGTCGGGCTATCATCAACTTAGGGTAAAGGAAGCTGATGTGCACAAGACGGCATTTCGTACCCGGTATGGGCATTACGAGTTCTTAGTGATGCCGTTTGGGTTGACCAACGCGCCGGCAGCATTCATGGACTTGATGAATAGGGTGTTTCAGCAATACTTGGATCAATTTGTCGTGGTGTTTATAGACGACATATTGGTTTACTCAAAAACGGAGGAGGAGCATGATAGGCATTTGCGCATAGTTCTACAAGTGCTGAGAGAGGAGCAGTTGTATGCCAAATTCAGTAAGTGCGAATTTTGGCTTAGGGAGGTGACTTTCTTAGGTCACGTGGTGTCAGCTGAAGGGATTAGAGTGGACCCCCGCAAGGTCGAAGCGGTGTTGGAATGGAAACCACCTCGGTCAGTGGCGGAAATTCGAAGTTTTCTGGGTCTGGCCGGGTATTATCGAAGATTTGTGGAAGGATTCTCCTTAATCGCAGCACCGTTGACTAAGCTATTAAGGAAAGGAGTCCCATTTGTTTGGTCAGAGGAACAGCAAGAAAGTTTTGATAAGCTAAGAAAGATTCTAACGGAAGCTCCCGTTTTGGTTCAGCCTGAGGCAGGGAAATTGTTCACAGTTTATTGTGACGCGTCCCATAATGGGTTGGGATGTGTGTTGATGCAGGAAGGGAAGGTAGTGGCCTATGCATCCCGTCAACTAAGACCGCATGAGGTTAACTATCCGACTCACGACTTGGAGTTAGCGGCAGTGGTCTTCGCTTTGAAAATATGGAGGCATTACTTGTATGGGGAGAAATCGATAGTGTATACGGATCATAAAAGTTTGAGGTACCTCTTGACTCAAAAGGAATTAAATTTGAGACAACGCCGATGGATCGAACTGCTGAAGGACTACGACTGTTCAGTTGAGTACCACCCAGGCAAGGCTAACGTGGTGGCTGATGCTTTGAGCCGAAAGGTCGTGACAGACTTAAGGGCGATGTTTGCTCGTCTTAGTCTATACGACGACGGAAGTCTTTTGGCAGAATTGCAAATTAAGCCAACTTGGATCGAGGAGATTAAGGAAAAGCAATTAGGGGATGACAGTTTAAACGCACGGAGACTGCAAGTTCAAGATGGCGGGTTGGAAGGGTATAGTTTAACTGGTGATGGGGTGCTGTGCTTTCAAGGACGGCCTTGTATGCCGAATGATGTGGGATTGAGGCAAATGATTCTTCAGGATGCGCATAGCAGCCCTTACGCTATGCATCCTGGAGGTAGTAAGATGTACGGAGATTTGCGGAAGCAGTTCTGGTGGCCAGGGTTGAAGCGCGAGGTAACTGAATTCGTGGGAAGGTGTCTCACGTGTCAGCGGGTAAAAGCGGAGCATCAGTTGCCATCTGGGTTACTTCAACCAGTGAAGATTCCTCAGTGGAAATGGGAGAGGATCACTATGGACTTTGTCAGTGGGCTACCCCTCACGCCCAGCAAGAAGGACGCAGTTTGGGTGATTTGGACCGTCTGACCAAGTCAGCTCACTTCATACCGGTAAGGGTGGATTACTCGCTCCAGAAGTTAGCTAAGTTGTATGTGGCAGAGATAGTGAGGTTGCATGGTGTGCCAGTGTCGATCATCTCAGACAGAGACCCCAGGTTTACGTCGAGGTTTTGGAAAGCACTCCATCAGGCCTTGGGTACACGGTTGGATTTCAGTACCGCTTTCCATCCACAATCTGACGGGCAGTCGGAAAGAGTTATCCAGATTTTGGAGGACATGCTAAGAGGCTGCGTTTTGGACTTCGGAGGTAGTTGGGAGGAATTTTTGCCATTAGCTGAGTTCGCATACAACAACAGTTATCAGGCAAGCATTA
The DNA here is from genome assembly GCA_005393395.2 of Gossypium australe. Taxonomy (NCBI): domain Eukaryota; kingdom Viridiplantae; phylum Streptophyta; class Magnoliopsida; order Malvales; family Malvaceae; genus Gossypium; species Gossypium australe. The sequence goes on along the minus strand of CM016623.1, from coordinate 74,429,462 downwards.
AGATGGCACCTTATGAAGCACTGTATGGTAGGAGGTGTCGCACACCTACTTGTTGGACGGAGTTGGGTGAGCGACGGATGTTAGGACCGGAATTGGTTGCAGAAACTGAAGATAAGGTGAAGAAGATCCAAGCTCGATTGAAAGAAGCCTCGGATAGGCAAAAGTCTTATGCTGATCTCAAGCGAAGGGACATAGAATTTGCCGTAGGAGACGAAGTTTTTCTGAAGGTCTCGCCATGGAAGAAAGTGTTAAGATTTGGGAAGAAGGGCAAATTAAGCCCAAGGTTCATTGGACCGTTTAAGGTGCTGAGACGAGTGGGACCAGTGGCTTATCAGCTCGAGTTACCTGCAGAACTGAGTCAGATTCATGATGTGTTCCATGTCTCCATGCTTAGACGCTATCGTTCTGATCCATCACACGTCTTGGCAGTTGAGGAAGTTGATGTGAATCCAGATTTGACGATGGAAGAAGAACCTGTGCAGATCCTAGATCGGGATGTGAAAGTTTTGCGTAGGAAGTCAATTCCTTTAGTGAAGGTCCTATGGCGGAATCATGGCGTAGAGGAAGCTACGTGGGAGCTCGAGGAGGCGATGCGGCAGCAATACCCCCAACTCTTCTGACCCAGGTAATTTCGAGGACGAAATTATTTTAAGGGGGGTAGAACTGTAACATCTTGATCTAGGGGGGGTGGTTCACAAATAAATAAACTTTGATGCGAATCGTGTCATAGAAAATAAATTGGTAGAGTGGCTGAGTGCGTTAGTGCAGCTACTCCCTCAGGTCGCAGGTTCGAGCAGTAGGAACTGCTTTTGGAGGCTTTAATTTTTGGTATGTAGGAGGACTTAACGAGGAGGGCTTAAAAATAAGTTCCGTTGAGACATGGCATGAAAGTCTCGACAGCAGAAGTGGTTAGGGCGCTAAGGGGAACTCCCTAGGTCTTGCGTTCGAGCCACGGGAGTACACTTGGAGCGTTTAAATTTTTGCTTTAAGCGCTCAAGTTATTGAAGCCATCGGGGAAGGATTAAAAGGAATATGCAATGCAATTTCATCATGAAAGTCGTGTTAGTCGAGCGGTTAAGGCGTGGGGGTTTCATTCCGCACGTCTGGGGTTCGAAACCCCTGGGCTGCAGTGAGGCGTTTTGTTTTGGCTTCTGGCATTAAATGCGTGAGGAAGCCAAGCCTTGGAAGCTTAAAGAGAATTTTTCAACGCTTTTATATCAGAAGTGGCGCAGTAGTCGGATGGTCAGAAGCTTGGGCAGTTTCCCCCAGGTCTCGGGTTCGAGACCTGGCAACTGCATATGGGAATTTCAATTTTTTTTTTTTTTAGTTTGGTCGACAGGTGGCAGCCTGCATGGGGGCACGCATGCATGCAAAGCATGCTGCCCATGTCCCCTTTTGTGCTGCACGGCTTTGGGGGGGGAAAGGGTAGTGTTAGTATTATTATTATTATTATTATTATTTTATTATTATTATTTAGTTATTTTTATTTAGTTATTTTATAAGGTATATGGGCAATTAGTGTTATTATTTTATATTAGGATTTATTTTATTAATTAATGCATGGGGGAGTGTTCTATTATTATTTCATTTATTTTACTTATTATTTAGATGATAATGGAAGCATGGGGTTAGCTTTCTCTTCTTATTTTATTTGTTGAAAATAGAGAGAATATTATGGAATTGAGGCTTTGAAATTTGAAAGGAATGGTGGTGTTGGCCGGCCATAGAGTCTAGCAAAGAGAAGCATGGCCTAAAATTTGTGATATTCCTTTTTATTTATTTTGTTCCTCCTCTTTTACATTTTTGGTTTTTGGCTATTCTTTCAAACTCCCCTTGGCCGATTGAAGCATGCAATAGTGACCCCATGAAGGTTACTCAAGTTGCGGTTTTGAAAGAATATTGAGGGGTATTTCGGCTAGCTTATGTCCCTTTCTTCATCTTCCATTTTTGACCCAATCGAAACCCCCTACTCCTTTTATGATACTTTTAGTCTTACTTCGAAGCATGCCGTCGTTACTATGGCCGAACCTCTTCTTCTAGTAGTTTTCTTGAGCTCGTAGTGGTAAGCATTTATTTCGTTAGGGTAATCAAGTCGTTTCTTTTTCTTGGATGGCCGATTATGCATGGAATCACAGGTGGTTTTTCTTTTGTTGTAGCTAGTGACGAGGTGCATTAAGAGAGAAAGAAAGAGCCTTTCGTAAGTTTCAAGTCTGTAAAGAAAGCCTTTAAGGTGTTCGGCCTTGGATCATCTCTCATAGTTTCGTTCATAGCCGTTTTTAACCAGTGACCACTTCGGGTTTCGGTGAGAAAGTGAATATTTAAGCATATTCGGCCACGAGCCATTTTGGCATATTTTTCTTAGTAACCGAATTTATACACTTTGATTTTAGGGGTTAAATCGGCTATGAAACCAGAAGTTTTCGAGATTTCAAGTCATATTAGTTCGTATTAATCAAGGTTCGGCCTAAGGCCCTATTCTGTTGAAATATGACCCATCCTTTGGATTGTTAGTTAATCACATGAAACCCCTTATTAATAATCTTTGATGGCCGAATATAGGGGCATTACGAGGACAAGTTCGGGACTTTTGTAATATCGCATAGACACGAGAATCCTAGTTAAATCTTCGATTAAATAGGTGTGTAAACTCCTACACACTTTAATAGTATAAACTATTATTTAATGATATTAGTAACCTCTCATATGGTAATTGGCTTAGTGGGCATAAGCTTGGTTCTCGGGTAAGTTTCCTTGTTACTCGATTTACGATATATGTTGTATATGCCATCATATGCTGAAAAATGCTATGCTATATTCGATTGCATGATATATAGAATCATGAGACTTGTAATGTGAGCATGATGATGGTGGGATTGATGAGAGGGAGTAATATTCGTGTCGACGGACACCAGTGTTTTGGTAACACATTGTGACTACGGTCACCAGAGGTTTGGTACCTCCAGAGGTTTGGCACCTCATAGCGTCTCGTCCCTGTGGCTTAGTACCACCGTGGGTTGGCCCCACAATTGAGATACGGGATCGACGCCAGTGATTTGGTATCACACGATGGGTTGGCCCCATCATTTGATTGTGACTTCGGGTCACCAGTGGTTTGGCACCACACGTATTGACGGATATCGTGACTATAAGTCACCAGTGGTTTGGCACCACCAGTGGTTTGGTACCACACGGGGTAGAAAAGGAGCATGGATGGCTAGGTTGGGTTGCATAATTGCATGTCATACTAATATCTTGTGTATGAGTGTTATTTTCGGGTCGGGGATTTATACACTGAGTCTTGGTGACTCACCCCTTCCCATATCATCTTGCAGGTGAGTAGAGCACGGATGCGGAGCCGAGGAGAGCTCGAGGCGGCCATGTTGGTTTTGTGGATTTGAAATTTTATTTTACCCAGTTTTAAGTTTAATTATTCACTACAATTCGATTGGGTTGTAATATGGCCGCTTATTATTATTTTGGATGGTTAGGTAGTTGTTTTTACCTTACTTTATAACTGACGAACTTACGAATGGTTATGCAAATCGGTTAAAAGTAACGTTTTCAAAAAAAATAGGTACTTGTACGCGTTTTCAAAATGCTACCATCGGGTAACAAAATTTCCTAAGTTATCGATCACTTATTTGTTCAAAAATTTAGGGGTCGAATGGTTTTAAAGGGGGAAAGGATTTTCAACTCAACCGGATTTACCAAGTCAACCCACTTGAGATTTAACGAACACCGTTTTATACCCTTAACAAAATTTTAAATTTCTACTATTAATCCAAACCTTTCAAACTTCTTTATTCCGTGACATACCAGATCCGGTCATGGCTTGTGGGCCGGGTTTGGGGTGTTACACCCGTGTGTCTGTTTGTGTGGGTACTTAGAGGCTATCTACCAAGCCTTTTACCACTCTCATATGCATGCATTCATATATCATCACATAATTTCACATAGCTTCAATATAACTCTTGAATTAAAGACATTTAATCAAAGGAGAAATAAAGCCTTCATCCCATACACTAGGGAGAACTATATCCAATACAATTACAACAACTTAAGCCATCATCGATGGCTATACACAACCAAACTATAAATTCTCTTAGGCCAACACAATTTGGCTACATCAGTTAGAACTTAATCAACTTTAAAAGAATCCCTATACATGCCATGACTCATAAGAACTCGAAACACCATACCAGGAGTCTACTCGATAGTGTGAAAAAACAAATATGCTTAGTAAGTTCATCTGTATAAAACTGAAAATTTCTAATAGTCATTGAATATCCATGACCACAAGGTATTATAATGAATTTTCTCATAAATTCATGGTTACTTACTCAACCACTTTTGAAGCTTACTCATTCTACCTCTTACCACATTCTTACTGAAACACCCCAAACCCGGTCCACGAGCTTTGACCAGATTTGGTATGTTCCTCAAGTAAACCGGTTCCAAATTCTTTTGTTACTTAGAGAAAAACTTGTGTGATTTTAAAAAAATATTGTTTGGGTTGGGCTTGTGTTGAAAACAAACTGGATTTTTATATTAGAAAACCCTTTTTTTTTTAATTTTAAGTAATAAATATATCGAGTATATTTTAAAATAAAATACTTAGTCTTTAACTTAATCAAAATTTGTAACACAATAAAACAACAAGTAGAAATAAAAATCGTTCATCATGGCCTTATGGCCTTATTACATCAAATAGTTTCCAAAATATTTCAAAGTACTAAAATAAATTCAAGAGTCCATAAAAACATAGACTTCATGTTGAGCATGGCCACCACAAGTACTGCCGTCCCGGTCCATCACTGTTCATAACCTGAAAAATGTTCCCCAACGGGGTGAGTCAATAGACTCAATGTGTACACGACACTAAATCATAATAGAATCAGGCATACAAGTTCATATCAAGTTCATGTTCATATAAAATAAATGATGCAACCCAAACCCAAACCTAATGGTCCATCCGCTACACACCACCCGTACCTGCCAGTCACACCGTGGGGACTACTAAGTCAACCCTCCATCCGCTACACACCATCGAAGGCAGTCGCTGCAGTCGACGTGCTCATCGCCCATATAATTTGTGTCATTAGACACCATATTCAAATAATGTAACCGAAGTTACCAAATTCAGATAATGTAACCGGAGTTACCATATTCAAATTTTGTGACCGTAGTCACCATATTCCGTTGGTGAGACCGAAGTCAACACCTTTTTCCCCTTTCACATATATCCCGAATGCCCCATAAATTTATATCATGCATAACATACTTAATTTCTCATTATTCATATGTTAAAATATAACATATTCGTAGTCCTATCGAAAGTAGGAAACGTACCTGGGTACTCTTACCACATTTGTGGTACTTAGCCACATTCACATTCTTATGCATATTCATATATTAAAAATAATTGCCATATGATATATCGAAAATTAATGTGAGTACACACATTCTTAATAATACATTTAATTTAAACATAGCCATGAACCTATCAAAACTTAGGGTAGGGTACACACCTGATTTGCTTAACGAATTCCTTGAAATCCCGAAATCTGATCTACTGCCTTAGATCTCAAATTCCTACATTTGATTAATCACTTACTACTTTAATAAAAAGCCATTCGGCCATAAATCCAAATCCTAGTAGGATTAGTATTCTTAAAACTTACCTTGAAATTCTCAAATCCCGAAATCCTTGTATCCCTCCGTCGAAATCCCTATAACTTCATGTTAGATCAATTTCTAACATTTATTCACAACAAATAACCCTTAGCCGTATGTTAAATATGACTTACCTTAGATTCTTAAATCCCGAAATTCACCGAATAACTAGGGAACACGCGGCTTATGGTGTACCTTCGGGAAAAGAACTTCTCCTTCCTTGTAGTCGACACTTAGTAAATCCCTAAAGATTTCCTTACTTTAGGAATCGACAATCCTTGCTTGAGCCTTTAACAATATTCGGCTATGGCCTTGATGTGGATTAAAATTTCGGCTTCTTGATGAACAGTAGAGGATTTTTGGTTTTTCAAAGAAAGAAGAGGAAGATATAAAACTTAGGAAAATTCGGCAAGACTAGGGGGATTCTGCTTTCGGCTTTGTGAAGAATTGAAAAGAGAAAGAAGAACAATGACAGAGAGAATTCGGCAGAGAGAAGAGAATTTGCTTAAGAAATTCGGAAAAGGAAAAGTGAATGAATGAATGGCCTCTCTTTTCCTTTTATAGCCAAATTTACTAGGCTAGAGTCCCTTACTTGGCCACCACTCTTCTTTATTTGATAGCTTTATCTCTTTAATTTAAAATAATTAAAGAAATATCCTTTATTATCTCTTATCTCTTAATAAAAATAATACTAATAATAATCCTCTTTTATCTCTTCCTTATCTATCAAAATAAAAGGGATAAATCCATATTTATCCATCTACTATCTCTTCAAAAAAATAATCCAATAAAAATCCTTTATTATCACCTTATTAATCACATATTTATGAAAATAAAACACCTCCTTTTCTAGAAGCATGTGCCGTCCACCTCAGCCGTCTGGAAGCCAAAATAAAACCTTATTTATTTGCTTCCCAAGTGACTCGAACCCAGGCCCATTCCTCTTGCACATGGCGCCATTTCCATAGGCCCTAAGTGACACCTTCAGGCCACTTTTCCAAGCCTGTTTGTGTGTCAAATCTTACCAACTTTTTCTTTTAAGGCCTCCTTACCCTAATTTCCTATTTTAAACTTTAAAATTTGACATTTCTAGGTCGTTTCTAAGTTTCCTAAAATTTTCGATCGGCTCTGTATACTTGCCATTTTCTTACATTTCCAAGTTTCCAGAAATGTTCACTTTCCATTTTTGAACCATTTCCTTACATTTCCAGGTTTCCAAAAATGTTCATGTCCAATGCATTTCCAGGTTTCCAAAAATGTTCATTTCCAATTTATTTTCATATATTTCTGAGTTTCCAAAAATATCAAAAATTTATTCATAATACTTAAAACTTGTCATTCCGTACAATTAAACCGAAAATGCATAGGCCCTTTCCAGGATGTTACAGTTCTACCCTCCTTAAAAATAATTTCGTCCTCGAAATTACTTATTAACAGTCGTACAATCCTTCTCACCGCACTATGCTTACGCTGCGCACTCTGATCTTAATAGAACCATCATACTTTCTAGGCACAATCTCTAAGTTCACGTCCCCTAGAACTCATTTCTAACGTCGCGATTTAATCTGATTAAAAAGTTTTATGCATTAGTACTTGTTTCACTTATTACCCGCGAAGAAATTTTATGAAAAGAGTTTTAGGAGTGGTTCTTTCGTATTCATACATACACACAGTCTTCCATTCATTCATACATCCATCAAACAATCATGAACTTTCGTTCATTCAGAGAAAGGTTATAGTTTTCATTGTTGTTGCTTTTCCACTACCCAGGGGTATTTTCGTAATTTTGTCCTACAGGGTTATTTTCGTAATTTTTCAAAAGAAAAAGTTCCTTGGTGATTTTGTCAAAAAGTATTTTGGTAATTTTAAATTTCCGAGGGTATTTTGGAAAATTTTGAAATCCGGGGTCATTTCGGTAATTTTGAATCTTGGGGGTATTTTGGTAATAAACAAGGGTAAATTTGTAAAGCTTAATAATTCAGGGGTATTTCCAAATTTGCAAAACTTGGCCACCACTCTCATATGCATGCATTCATATATCATCACATAATTTCACATAGCTTCAATATAACTCTTGAATTAAAGACATTTAATCAAAGGAGAAATAAAGCCTTCATCCCATACACTAGGGAGAACTATATCCAATACAATTACAACAACTTAAGCCATCATCGATGGCTATACACAACCAAACTATAAATTCTCTTAGGCCAACACAATTTGGCTACATCAGTTAGAACTTAATCAACTTTAAAAGAATCCCTATACATGCCATGACTCATAAGAACTCGAAACACCATACCAGGAGTCTACTCGATAGTGTGAAAAAACAAATATGCTTAGTAAGTTCATCTGTATAAAACTGAAAATTTCTAATAGTCATTGAATATCCATGACCACAAGGTATTATAATGAATTTTCTCGTAAATTCATGGTTACTTACTCAACCACTTTTGAAGCTTACTCATTCTACCTCTTACCACATTCTTACTGAAACACCCCAAACCCGGTCCACGAGCTTTGACCAGATTTGGTATGTTCCTCAAGTAAACCGGTTCCAAATTCTTTTGTTACTTAGAGAAAAACTTGTGTGATTTTAAAAAAATATTGTTTGGGTTGGGCTTGTGTTGAAAACAAACTGGATTTTTATATTAGAAAACCCTTTTTTTTTAATTTTAAGTAATAAATATATCGAGTATATTTTAAAATAAAATACTTAGTCTTTAACTTAATCAAAATTTGTAACACAATAAAACAACAAGTAGAAATAAAATCGTTCATCATGGCCTTATGGCCTTATTACATCAAATAGTTTCCAAAATATTTCAAAGTACTAAAATAAATTCAAGAGTCCATAAAAACATAGACTTCATGTTGAGCATGGCCACCACAAGTACTGCCGTCCCGGTCCATCACTGTTCATAACCTGAAAAATGTTCCCCAACGGGGTGAGTCAATAGACTCAATGTGTACACGACACTAAATCATAATAGAATCAGGCATACAAGTTCATATCAAGTTCATGTTCATATAAAATAAATGATGCAACCCAAACCCAAACCTAATGGTCCATCCGCTACACACCACCCGTACCTGCCAGTCACACCGTGGGGACTACTAAGTCAACCCTCCATCCGCTACACACCATCGAAGGCAGTCGCTGCAGTCGACGTGCTCATCGCCCATATAATTTGTGTCATTAGACACCATATTCAAATAATGTAACCGAAGTTACCAAATTCAGATAATGTAACCGGAGTTACCATATTCAAATTTTGTGACCGTAGTCACCATATTCCGTTGGTGAGACCGAAGTCAACACCTTCTTCCCCTTTCACATATATCCCGAATGCCCCATAAATTTATATCATGCATAACATACTTAATTTCTCATTATTCACATGTTAAAATATAACATATTCGTAGTCCTATCGAAAGTAGGAAACGTACCTGGGTACTCTTACCACATTTGTGGTACTTAGCCACATTCACATTCTTATGCATATTCATATATTAAAAATAATTGCCATATGATATATCGAAAATTAATGTGAGTACACACATTCTTAATAATACATTTAATTTAAACATAGCCATGAACCTATCAAAACTTAGGGTAGGGTACACACCTGATTTGCTTAACGAATTCCTTGAAATCCCGAAATCTGATCTACTGCCTTAGATCTCAAATTCCTACATTTGATTAATCACTTACTACTTTAATAAAAAGCCATTCGGCCATAAATCCAAATCCTAGTAGGATTAGTATTCTTAAAACTTACCTTGAAATTCTCAAATCCCGAAATCCTTGTATCCCTCCGTCGAAATCCCTATAACTTCATGTTAGATCAATTTCTAACATTTATTCACAACAAATAACCCTTAGCCGTATGTTAAATATGACTTACCTTAGATTCTTAAATCCCGAAATTCACCGAATAACTAGGGAACACGCGGCTTATGGTGTACCTTCGGGAAAAGAACTTCTCCTTCCTTGTAGTCGACACTTAGTAAATCCCTAAAGATTTCCTTACTTTAGGAATCGACAATCCTTGCTTGAGCCTTTAACAATATTCGGCTATGGCCTTGATGTGGATTAAAATTTCGGCTTCTTGATGAACAGTAGAGGATTTTTGGTTTTTCAAAGAAAGAAGAGGAAGATATAAAACTTAGGAAAATTCGGCAAGACTAGGGGGATTCTGCTTTCGGCTTTGTGAAGAATTGAAAAGAGAAAGAAGAACAATGACAGAGAGAATTCGGCAGAGAGAAGAGAATTTGCTTAAGAAATTCGGAAAAGGAAAAGTGAATGAATGAATGGCCTCTCTTTTCCTTTTATAGCCAAATTTACTAGGCTAGAGTCCCTTACTTGGCCACCACTCTTCTTTATTTGATAGCTTTATCTCTTTAATTTAAAATAATTAAAGAAATATCCTTTATTATCTCTTATCTCTTAATAAAAATAATACTAATAATAATCCTCTTTTATCTCTTCCTTATCTATCAAAATAAAAGGGATAAATCCATATTTATCCATCTACTATCTCTTCAAAAAAATAATCCAATAAAAATCCTTTATTATCACCTTATTAATCACATATTTATGAAAATAAAACACCTCCTTTTCTAGAAGCATGTGCCGTCCACCTCAGCCGTCTGGAAGCCAAAATAAAACCTTATTTATTTGCTTCCCAAGTGACTCGAACCCAGGCCCATTCCTCTTGCACATGGCGCCATTTCCATAGGCCCTAAGTGACACCTTCAGGCCACTTTTCCAAGCCTGTTTGTGTGTCAAATCTTACCAACTTTTTCTTTTAAGGCCTCCTTGCCCTAATTTCCTATTTTAAACTTTAAAATTTGACATTTCTAGGTCGTTTCTAAGTTTCCTAAAATTTTCGATCGGCTCTGTATACTTGCCATTTTCTTACATTTCTAAGTTTCCAGAAATGTTCACTTTCCATTTTTGAACCATTTCCTTACATTTCCAGGTTTCCAAAAATGTTCATGTCCAATGCATTTCCAGGTTTCCAAAAATGTTCATTTCCAATTTATTTTCATACATTTCTGAGTTTCCAAAAATATCAAAAATTTATTCATAATACTTAAAACTTGTCATTCCGTACAATTAAACCGAAAATGCATAGGCCCTTTCCAGGATGTTACAGTTCTACCCTCCTTAAAAATAATTTCGTCCTCGAAATTACTTATTAACAGTCGTACAATCCTTCTCACCGCACTATGCTTACGCTGCGCACTCTGATCTTAACAGAACCATCATACTTTCTAGGCACAATCTCTAAGTTCACGTCCCCTAGAACTCATTTCTAACGTCGCGATTTAATCTGATTAAAAAGTTTTATGCATTAGTACTTGTTTCACTTATTACCCGCGAAGAAATTTTATGAAAAGAGTTTTAGGAGTGGTTCTTTCGTATTCATACATACACACAGTCTTTCCATTCATTCATACATCCATCAAACAATCATGAACTTTCGTTCATTCAGAGAAAGGTTATAGTTTTCATTGTTGTTGCTTTTCCACTACCCAGGGGTATTTTCGTAATTTTGTCCTACAGGGTTATTTTCGTAATTTTTCAAAAGAAAAAGTTCCTTGGTGATTTTGTCAAAAAGTATTTTGGTAATTTTAAATTTCCAAGGGTATTTTGGAAAATTTTGAAATCCGGGGTCATTTCGGTAATTTTGAATCTTGGGGGTATTTTGGTAATAAACTAGGGTAAATTTGTAAAGCTTAATAATTCAGGGGTATTTCCAAATTTGCAAAACTTGGCCACCACTCTCATATGCATGCATTCATATATCATCACATAATTTCACATAGCTTCAATATAACTCTTGAATTAAAGACATTTAATCAAAGGAGAAATAAAGCCTTCATCCCATACACTAGGGAGAACTATATCCAATACAATTACAACAACTTAAGCCATCATCGATGGCTATACACAACCAAACTATAAATTCTCTTAGGCCAACACAATTTGGCTACATCAGTTAGAACTTAATCAACTTTAAAAGAATCCCTATACATGCCATGACTCATAAGAACTCGAAACACCATACCAGGAGTCTACTCGATAGTGTGAAAAAACAAATATGCTTAGTAAGTTCATCTGTATAAAACTGAAAATTTCTAATAGTCATTGAATATCCATGACCACAAGGTATTATAATGAATTTTCTCGTAAATTCATGGTTACTTACTCAACCACTTTTGAAGCTTACTCATTCTACCTCTTACCACATTCTTACTGAAACACCCCAAACCCGGTCCACGAGCTTTGACCAGATTTGGTATGTTCCTCAAGTAAACCGGTTCCAAATTCTTTTGTTACTTAGAGAAAAACTTGTGTGATTTTAAAAACATATTGTTTGGGTTGGGCTTGTGTTGAAAACAAACTGGATTTTTATATTAGAAAACCCTTTTTTTTTTAATTTTAAGTAATAAATATATCGAGTATATTTTAAAATAAAATACTTAGTCTTTAACTTAATCAAAATTTGTAACACAATAAAACAACAAGTAGAAATAAAAATCGTTCATCATGGCCTTATGGCCTTATTACATCAAATAGTTTCCAAAATATTTCAAAGTACTAAAATAAATTCAAGAGTCCATAAAAACATAGACTTCATGTTGAGCATGGCCACCACAAGTACTGCCGTCCCGGTCCATCACTGTTCATCACCTGAAAAATGTTCCCCAACGGGGTGAGTCAATAGACTCAATGTGTACACGACACTAAATCATAATAGAATCAGGCAAACAAGTTCATATCAAGTTCATGTTCATATAAAATAAATGATGCAACCCAAACCCAAACCTAATGGTCCATCCGCTACACACCACCCGTACCTGCCAGTCACACCGTGGGGACTACTAAGTCAACCCTCCATCCGCTACACACCATCGAAGGCAGTCGCTGCAGTCGACGTGCTCATCGCCCATATAATTTGTGTCATTAGACACCATATTCAAATAATTTAACCGAAGTTACCAAATTCAGATAATGTAACCGGAGTTACCATATTCAAATTTTGTGACCGTAGTCACCATATTCCGTTGGTGAGACCGAAGTCAACACCTTCTTCCCCTTTCACATATATCCCGAATGCCCCATAAATTTATATCATGCATAACATACTTAATTTCTCATTATTCACATGTTAAAATATAACATATTCGTAGTCCTATAGAAAGTAGGAAACGTACCTGGGTACTCTTACCACATTTGTGGTACTTAGCCACATTCACATTCTTATGCATATTCATATATTAAAAATAATTGCCATATGATATATCGAAAATTAATGTGAGTACACACATTCTTAATAATACATTTAATTTAAACATAGCCATGAACCTATCAAAACTTAGGGTAGGGTACACACCTGATTTGCTTAACGAATTCCTTGAAATCCCGAAATCTGATCTACTGCCTTAGATCTCAAATTCCTACATTTGATTAATCACTTACTACTTTAATAAAAAGCCATTCGGCCATAAATCCAAATCCTAGTAGGATTAGTATTCTTAAAACTTACCTTGAAATTCTCAAATCCCGAAATCCTTGTATCCCTCCGTCGAAATCCCTATAACTTCATGTTAGATCAATTTCTAACATTTATTCACAACAAATAACCCTTAGCCGTATGTTAAATATGACTTACCTTAGATTCTTAAATCCCGAAATTCACCGAATAACTAGGGAACACGCGGCTTATGGTGTACCTTCGGGAAAAGAACTTCTCCTTCCTTGTAGTCGACACTTAGTAAATCCCTAAAGATTTCCTTACTTTAGGAATCGACAATCCTTGCTTGAGCCTTTAACAATATTCGGCTATGGCCTTGATGTGGATTAAAATTTCGGCTTCTTGATGAACAGTAGAGGATTTTTGGTTTTTCAAAGAAAGAAGAGGAAGATATAAAACTTAGGAAAATTCGGCAAGACTAGGGGGATTCTGCTTTCGGCTTTGTGAAGAATTGAAAAGAGAAAGAAGAACAATGACAGAAAGAATTCGGCAGAGAGAAGAGAATTTGCTTAAGAAATTCAGAAAAGGAAAAGTGAATGAATGAATGGCCTCTCTTTTCCTTTTATAGCCAAATTTACTAGGCTAGAGTCCCTTACTTGGCCACCACTCTTCTTTATTTGATAGCTTTATCTCTTTAATTTAAAATAATTAAAGAAATATCCTTTATTATCTCTTATCTCTTAATAAAAATAATACTAATAATAATCCTCTTTTATCTCTTCCTTATCTATCAAAATAAAAGGGATAAATCCATATTTATCCATCTATTATCTCTTCAAAAAAATAATCCAATAAAAATCCTTTATTATCACCTTATTAATCACATATTTATGAAAATAAAACACCTCCTTTTCTAGAAGCATCTGCCGTCCACCTCAACCTTCTGGAAGCCAAAATAAAACCTTATTTATTTGCTTCCCAAGTGACTCGAACCCAGGCCCATTCCTCTTGCACATGGCGCCATTTCCATAGGCCCTAAGTGACACCTTCAGGCCACTTTTCCAAGCCTGTTTGTGTGTCAAATCTTACCAACTTTTTCTTTTAAGGCCTTCTTGCCCTAATTTCCTATTTTAAACTTTAAAATTTGACATTTCTAGGTCATTTCTAAGTTTCCTAAAATTTTCGATCGGCTCTGTATACTTGCCATTTTCTTACATTTCCAAGTTTTCAGAAATGTTCACTTTCCATTTTTGAACCATTTCCTTACATTTCCAGGTTTCCAAAAATGTTCATGTCCAATGCATTTCCAGGTTTCCAAAAATGTTCATTTCCAATTTATTTTCATACATTTCTGAGTTTCCAAAAATATCAAAAATTTATTCATAATACTTAAAACTTGTCATTTCGTACAATTAAACCGAAAATGCATAGGCCCTTTCCAGGATGTTACAGTTCTACCCTCCTTAAAAATAATTTCGTCCTCGAAATTACTTATTAACAGTCGTACAATCCTTCTCACCGCACTATGCTTACGCTGCGCACTCTGATCTTAATAGAACCATCATACTTTCTAGGCACAATCTCTAAGTTCACGTCCCCTAGAACTCATTTCTAACGTCGCGATTTAATCTGATTAAAATGTTTTATGCATTAGTACTTGTTTCACTTATTACCCGCGAAGAAATTTTATGAAAAGAGTTTTAGGAGTGGTTCTTTCGTATTCATACATACACACAGCCTTTCCATTCATTCATACATCCATCAAACAATCATGAACTTTCGTTCATTCAGAGAAAGGTTGTAGTTTTCATTGTTGTTGCTTTTCCACTACCCAGGGGTATTTTCGTAATTTTGTCCTACAGGGTTATTTTCGTAATTTTTCAAAAGAAAAAGTTCCTTGGTGATTTTGTCAAAAAGTATTTTGGTAATTTTAAATTTCCGAGGGTATTTTGGAAAATTTTGAAATCCGGGGTCATTTCGATAATTTTGAATCTTGGGGGTATTTTGGTAATAAACTAGGGTAAATTTGTAAAGCTTAATAATTCAGGGGTATTTCCAAATTTGCAAAACTTTGAGGGTTATTTTTGAGAATTTTATTTTTCCAAAACGGTGACGTTGTTAAAATTTTGAAAATCAGGGTCATTTTGGTAATTTTGTAAGTTAGGGGCAATTTTGTAATTTTCCAAAATCAAGGTATTTTTGATAGTTTACAAATTAGGGTTTTTGAACTTGGTATAAAATAGTGAGATTTTGGTAAAATTGTTGGGTACTTGGGCATTTTATAAACCAAGGGCATTTTTGTAATTTTACCACTAGGGGCATTTTAGTAATTTTGTAAACTAGAAGTTTTTGGAAAATTTTCGAAAATAACAATTTTCTTAGTTCAAAAGAGTGATTTGTTGAAATATTTTTTTTAAAAAAAAACTAGGGTTTCCATAAAAAACACGGCTAGTTCCCTTTCGGGTTTTAGTTAGGGGTTTAGCCTATGAATAAGTCCTCTTGGTTAGGGTGAACCGAAGCTACGCACCAGGTAGGATTCGAGTGGAGAGGAGGTGAGTCACGCGGACTGCTTAAATACCAAGCTCCCACCGAATACCAATCCTAGACATGCGCACAATGGTTGCCACACCCTAACTCGGCGACGTAGCCACAGGTTTGTTCAATTAAACATTCAAAATCTTATGTAACTGTTGGGGTAAGCTAGTCTTAGAGTTCAAGTACCTATCATACTATCCTACGTTCCATGCCTTTTCAACCCTTCTAATATTCACAACATAATTCACATAATCACCCAAATAGTTAGGGGTACTTACCTGGTGGACTGCGGGTCGGAGACTTAGGTGCCATGCCAGAAAAACCTGCTTATTTTCAAAAACTCTTTTGGGGTCGATTTGAAAATGTTTTGGGCCTTAAACCCCAGGCCGAGGGTTTGAAACTGGGCTCTGATACCAAACTGAAACACCCCAAACCCGGCCCACGAGCTTTGACCAGATTTGGTATGTTCCTCAAGTAAACCGGTTCCAAATTCTTTTGTTACTTAGAGAAAAACTTGTGTGATTTTAAAAAAATATTGTTTGGGTTGGGCTTGTGTTGAAAACAAACTGGATTTTTATATTAGAAAACCCTTTTTTTTTAATTTTAAGTAATAAATATATCGAGTATATTTTAAAATAAAATACTTAGTCTTTAACTTAATCAAAATTTGTAACACAATAAAATAACAAGTAGAAATAAAAATCGTTCATCATGGCCTTATGGCCTTATTACATCAAATAGTTTCCAAAATATTTCAAAGTACTAAAATAAATTCAAGAGTCCATAAAAACATAGACTTCATGTTGAGCATGGCCACCACAAGTACTGCCGTCCCGGTCCATCACTGTTCATCACCTGAAAAATGTTCCCCAACGGGGTGAGTCAACAGACTCAATGTGTACACGACACTAAATCATAATAGAATCAGGCATACAAGTTCATATCAAGTTCATGTTCATATAAAATAAATGATGCAACCCAAACCCAAACCTAATGGTCCATCCGCTACACACCACCCGTACCTACCAGTCACACCGTGGGGACTACTAAGTCAACCCTCCATCCGCTACACACCATCGAAGGCAGTCGCTGCAGTCGACGTGCTCATCGCCCATATAATTTGTGTCATTAGACACCATATTCAAATAATGTAACCGAAGTTACCAAATTGAGATAATGTAACCGGAGTTACCATATTCAAATTTTGTGACCGTAGTCACCATATTCTGTTGGTGAGACCGAAGTCAACACCTTCTTCCCCTTTCACATATATCCCGAATGCCCCATAAATTTATATCATGCATAACATACTTAATTTCTCATTATTCACATGTTAAAATATAACATATTCGTAGTCCTATCGAAAGTAGGAAACGTACCTGGGTACTCTTACCACATTTGTGGTACTTAGCCACATTCACATTCTTATGCATATTCATATATTAAAAATAATTGCCATATGATATATCGAAAATTAATGTGAGTACACACATTCTTAATAATACATTTAATTTAAACATAGCCATGAACCTATCAAAACTTAGGGTAGGGTACACACCTGATTTGCTTAACGAATTCCTTGAAATCCCGAAATCTGATCTACTGCCTTAGATCTCAAATTCCTACATTTGATTAATCACTTACTACTTTAATAAAAAGCCATTCGGCCATAAATCCAAATCCTAGTAGGATTAGTATTCTTAAAACTTACCTTGAAATTCTCAAATCCCGAAATCCTTGTATCCCTCTGTCGAAATCCCTATAACTTCATGTTAGATCAATTTCTAACATTTATTCACAACAAATAACCCTTAGTCGTATGTTAAATATGACTTACCTTAGATTCTTAAATCCCGAAATTCACCGAATAACTAGGGAACACGCGGCTTATGGTGTACCTTCGGGAAAAGAACTTCTCCTTCCTTGTAGTCGACACTTAGTAAATCCCTAAAGATTTCCTTACTTTAGGAATCGACAATCCTTACTTGAGCCTTTAACAATATTCGGCTATGGCCTTGATGTGGATTAAAATTTCGGCTTCTTGATGAACAGTAGAGGATTTTTGGTTTTTCAAAGAAAGAAGAGGAAGATATAAAACTTAGGAAAATTCGGCAAGACTAGGGGGATTCTGCTTTCGGCTTTGTGAAGAATTGAAAAGAGAAAGAAGAACAATGACAGAGAGAATTCGGCAGAGAGAAGAGAATTTGCTTAAGAAATTCGGAAAAGGAAAAGTGAATGAATGAATGGCCTCTCTTTTCCTTTTATAGCCAGATTTACTAGGCCCACCAATCATTTAGCCCACCGTTAAATCTCTAATAGGGTGGTATCGCACACAGCCCACCAATCATTCACACTTATGGTGATTTCGCACTTAGCACACCAATCGTTTATACTTATGGTGATTTCACACTTAGCTCACCAATCATTCACACTTATGGTGATTTCGCACTTAGCACACCAATCGTTTATACTTATGGTGATTTCACACTTAGCTCACCAATCATTTATAAGCTATGGTATCGCACACAGCCCATCGTTTACTAATTTATCAGGTGGTAACGCACATAGCCCATCGATAACAGTATAATTGATGGTATCGCACTTAGCCCATCATTAACATCAATAAGGTGATATCGCACATAGCTCACCGTTATTTTAATTCATGGATGATAATCCCCATATATATATCTTTATTTCAAATGTTCAACCGAGAACATCCTTACACATTTCTATTCTTACTTAACTTTCTACGAGTCTTGTTCGCATTCACACAATGCATTAATAAATCTATTTCATACAACTAAGGTGTATCGATTACACATAACCCATTAGAGGTTCATCATATGCTGAAATCACCTCAAATTGTTAGATAACACTATTGAGTCTCATACGCATAGTGTCCCATGAACATAATACTCTAATAGGGTCTTACTTATTTTAACATATTTATGCCATGTCCCTGAGATGGTCTTATACGAATTCTTATACCGAAGCCATATTCCAATATGGTCTTACACTGGGCCATAATTATCATCATATCATGCTATATACATTTCCCATTACTCTTAGGTTCAATTCTCTTAACCTCTTATTAAAAGATATTTCATACATTCATAGAGTAAATATACATTCCATACAACATTAGAATATTAAATTAACTCATACGTAATCGCAACATTTGCACAAGAACTTACCTCGATGTCGAAAGGCCCAAAAAGGGACTTTTTGCCCACATTTCTCTTTTCATCCGTTCTAGGTTCGAAATTCGTTTTCTTTGATATAAAAAAAAATGAAATTTACTAATTTAATCACTTATAAATCATATTACACCATAATAAACACTTTAGGCAAAAATGACTATTTTGCCCCTACACTTTGGCAAAATTACAATTTTGCCCCTAGGCTCGTAAATAAATTTTTATCATACTTTCTTGTTAAACAAGCCTAACTGAACATTTAATCCTCTTACAACTATCCATAATTCCATCTATTTCATGCCTTAATGAACAAATTACAACTTTTGCATTTTAGTCCCAATTAGGTGTTTTCATCACAACACCTTTCACAAAAGTTGTTTATCAAAATCCTATCTTTCATTTTCTTCCACAAAAACTCTTCAAAAAACATAAACTCTACCATGGTAAGTCCTTTGACTTTCAACCATATTGCAAACTAGTCCTCTCATTAGCTAGCTTAAGCTTTGAGGACTCCAAATATACAAAAATCATCAAAAATAAACATCAAATTGACTTACTTGAATGGAGTAAAGCTTGCTGAAATTTTAAGCATTTCAAACCCCTCCCATGGTTGATATTTTCGGTTGGAGAAGAAAGATAAATAAAAAGATGATAACTTTTGCTTATATCATCTTATTTTATTTATTTTTTCAACTAATATCACCAATTATTTATCATAATAAATGCTCTTGTCCCCTATGTATTTTATGACCCGTCAACTCACTTAAACAAGGCTAATTTGCACATTTGGGACCTCCAATTAAATCCATAGCTACTCGGCACCTCTAGGAAATAAAATAGAATTTTTACACTTTATACGATTTAGTCTTTTTTCACAATTTAGTTAGAAATCGCTAAAATTAAGGCACCAAAATTTTCATGCATCATTATAAACATGTTGTAACACATAACATAACATGAAAATAATTTTCTCTAACCTCGAATTAGTGATTCCGATATCACTGTTCCGACCAGCCCCTAAATCAGACTGTTACACAACACCTTATTACCGTAAATAAAAAGATGCAAGAAGTGTTGTGGAATGATCATGAAATGATTAGGAAGAATAAAGTGCAATACTTAACCCTTAGGGGGACATTAATAGAACGTGACCATCAAATCATTTTAGACGAACTTTGGAAGACATTGGTACCACGAACCTATTAGAATCTAGTTATATGTTTTGTGAAGTTTATAATCTCTTATGGAGCTAGGAAAACAGTGCGGAAAAGTATAGGCTCACGGAAGTTGACTGGGAAGCAAAGTGTGTTAGGAAATTACCAAAAGAATTTCTAAATTCAATACCTGTTATAAAGATTGAAGAGAAAGAAGATCCCGAGGAATTTCCAAATTGGATTGTAGAAGATGAATATGAAGAGAATCGAGAATTTCTAAATTGGATTGTACAGTATTTCCCAGAGGAAGATACAAGATAGGAGATGGAAGAAAACGTAGAACTGAATTTAAGTGGTTAAATGTAAAGATAAATGTTGTTCATGTACAAAATGATAACTGAAATAGTATGAGCTTAAGAATGAAAAAAATTGCATATTGAAACATTAATTTTTTTATTTAAGTAATTTATTTACTGATCGAAATTGATTTGAGAAATTTTGTTTATTTTTTAATAGATTGAATATTGAAGATGGATGATCAGTTTTTCGTATGCGTTTATTTCGATAGAATCATCTTGACAACAACAGTTGGATGCATATTTGAATGTCGGCAACAAATAGCAATGAGATTTAATAGAAATGTCTCGTTGGATGATATGAAGGGAAGGATTAATGCAAAAATTGTTAGACGTTGTGGGAGAAGGATTTCGAGAATTTTCTACAAGTTTCCAGTTTCGACAGATCCGATCAAATTCACAGAAATGGAACTTGTAGACGACGAATATGTGGAGACAATGATCGCTCTTTACTGTGGGAATGGGAGTAACAAAAATGCATCGATTCACTTATTTGCTGAGTTAGCCAGTATTGAGCAAAATGAAGACATCAATGTATATGGTGAAGAACATGGAGCTCAAGAACCGTGCATGGTGCCTCCAATATTGTACGTTGATGCCGAATCGACTATACATGGGATCAATATCGATCTTAATATTACACCCGATATTGATGTGGTTGGTGATGATGGATACGATAGTAGTGATCATTGTGAGCAAGAGGTCGATAGTGATAGTGATCCCAATATGGACAATATACCTAATGATATTGACAATGAAGATGTGAATGGCGATGGAAACATTAGCGCGTCTTCGGTCAGGAACCAGATGCGATGTATTATGATACACAATAATCCTGGGCCACACATGTCGCTCATAGACCCCGACGCAGCGCGTATAGCTGAGTTCCCGGAGTACCCTGAAATACTTCCTGCTCACTGGCTGGCCGTAAATTCTGAGCATGAGGAGTTATTCGTAGGCCAGAGATTCGAAAACAAAGAAGAGTGCGTATCTGCTATTAAATGGTATAGCATGAATATATCAATGGATTACAAAGTCGTAGTGTCTAAACCAACGATATATATTGAGGAGTGTTGGAAGGCAGTGGAAGGCTGCAACTAGCGGGTACGAGCTGCATTCATTCAAAATTCGCAGATGTGGGAGATACGAAAATTGGTTGGACCTCACACATGCAAATCGACACGTATGACAGAAGATCATCGAAAACTTGATTCTAAAACTATCTGTAAATGTATCATGCCAATGGTGAAGGACATGCCGACCATTAATACAAGCACGATTCCAGTATCGAGTATCATATCGAAAGGCATGGATAACTAAACAGATGGCAATAGAGCAATTGTATGGGGATTACGATTCGACTTATAACGAGCTACATGGATGGATAACTGCTATGCGGGAGTACGTACCAGGGGCTGTGATTGAGTTACAGACACAACCTTATTACGGCCCAGATGACCAATTATAGTCGGGGAAAAGAATTTTTCATCGGATGTTCTGGATGTTTGATCCATATGTGCGGGCATTTCCACACTGCAAGCCGTTTGTGCAGGTGGATGGGACATGGCTATACAAAAAATATACACAGATCTTACTTATTTCGGTTGCTCAAGACGGTAATAGGAACGTGCTCCCAATAGCATTTTCCATCGTAGATAAGGAGAACATGGAATCTTGGGAATTCTTCCTTACCAACCTACGGAGGTATGTTATTAGCAACGATAATATTTGCATCAT
Organism: Gossypium australe; assembly: GCA_005393395.2. Taxonomy (NCBI): domain Eukaryota; kingdom Viridiplantae; phylum Streptophyta; class Magnoliopsida; order Malvales; family Malvaceae; genus Gossypium; species Gossypium australe. Next base: position 74,407,323 of record CM016623.1, on the reverse strand, counting down.
CTCCGATAGAGGGAAAGGATTAATTACCGTAATTAGGCATTCTGGTGTGCCATGGAGATCCGTTTACTGCATCCGTCACATTGCGGCTAACTTCCTTCGAGATTATAAGAATGCATACTGGAAGAGACAAGTGGTGAAAATGGGTAAAGGATAACTTTATCTTTTCAATATAAGTTTTAATGTTTTTATGTTATCCAGTTACTGTAACTTATCTTTTCTTAATACATATACAGCATACGAGTTAAAGCCACATATTTTTCGCCAAAGAATGACTCGACTTGAGAGTGACATGGAAGGTCAAACGAACAAATCTTTTCGACAGTGGTTGGGTACAATGGAGCCGTGGCAATGGGCTCAAAGTTTTGACGAGGGCTTTCGTTATGGTCAAATGACCACAAACTTGGTGGAGGGGGTCAACGCTGTGTTGTTGAAAATACGACATCTTCCAATTTCATCTATCTTCTCGGCTACATTCTACAGGTTGGCAACCTTGATGCCAAGAATGGGTAAACAACAAGTCAACCAGATGGAGGCGGGACACGTGTTTGTCGAAGATGTCAGGGATACATTGATTGCAAACCGTCGGATTGCGAGGTCGATGACTGTAGAAATATATTCACGACGCCTGGAAACTTTTTGACTTACAGAGTCCATCGGTCGTCGACCCGGTATGCCACCTAGGTCTTATAGATTTGATCTCCGGAACAGACGGTGCGAATGCAAGAGGTTCCAAACACTTCATTATCCGTGTGCACATATCGTGGCAGCGTGTGCTAAAGAGAACCTTAATATTGAACAATTTGTCGATGATGTGTACACGCTCGAGTCCATGTTGCGTGTCTGGGAAAATGAGTTCTCCCTCTTGCCCGACCTGTCTACGTGGGAGGTGCCTCGGACGACTTTCGAGCTTGTTCCAGACAACGCACTACGTAGGAATCTGAGAGGTCGTCCGCAATCATCCAGAATCCGTAATGAAATGGACATAAGGGGGAAATCTGACGGTAAGCGTTGTGGAGTATACAAGTTAGGTGGTCTTAATCGAAGTAAATGCCCGCAACAAAACTATCATGTTGGAAAATCATCGCAATCGAGTGGGAATTGAGCTTATGTTGTAATGTATTTAATTTATATAAAAAAGTACATCATTTAAATGCTTTTTTCAATACAATTTATGGCTCAGTTTATCACACCGAGATTTCGATACTTCTCTTGCTCAATTTCTTGACCAAATAAATCTTTGCAAAACACAAATTATTATTTTAAAAACCTTTTAAAAGCTACATTTCAGTTGTAGTGTGTATTACTGTTTTAATGTTATAATCTCCAAAGGTCAAATTTTGTTACAAATTTTAAAGTTCCAATTAATCGAATTAAATTCATACAAAAAAAGTACAAACATTGTAATATAAAAAATACAAAATAGAGGAAAATCAAAACCGCAAGAAACACCTAAAATTGATGGTTTGATGGTGTGGTCCTAGGTGTATACTTCTGCGGAGGTCGACGTTCACATTGTGGGTGCTCGCGACAACCAACATCCTCTTTAGGCCCAGGTAGGGGTCCAGGTGGGGGTGTGCTAAACATGGTAGAAAAATCATGTGGCTCGAATGGCATCAATGAACTTGAGCCAGAAGGAGTGCCATGATGCAATGGATACGACCCAGGAGGCCTGATGTCCTGTAGTGGATACGAGCTGGGAATGCTGTACTGCGGTGGGTACGATCCAAATATATCAAACCCGTAATGGTATCCACCCACTGACGAGCCCTGGAAGTAGTCATTGCCAGGCACATCTGGATGATACGAATGTGAATATGATTGCTCGGGCTCCGGCTCGGGATCAGGATCTGCAGCTGCCTCAGCCTTCATATCGGCCACTGGCTCGTATGCCCCATGTCGCTACATGTGTGGGGGGACTACAGTCGACTGCCCTCCAAGTATATATGGCTTCCCCATACTAGAGTACCATTGTATGTACTCTAATGGAGGTTGCAAATCAGAAGACATATCCATCTGAGGTATTCGAGACATCCAATCATTCCACACCGTAATAAATCTCCGATGCTTAACCCCCCAATGCAATCCCTGTTTCCTTCTCTTGTTCATGTAGTGAACCTCTCCCACCTGGCATGGCCAATCCGGGATATATTGGATACAACCAAACTGTCGTAGCACTCGATCCCCATGGTACCACTCGACTACATTGAAATTGATAATTGGTGCATTAGTGCACCACATATGAGAGTGAATGTAGGCAGACGAGGGTATAATGGCTGCAATTTTTGGTCTACGATATGGCATCCATATAAACTGCACGATTAATAACATTGTTAAAATTTAACACGGTGTGAGTAAGATATACAAAGTAACACGTCACGAATATTGGAATCGATTACCCCTTCCCCTGCATGTTGTTCAATCATAAGCCGGTATATCAGGACAGTGTACGACCTCCCGATACCCGGATAAATACTCCATCTACAAAAACAAATTTCAAGTCAATATAGTATCATTACAATAGTATCAATATAAAGAAATTGTCAATTAATAACAAGTTATATTTAATCACCTGTTAACTAGTGGATACACGTATGGTTGGTGACTAACTGATGCCAAGAATGGCATCCGATAAAGAGCCCACGACTGCAATAATGTAAGGCATCCGCCTATGTCTACGGTAGCTGGCTTTGTCGTCCGACAAAGCTCACGGTACAACATCGTAAGAACTACGGAGCCCCAACTATAAGAGCGAGCATTACTCAAATCAGTTAATAAAGGTAAGTACATGATATAAACCTTGTTATTGTTTGCATCGGGCATCAGTACACCCCCTATGATGTGCATAATGCATGCTCGAGCAGCGCATATCAACTCGACTTCAGTGGCATTAGCTGATAAGTGTTCATACCTCTCTTTCAGCCATGTAAATTTCAAGCTCGAAATATTTTCCTCACCATTGCCGTACGAGACTCCTAGTAGGCTTTGACAAAGTGCAACTGGGTCAACTATCGCACTGACGCCCGTTACGGGACTCCCATCAATTGGGAGCCCAAGTTGCACTGCAACACCCTCTAGAGTGACTGTGCACTCTCCACAAGGGAAATGAAAAGTGTGGGTCTTCGAGCGCCAACGCTCGACTAGTGCGGATATTAAATCATACCGCAGATCAAACGTCCGGATCAGTGCTGTTGACCCGAATCCAGCTTGCTCTAAATAGGGCATCAATCGTTCATCCGGAGGATTTCCTAAGCCATTCATCCGGCCCCTTAATACACGGTACGAACCCTGACAGTGTTAAATTACAAAAAATAATTATAATAACATAATTTATTTCCCTAAATTATGTAGCTATTTTGTTAATATAACCCGCGATTAATAAATAACAATACATTGCCATATTATTAGCTGTGTCAGATATGTGAGGATCTGTACTAATCAATGGAGCCATTGCCGTGTCAAATATTTAATTTTTTACCTACATAAAAAACAATGAATTTATATTAAATTAATAAAAAATAAAATGCCAATAAAAATAATATACAAAAACATAACATAAACGACACATAATAAATACAAATTTTTTATTAATAATATTATTAACTAAAATAATAATTAGGGTTTTTTACTAACAATATTAATAACTAATAACAATATTTAGGGTTTCTTAATAACAACATTAATAATAATACTAACTAAAATAATAATTAGGGTTTTTTACTAACAATATTAATAACTAATAATAATATTTAGAGTTTCTTAATAACAACATTAATAATAATACTAACTAAAATAATAATTAGGATTTTTTATTAACAATATTAATAACTAATAATAATATTTAGGGTTTCTTAATAACAATATTAATAATAATACTAACTAAAATAATAATTAAGTTTTTTTCTAACAATATTAATAACTAATAATAATAATTTTTAGGCTTTCTTAATAACAATATTATGTACAGCTTTTTATAATAGAACTAGTGATTAATAAATAATAATTTAGTACATAATTATTATATATTACGAGCCTTTGTTCGTATTATTTTATATTATTTTAGTACATAATGTTTCAAATATATTATTTTAGTATTTTTTATATAATTTAGTAAAAAAAACACTTATTTTGGCTCTTTGTTCTTATTTTCCTTATTTTCAAATTCTATTACTTTCAAAAAATATACTATTTTCGTATTTATTATTTTATATTATTTTTGTACATAATGTTTCAAATGTATTATTTTAGTATTTTTTTTATATAAATTTAGTAAAAAAAACACACTTATTTTGGCCCTTTGTTCGTATTTTCCTTATTTTAAAATTCGATTACTTTCAAAAAATATATTATTTCAAATTTTATTATTTTATATTATTTTAGTACATAATGTTTCAAATGTATTTTTTAGTTTTTTTTATATAACTAACAATATTAATAACTAACAATAATAATAATAATTTTTTACTAACAATAATAATACTAACTAAAATAATAGAATAATTACGATTTTTTACTAACAATATTAAACTAACAATAATAATAATAGTTTTTTACTAACAATATACTAACTAAAATAATAATTAAGGTTTTTAACTAACAATATTAATAACTAACAATATACTACCTAAAATAATAATTAGGGTTTTTAACTAACAATATTAATAACTAGCAATATACTAACTAAAATATTATTGTAGTGTAACACCCCAAACCCGGCCCATTCACTACGACCGAATTTGGAATGCCACTGCGGAACACGTTCGAAAAGTATTCTTACTTAAGAGTAAAACCGTTAAAAATTTGTTGAGTTTAATAAAACATTTTCGTGACTTGAAATATTCTAAGTAAAAACTAATTTATTATGAAAACACCGAATTCAAAACTGCATTATACATACTTAAGGAAATAAGACCAATTGCAATCGATATTTAAATTTGCGAATCGTAATAGCACATAATAAAAAAGATACTTAATAAACATACTTAAATACCTTAATGGGCCTTTTTGCATTAAACACTTAATCAAAATACTTAATATTAAAATGCATAATATAATGAAAACATCTTCTTGTGCATGGGCCACCTCGTATCCTCTCCAACCCGGTCACAAAATCACGATCACCTGAAAGGTTTAGAAAAATTGGGTGAGTCACACGGACTCAGTGCATAGTTAGTACACATGTCCCCACATATGGGCTTGGCCCATATCCACACAGCCCATACACATGAATATGCAATTATGAAGCCCAACCCATCCTAGTCCATCCGTTACTCCTACCTTAGCAGACTCCCTGCTCAAGGCCGTGGCTAATCCACCGTGGCCAAGCCACCGTTCACAAAGTGATCCACATATCTTACCTTGGCAGACTTACTGCTCAAGGCCGTGGCCAAGCCACCGATCCCATAGGGATCCCACAGGTCAATCAGACCACGGTGATGCACACAGCTATCAACCGCCGAGATGGGCACTCAGCCATCACCTCCCTTGATGAAACACATAGCTAACATCAAGCGCTAATGTAGCACGAGGCTAGCATTAGACCACGCACATAGCATACACCTCTTCCTCCAATAGTCACATCCCAAGTCCCATGCATAAATATATGTACCATGGCAACATATTACTCGAAACAAATATACATCACATGCCATCACATTTTTATACATTCATCAATAATCATTTATTATCGTAAATCACTGAAAGGTTAATACCATAACCACTAACCTGATTATTCGATCACCCACCTTGGGTATCCACAATCCTAGCCCTTATTTCGGCTAACATGTACAACATATACAATTACATATAACACATATAACAAGCAAGAGAACAGTGCGATAACTACGCACCTGATTATAGCGAGATCCTGATCTATCGAATCTAACACAACTAAAATCCCGAACTTGCCCTAATGCCTTGCTCAACTAGCCCCTAATCCATCATGGACAGAATCGGTTAGCCACTTAATACCAATAATATGGCCTTAGGCCGAATACCATGAATCACTTACCTAGCTTATTTCGATCCCGAAACACCACTTGATCTTGTCGATTAGCTCCCGAAGTTATTGAAATTCCTACTAAAACATTGTTAGAATCGGCTAATATACAAATCTATGAACAATGGCCCTTGGCCGAATGTTATACTTACCATTTACCTTGAATAGTCGAACCCTGAAGACTCCTTTTTAAAGCCCTAACACTGGCTACACAAAAGAACGCTTATAATAGCTTAATGCACATTCGGCCCTCCTTAGAAATCAAGGTTTAACCATTGATTTTGGCACTTTAATGGAAAGAAGCCCAAACTGATTGCTAAGAGAGAACTTACTTACCAAAACGATTGAAGAATAAAATCCGAAGAGAAACTATGCCCACCTGATATTCTGCTAAAGTAGGTCTAATAGGAAGGAGAAGATTTTGGTGAAAGAGTGGAGTAGATTGTAGGTTCGGCTAGAGCAAAAAGGAGAGAAGAAGAAAGATTTGAATGGTATACGGCTTAATAGTTTTAAGGAAAGACAAGAGGAGAAATAAGCTACCACAAGGTTGAAGGAATGGAGAAGAATAGGAGGAGAATCGGTAATGGAGGCATGGAGGTTTTCGGCAGCAAGCTGGACACTTCACAAAAGAGTTTTGGCATCTCCCTTGCTACAAGAAAATCGACCATGAAGGTCCCTAAGCATACTCCAATCGGCCAGCACCAAAATGGGAAGAAAAGAAAATTCAAAGGAGCATTTTCGGCCATGCTTCCTCAAACACAAGACCGGCCAAAGGAATCCCCTAAGCATGCTTCATTCCCCATGCAAAAGACCCATTCTGTCGTTGCTCCCCATGCCATTTGAAAATTAAACAAAATTCCTTAACAACTTTCCCGTCACTTATTCCATCTTTCATACATAATAAAATAATAATAATAATAATAATAATAATACACCACCCCATACTACACCATCTTCCATCAATAACATAAAATAATAATAATAAATAAATAATAAATAATAATAATAATAAAAATAATAATAATGATAATAAAAACCATCCCATACTTCCTATATATAAAATAATAAAACTAACCCATGCATAAAATAAACTAACAAAAATATAACCCATACTCCCACCATAATTAAAATAAAAGTTCCCATACTCTAGCAGCAATTTAAAAACAGGCAAAAATAATAAATAATAATAATAATAATAAAACAATAATACCCCATGCCTTGCAGCAGGAATAGAAACAAAGGCACATGCCTTCATGCATGCGTGCATGCCCCATGCAGGCCATTAGCTCCTCACGCCGGCCAAAAAGGAAGAAAAACCTCCAGGTGCTACCCCCAAGTCTCGAACCTGAGACCTGAAGAGAATTCCCCAAGCTTCCAGCCACTCTTCTACTCCGCATTTCATGACAATAATCGCGTCAAATTTCTTTTAAGCTCTCACTTGCAGGCGTCCTTTGCTTTAACACTAAAAACAAAAAATAGCACATCCATGCGCTTCCAGCGCAACTCGAACGCAAGTCCTCTTGAAGCCCCCTTGCTGCAAGCATTCACGCCACTATGCTACTGGTCCTTTGATGTCATAAACCCACAGCAATTTACTTTAAAGCCTCCTTGCCTTGCTCCCCTTAAACGCCAAAAATAAAACTTCCAAAAGCGATTCCTACTGCTCAAACCCTTGCCCTCCTAAAGTACCTTAGTGCCCCAAACCACTTTGCCAATTAATTCCTTATGTCCAAAAACGCCAAAAATTATTCTTAAGGCCTCTTTTCCTATTTTCCTCTTTTTAACCTAAAATTCCAAAAATTTTCCAAAGCTTCCATTTTAGTCCTCGAGCTTTAAGAACTCCTAAAACACCTCCAGACCACTCTTAAAGCCTACCAACTCGTGAATTATGCACGAACGCATAACCCCTAATCTAGGATGTTACATGTAGGGTTTCTAACTAACAATAATGTTTACTAACAATAATACTAATTAAAATAATAATTAAACTTTTTACTAATCCTAATAATAACAATAATAACAACAAATAATAAAATAAAAATCAATATACAATAATAATAACAACAAATCAACACAATAACAATATCATCCATTATTTAAAAAAAAAATTATACCTACTCTCTATTTTTTTCCTTCTCTTTCTTTCTTCTTTCTCCTTTCTCTATTCTCTTTCCCTCTTTTTCCTTTCTTTTTCCGGCGCCGCCCTCTCCTTCTTCTTCTTCTTCTTCTCCTTTCCTTTTCAACCTGTAAGGTCCTCAAACGGCAAAAAATGCCAAAAGAGAGGTCACATCCTTGCGGTGCTGCCTCTGCCACTAGCACCTTCGGTGCCGCCTGTGGCAGACCCTCCACCAAGGTCATGCCACTTCGTCAGCCTTTTTTTTTCCACTATTTTCTTTTTCTTTTTCAATGTTTTTGTTTTTTTCATCAGCATGGGTGTCAGAACCAGGGTGGTGCCGCCTCTGGCATTGGCGTAACCACCCTAAATGTGCCATTTTGATACATAATAGATTTCCTATACCATTTTGAATTTTTTTTTTTTTTTTTTGTATTCTTTTAGTGAAAAACCCTAATACCAGTAAAAGTTTATAATATCTGTAAGCTGAATGCAAGTAACTTGATAAATATTTAAGTCGATAAAAATAATTAAAGAACACCCTTTTCCGGTCATCATCGCTGATTAAGACAGTTCATCTCTATAAAGTTAAAAAGTTCAAACAAAATTCATTTTGACATGTAAAATGGTAATAATCTTCTGGAGGTTTTGCTAAGCATAACAGCTACACAATTGTGGTTAAAAAAAAAAAAACACCCCTCCGCATATGAAAACGAATCATTTCGAGATCAACATCAGTTGCACTGCTAACAAAATCTACTTCCATTGTGGGGCTGAAGAAACAGAAAAGTTTTGACACTTATTATATAGCTGAGATATAATTTTATGAAAGATAATAGCCAGAACGTCTGAATACTACTCTTTTCTGGGGTAACATGATCTGTGACTTATTACATTGCTTTATTAAATTTTCCAACCCGATTTAGGATATTTTTAACAAGAAAACTAGGGTATCCTATCGGGCATCCTTAGATAAGAGGCTGTTAGTTTCAACTTTTCGGGCATTGCACAGCTCATCAACACAATCACCCCTTTCGAAGACCGCTGCCGCCCCCATTCCTGTGCCTGCATTTCAGTGGTGAAACTGATGGTCAGCAACTCAGAAAGTATATAACAGAAAGGGAGAGAGGGAGGGAGATAGATAGTACCTATGCACATCGAGACCACTCCGAATCGGCAGTCTTTGCCACGACGCTTCATTTCATGCAGAAGTGTAGCAACACAACGAGCACCTTCAACAAAAGCACAGATGTATACTAGTGTCACATTGACAACATCCTTTAATTCTATGTCAATTCATACACAATACATGTATGTTATACGGAAACCCACTTAGGCATTGTAGTTAAAAGCGCTGATTAGTATAACTCTTGACTCTCATGGATGTCATGTAGTAGAGCATCAACAAGTAGATCATCTTGAGCATAAATTACCATCAGCAACTCCAAAAGATAATTACAGTAATCACACAGGAAAAACAACAAAATTGCATGAACTGTTGCGAGAAATACCTGTTGCGCCCAATGGATGTCCAATTGCCATTGCGCCTCCATTTACATTAATCTTTTGTGGATCGAGCTCCAACTTCTTTTGACAATATACGAACTGGGATGCAAATGCCTGCAATAGATAATAAAATTAGAGACTTAGTGTACTATAATTCTCTCTAATTACATAGGTCGAAGCTAATTCATGTTCAAAATTGTACCTCATTTATCTCAAAAAGATCAACATCATCAAGTTCCAGACCAGCAGATTTAACTGCTGCTGGAATTGCCACAGCTGGACCAACACCCATGATAGCAGGATCCACACCAACAGCAGCAAAAGTCCTGGAAGATCAACAAGCACTTTCATATATTAATAGAAACTTCCATGTTTATGATTAGTTTGTAGAATGAGGGGCTGAGCTGATACATAAAGCTTCAGCTCTTATTAAAAACTGAGTTGCTGCTATAACGGAAAAATTACAACCACCAAAAGATATGCTTCATAAATGTAAGTGAAGGATGTGAAACCAAGCAATTGCAGACCTGAAAACACCAAGAATTGGTAGTCCTTTGCGCATCGCAACACTTCTTTTCATAAGCAGAACAGCTCCAGCACCATCACTCACTTGACTAGAATTTCCTACAATACAATCAGCATATAAGTAAAATACGCTAAAACCAACACAGCAGCATAACCTTCAAGAAAGAATTCGGAGCATTTTTCAATACCAGCAGTAGTGGTTCCATTTTTCTTGAATACAGGCTTCAATTTTCCCAGATCTGATACTGATGTGTTAGCTCGGATCCCATCATCAACAGAGATTGTGACAGGTTTCTCATCACCAGTCTTTGGATCAACAATCTTCATCATACATGAAATATTACAATCAAAACATGAATATACACACAAAGCTTCCTGTGAAAACATATCAAACAGAGATAATATCTATAGGTTGAAAGGAGATAGTAGCTACCTTGGTGGCCACAGGGACTATTTCATCTTTGAATTTACCAGAAGCTGTAGCAGCAGCTGCTTTCCTGTGAGATTCAACCTGGCAAACAGAATTTAAGAAAATCAAACATGTAATAGATCATTTGCAATACCAGACTGCAAGAGAATAATCTAACTTACTGCAGCCTGATCCTGCTCCTGCCTTGTCACACCAAAGCGATAAGCGACGTTCTCTGACGTAACACCCATAGGAAGGAGACAATTCTGAGCTTGCTCCATTTGCTTCACCTGCCAAAATCAGCAAAAGATCATATCAGACCTAAAGTTCCCTTTTATGTTTTTGGCTATTGGAAGAATGATAAACAAATAAAAGCAAACAAGGAGAGTGAGTACCCTTGGGTTAACTGAACCTTCCCATGCCATTGGATTAGTGGTCATAGATTCCAACCCAGCTCCAATGCCTACAATGCAAGTAGTTATTAGTAAAAATACAATGTGATAAAGAAATACCATTAGCAGCACAGGTCTCTAACCAATTTCATAAAACCCTGCTTTTATCGCTGCGGCTACATCAGCAACTGCCTGAAGCCCGGATGAGCATTGCCTGTTCACAGTTCTAACAGGCACAGTTTCTGCATCACCATAAGAAGTGCTTACAATCAACCAACATGACAATGACAAAATAAAGAACCATAAGAACACAATCAATGATATATATGTATACCAGGGAAGCCAGCATAGAATGCAGCCATCCGACATTCGCTAGCTCGTTGAGATCCTGGTGCCAAGACCGTTCCCACAACAATATCCCCAACTTCACTAGGATTCAAATTTGTTTTCTCTATCACTGCCTAAACTCAAACGTAACAACAACATAATAATAAATTACTGGGAAAAATAAAAACCGACCACAAAAAGAAAAACCTAAACAAAATTTCTTTCAAGACAAACCCTTAAAACAGGTGCAAGTAAATCATCAGGATAAGTATCCTTGAAACCCCCTCGCTTGGATTTGCAAAGCGCGGTCCTATATGCTCTGTAAAATAATAATAATAAATTCCATAATTAAAAAACAAAAAAAGTTCCAAATAATCTCTCAATTATTTACAACAAAAATGTAATGATTATTAATTAGTCAATTCAAAAAGAGTTACTTACGCTACTATCACCACATCATCTCCAAATACATTAGTTCTTTGATAAGCAGCGCTATCTCCAGCTAAACAAGCCGATGCCTGAGGAATTTTTGTCAAGTTTTTTTAATTCATTAGAGAAACAAAAGGAGATCATTTGACATAAAAATAATCAAATCATCAAAATTAAATCCATAAATTAAATATTAACGCAGTTCTAAACGTTATCAAAGATGATTCTTCTTCTTTTTTTTTCCCTAAAAAGGAAAATAAAATTATTAAAATTTGAAATCGAGATTTAATTTAAGGAATAAAATTCTGAGTCATTGTGTCAAAGTTACACTAAGATTTAGGTGAGAATAGTAAACAGATCTTACAGAGAGGGCAGAGTTGTTTTGGTGCGACGAAAAAGAAGAAGCTGAAGGATTAAGGTGTTGAAGCAAAACTTGCTGTCGGTTGATCGCTTTCTCCATCGTTCCCTGCGTCTAGAAATGAACTAAGATTTCTGTTTGGCGAGGGAGAAAATGCAGGAAAAATAATGGGAAAAGAAAGAGGCTTGGACAAGGGACGTTGGCGAAAGACATTTATAAGGGGCAGAGAGAAGTCTACTTAAGATAAAGATTTTATTTAATTAATTTATTTATTACAGTAAAAGCAATTAGAGGGTTATGAGTTCTGATTTTGGATGACGATGATGTGTAAGCCTTTTTGGCCTCACCTTCGCTATTCCCTTCTCGTTTCAAGCGCGTGTACTTCACACTTCAATCCTGCAACGTAAAATTCGTTTCATCATGTTTCGTAATAATTATAGGATTAAATCATTTTTCTTAAATTTAGATTTGAATTTTCTTTAGCTTTAAAGGGTAAAAAACACTCAAACTTAAAAATAAAAAAATTTAAGTTCCTTCTTTTCTTTTACTCAATTAAGCACTTAATTTTTTAAAATGTATTAAAAATATCCTCAAATTTCTTCCAAAAAAAGTAACTAAGCCCCTACATTTTTTTCACTCAATTGAGTTCTTGAATTTTCAAAATGCATCAAAAAGACCCTCAAATTTTTTTTAAAAAGCAATTAAGCCCTTGCTCTCTTATTAAAAATTAGAAAAAAAATTATAAAAAATAGTAAGTAATAAATTTTAGAAAATTTATTAAAATATCAAAAATTAGAAACTTTTATAAATATAGTAAAAAATAAAAAAATCTAAAATTTTATAAATAAAAAAATTAATGACTCTTAATTTTTTCAATTAAAGTCATCACGTGAAGCAATATAGCGTGACATGTAGTGAAAATGATTAATAAAAATAAAATTCAATAAAAGTTATAGAAAAATTATAAAATGTTCTTTTAGTAAAATAATTTTTATAAATTTTTGTACGAAATTTATTTCTTTAAATTATTTTATAAAATTTTATAATTTTTTTTATATTTCTATATATTTTATAATTTTTTACGATTTTTATAAATTTTACAATTTTTTATATTTTTTACTATTTTATTTTTTCTAATTTTTCTAATTTTTTAATATTTGAATTTTTTATTAAAATTTAATAATATTTATAGGTTTATTGATTTTAATTTTTATAATTTTTTTCTAATTTTTAATAAAAGCAGGGGCTTAATTGCTTTTTTGAAAAAGTTTGAGGGTCTTTTTGATGCATTTTGAAAGTTCAAGTACCCAATTGAGTGCAAAGAAAAAAAAAGTAGAGGCTTAATTGTTTTTTTTAAAGGTTTGAGGGCTTTTTTTATGCATTTCGAAAGTTTAAGTACCTAAATGTGTGTAAAAAAAAGGGGGGCTTAATTGCTTTTTTTTAAAAAAGTTTGAGGGCTTTTTGTACCCTTAAGCCATTTTTTTATTTAAGTTAGGTATTTGGCGATTGTTTTCGGGGGTTTGAATTTTTTTTAAATTAGTCTTTGAAAACTTTACACTACATTTGGTTGGGGTGAATGGATTAGGACTGTAATAAGATAGAAATGTAATGAAATAAAGCTATCAGTAATTTAATTATTTGGTTTAATGGAATTGAATAGAGTTGTAATACTATTTTTGTATTTGGTTGAATGGAATAGATATTGTAGTAGTATAAGGAAAGAAGCTTAAAGCAGGATTTTTTTAGGTAGATAATTATTGTTATTGTTATTAAATTTTAATAGGATTATTATTAAATTATATTTAATAATAAATAATAAATAATTTAATTAGATTTAAACATAATTATTATTAAATAAAATTTAAGAAAAATAGTATATAATTTAGTAACATTCTTAATATAATTATTATTAAAATATGATTTAATAAAAATCATAATATATAATTAAAAAATAATATATAACCTAATTTATTTTAATTTCTTACAATGGTTGTAGTTAAGACTCCGCAAACATAAAGTCTAAACTGCGTAAATAATTCTCGTTTGTCTTAAGTTCTTACAATGGTTCTAGTTAGGGGTGAGCAAAATTCGATTCGATTCGAAAAACTCGATAAAATTTTTAAATTTTGAATTAAATAATTTGAGTTATTTGAGTTAATCATATTTTTGGATCAACTCGAATAAAAAATTAAGTTTTTCGGTTTAACTCGAATGTGAATTATACAATTCGAGTTATCCAAAAATCCGAATAAGAAAAGGCAAAACTACGTCATTTTGATAAATGTTTACCTTTTTTAAAGTTAAAAGTCAAAACTACGTTGTTTTGATAAATGTTTTCTCATTAAATTAAAAGGCAAAGCCATTATATTCTTTATGTAGTTAAATAATTGATTCATGTAAATGCAACATTAAGTATAAATAATAGGATTCGTTAACTCGACTTGACTTTACTCGGACTTTTTTAACTCGAGTATCCGATTCGAAAAAAATTCAAATTGAGTTCGGTTGCTAAAATAGGATTCGTCAACTCGACTAACTCGAAATTTTTTTACTCGATTCGACTCGACTTGATCAAATACTTACCTCTAGTTCTAGTTATCGTAAGTGGTTCAATAATATAATTACAAGAATAGTTGAACATAGAAGACAACATTGAAGAAAGAATAGTTGACATCTACAAATCAACTTATCATCCAATTAATTCAAACACGCACCTGCACTCATTAGTTTTTAAATTTCTACAGTGTCCATGTAACACCCCTTACCCGTATTCGACGCCGAAATAGAGTACGAGGCATTATCGGAATTACAAATTTATTTATCAGACATTTTATTTCATTTAGCGTTTATATTTGAAACCAATCAAAATCAAACATATTGTCCGTTAAACATAATTATTTTTCTCGTCATGTCTTACTTAAATTTATTACTCGTCTCAGCATACTTAATTACCTTGTATTAACATATTAAAGATAATCACATATTTACATATCATGATAAATATCATTCACTTGTCTCTTTTTCATAAACATAAATCAGTTAATTCATCATATCAATATTTCACGTACCATCAACTCATATTTCCTTATATCACATAATTAAGTTACACGAACTTACCTGGCTAAATTTGTAGAAATATCAAGATTCAGGGGCATTTTAGAAATTTTCTATTTTCATCGATTTTTCAACCGATCTTAATCTAAATTAATAATTTCATTCAATTTTGAAATTTTAAATAAAAAAATAATCTATTTCATGCAAATTGATCATTTCCAACATTTTTTTTACAAAACTAATCATAAAATTTTACTTTTATTTAATTTAGTCCCTGAGCCTAAAACATTACAAATTAGCCATGCTAGTTGAATATTCATACATATTTTCCTCCTCCTACTCTCCATTCCACATCCTTAATGTATATAACATGCTATAAGTAACATTATCAATAATTTCACTAATTACTCATATGTATATTCAAAACTGTCCATTTGAGTCATAGTTACTAAATTATTTATATCTTGAGCTACAGAACTCGAAATTAAGATCCGCTAATTTTATTTGAAACTAGACTCACATATCTTCTTACTATAATTTTTTCGGAATTTTTGGTGTGGCCAATTAGTACAGTTTATTAGTTAAATTTTCCCCTATTACACAGTCTGATGGCTCTGACCTTTATTCACTAAAAATCAATTATCTCATAGTACGATTTTCATGTAGTGTTTCCGATCATTTCTAATGAAAATAGACTCACTAAGGAATACAAACATATAAATTATAACTCATAATTCTTTTTCTACAATATTTAGTGAATTTCTAAAGTAAGAACAGGGAATCACGAAGTTATTCTAAACCAGTCTTACAAAAATTTAAATATCTCAATATGTAGACTTCCTTTGCTTTCTATGTTTCTTTTATATGAAAATAGACTCAACAATCTTTGATTCTATATCTCACTCAACTTCTAATTCAATTTCTACCATTTTTGGTGATTTTTCAAAGTTAGACAACTGCTGCTGTCCAAAACTGCTTTAGTGTAACATGTTGATTTCTATTTTGCCCCAAATTCCACAAGTCATACAATTCAGTCCTTGCTCAATTAACCCATCAATTGAGATAATTTTCTCATTTAATACTTTTCTCTATCATTTTAAACTACTTCATAACCTTTGAAAATCAGAATTTCAACACTAGGCCTTAATTTCAACTCTTTCACAATTAGGTCCTAAAACCAATTTCCATCAATTTTACTTGATAAAATCACCATATAACAAAATTAAAGCTTCAATTCAATATTTATTCATCATATTCTTCCATCACTAACCCACATAAACTTTAAAAATTAGCCATAGAATAAAAAACTAATGAATTAATAAGTTGGACCCAATTGTAAAAATCTAAATACATAGAAATTTCAAGGAGAAAGCAAGAATTAAACTTACATAAAGCCAGAGTATGAAAACCAGCTTAAGCCCTCTTCCATGGCTGTTTTTCAGCTGATGAAAATGAAGAGAAATGAAGAAAAACTCTAGATATTCCAATTTAATCCCCTTTTTATTTAGCTAATTTTGGCAATTTTTCCAATTTTGCCCCTTTTCTTCTTTCTTTTCTCTTTTCTTTCTTTCCTTCCCCTGCTCTCTGCTTCGTTTGGGTTTCTGTTTCTATTTCCTTTCTTTTTTCCCCTCCTTTTATTTTACCTATTTATATAATAATATAATATAATATAATATAATATAATATAATATAAATAATAATATTCTTAATTTATTAAGTAATCATATATATATATATATATATATATATATTAATCATAAAAATCTTTGATATTTTTGTGTGTATGCCGCCTCAACTATAGAGAATGGCATAATTTCCTTTTTAGTCCCTTTAGCTTTTCTTTAATCTATAAGTAAACTTTTACCTCTATTGCAATTTAATCCTTTTTTTCTTAATTTCTCCTAATTAAGTCAAATTCACCTAATCAACATTTAATTAAACACACAACTAACTTCATAAATATTTATAAAAATATTTGCACCTCAATTTATAATATCGAGGTCTAGATACCTCGTTTTCGACCCAATTTATCTTTTTAAATTACAAAATTTACTATTTCAAAAATATTTCTAAAATCACACTTAACTTATAATTATTGATTAACAAAGTTTTCTAACTTTTTCGTCAGATTTAGTGATCTCAAATCACTGTTCCGACACTACTGAAATTGGACTGTTACAGTCCACAACAATTAATTTCCTACACTGGGAAATATTTCATTCAAAAGAAAAATTATATATGTAGAGTGAGCTGAAGAGAGCAAAAGAAATATTTGTGCATATGCGCAGTATTAAGTTTATCTTTAGGAATTCTGCATCAACAAAAAGTTGCTAAAGCAATTATAAGCTTAAAATTAAATCTTTATTACTACATTGGCCCCTGAACTATACCCCAATTACCGGATTGGTCTTTAAAGTCTTTTTTGGTAAGTGTTAACTAAACTATCAATTTTATCTCATTTTATTCAAAAAGTGTATGATATTTATATGTTACATTTTTTATTATCCGGTATTGTTTTGGGGGGTAAAATGGGAAAATTTGATAATTTAGGTGCTACTTCTAACAAAAAATAACTCCAAGGATTAATCAAGGAATTGGGGTATAGTTTAGGGGCCAACTGACCAATAAAACCTAAAAATAATCCTACCACCCTCCAACTTCCACCCACTATTTCTCGTATAACTTTTAGCTTCCTATCACAAATCATTTTTGCAACTCTTGTAACTTTTTGTGATATTTATAACAGGGAAAAACAACTAAGCATAGCAAGTTTGCAATTTAGATGGTATGCATTTACATATGGAAGGGAAAAAGAAAAACCTTTGGCATAAGAGGAGTGTTTTTGTCCTTCTGGATTTTAGCAACAATACATTTAATATCCATTCCTGTGATACTCGTGAATGGTTAGCCCCAAAAACTCCCTCAACACTAGTAAAACGAAGCATAGCCTACAATGATTTCTATACACATTTTTCATTACAAACACGAAATGATATTTACAAGTATCTTTTCCGAACTAAAGAAGAAGGCTTAATATTTCTTCAAGTACCTACACAAAACGCACATGATGAGCTGTCCTCAACCAGAACACATTTGACCTTTAGATCCGGTTCTCATTCTAACAAATATGCAAACAAGTAAATTCAAGCAGTAGAGTAATGAACATTATTGTTAAAATTTAACTTCAAACCCAAAACAATAAAAAAATAGATAAAATGAAAATTTAAACTTACCAAAACAAAAGAAACCCCAAATCAAGAGAAAAATCCAAAGGGAAATCACCGATGCACTGATAGAGCAATTAGCGAATAGAAAAATATTGTAGTCTATGTATATACAATCCCAACCTGAAATTGAAATCCCTTGCTATCTACAAAAAGAAAATCATGATGTTCATCTACAAAAAAATCAAGGAAGAGAAAAACAAAGAAGAAATTACAGGGTATTGGCGAAATGTGTAACACCCATAACCTGTATCCATCGCCAGACTAGGGTTATGAGGTATTACCGGTCAAATCATAACATTTATACTATCATGGCTTACACATCATAGTAATCAATAGCACAAAGTCCCTTTAGTAGGTCTGCGAGACCTTAAACATGCTTTAAAGAAGGTTCGGGACTAAACCGATCTCATTCGAAAACTTTAAAAAACTTAAAAAAAAAATCATCTTAAACAGGGCATACGCCCGTGTGTATAGACCGTGTGTCTCACACGGCCATGCCTTAGACCATGTTTTACCCCGTGTGCAACCCTGACTATAGTCACACGGCCTGTTACACGCCCGTGTGTCTAACCCATGTGCAAGTCTGATCTACTTTGAATAAGGGCAGTGAAAAACACAGTTGAGACACAAGCCCGTGTGCTCAACCCTTGTAGACAATTATAGGTCATTTACAAGGCCAAATTGCCACCCATTTTGGATCATCCCTACATATCCAATTCCAACATCAAATAACATACATTTCAATCACCATTCTCAACTACCAAATCAAGTATGAAATATACCATTTCAATATCACTAAAACATACCCTAATGGTCATTCACACAAAACCATATTTACACATTACTTACACCATTTTCACATAGCAAAACATGACCAAAATCATCCCACAACCTTACTAGCCTATACATGCCATATACCATATATACAACTTCCAAGAAGGTATCCAAAATAGATGTCCGATAGTGTGATTGAGTCACTGACGATCCCCGGATCCGAGCTAGTTTTAATGACACTGTAAGACAGAGAAAGATTTCACACAGTAAGCTTTAAAGCTTAGTAAGTTCGTAATATAACACAATTAACTCAACAATTTAGATTCAATAACCAAAATTAACTATCACTTGATTCAATTCACATCACTACTCAATTTTACCCCTAGCTATTGCTCACTTTCATATCATATCTATAGATTCAAGTACAAGCATTTTTAATGCTACTCAAACCATCTCTTTTTCATCATTCATTCACATATTCATCCTTTGATCTCATACACTGTAACATCCTGAATTTTTGGGCCTATGCGTTTAATGGGTGGATATGTTTAATGTGTTAATTTAAGTGTTAGGGGTCCAAATTGGGCTCAAGCTTAGGCAGAGGCCTTGATTAAAATTATCTGTTTGGGCATTATAGGGTTTAAAAGGTAGTATCTACATTTAAAATACCACTTGTGGCCCAATCTTAGGAGGTGACGCCACACAAGGGAGTAAGGGGCCCAAATTTAAGTTTCATGGAGCCCAATTCTTTTAATTTAAGTTAACTAAATTTCGGGCATTAGGATTAGGTGGAATGGATGGCAACAAGGCTAAAATTTAGGGGTTTTAATGTTTAAAATATGTGGATAATAAGCAGATAAAGGCTATTATTTAGGAATTTATTTTATGTGGATAATAAGCAGATAAAGGCTAAAATTTAGGGATTTTAATGATTAAAATATGTGGATAATATGTTGATAAAGGAGGGAGGAGTTAGAGATAATTAAGTCTCTTTTAGATGAGCTAGTAGATTAAGATAAAAGAGAAAAGATAGAATTTATCTGTAAGGTTAGGTAAGTGCCGAAATTTCTATAAATAGGGGGAATATTTCTTCAATTTCGGCATTTGGGTTTTTCTCTCATTCTTTTCTCTTCTTCTCTGAGTAAAAGCCGAAAAATCCTAAAGTTCCATCTTCCTTTTCATTCTCTGCAAAAGCCGAAATCTCTAAGCCAATTCCCTCATCTTCACTTTGATTCAAAAGCTGAAACTCTTTCCATTCTTTTTCTTCTTAGCCGAAATCTTCAAGTCTCTTCCTTGTTTTCTTTTCTTCTTCTCTTTTCCTGTCAGAAACCGAAACTCTTCACTCAAGTATTTTAAAAGCCAAAGACACATCAGCCTTCTCTTGTTCATACTTTTTCTGGGATTTTCCTAAAAGCCGAAATCCCTAGATCTCATCTCCTGTGATTGCCGAATTACTCCTGTGGTGCTTACTTGTGCTGAAATCTGAAGGGAACTTTAGTGGAGTCAATCGCATAGATCTCTGAATTATAGATCGGTAGCACTCGAATCGTGTTACTTTCGAGATTTCAAGGTAAAAAGATCTATTAGTTTCAATGTGTAAATTCAGGATTTACTAACCCTTGGCCGAATATAGGAGAAACCCTATTTTCACATCTTTCTGGCTTTTTGAGCAAAGTTGTAGATCGGTCTAGCAAGGGTATCGACATTAATCAGGTGTGTAACCTTTCTCACTGTTAGACCTAATATATATTCATATGTATAAATCTGCTATACTCTGCTAAATGCCGAAATCCCGGCATAACAAGTGAAAACCCTTGAAGGGTAAAGGCTGATCAACAGGTTAGTGACTTCTGTCCTATTTCAGTGATTATTCATGTTAAAACAATATGCTTTGTATGACGATTTCATTGTATGCTTGGGGTTGGGAAATTGATGAAAAGGGGAAGTGATCTGTTCTGGTGGCTTTTGCCATTTCAGCCTGGTGACTCTGTCACAAACTCTGTTTCTGGTGGCTTTTTGCCATTTCAGCCTGGTGACTCTATCACAAACTCTGTTTCTGGTGGCTTTTTGCCATTTCAGCCCGGTGACTCTGTCACAACTCTGACGATGAGCAGCACGACTGCCATCAACGGCGTGTAGCGGTGCGGGTTGGTTGTAGAAATCCCCTATGGTGTGAACGGCTGGTACGGGAGGCGTGTAGCGGATGGAAACTTAGGATTTGGGTTGGGCTTGCATAATTTTTTTTGTTATATATATATATATATATATATTAAACTGTTATTCTGTTCTGTGGGGCTAAGGCCTAAATCTAATGGTTCATAAGGGTTGCACACTGAGTCTCGCGACTCAACCAATTTCTTAACATTTTCAGGTAGCACCTAGTGCATCGGACCGGGCTGGAGAGGAGCGCAAGGTGGCCATGCAAAAGAACTCTTGGATTTAACAAGAAGACTCCAGTTTATTATTTTAAATTTTATTGTAATAAGGCCATGGGCCACTAGACTATTATTTACGTTTTGGTTTTATGTTGGGCTTTTATTACTGGGCTTTTAAGTTTTATGTTTTAAATTAAGTTAAGACATGTATGAAATTATAGTTTTTGTTTAAAATTCACCAAGGTAATTTATAACTTTATATTTTATATGAATTAATGAATTATTAAGTTTTCGGTATAAATGTTTAAACCTAGTAGTTGTTTTCCAAAATGCGACATGTTTTGTAAAATCCCTTAGGTGACATACCAGATCCGGTTGTAGCGTTTGGGCCGGGTTTGGGGTGTTACATACACAATATCATCAACCCCATAGGTTCTGTACATACTTGTACCATCACGTATTTATCTATCACATTTACCACTCAATGCTCCAAGCCATAATTCGTTCGGTCCTCTTTAAACGTTAGATGAACTCGCACACTCAGTGCCATTTAATTAGTCGAAGCTACAATAGTATCGCACACATAGTGCCATCACATTAAACCGAAGATGTCTCGGTATCGCACACACAGTGCCAACTAATATAGCCGATACATTTCTTTATCTCGCACACTTAGTGCAATTCATCGCAGTAACTATTCTATTTACGCACACGTAGTGCCACATATCTTTGAACTCACATATCGCATTACTAACTCAACAATCACATTTCCATTCATTTCATAACAGGTGAACATTGTTTAAACAACTCGTATTATACACGAACTTACCTCGGACGTAGAAACAACGACACTAGCCGATCAATTGAGCACTTTGTTCTTGCCTCGATCTAAGTCCAAATTTCTCCTTTATTGATCTATATAATATCAAATTCAACTTATTCAATCACATTTTCATCCAAAACAATCCACAACACATAGTTAAAGCATTTTACACTTTAGTCACCTTAATTCCATATTTTGACATTTTAGTCCCTATTTCATAATTACACAAAATACACATAATTTATTCACACCCAAGCTTGGCCGAATTTCATACTAGTCCTTAACAGCCCATATATTTCATTTATTTCACATTCTAACCCCTTAAAGTTACATTTTCACAAAATTAACCCTTAATAATCAATTTCATCAAAAAATCCAAATACAAAATATGTTTATCATACATCAATTTTTCATATTTCACCAACTATCAACACAAAGCTCACATATTCAACAATGGCATAACTCAAAATCACCAACAAACTCAAAAATTAAGGCATGAGCTAGCTAGAACACGAAGCAATGATTACAAAAACATAGAAATCATAAAAAACCGAGCTCGAAACATACCTCAAACAAGATCAAAAGTGTCGAATATCCAAAGCTCAAGAACCCTATTTTGTTTTCTAATTTTTGGTGAGAAGATGATGAATAATGGCTTTCATTTCTTTTGTTTTAATTTTATTAACTTATATTTCCAATTTACAAAATTAACCTTGGTCAAAACATTATAAAATCACATATTTTAAGTCTATTACCGTCCACTAACCTTAATAGTGGCCTAATTTCATTTTAAGGACTTTACAATTAATAAATCGTAGCAATTAAAACACTTTAACACATAGCATGTTACTTTTGCATTTTATGCGATTTAGTCATTTCTTCAAATTAAGCACTCAAACGCTAAAATTATTTCACAAAATTTTCACCCATACATATTCACATGCTATAAACACCAAAAATAATATTAAATTATTTCTCCGACCTCAGATTTGTGGTCCCAAAACCACTGTTCCTACTAGGGTCTAAATCGGGTTGTTACAAAATGAATATTAGCTTCAAGAGCCTTGAAAGAATCCTTGAACGATTTCCTCATCTCCCCTATCTTTGTTTTATTTTTCTTTTTGTTGCTAAAAAACTCTGTAACTAATTCAAAGCTCAAAATCAAAAACTCTATCATGGTGATAATACTCTAGAATGACATATTTTTATGTGCTAATTGTATATTTATTTTGAGTATGATTCTACTAATTTGGGCTATTTATGGTCTTTTATCTTGTAGGGACTAAATTAGAGGAAAAAGCAAAATTAAGGGCCAAAAATGTGAAATTAAAGATAAAATGGACCAATGTGCAACAAAAGGAAAAGTTGGTGCCAAAAGTGCAAGCATGGAGGACACAAGGATTGAAATGCAAAAAGAAGAGACTTTGTTTTATTAGACTCTATTTTAATTATATTAGGATAATTAATATTAGGATAATTATTAAGGATTATTTAATTTAGGATTTATTTTATTTATTTTTATTTATCTTTGATTATTTGTAATTATCTTTAGGAATTTAAGTAGGACTAATCTACTTATCTTAGCACTATAAATAGGGGATGAAGTGACTCAAATGGGGGTTCATCTTTTTCTGTACACTCCTCTCCCATAAGTTTTTGTGCTTCCTTTATTTTCCTTTCAATAAAAACTCTCTTTTCCATATTTCTATATTTATTTGCTTTTCCACCACAATTATGAGCCACTAAAAACCATCTAGCCGAAGGTTGTCGAATGCCCCAAAAGGGTTCTTGAGGCTTAGAACCCTTACTTAACTTTCTCGCCCAGGTATTCATCGTTTCTCCTCATTACGGGGCTGACGCTTCCGTCCAGTCCCTTTAAAAGTAACCCTTTCAACTTATGCAAAGGCGGCCGCTTTGTGTGTTTTGGGAGGATTGCACCGTCGGTTCGTGAGCTTACTGCGTCAGAGGTTAGCGAGCCCAAGAGACAAAATGGCGTGGGATTCGCCATTGAGAAACGTTGATCTAGCGTAAATGACTCCACAAGAGCAATAGCAGGCTAGAGTCAGGCTCCCTAAATTCGTAAGGTAAAACTCTTGGAGTTGGTGGTCGTAGGCGTCCTCTTCCACTATAACTGGCTTACTTGGGCAGAAAAGGGTCATCCAAAAGCCGAAGATTTAACCCAAGGAGGAACGAGACAACCGGAGGCTAGAATCTCGCCAAATAAGAAAACTCACTCTTCTTTAAACTCTCTTATCTTCTTTTTTATTTTTGCAATTTACTTTCACGATTTCAATTCATTTTATATTCTATTTTATTCCAAATCGAAATTATTAATTCTGTTTTTTTATTTTTCCAGGATCGCAGGTTTTCTTGGGCACGATTCTGCCCAGGATCTCGAGAAACAGGCATTTGTATAATCCGATCCCTGTGGATTCGGCCCTACTTACCCTTACTATTATTTTCGTTATTTTACAGGGAGTAGGACATATTTTGGTGCATTCAACGACGCATCACATGGGATGAGAATAATCGAACGGGAACGAGGAGACAGGGATGGGGGTGTGGTGGCTTGAAGTGTTTATTGAGGGGGAGTGGTGAAGGGCAAGAATGGGAGGTTATGTTTTTTTCTTTATTCGATGGAGGCTATGTATTGCTATTCTTTGGTTCTGGTGGGGAATGGCTATTACGGGAGAAGATGGAATGGGGGATGAATAGGATTTCGTTGAATGAAGGATTCAGTGAACCAAACTAAGGAATGCCTTTTTATCACTGAATTAGCCAGGAACTATTTAGTTGTTCATGCCAACCAAACGTGGTGTTATAATTAAGGTCAAATGTGGGAACAATTGTCAAGTTTAGAGACTAATTTAGACAAGCAGTTACCTAATTCAGGCCCCAATGAGAGAATAGTTATCAAGTTCAAAGCTTAACTTCGATAAAAAAATTCAAACCCCAATATAGAAAAATTGTCAAATTCAAACCCCAAATAGTGATTTAATCCATAATTAAGATATAATGCAGCGTCCATTACAAATATGTGTTGGAGTGATTATAAATTAAAATCAAATAATATAAATTATAGACAGATTAATAATCGAAATAATCCCGACAAAAATTAATTCCTAAACTAAACATATACATAACAACAATGAGACTTGAATACTCAAAAAAACTAAGGTTAGATCTTTGCTAATACTGTCGAATCATCAGCAGATTTTAGTTTATTTTTGTTTGTGGAAAGATACAATTAAGTTAAAATAGGTCTTAAATTCATGTATTCTTCAAAATTTTGAAATTTAGTCTTCGTACTTTTATTCTAGGAATTTAATCTCTCTACTTTTCAAATTTCAAAATTCAAGTTCAACTGCTAACATTTTAATTGTTAAACTTAGGTTTATTACAACGCCTTTTTTTAGTTACATGGCTACCAAATAAGTTTTTTTTTATATCAAAATTTCATACCAACAAATTTAATTAAAAAAATTCAACAGTGTTAACAATTAGACCTGAATTTTAAAATTTGAAAAGTAGAGAGACTAAATTTCTGGAATAAAAGTACAAAGACTAAATTTCAAATTTTTGAAAAATACAAGGACTTATGCCATATTTTAACCATAAAATTATTTTTGATAAAGCAATTGCAATTATAATTCTGGTTGGATTTTAACTAAATTATAATTAGGTTTATTATATTATTTGATACTCGAGTATGATATTTTTTTTCTAATGTGATATCTATATGTTAGGATTAATAATCACCAAGAGGGGGTGAATTGGTGTTTAAAAAATTTAAGCAAAGATAGTAGACAATAGACACTCAAGAATTAATAATGATTTTGCCCCATTGCCTACCTCCACTACCTTAGCTTACCAAAACTAAGGATTTTCTAAATTCACTAGATTTCAACCTATTAAGGATAAGGTTTAACCTTTACAATCTCTCTTTTCACAATGCAAGATAAGATCACTTCCCCTTAAGGTTTTCTACCCAAAACCTTAAGTAAATCCTCTCAAAAATGAGAAATAAAGTTTGGAAAGAATTATCACCTTTAGAAGGATGATATGTAAAAATAAAACATTCTCACACAATAACACAACACTTGAAAGAATGAATCACAACTAAACCCACAAGTGTGTAAAGAGAAAATAAGAATAATAATGAGAAATGATTGGAATTTTGGCTCTTGATCTTTATTCACTTGTTTCTTGACTTATTTTGAGTGTTCTTATGCTCCATTTATACTCTCTCATGGACTAATAATAGGTTGAAGATTTTAGAAATAAATTGAAGCCATTGGAGTCTTTAATTGCATCATTAATTGCTTCTGTAGGCCTTTAGGTGTTGATACCCAAGTTATAAGGGTCTGGTTCCTTTGGTTAAAAAGTGATCGTTGGAGCCACAAGTACCACACCTTAGATGGGAGAGGTGTGGTACCTCTTCATTGGGGGTGCAGTACCTAGGAAACAAGATGCTTTGAGGAACTAGTTTGGGGTGCAATTCCTTTGAGGCGGTACCTCTGCCTCAAATTGCTTACTAACTCTTAAGTATCACACCATTTTCCAAAAAGGACTGCTACCCCTGAGTCATTTTGCCCACAAACTCTTAGGCACCACACCTTTTTGGTTAGGGTACTATACTTGACCTGGTGCAACTAAAAATTTTGTTTTTCATTTTTGAAAAAATAATTTGAAAATAATTTCTTAAAAACTATTAAACCAAATTTGAATTAGAGATAATTTTTTATATCATAACATTAAAAAATCAACCTTAGTCTTGAGTGGATGATGGATTATGTATGTCTGACTTGTATACTTTAATGTAAGTAAAAGCTTAAGTTCAGTTTTGGGTGGATGATGAACTATGTAGGGTAGAGAAAAGGAATCGAACTTTACTAGACATTGGTTCGATCGATGTTAAGTTAATCGCAGTTGTCAGTCTCATTTTAGGGATACACTTTACAAACAGCTTGTTACATTTTGAATGATTGTCATGAAAATTAAATATATTTTTCATAGATTCTTTTACAGTAAAGTTATCTTGTAACATCCTGAATTTTTGGGCCTATGCGTTTAATAGGTAGGATATGTTTAATGTGTTAATTTAAATGTTAGGGGTCCAAATTGGGCTCAGGCTTAGGTAGGGGCCTATATTAAAATTTTCTATTTGGGCATTATAGGGGTTTAAAAGGTAGTATCTACATTTAAAATACCACTTGTGGCCCAATCTTAGGAGGTGACGCCACACAAGGGAGTAAGGGGCCCAAATTTAAGTTTCATGGAGCCCAATTCTTTTAATTTAAGTTAGCTAAATTTTGGGCATTAGGATTAGGTGGAGTGGATGGCAACAAGGCTAAAATTTAGGGGTTTTAATGTTTAAAATATGTGGATAATAAGCAGATAAAGGCTATTATTTAGGAATTTATTTTATGAGGATAATAAGCAGATAAAGGCTAAAATTTAGGTATTTTAATGTTTAAAATATGTGGATAATAAGCAGATAAAGGCTATTATTTAGGAATTTATTTTATGAGGATAATAAGCAGATAAAGGCTAAAATTTAGGGATTTTAATGTTTAAAATATGTGGATAATATGCTGATAAAGGAGGGAGGAGTTAGAGATAATTAAGTCTCTTTTAGATGAGCCAGTAGATTAAGATAAAGGAGAAAAGATAGGATTTATCTGCAAGGTTAGGTAAGTGCCGAAATTTCTATAAATAGGGGGAATATCTCTTCAATTTCGGCATTTGGGGTTTTTCTCTCATTCTTTTCTCTTCTTCTCTGAGTAAAAGCCGAAAACTCCTAAAGTTCCATCTTCTTCTTCATTCTCTGCAAAAGCCGAAATCTCTAAGCCTATTCCCTCATCTTCACTTTGATTCAAACGCCGAAACTACACCTATTCTTCTCCTTAATATTCATTGGTCGAATCTCCCTTAGCCATCTTTTCAATTTTTAGTTCTTTCAAAAGCCGAAAGCGCGATAGATCATCTTTCCGGGATTTTTCCTAGAAGCCGAAACACTATACTCCCTAAACCTCATCTCATTTTGCTCTCTATTCTTATTTGGTTGGCCGAATCTTCTTCTTCCTCAAGCCACTCTTTTCCATTGTTTCTTTCGTCTTCTTCTCACCATCATTCAAACCGAAGACTCCCCTCCCATTCTCTCATTCCATTTTGACTGAATCTCTTTTGATTTCCTTTCCTGAGCCATAGCCGAATCCATCTTGATCACCTTACCCCATTGCCGAAACCTCTCTACTTTCTCTTCTCACTCTAACTTGTGGCCGAACATCAATCAAGGGTAGATCTCTCTTGTTTTCTTCTCTAATCGGTTTTGGAGTAGGTAAGTTGTTATTGGCCGAATCTCCCTTATCACTTCTTCTTTTCTCTATCGACTCACATGGAACAAAAGCCAAATTTCGGCATTTGTCTTGATTCTTATTCATCCATGAAATCAGATTCTCTTAGGTTCTTCGGGATTTTGAAGCAGTGGATCGTGGCCATCTACTCTACCAATCGGTTTCGTTGTAGTCAGTGGTAAGGATACATGTCGATTAACCCTTCTCTTATTCTTTTAAAAAGCCGAAGGCTATTAGTCATGTTGTCTAAAATCTTGACCGATTGTAGGGAAGGCTTGTCATCGGGTGTTTCGGGATTTGCGTAGGGTACGAAAGGAGTAAGGTAAGGATTGTGGTTAGTCTATGCGTTAACTCTTTAGGATTTATAGGTTTGGCCGAATGGCTTTTGCTAATGATCTTAGTGTTGGCCAAATGTAGGAAAAGGGGGATCTAGGGCGTTAGATCTTGATCTTCGGGATTCAGTAGTCGCGTTAGTAACCAGGTGTGTATCTTACACACTTCATAATCTATGTAAATTTGTTAATAATCTAAACATGTTAAAAGCCGAAAACTGTGTAGATTTCGATATGATACCTTTATAGGTATGAGCAAGGATTACGGGTAAGTCCGTTTTGATTGAGATTATGGCACATGATTTCTGATGATATTAACTATGATATGTTCGATATATGTTTAACGATTAAGCATGATGGCATGATTTGTATGTGCATGAGCATTAATGTGGGTGACATGAGAGGAGGGGGAAGATTGATATCTGTGACTTTGGGTCACCAGTGGTTTGGCACCACCAGTGGTTTGGTACCACAATTATTATTCGTGACTTTGGGTCACCAGAGGTTTGGCACCTCATAGCGACTTTGGTACCACACGGGGTAGAAAAAGGAGTTATGGGTGGCTAGGTTTTGGGGCATGATGTATTTACTTGGTTATGAATCTGTGTAAGCATGATGCTATAATCGGAAGGGGGATTATGCACTGTGTCTTGGTGACTCACCTTCTCCCTTATCTTTTCAGGTGATTCGTAGATTGCGGATGAGGAGCCGGATGGACTCGAGGTGGCCATGCGATACTTGTTTTCGATTTTACATGGATTTTCGACTTGGGTACTTTAACTTTATATTTCGGTTTTATTTGGGTTTGTAATAAGGCCAATAGTATTTTTATTTCGGGTTTTTATTATATCTGCGCTAATTTTTTTTAAAATGTTGCTAAGTAAACTGTTCAACATGTTTTAAATAACCTGATAATCAAGTTTTCGAAATTATACTACGCAATGAGTTTCCTAAACGTTACCATCGGGTAACAAAACACACAAGATGATAATTAAGCTAACTTAAATGATTTTCAAATCTAAGTTTTTCCAAGGCTTCAATACAAACGGTTTTAAAGTAACTAAGGTTAATTCACTCGGATTTTCGGGATTTCAAAGCAACCCAACTATTTCAACTATACATGCACCTGATTTCTGCAAACACAAAGCAAACAAAGAGTTTTTCGCTGAAATTAAACCGGCAACTTGTTTTCTTCAAAACGTTTTCACCTTGTGACATGCCAGATTCGGTCGTGGTGTGTTGACCGAGTTTGGGGTGTTACATATCTTGACTTTAACAAAATTATAATTGTGTTGAGAAAATTATTTAATTGAAAAATTAATTAAATAATTAATTAAATTTAATAAATAATATTTATTTTAGGAAATAGAAAAACTTGTATTGAGTTTGATTAAATTTTAAAGTGTCAGGTTAAAAGTCCATGAAGTACATATAATTGGACCTAATACATGAGAGGCCCAATACTACTTCCTCTCTCCTAGTAGAACTAGGGGACTAGTTTTTCTATCATATAAGTATTATTTGTATTCTACTAATTCAATAAAGATTCTCCTATCTGTCCCTATAAATAGATGGCACTAGTAAGGCTAAAAGTACACAACTGTGAGATATTGCTATTCAGCTCGAAAATAGTGAGAATTTATTTTCTAAGCATAAATTATATTTTCTAGGAATAACAACTCTTTTGGTTTCTATTAAGAGAGAGTTACTTTCCTACTAAAAGTAAGAAAATTATTTATGGTTCTATATTTGATTCGTGGTTGTTCGAATCCACACTCGAAGAGATTCATGGTACGAGAATAGCAGAGAAAGTCGTTCGGTTGAAAGTCGGGAACGTCAAGGATCCGTCCCACACAAAGCATAGGTATTTTTCGGGAAAAGTTTATTGCTATAAATATCATAAATCGACTTGATTTTCAAAATTTTAATTTTTCGCTGTGATAGAAAACCGTTTTTAAATCGAATTTTTCCAAGATACATGTCATGCAAGTTCTGAGAGGAGAACTTCTTTAAAAAGTTTAATTTTTATCATCATTATATATATACCCTTAATTTGATTTGTAAAAAAAAATAGATAAAGAAAATGAGACCCGAGGAAATAGGGTGATTTCGATTTTTTCTATTAATTTTTTGAATTTTTTGAATCAATCTATGAAACTAGGTTGAATTTGATTATTGACTTTTTCATATTAATATTAGAATTTGATTATTGACTTTTTCATATTAATATTGGGTTTTTAGCTTTATTTTTATAAAATAAGTTTGATTTTATGTTTTTCTTTTGGACATTATTTAGTAAAATTTCAAAATATTTTTTATAAATATTTCTTAAAAAATATTTTTTCAAATAAATTAAAATAATCAATAACTTTTATATGAATATTTTTATGTAAAATTTCAAGTTATTGTCACTATTTTAAATAAATTATTATTTTTTATAATAAAAAATCTAAATTTAAAAAATTAAATAAAAAATATAAATTGGTTGAACCTATTCGCGATTAGCCCTATGAGCAGTAACTAATGGATTACAACATTATATATTCATCTACTCATAATTAATCTTAATATGAAAATTTCACCTTGGAGGATAAGATAAATTTTAATTTCTTCAGGTAAATATATAATTCTTGTTATCTATAATAATATCAAGTTTTAGGGTGGGTTTGAATGGGCGGTGCATTTACCTGCAGTTAGTGTAAAAACAGCCGTGATGATAAGATTAGATACTATAGTGTGAGATAAAAAATAAGCTAAACGCATTGCACTGCACCATCTATCCAAAGCCACACTTAATTGGAGAATAATATATGTTTTCAGTACGCTCAAATTTATATTTTTTTATTGTTACAATAACAACAGTGTTAACTAAGCTAAAG
Organism: Gossypium australe; assembly: GCA_005393395.2. Taxonomy (NCBI): domain Eukaryota; kingdom Viridiplantae; phylum Streptophyta; class Magnoliopsida; order Malvales; family Malvaceae; genus Gossypium; species Gossypium australe. The sequence continues at coordinate 74,375,449 of CM016623.1, read as the reverse complement.
CTCACTTTTTTTTCTTATAAATTATGAGTGTGAAGATTTAGAAAATTTTTTTTATTCAATTCTTTTTTTAAGCCTGATTTAAAAACAGTAAAATTTTACTTAATAAAAGTATTATGGAGGCGCTTGTACTAGTAGTTAAATTACATTTTGCCTTTTTACTCCAAAAAATAGGCAAATTACTCTTTACACGTTAGATGAACAAGCAAACTGGTCTTTTTTGTTAAAATTTTTATATGTTTTTATTGTTAAAAATTGATGTGGTTGACGGTTGAACTAAACCGCCACTTATACCTCATTCTGATGTACATGAATTAATTTTTAACAATAGAAATGAATAAAATTTTTAATAGAATGACTAATTTACTTTTTAATCTAATGTATACAAATTAATTATCTATTTTTTAGTAAAAACTTCAGTCTAACTCTTAATAAAAAATTCCCATAATACTTTTACTAATTTTTCTTTTCACCATAATTTAAAAGTATGAATCATAACCGGGTAACTAGCAAGATCTATATTACTATATATAAAAGGAAGGCACAAAGATGCTGTCCATTTTTAAATGAGAAAATAATGGCTAAATTTCAATTTTAGTCTCTTTATTTTTTAAGACTACATAAGAATGGTTAAATCTAAAAAAAAAAAGAAAAACTATATAAGAATGGTTAAATTTTAATTTTGATCCCTAAATTTTACTCAAATTTGACTCAATTTCTATACTTTAATTTTGACATAATTTAGACACATGTCTTTTTCTTTTGACATGAGAAATAATGGCTAAAGTTCAGTTCTAATCCATCTACTTTTTAAGATTATATAAGAATGTTTAAATTTCAATTTTGGTCCCTATATTTTACTCATATTTGAGATTTAATCTCTATACTTTAATTTTGACGTAATTTGGTACCTCGACTTTTATAGTGTCATTAGTTAGTCTAAATATTTTATTCTGATTAAAATGTTGAGGTGAAATTTTAATAATTGTTAACATCGTTAAAATTCTCTATTAAATTTAAGTCCATTATAATGTCATTTTTTTGTTATATGGATATCAAGAGAGTTTTTCTTTTTTTAATTTCAAAATGTCACATCAACAAATTTAACATAGGGATTTAACGGTGTTAAAAAATAGACTTAAATTTTAAAATTCGAAAAGTATAGGGATTAAATTCGTAAAAATAAAAGTATGGAGATTAAATTTCAAATATATAAAAAGTAAAATAACTTAGAGCATAACCTTTAAATTTTTACTCTATAATTTAGTAAAAAATAATAATCAACTTAACACAAGAGTGTGGGTGTTCGAATTTGATTTTAGATAAATTTGATGAAAAAAGTTTAAAAGGATTTGTGGCGTATGGTCGAAAATTTGAAGTAATTCAAATTAACATACATCTGCCACCAAAAAAATAATAATAATAAGATACATTAAACCATTTTTTTATTTAATAGCAAAGTTTGAGATTTTAAGAAATTTGAAATCTTATATTTGAATTTTATTTTATATAAATTATTGTGAATTTTTCATCATATATGAGTCTTATCTAGATATGTTATCATTATTAGTTTTGTTCATGGCACTTGATTGATTATGATTATAGTTATTCAACTTATATTATTTGTAATTGCAATTATATCATGTGTGGGTAAGGGTGTAAATGAGACATTGGTGTTTGCAAACTACTTGAGTTCGATTCGAAAAAAATTGAATTCAATTCGGTAATTATCAATACGAATTTGAACTTAGTAATGCTTGAATGACTCATGAACCTTCTCAAGCTTTTCATATTTTTATATTATTAAATTATTTTATTGCCCTTTAATTTATTATTATCCCTAAGCTTAACTATTGAGTCGAGTTCGAGCTCGAGTTTAAAAATGAATATCCGTTTGAGCTCAAACCAAGTATCGAGCTTTAAATTTTGAGTCGAGCTCGAGTTTGACTATAACACCCCCTAACCCTTAACCGTCACTGGAACAGGGTTATGGAGCATTACTGGACATTTTAGATCAAATACGAACATTACATAAATATTTTGCGTACACATTATAATTAAATCATATTGTCCCTTTTATGAGCCATCGAGGCCCAAAATACACGTTAGAAACAAATCGAAACTAAATCAGACATTTAGGAAATTTTTTGCGAAATTTTAAATTTTTTTTCTAGAAACAGGGTACACACGCCCGTGTCTCAGACCGTGTCCTACCCCGTGTAACTCTCTGACTTAGGTCACACGGCCAGCCACACGCCCGTGTGCTAGGCCGTGTGCCTGACACGGCTGAGACACACGCCCGTGTCTCTGCCCGTGTGTAAATTCCTGGGCATTCTGTTTTGAAAATTTTAAGTAGCAGGGGACACACGGCCAATTCACACGCCTATGTGTTACCCGTGTGTCTCACACGGTCCAGTCACAAGCCCGTGTGTCTGGCCGTGTGGACTCACTATGAGCATTAAACATTAAGGTTACCATTCCCTTCAATCTTACACATCAAGCAACTCAAAACCATTTTTTCAACCAATTTAAAACTCAGTTAAACACACTCTAAACATGTCAAAATAGACATTCTAAGTACCTAACCAATGTACCTTTATAGGCACTCCACCTAATTTATTCAAACATGTATGTGCAAATTTTTACTAAATAATCTTTTTGAAACCAATTATCATATACCTATATGTTTACATGCAACCAATATGCCTTTAGGCACCTCTTATGCATATTCAACTACTATTTTACTTCTCATCATTCAATCACATCAATATTATAAGGCAATCATGCAAATACCACAATACCAAAACACAAGCCAAATACATGACTAGTTTCAACAAAACTCCTATAGACTAATATTTAGTCAAAATAAGCTATACATGCCATTATAACCAGAATCAAGTCATCAATAATTACCATTAGAACCAATGGATAGTGTGATATAGCTCCGATAAGCTTCCAACCCGTTCGAGCTTCCGATAATCTATAAGGTAAATAAATAAAACAAACACGTAAGCAACAAATGCTTAGTAAGCTTGTATAATCTTTAATCATATTAATTCATCTCAAATATAAAATTTTACGTATAAAAAATATTCTAATATTGTTACCGTAATACTCATAAACTATATTCATTAATTCACAAGGTGAACTAATCCATAGTGTCACACATATACTTATTACCCCCAATCTTAGTAGAATTTTATATAACTTTATCTCTTCCATACTTATTCCATATGAATGTCATACAAGTCATATGCATATCATTTAGCCATGGTCACAAATTAGTGCATCTACCCAAAGCGTTATTCTAATTGAACACAAAATGAATCGTTCCATAAGAAATTGCATAATTTAAACCTTACCATTCTTTCCTGAGTACTAACTTATTTTCACTTAAATACTTACCATTTCAATGCATCAAATAAATAAACAAATTACTATTCAACTAATAGCTTGACACTTGCCTAAACATCAAGTAACAACAATAGTTGGCGTACTTGCACATCTTACATATAAATTCAATATTAATAAACTTATTTTCTCGACATGTCACCATATACATTCTTTCCTTGTATCAACATATCAAAGATAATTATATATTTACATGTCACTTTTTAATATATTAAGTAAATATCACTTCCAAGACACGTTTCAATATATCAATTAAATACCATTTCCAAGTATTTCAAGTATATACCGGTAATAACCATAAATCTTACAATATCAATTCATATATATTTATAGATCACTTATAGCACATCATTAATTTGCTATCTCAAATGGCTTTTCACAATTTAATACACAGTTCATATGTCTCATTTCTATTTCACACTTGGTATTATCAATTCCCATTCATAATATCATTTCATTTAATTTCCCCTATTAACATGACTCGGACTCTAAGGGATACACGGATCCAACCAAAACACCATTTTGGCACCCAGTGCCTCATCGGATAATTTGAAGTAATAATTTGACACCCAGTGTCTCATCGGCCATGCCAAAGTAAATTGGTACCTCATCGAATTTATCCGAAGTAACAATTTGACACCCAATGTCTCATCGACTCAAAGTCAAAGTATCCCTGAACTCTTCCAATCCTATGGCATGCCAACTATATTCGACTCAGCCCGATATAGTTAATAGGGTTTCAATTCACTTTTCAATTTCCATAACTGTTCAAATATCACAATTCACATACTTTCAATTCAATAACAATCAATATTCCATGTACTATTATTTTCATGAATTTCATGTATATTTATTTCGATAACAATTTATAATCATGAATATACATAATTATCAGACAAGTTTCATGTACATGAATTTTACATGTCACTAACCAAGTCTTTTCAAATCGGAGAACGACTACGGATATGAGTACATAGTTTCCTTTGTGCCATAACTCAGTTATGGTCTTTTCATTAAAATGCCATAGCCCAGCTATAGTCTTACATTTAAACATTTCCATGGTCCAACCATCATCTTATCCGTCAATTCATCCTTTGCCACAAACGATGGTACTCAATTTCCGCATTCCATTTAATCCCGAACATTCACTTTAAATTCATTGTATAATAATATTCCATATTTTTACCAAATAGTATAAATAAATATATAATACCATCCATCAATTCAATATAATTATCAAAGTTCAACCATACGAACTTACCTGGGGTAAATTGTAGAAGTTGTAGTAATTTAGGGACTATTCGGCTAATTTCTCTTTTTCACGTTTGTCTTCAGATTCTTGATTTATAATATAGAATTATTCATTCATTAACATCTAATCCAATTCCAATTCACTTTACAATTTATGCCCTTCAATTTTAAAATTTACACATTTACCCTAAATTTTATAATTTTTTACAATTTAGTCCCTGATCAATGAACCCATCAATTGAACTAATTTATCTAAATTAACACTTTTTATAATTATTTTAGGCTACCATACAACCTTTTATACTCATAATTTCAACACTAAACCCTAATTCTTAACTTTTTCACAATTAGGTCCTAATTTCAATTTCTATTGAAATCACTTAATAAAATCATCACATAACAAAATTAGAGCTTCAAATCCATGTTTATTCATCATAAACTTCCAAAACTCATCCATGGTATCTTTCAAAATCACTCATAGAATCAAAAAGTAATGAATTAAATAGTTGGACCTAATTGCAAAAGTCTTGAAAACACAAAAATTTCAAGAAAAGAACAAGAATTGATTCACATGAAGTGAAAATATGAAAAAACAGCTTCTTAGGGACCTCCTATGGCGTTTTGCTGAAGTTCTTGAAGAGAATTTGTCTAGAATTCTCTTGTAAATTCAATTTCTAAGCTTAATTTTACAAAATTTCTAATTTTACCCCTTGTTCACACTAATTTTTGTTATTTCTTGTACACACATGCCGTCCAGCCTTATAATAATTGTATACTTGCCTTTTTGGTCCTCCTTTACTTACTATTTAAATTATTTAATCATTTTAATAAGTTTTGCACCTTTTTCAATTCAGTCTTTTTTAATTAATTGACTATCGAAACGTTAAAATTTCCTAACGAAACTTTAATATTAACTCAATGTCACTCTGTAAATATTTATAAAATATTTACAGCTCGGTTTATGAAATCGAGGTCTCAATACCTCGTTTTCGAGACTAATTAACCTAATAATTCTTTTAAATCACAAAATTCAATAATTCAATAATATATCTAAAATCACACTTAACTCATAAATAATAATTATTAAAATTTTTAAACTCAATCTTCGAATTTAGTGGTCTCAAACCACTATTTTCGACAACACAGAAAATTGGGTTGTTACATTGACAATATTCGAGCTCGACTCGGCTCAATTACAACCTTAATCTGAGCCTTATTCTAATATATTTTGATTACCAATACGATTATAATTTGTAACGGTTGATTATGATTATAATTATCGAAAATGTATTATTTTTAATTATGATTACATCATATGTAGGTCATGTCATGATATATTAAATTATCATGCAATTGTATTTTGTAATGAATTGTTGAAATTGTCTTATATAAAAAAGAAATAAAATTAACAACATTTAAAAAAGATAAATATAAAAAAATTATACATAAATTTTGATACAATCTATAATGTTAAACATCAATTTTAATTTGGTACATTTTTTATACATCAAATTTTAATTTTGATTCAATTTTTTCATTTCACTAACTTCGTTATCTATGTGGCGCAATTTTTTATTTTGTCATGTCTAAATTACTGACATGACATTTTATTAGATTTAAAAACAAACAAATAAATTTAAATTATTTCCACCTAAATTAAAAAAATAAACACACTTGGGGAGTTTTTTTTTTTTTTTGAATAACATATTGATTGGGCTTTTTATTAATAAAACAAAATTCAAATCAACATCCAAATCCGAAACAAAGCAGTAAAAGAAGCCCACAGAGTAGAGGCCCAAAAAAGTCGAAAAAACAAAACGGAAAAATCTAGATATTATCGGAACAGCAACAGCCTAATTTTAAATTAAAAAACCAACCACCGACACTACTACCCAATCAAAACGCTTGAAATCTGTCAATACTTCTCTCTCATCATAATTTCTTCTTTGAAAGATGGATTTGCATTTCTGGCAAGCCATTACCCATTCTAGATCTTTCGTTTCTTTGCCTTTCCATTCGAAAACTGCTGTCGGAGAGTCCCTTTTAGTCTGGTTCGGGCACCGATTCCCGTAGCCTCTGGTTCTCAGCATACTCCGGTACTATTTCTTCCAGGTAAATCCCTTCTTTTCTCCTTAGAGATTCTGTTGCAAGTTTGTGGGCGAGGGTATTCGCTATTCTTGAAATGTGCTTGAAAACGAAATGCTTCGATCTGTATGCCATATTTTTAATGTCCAAGATATAGGCTCCTATCACGGATCTGTCTTGATCTTTGTTTCTGCATTTTTTGATTACTGTTAGGGAGTCCCCTTTAATAATAACCTCTGGCCATGTATTCTCCACTCCTATCTTAACCGTTTTCCGGCATGCTATTACTTCGGCAACAAAAGCCGAAGGTACCCCTTTGTGGATTCCAGAGCATGACAAAATGATGGACCCTTCATTATCCCTTACTACGATTCCAGAGGCCAAAGTATTATTGTGCCCATCGAAAGCTCCATCGAAGTTGATCTTTACGGATTCGCGAGGTGGGTGCCTCCAGCTCTGCATTCTTCCTATTTTTGTTGATTTTTTGCTTTCTAGACCATCAAGTTCTGCAATATAGTTTATTATGAAATTTCCGATCTCTGTTCCAGTACTAACCTTCTTGTCATGTATTCTTGAGTTCCTATCTCCCCATATGGCCCAGAATGCGCAACAAAAGATACGGCATGTGTGTGAGTTGAACTATTCAAAAGCCCAGATAAGCCACTGTTCAAAATCCCTATTTACATTTAGTAGCACGTTCTGAAGTAACAATGTTGACCATATTTCCACTGCAACAGGGCACTCTCGGAAGAGGTGATCGATCGTTTCAACTTGTTCCCTGCACCGCCGACAGCTTGGATCATCAACTAGCTTCTTGTGTTGCAAATTTACTTTTGTGTGCAAGAAATTCCATGTAATTTTCCATGTTATGATCTTTATTTTTGTCGGTAGATTTAGGAGCCATAGTTTCTTGTAGAGTTTTCTGTAGCTGATTTGTAAAGCATAAGCTCTAGGGTTTTCATCAGTATTCTGTAATAGTTGATAAGCGCTACAAACTGAAAATTCCCCCAAAGCTTCACCTCCCCATGCCAAGAAGTCATTGTGTGGGTTGCTTGCCAATGGAATATAAAGGATTCGACCAGTATCTTCCTCGACAAAGGTATATTTGATTAACTCCTCTTTCCATTTTCTCTCATTACTATCAATCAGCATATGAACAAAATGATTACGCATCGAATCAATCTCTGATGATAATCTGAAATTAAAAGCATCTGGCATCCATGCATCATAATTAATAGAGATATTATTACCTGTACCAACACGCCAAATTAAACCTTTCCTCAAGATGTCTTTTGCAGCCCATATACTCTTCGAAGTGTAAGAGCTCGAATTTCCCAATTTAGAATTTAAAAATTGATCATTTGGAAAATATTTAGCTTTTAGAACTTTCGCAACTAAATAATCCGCATTATTCATAATCCTCCAGCCCTGTTTCGCTAATAGAGAAGTATTAAATTTAGACATGTTTATAAATCCCATACCTCCCTCCTCTTTAGATCGGCACATGAACTTCCATTGACACTAGTGTAACCCTCTCTTTTCTTTACCGTACTGCCACCAATATTTTGCAAAAATGCTCTCTAACTCCCCACATAGAGACTTTGGTAGAAGAAAGCATGTCATAGCATAAGTTGGTATTGCTTGAAGTACTGACTTGATGAAGACCTCATTCCCTCCTTGTGATAGATACCGTGAGCTCCAATGACTAATCCTTTGGTTGATCTTATCTTTTAAATTCTGAAAAGACGTTTCTTTCTTTTGCCCACCATATTAGGAAGTCCTAAATATTTCTCGATATTTGTAGAGCATCTCATCCCCAAAACATCCAATATTTCTTCTTTAGCCCCTTTATGTTCACTGTATAAGAGACTGTTGAGACGCATTTCATAACTAAGGTTACCCAGCTCTCGGCAAAACCTATTTTAAGCATCACATTCTTCAGATAACTCCATTCAACTCTATCATAGGATTTACTCATGTCAAGTTTAACAACCATAAAGCCTTTTTTCCCTGAACGCTTCTGACGTAATGTATGAAGAATATCGTAGGCAATCAACACGTTATCTGAAATTAATCTTCCTGGAACAAAAGCACTTTGAGCACTATCAATGCATTTTCCAATAAAATCCTGAAGTCTGTTTGCTATTGTTTTTACCACTAGTTTGTATAAGATTGTGCAAAGGCTAATAGGTCTGAAGTTAACAAGATTTGTAGGGTTTGGGGTTTTTGGGATTAGCACTATATTTATTCTGTTTGTAGAATCGAAATTCTTACCCTCATTCAACACTCCAAGACAGAAAGCCTCAACATCTTTTCCCACAATGTGCCAATATTTTTGGAAAAATAGAGCTGGAAAACCATCATAGCCTGGTGCTTTAGTGGGACCCATCCCTTTAAGTGCTTTCTGGATTTCATCCACTGAATATGTTGATAGTAGAGCTGTATTAATTTTAGAGGAAATATTAGTTTCAATACCTTCTAGAAGATATGATAAATCTCCCACTCCTTTCGACGAGAACAGATTCTGAAAATAATTGGAGGCTGTTTCATTAATTTCTAAATCATCAGTAATTTCCTGCCCTCCCTCTGATTCCAGTCTATTAATTGTGTTTGTTCTTCTTCTAGCTGAAGCATATTTGTGAAAGAATGCTGAATTTTTATCTCTCAATTGTAGCCAGTTTGCTCGTGCTCTCTGTTCCCGGTACATTTCATCTTTATCAATCTCCATATTTAATCTAATTCTGGTATCAATAATTTTTGCCATCGTATCATCATTCCTCTCTCCATCCAATAGAATTCCCAAATCCTTTGTGAGCTCCTTCTTCAACCCATCTCTTCCAATCTTAATTAGACTTGCCTATCTTGTCAAACAGGTTTGTAATCTCCCCAGCTTTTCGGAAATCGATCCGTTTGATGACTCCCAAGACTTTTTGATCTCTTTCTCAAAAGACTCCTCAAGTGTCCACCATGCTTCAAACTTAAAACGTGGCCTTCTACTAATCTTATCCTCATAGCCTGTATGAATAAGAAGGGGACAATGATCTGAAATCGAATGAATTAAATGACGAACATTTCCTTTTGGAAAAAGATGCATCCACTTTTCATTAGCCACCCCCTATCAAGTCTCTCTTTTATATTTGTCTCCGGTAAGTTCCCTCTTTTCCATGTAAACCACATGCCCTGAAAACCCATATCTATAAGTTGACATTCTTCCAAAACTTCACGAAAAGCTGCCATTTTCCTTTCCTCTCTCGGTTGACCTCCACTCTTTTCAAAAGAATAGAGAATTTCGTTAAAATCCCCACTAACCATCCACGAAAATTGCTGTTCTTGCACCGACGCCCTTAACAAGCTCTACGATACATGTTGGTCATTAGCATAAGGCGACCCGTAAAAGCCTGTGAATCTCCACTCTCCTTGAATATTACTTTCTTCAATCAATACATCAATGTGATTTTTTGAGAAGGTTTTTAGGCTTACTTTACAATCTTCTCTCCATGCTAGACAGAGCCCACCTCTCGATCCTTCTGCTTCCACATCGATTCCATTCACAAAACCACTTCTTCTTCTTATCCTCTCCATACGCTTACTATTAACTTTGGTCTCTATAAAGAAGACCATATCGGGGTTTTATTGCTTCAGCAAGAATCGAAGCCTTCTAACTGCCCGTGGATTCCCCAAACCACGAACATTCCAACTAATGATTTTCATTGTGCCTAGTCGGCTTGCCATCTGGAAGCAGCCGATCGATATTGGTTGGGGGAAACGTCATACCCCCTATTTTCTACTACCAACGTTGAGTCTTCCTTGCTTTCTGAAACCTGATCGTTATACTTCTGTCTTTTTACATCATCTTCCACTGATTTTTCCTTCTCATAACCCCCATTATCAAATTCTACCAATTTCCTTTTGCGCATTATCCGGTCTGCATTGGGTTGACCCATATCTCTCATTGGGTTAACTCTTCTCTAGCTAATTTTCCTGCTTGTATTCAGAATTCCATCCCGAATGTCTAGTTGTAAAATATCTTCCTCATTAACCATCATCCCTTTCTCTTGGAGTTTCTGCACTTCCTCCACTTCTGATAACTGTGCATCAACAATTTGCCTCATATTGCAATTATACTGTTTATTCAATTCCATCTCCTCGTTTTCCCCTACATGGCCCGTATACGAACTTTGATGCTTTATCTTATTTGAAATAGCATTTAACTTAACGCTTTCTCTCCCCAAAAAACTAGATTATGCCTTTAATGAAAGTGAGAATGGGGGGTCTTCCTTTAGTTTTTCTCTTTCTACGTGTTTAAAATTCTCACAACTTGGGAGAGCGTGCCCCATTCTACCGCAACCGAAACAAAAGAACGGAAGCTTCTCATATTTAAATGAAATCCAACTTTTACCTTGATCGCCTGTGGAAACAAATATTCCCCTTCGGAGGGGTTTCTGCACGTCTAGTTTAATTCTAATTCGACAAAAATCACCCTTTACTTCAGATCTTATAATTCCACCAAACGTGGCCCCTATAGCATGCATTAAATCTTTCTTGTCAAATTCTGGCAAACAGGGCCCTACTTTTATCCAGAATAATGATGAAACAAGTTTGATTTTACTTCTCTCCATCGATCTACTCAATATATCAAAGATAACTAACTGTTTTCGAAAAAGCCATGACTGACCCTCTAGGATTGATTCTAAATCGTCATCATATTCAAAAATAATCAGAAAAAGATTCTGACATGCTAATTGAATTTCAAATTTTCCTTTTGTTTTCCAGATACTTTTCATCTGCGCTCTGAAGCTATCCGGATTATATGACTTTCTTGTCCATATCGTACAGATCAGCGCCGGTTTGCCGTTTGGACCCACTGCTGAACTTTTCACCGATAATTGAATGAATTCTTTTGCCAATAAGGAGACCTCCTCCTCTTTCAACCCTTCGTTGCCACCACTCTCCTCCATCCCAAGCCTCAGCAGAGGCTGGTTTCGCTAGGATACTGAGCAAAGCACTCTTGACTTCTAGGGTTTTCTTATAAATTTTTTTTTATTAAATCTTACTTGGGGAGTTTTTTATTTCCTCTAAGAAATCTATTTTTTTTAATCTAGGTGGAAACTCTTCAAATTTATTTGTTTGTTTTTTAGGTTAATAAAATGATATAGTAGCAGTTTACACGTAACTTTACAAAAAATTGTACTCCATAGATAATAAGATTAATGGGATGTGAAAATTGAACCAAAATTAAAATTTAATATATACAAATACACTAAATTAAAATTGATATATAACATTACAAATTATATTCAAATTCATGTATAATTTTAGTATTTATTATTAAGTAATCTTAGCTTAAAGGATCATGTCATTAGCCCTTCCGTAAATGTGAACCTAGAAGACGATGGTTGTTTCGGACCATACAACTCATCTCTTGAAGGAACCTTTAAAAGGATAAATATCAAAAGTATACATTAATTTTGATTTAATGTGAAATATCATACATAAATTCTGATTTGATTCAATTTTCTCAAACCACTAATAACATCATTGAATTAGTGCCATTTTATATTAATATATTGTATATAGAAACAATTATATTAATTCAGTATGAAAGAAATGTGTGAATCCATTTCTTAAATCTGTACAATTGAATCAAAATCAAAGTTTTATATGCATATGAACCACAACTCAAGTTTCATGTATATAACTACACCAAATTAAAGTTCATAAAACAAAGTTCATATATAAATTTAATATTTATCCCAAGTATTGATGTTTTGTTTTTTTAGCCTTAAGGATTCTTTTTCTATAAGGAAGTCCTAAGGATTTCTTTAATTTATTAATACTAGAAGCTCTATCATACGTGTATGCATGTGAAAACCACATATTTTGAATATAAATTTGTGTTTTAAAATAACATACAATAAATAACATAATATATTGTTTGAAATTAATTAATAATAGCATGTGAAATATATACGATATTAAAATAAAAAAATAAATAAAATTGTAAGTAAAAACGAAATTTAAACATATGAATGCATCATATTAAGAATACTAAATACCAAATGAATATAATTATTTATCATGTGCTGTCATCAATCCAAAGTTGGTATCGAGATAATTTGTGACACAATTTCAATCAACAACATTATTAATGTATACAAATTGATGAAAGTAATAAAGCGTGTATGATAAAATTAGAATGTATAAAATTTCATAATAAAGTTTTGGTTGAGTGGTAAATTAAAGTCTCATAATAAGTACAATAGTATTTTTTTTAATTTTTTAAATAAAACTACAAAAGTGCCATAAAATAATATTACTTATTTTAATTATGAAATGACATTTTTATAAAAATTCTAACTGTATTGATGCCTAATTGACTTGTGAGATCAACTCAGATAAAGTAGAGATATAAAAACAATAAAAAAAGATTTTTTTTCATAAAATAAAGTATATTCCAAAATGCCAAATATTCAATTTCATTTTATTTTTAATCTTCTCAAGATATTCACGTACAAAAGTAAGAAAAATACTTGTAGCGGTTGATTCTTTTATTTAGCATATGTAAAATCAAACATCTTAATCCTATTGGATTGGAATTCTGAGAAAAAGGAAAACAATCGTAGGACGACAAGGATGCATCCACGCGCTCCATTGCGAGTGGCATGCTGTGGCTAAAGACAAGATAGGAATGGAGGAGATTTGGGATGCGTGCCGGCATGGAAAAAGGGTACTAAAATGACACCTCTTTTATCTATCCTTAAGGATCTTGGAAACAGAAATTAGCTACTATTATTGTTTGTTTCTATCATTATACAGTGAATAATAAACGTTGATGCGATTGTCAACGAAAAATATAAGTTGATCAAACTAATTGATGGTCAATCATTAATACGTGCAAATAAAGCAATAGATCCACGGCAACGGTGTTTTGATGAGGATAATAATAATTTATTATATTATGCCTTCCTTCTTCACTCCTGTCCAAGCTTTTTCTATTTCTTTTTCGGTTAAATTTTAAATTCTGGTCCCTTCATTTTATTTAGATTTCATAAAAATATTTGTAATAGGTCAATTTTGACCCAAGACATTGAAAAACCAAAAGTCCAATTAACAGTCCCAATTTACAAACCCAATTAGCTCTATCCCAAGTTACAAGGCCCAAAACAAACGGGCCCAAAATACTAACTAAAACCCGGAGCCCAATTGCTAAACCATTAAAACCCAATTACAAAATCCTTAATCAAATCGAATTACAAATTAGCCCGATTAAAATCAAAGCCCAACTACCCCTAACCTAGCCCAATCCACAACAGCCCATTTTCAGAAAAAGAAAACAGCAGCAGAAGAAAACCCTAAGTGGCCTAGCCGCCTCTACGCCAGCACCTCCCCCCATGAGCCTCTGCCACCACCAGCAGATCTCCACGCTTCTGCCACATCCACCACGCGCCTCTGACACCTGCAACAGAGAAGCAAACATGCGCAACACAGGAAACAAAAAAAAAAAAAAGAAAACGAAAAACAACAAAAAAAGCAAAACAAGAGCGAATAAAAAAAGAATCTTTAACTCGGTTATATAAACCAAAAAGAACCCTTGTAAGATCTTCTTCCGGTTTTTACAAATCAGCAATAAAAAAGGACTGAACAGAAGCATCAAGGTCTTGATTTCTTCGTTTATTTTATGTTTTTATTTACTTATGATTTTTATTCATTTTATTTTACTATTTCGAATAAAAAAATAAATAAAAGGGGAGGGACGTTACCTGAACCGACACGCGTCGTCGGAGAACTCGTTCCGTCGCCGCAGATCGGAGTCGGGGCTTTTGGTTCCGTTTTTGGGGCATCAAAGCATAGGTCTTCGAAACAGGGCTTCAAATAGGGATAAAGGCTCCTCTCCATGCGACCTTAGCCACCGAACACGATGGTGGTGGGATGAGTGACCGGAGGAATGCCGATCGTCGGCCAAAATAGAGAGAAAGGGGCTGTTTATTTTTGTTTTTGAAATAAGAGGGCTGCAAAAATGAAACAAAAAGGAAAATTTGGCCTTTTAAGAGAACCCGTGTGACCCGACCCGTATGGCAGGGGGATCCACGCGTTCTTACCTCAAATGGGTAATTATGCGTTTGGTCCCCCCTCTTTGCACCCCCATTTAATTGCAGCAGATTTCTTTTGTTTTTTTATTTAAATATTTCCTCGAATTTTACATGCTATTTCGATTTAGTCCTGCGCAAAACGCAGCGCATAGAGGCCGGGGATATTTCCCATTCGGTCCTCTTTGTTTCCCTGCGCGCCCAGATGGACCCCAATTTGTTTTATTCTTTTAAATACAGTTTTTTTTTTAATTCAGTCCCTAATCTGTTGTTTTTTTTAACCCCTTTCATTTGTTATTTTATTTATTCATTCTAATGCTTTATATATTATTTATTTTAAATCATTTTATTCATTCTAAATTTTTAAATATTATTTAGTAAATCATTTTATCACATTTACATATTATCTTTTATTTTATCTATTCATTTTAAACTATTTTACATACTACCTTAAGCTTTATTTTTATGTATCGTTTTTTTTTCTTTCGAATTTATCGTTCATCTTAAATGTCTTGTATAATATCCATTGTAGACTTTCTCTTACATATTATTGGCTTCTTGTACACGTAGTATTCGTTTCAAACTACTTTAAAGTATTATTTATTCCTCTTATATATATTGCTTATTTTAAATTTTGGTATATATATATATATATATATATATATATATTTTAAAAGTTTTATATGTATTATTTGGTTCAAACAGTTTTATATGCTATCCCTTGTAAACATTGTGTTATCTATTTTAAACCACTTTATATTTTTATGTATTATGTATCTTAAATTTTTTTTTGCATATTATTTATTCTAGACCTTTGATATTATTTTAAATTGCTTTATGTATTATTTACTTCTTTTTTATGAATTCTTTATGTAAGACCGTTTTGTTAATTATTTTAAATCATTTTATGTATGATCTCTTTTAAAAATTATTTGATTCATTGGTCCTTAATTATTAACATTAATATTTAGATGTTGTATAATATTATATTATTGTTGTCGCATGGATCATGATTCATTTATTTATATTGTCATATTATTATAGCCCATTGTATAAATTTGCGTTCCTATATTAATCGTTCCATGTTCATTGTCATATCTCTATCTCATGCCACTGTATCGCGGATTAAACCCTAACATATTTTTCCAATTTAGATCGCTTCATTTTATTTCAAATAAATAAATGTATGCCTTTACATGTTGCACACGATATTATTCAAAACGAAAATTTTCAAAAAAATAAAGGTAATATTTCGTATTTGGAATTTCGAGAAATCGAGCCCTAACTTACTGAGTTCCGGTTTCTCATTTGACAAATAATGGAATATCATCCTCAAACTTGAATCCGAATATTAAAGCCAAGAGACAAGCCCAATTTCGGGAATTCAAAATGTTGTGCTCTAACTCATTGAGTATGACATTTTATCTCCTCGAAATAAGCGGGTCTTGTCATCCATTTTGAATTGTTTAAATTTTAGAAATAAAAGAGGATCGTATTTTCAAGTCTTTTCAAATTTTCGACATTAAGATATTAGATAATCAATTCGGTACCAATTTTGGGCGTATCGAGGGTGCTAACCCTTCCTCATGCGTAACCGACTCCCGAACTCGTTTTTTGACTTTTCGCAGACCGAAATCGTTTTTTTGATAAATAAATTGTTTATTAAAAACAACCGTTTTACGAGGTGACCCGATCACACCTCAGCAAAAAAGATTGGTGGCGACTCCCATTTTATTTTCGTTTTCAAAACCCAAGCCGATTCCCGTTTTGTCAAAAAATGGTTACGACAATATTAATCTTTAATTTTGATTTTTGTATTATGTTCAAATTTAAAATATATTTTTAGTACTTCAATGTTTATAATTTCATTAATAATTTATATAAAAAACATGTGCCCTTTTTCTTTTTTTTTGCCATATAAAATAATGATAAAATTTTAGTATTAATCCCTTTACTTATCTAAATTTTAGATTTTAGTCTATATTAATTATTTTAATAATTATGTAAGTTTAAAATATTAGTGTTTCGTATTCGATATCTTTATAATGTTTTAGTTATTTCTCATATTACATTTTTCCTTTTAGTTAATTTATTAAGGATGGATGTAGGGACAAAAAGACTTAATTTTAACTCGAATTTAAACTATAACAATATTAAAAATGTAAAGATTTAATCACTAGTTTATTTAATGTATTTGTGTTGAAATAATTAAATATAAAATAATAAATAAATGAATTTTAATTTTAATTTCAAAAAAACTATTTAATGCATATGTGATAAAATAACTATACAGAAAATAAAAAATAATTAATATAAATATTTCAAATAGTTATTGGGAAAAGTAAAAAAAAAATGGTTACTAAACTATTTATTTTATTTTATTTTAATCACTTAACTATTAATTTTTTAATTTAATTACTCAACCTTTTGAAATTAAATATTTTTATTCCGGTTTGAATTTTGACGGGTTGTTTGAAGTGGATTTTTTTTTGCAACTAATTTTCTCAATATTCCATATGGTAAGTATTTTTTTTAGTTTTGACTTTTTTTTCTTTTATTTCTCTTTTCTTATTTCTTTGATCGCCACTTTTCTCTATTTCTTCTTCCTTTGACAGTTTCTTTTGAGGGATTCAAGCTTCTTCTTCAACAACTTGAACCTCTTCTCTGCTATGTTCCTTAATTTGGTCTCTTCTTTCAGTTGGTTCTCAAGTTCTAGTAGCTGCAGATTCATGAACAACAAAATAAATATCAAGTAGAAATTTCAGATCTTTCTCTTCAAAACATTGAAAACATAATCAAAATGTTTAAAACCCAAATTAATAGATAAAAAACTGACCTTATTTTCCTATTTTCCATTAGTTTAGCATCTTATTTAGCAATCTTTGATGTTTTCCTCTCAAGCATTGTACAGTCCTCATCCCATCATCTCCTACCACCTTCTTGTTAAGTGTTTTCCTCTATCTTTTTTAGATGGTAAAGGTTGTATATTTATATGATATGGTTACTGTTCATTGATGTGATATCTTAGGTAAGTTTAATGCATGCCAGCATGTACCCCACTCTAGACTTAACACGTGTTTATACGATAGGGGTTCGCCTGTATAGTGATATGCGAACACACATCGCACGGTCCCATGTGTAATAACACTTAGCGTCATGCGAGCTCAATATGCAAGCCTAATGTGAGAGCTCGATATGAGATCTTAATGTGAGAACTGTGTAGAATCAAACCCGGACCCATTTGGATTGTGGGTCAGTGATAGTAAGTATTATAACAATTTGTCCCCCACCTGGTTTGAAGAAGAGTTATAAAGTGACTTTTTTTGGAACTTGGTTCTGTAAGGCAAGAAATATCATAAAAAAAACTTATTCAGTACGTTTTATACTTTAATTTGCAACGTACACTTTGCCACATGTGAAGAAAGAATACAGCTATTTGCAATTGATTGTGCCCTCATTCTTTGTCATTTCAATTGTTAAAGTGCAAATAAATTTCTTTTAAAAGGAGGTTACTAGAGCCCTAAAAATAACATTATTTGAATCTGAGACTTTGAAAAAAAAAACCAATAGTTGAGAAGAGCATTTTCAAAGGTAATCTTCTTAAAATTTCCATCGTTTTGTTAGCACACCATGGCTAGGACTAGAGGAAATGGCCGTGTTGCCCAGAACATCCCTTTGTGACACTGCGAAGCGAAAAGTCTAGTGGAAGCTAAGGCCTACATTTGCACCAAGAAGGTGGAAGAAATGAATCGAGCATTAGTTGTTTGGGGAATTCAAATACCGAATTTTGCTTACAATTTCTCGATTTCCAAAGGGTTAAATCGTTTGAACGACACCAACGATGGTAGCTTTTTACTTTCACAGCACGTGATAGAAGCAGGATTTCATTTACCCCTCTACAACTTTTTCTGCCATCTTTTCTGTAACATCCCTAATCCATCTCCGTCACCGAATTAAAGTTACAGAGCATTACTGTACATTTGAAAATATTTAAACATTATATCATTCAATAATTCAATCACATCATAAACTATCCATATATATGCAAATCATCCCTAAATCGAGCCCTCAAGGCGCTAAAAATAGCTTAGAAGCAATTCCAGACAGTTTGAAAGCGTTTGGAAAGATTAGGAAAAAGATGCAAAATTTTGGAAACAGGGGTCACACGGCCATGTGGTCATGTAATGCCCTAATTTTCTTATTTCTGATTCTGTGTAATTTTGACATAATTGTGTATCTGCTTCAGTGGTTAAGTATTTTGGGTATGTGTGAGAAGTCCCAAGTTCAAGTCCTACCTTTGGCAAATTTTGGTTTTTTTTTAAATCCAAGCCTTATCCCTGTTCAGTGGGCTTTTATTTAATTTCCTGTAAATCCATATCAGAATGAGCCTGCTGGTTCGAGTAGTAAGAGGGTCTGTGTGTTGAAGGTCTTGTGTTCGAATCCCCGTACAAGCGTAGGAGTTATTTTTGCTCGGTTTTTCTAGAGGAGTTTCAGTGGGATTTGCATTCTGAGGTAATTGAGTTTGAGGACTTAGTGGGGAGGAATTTGAGGGATTCTGATAATATCTGATTTTAGTTTGTTGCTTTTCTTTTTTCGAATTTTTCATCTCTCCTCCAAAATTCCCAAAATTTCTAACGTAAAATTTCTCTCCTTTCTGCTCTCTGCCATTTGCCTTCTCTGTCTTGTCGTCGACTTAATTTTTGTTTTGCTATTTCCTATCGAATCTCTGCGTCTCCGTATTTCGGTGCTTTTCGTTCGATACCGATCAGTTTAGTGGGTACGATTCTTGTTTTAGCTAATAAATCATTGGTTAATGGAGTACATTTCATGTCTAGGGGAAGGTGGTGAGGTAGGAAATCATGCTTCAACGGTTTGATTCGAGTTGGAGGTCATTTTTGTTAGAGGTAAGTCGTTTCTGTGTGTTTGGGTATTGTTTATGTCTCTTGGTGTGGTTGCTAATAGGTTGGAATACACTATTTTTAGGTTTTAGAGGGTTCGCATTTGCAATAGTGTCGAAATGATACCAGGTGCGTACCCGAAATGTAGAAAACGAGGTTTCAAAAAAAGTTAAAAAATGATTCTGTTGACGCCACACAGGTGTGTGGTCGCTTGTGTGGTAGGCCGTGTGCGAGACACGGCTGTGTGGTTGACGAAGGCATGGCCGTGTGGTGGTTCAAGTGTGGCCGTGTGGGCCATACGGGCATGGCCAAGTTGGGCGTGTGGGCCTACATGAGCATGTCACACGGTCGTGTGGACTTTGGGCAAAGGCCAACCTAGGCGTGTGGGCCACACGGGCATATGGGCCCATAATTCTAAAATTTTCCCTAGGGTCGCACGGGTCACTCCGATCGATTGTAGGGCTACTGTAGGACCGATAAGGGCTAACTATACCCTAGATTATATGCTAGAATAATCTGATAGACTGAACTGTGTAGGATACTAAATGTATGTCTGAATATATTAATGTATGTGTGTCTGTTATCTGTATAAAGCATGTTGAGCATGTTATATCTGCATCTGATTTCTGTATCTGTTATTGGGGTGAGGATTTGTATGTATGAAGGAAGTATCTGATAGGCGTTAATCGCCTATATCCTGGTAGCTTGACTGCATATATATTATGTTATGTGTCTTAAAGGCACAATGTGGTGTGTAGGGATGGGTAGGTGTTTTAAACCCCATATGGTGTGATGGGATGGTTGGAGATGGTGTGTAGAGGATGGAGGTAGGACTTATGCATATCTGTATTTGTAATCTGAATTTGGATCTGATTCTGAATCTGGAACTGTATCTGCTTCTAACTGTGTATCTAAATCTGTATGCTTGTATGCTTAATTCTGTAGGTTGCACACTGAGTTTACGTAAACTCACATTTGTTGTTTGCTCTATTCAGGTAATCCACAGACCTAGGCGGATCAGTGCAGCGGAGTCTTGCGGTGACCACTAGTCAACGAACTGAGTTAATAAAGGGTTTTGTTTATATATTTTAAAGGTTATTTTTGGGAGTTTTGTATTAATTGGACTCTCCGGATTGTTTTCTAAATTTTAAAGTTTTGGATTTTGTTTAATATTTTATCTAGACGACACGCTAAAAACACGGTTTCAAACAACAAAGGTTTTCTAAAAATATGAGCTGTATTTTTAAAATATAACGGTTTTATTAAACTTCCACTGTAAGTTACATTCTTTAGCAAATAATTGGGATTAAGTAACACTTTCAGAAATTGGCATAAATGAGTACGAATTTTGAATTGTGAATAATTTGGACGAGACGACTTTGTACTCAAAACTCTATCTTGTGACACATCTGAATTCAGCCATAACATCTATGCCGAGTTTGGGGTGTTCAAGTCAGGCCGTGTACCTCGCACAGCTGAGACACACGCCTGTGTCTCAAGCTGTGTAACCTTTGAACTAAGGACACACGGTCGTGTCCCAGCCCATGTCCTCACCCGTGTAACTCACTGAGTAGGGTCACACAGTAGTGTCACAAGCCCATGTGCCAGGCCGTGTGTTAGGCCGTGTAACTCACTAACTTGCACCCTAAGGAAAATCATCAGATAACACACGGTCGTGTCTTCAGGCCGTGTGTCACACACGGCTGAGTCACACGCCTATGTCTTAGGCCGTGTGAACCCAAAATTAACTAAAATCAAGACGTTTCAAAACCATATCATGCATAACCATTCAGATCACTTAATCACACATTCAAAGGTGTCACCCATCATCCATTCATACATAAAGATACCAATTCAAAACTCTAATTGAACTAACCAATATGCCATTTAAAGGCACCACAATTATAACAAACAACATTTGCCAACATGTTAACATTGCCTAATTCCATGCATAAAAACGATATTCTATTATGTACCTAATACATATCATAAATGGCCATTTCTAAGCCAGCATCTTATACCAAAATGCCATATACATCCATTATAAAAGTGACCAAAAAGACTTACCTATACAAGCATTATAAGTCCAACAACCATACATAAACATCAAGGCACAGACATACCAAATTACCATTTACATATTCATCAAAACACCATTATAAACCACCCTATACATGCCATTATAAACCTTAGCAAAAATGCTCAAAAACTACCGAATTAACTGCTAGATAGTGTGATAGGTCTCCGACGAGCTTCCAACCAAATCGAACCTTCCGATGATCTATAGGAAAAGAAAACAACTAATGTAAGCAATAATGCTTAGTAAGTTCGCATAAAGGCAAATTAACTACTGAACATATCAAAATAAACAACTAAACATAATTTTCATTTTATCTTAAGTTAACTTTTGTTTTCTATTCACTACACCTCTCATGGATAATTGGTGTAACCTTGCATATACATATATATATATATATATATATTTCTATATAAGCATTTCATATAACTATTTCAAAACAGTTCTTCTTACCATAACACTTACACACTTAACATGTAATTATTCTGCAATTCATCTTTCGTTTCAAACTTTCATATAAACATATCATCTCGGAATAACTTACTTTCACTAAACAATGTGAAAAACTACATAAATAGATTATCATACCTGTTAATCATTTACGAAGCACTTATAGGATTAGTAATGAAAATGGTTCATCGTACGCTTCCTGTACTATAATAATAATTGTAACAACCCGTTTTCAGTGAAATTGGAATAGTGGTTTCGGGACCACAAATCTGAGTAAAAAAGAAAATTTATTTTAATAATATTGCATGGTCTACATTATGATAGGAAATACGTCTGAAAATTTCGATGAGAAAATTTTACCAATTTCATGTTTAATTATGGAAAGGACCAAATTGCATAAAATGCAAAAGTTGAGTTCTAGTAGCTATAAGTATCAAATAGCTATGGAATTCAAAATTTGAGGTCTTTATATGGTAATTAGACCATTAAGAAAAGTTAGTAGATATTTTTGAAGATTCATCCATGGAAAATTAGAAAAAGAAAAGGATTAAATTGGAAATTGAAATAAATAAAAGATGATAAATAAAATAAATATCAAATAACTTCATTTTATATCATCTTCTTCCCCAAATTTTATGGAAACCCTAGGAAAGAGAAAGAAAATCAAGCAAGCTTAAATAGGTAAGCAATCATGTCCCGTTTTTAGTAATTTTTATATTTTTGAGATCGGAATAACTTAATATATCTATTTTTGGGATCAATTTGAAAATATATTAAAGTATTAAAATTTTTCCATGGATGAATACGCTGAAAATTTGAAATTTATGGTAGAAAATGAAAGGTTGTTGATAGATAAATAACTTTTGTAAAGTGAATTTTCATGAAATTGTGAATTAAGGACTAAATTGTAAAGATGTAAAATTCATGGAAAATTTCTGATTTTTATGAAATATATGTGCTGTAAATGTTATATGTAAAAATTAGTTAGGCTTGGGATAAGGATTAAATTGCATGAATTTTATTTTCCGAGCCTAGGGACGAAATCGTCATTTATGAGAAGTATAGGGGCAAAATGGTAATTTTGCCTAGGATGTGAATTGAATTAAATTGAATATAAAATGGATTAAATTGATGTTAAATTTATTTATATAGATCTGGATAACTTAAATACGAAGTTAGATCGAGGAAAAGAAAAAAGTGTTGGATTAGTAGATTTCCGTATACGAACAAGGGACAAGGGAAGTTCGTGTAACTAAATTATGTGTATTTATATGTTTGATTTGAGTGTGGTAGATGTGAATTGCATAAATGCATTATATATGAAATGGATCACATGTCCCGTTTGAATAATGAGTCCCGTTTGAATAATGGAATTTGATGGATACAAGATTTCTCGATTGGTTGTGGTCTTGCATATGTTGCAGACACACCATAGCTCTTATGAGCATCCTGTTATAAGCCCTCTCGAGCTTTCTGTTACATGGTTCCTATGAGCATCCTGATCGGTAGTGATCTTGCATGTGTTGCGGACTACCGCAACTCCTTATCAGCGTCCTGTTATAAGATCGGTTATGATCCTGCAAATATTGCGGTCACAAACGCAGCTTTTTATGAGTGTCCTGATATAGGCTCTTTTTGAGATTCCCAACATGGCTCGCTTGAACATCCTGTTATATGGCTATCTGGAGCTCCCTGATAATAGCTCTTCGGAGTTACCTGTTAAGCTTAATGAGCTTCCTGTTCTAAACTCTTATGAGTTTCCTGTTATAGCCCGGATAAGCTTCCTCTTACATGGCTCACATGAGCATCCTGTTATAAGTCTCAAGAGGGTGCTTCTTAATTATGTACCCTAATTGGGTACCCCTGGATATGAATTGACGGATTTCAGTTTTGTACACGTTAAGTGTACTACATGAGCGTATCCATCGATATTTCAAATAAATTCAACGGGTAAAGTTCTGACATGGCTAAACTGAACTTGAAATGTTTTGTCATGGAAATGTACATGTAATATGGAATAATGATATAGAAAGCATATGTATATGAAAGTCATTAAATGATGAGCTCATCCATGTTCTTGATATAACGTGAATTACTTGACTAACATGATTGGTGAAGTTGTGTGTTTTAGGCTATTAGCCAAATTGCTTGGATGCGTTTTTGTATGCTTATCTTAAATGTAAATATATGGTAAGTTAAATTCCTATTATACGAACTTACTAAGCATTTGAAATGCTTACTTGGTTTTTTTCTCTGTTTTATAGAGCTCGGAAGCTCGTAAAGGTTGGAATCAATCGGAGCATCATCACACTATCCTTCAACTCGTTTTGGTATAAATAGTAAACTTGTTTTGGTATAATGGCATGTATAGGCTAACTTGGCCAATATTGGCATGTAAATGGTTGCTTGTAATCTAGCCATTGGAATGGCTAGTAATGGTATATTTAGTGAATATATACTTAAGTTTATAATATGCTTAATATATGAGTGCTTGGTATGGCTAGATTGAATTATGGCAAACATATATGTCTTTCAAAAGGTAAGTTTGAATACATGTGATGATATATTAATTATAATGTTAATGTTGGCTTGGTTTTAACATCTTGAACTGGTTGGTATATGTATGCAAATATTAATGTTGATACAAGGAAAAATTTGGGTGAGAAATAAGGTTTGCAAATTGCCTTATTTTGTCCACATGGGTAAGCACACAGGCGTGTGTCTCAACCGTGTGTGACATATGGCCATGCGCACGGGCGTGTGGTTTGGCCGTGTGCCCCCTGTATCATTGAAACAAAATGCTCAGAATTGGTCACAAGGGCAGAGACACGGGCGTGCGTCTTAGTCGTGTGAATCCTGCATCTAATTTTCGAAAATTAAATTGTCCACAAGGCTTAGGACATAGACGTGTGGTTGGCCGTGTGACCCAAGTCAGAGAGTTACACGGGTAAGGACACGGGCTGAGACATGGTCATGTGCCTCACATCGAATGCCTACACGGCCTGGGACACGGGCATGTCACTTGGCCGTGTTACATGGCCTGTTCACACGGGCGTGTGTCCCCTGCATCTAAGAAAAATTTTGAAATTTCGTGAAATACTCTCTGAGTTCCCGATTTATGCCCAACTTGTTTCTAAAGTATAAATAGGACCTCGAGGGTCCATTTAAGGGACAACATGATTGAATTATGATTTATTTCAGATATGAATAGTAAAAGATGTGAATTAATTGTATTTGTTTTGTAAACTCCGGTAATGCTCTTTAACTCTGTTTCAGTGACGGATGTGGGTTAAGGGTGTTAAATTTATTGGTATCAGAGCTACAGTTTAGTCGATTCTCCGACTAACATAGCAAGTACGAGGTTAGCTATACATGCCATTATACAATTTGTGATAGTGTGATATCTCCTGACCATTTTAAATGTGTTTTTCATATAGTAATGTCGTCCAATCGAGCTAGAGCTGAATCCGAGGAAGTTGAAAGCAATACTCCAACTTCAGTTTAAAGAGCTGCATCTAGTAGTTGTAGAAGGCCTGAATCTGAGGGCCGAGGTGAGGAGGCAAAAGAAGCCTTCTTTCAAATGATGAATGAGTGGTTCACAGAATTCTTGAGAACAAATCCTGTTGTACAACAACCTCCCCCTCTTGCTCCTCAATCGGTTCCCAATATGCCACAAGGTATTGAATTTGTTAGAATTGGTAAGCTTCCGATAGATAAAATTCAAAAATATGAGGCAGAAGAATTCAGGGCTACTGACGATGATGATCCAGAAAGGGCTGAAATTTGGATAGAAAATACAATCAGGGTTTTAGATGAATTGTCTTGCACACTTGAAGAATGTTTGAAATGTGTTGTATCTCTGCTAAAAGACTTAGCCTATCAGTGGTGGAATACCATTATTTCTGTTGTATCGAGGGAAAATATTACATGGGAATTTTTCCAGACAGAATTAAAAAAGAAGTACATTAGCAAGAGATTCCTTGATCAGAAAAAGAAAGAATTTTTAGAACTTAAACAGGGGAATATGACAGTATTCGAGTATGAACGTGAATTTTTCAGATTAATTAAATATGCCAGAGAATGTATCCTAACCGAAGTTGCTATGTGTAAATAATTTGAAGAAAGACTGGATGAAGACATCAAGTTGTTAGTTGGAATCTTGAAATTAAAAGAATTTGTTGTATTGGTTGACCGAGCACATAAAGCTGAAGAATTGAATAAAGAAAAGAGGCAGGCAGAATGGAAGCTCGAACTTCAAGTAAAAGATTTATGGGCAAGCCACAATCATCAACTTAAAGAAATCAAAGAAATATCATGATCGTCCTGTCTCATCTGTTGGGTATTCTGGAAAAGATCGAGGCTCTCAACGCTCTAATCCGAAATCTCCGGCCCAATCAGTAGCAAGTGCTGGAAGTGTCGGGAATTCCAAACCTAAATGAAAACATTGTAATAAATTTCATTTTGGTAAGTGCCATATGAGAAGCGGAGCTTGTTTTAGATGTGGTTCTCTTGACCACTATATCAAAGATTGCCCAGAAAGAATTGAAAAAGATACAGTTCAGACTTCAAGGCCGAGCAACCCTACTTCGAGAGGTAGACCACCTCGTAACCCTGGTAATATGAGTGATAGTCGAGGTATAAGAAAAGATTCAACTACTAAATTTAAAGCACGAGCACCGGTCAGAACATATACTATACGTGCACGTGAGGATGCTTCTGCATCTGATGTTATTACTGGTACATTTTCTCTTCTTGATACTAATATTACTACTTTGATTGATCTTGGTTCAACACATTTATATATATGCACGAATTTGGTGTTTGCTAAAAATTTACTTGTTGAGTCCACTGAATTTGTGGTTAAAGTTTCAAACCCCCTGGGCCAGTATGTGATGGTAGATAAAATTTGTAAAAACTGTCCATTAATGGCACGAGGTTATTGTTTCACGGTTGATTTGATGTTACTACCATTTGATGAATTTGACATAATTTTGGGTATGGACTGGCTAACTCAGCATGATGCAGTAGTAAATTGTAAACAGAAGTATATTGTGTTAAAATGTTAGATTGGTGAATTGCTCCGAGTTGAATCTGTTGTATTGAACTGGTTGTCAAATATAATCTCAGCTATATCAGCACAAAAATATGTCAAAAAAGGGTATGATGCTTATCTTGCATATGTGTTGGACACTAAAGTGTCTGAATTGAAAATTAAGTCAGTGCCACTTGTTTGTAAATTTCCTGATGTGTTTCCGGAAGAAGTACCTGGTTTACCGCCATTCAGAGAGATGGAATTTTCTATAGATCTTGTACCGGGGACAACACCGATGTCTGTAGCACCCTACAGAATGGCTCCTACCAAATTGAAAGAGTTGAAAGCTCAGCTGCAAGAATAAATGGATAGAGGTTTTGCTTGACCTAGTTTTTAACCTTGGGGTGCACCGGTTTTATTTGTTAAAAAGAAAGATGGATCGTTGAGATTATGTATTGATTACAGGCAGCTTAACAAAGTTACAATAAAGAGCAAGTATCCACTGCCCTGTATTGATGATTTGTTTGATCAGTTGAAAAGTGCCACTGTATTTTCAAAGATTGATCTCTGGAACGGTGGAAATGTGCAAGTGTACACAGTCGTAACAAGTAATAAAAGTGACAAGTAAATGTCGAGTTATCGTACCCACAGGGACTGTAAAAGAATTATTTATGAAATAATTTCTTACACTTTGGTTAGGGAAAAATATTTGATTTTTTGAAAGCTATTTGAAAACTAAAAGAAAAACAAAGTAACTTAAAATAAAACAAAGTTCAAGTGTGCGATTTCGAAAACTGATTTTAATCAATCTGACATGAATGTGTTGGTTTAATCACATTTCTCACCTTAGAATTATTAAAATCGTGTTTATACTTGTTAAAACATGGCAACCCAGTAATTTGCTAACTTATGAACACATTTACAAATCAAAAATCCATTTATCTCTTGTACATATTTCTATGCCAATTCGACCGATTAAACAGACTGCAAAAAGTAAACATGTTGTTGCACATACATACTCATTAAATTAAACAATCTCTCGCATATTCCTATGTCGACGCAAACGATTAATTCAACCTAAAAGCATATAAAAGATCATGTGAAGTAACAAAGTATTTTTACTTTGAAACAATTTAATCACAAAAATCCTGCAAGTTATGCAAGGCATACATATCGTCAAATATAATGCTAATTTAATCTTCAGCTACCTTAGAAGAATTAAACATGCACAGATTAAGTATTGTGTCCATTAATTACAATTTCAATGCGTTTAAATAATTAATTCATTAGCTATCTAAACAATTAAAATGCCAGATAACTTAAACATAATTTTACTTAATCAAACATTTCACCGAGGCCTTTAACAGCATAAACGCAATTTTAATAATCTAAGAGGGCGAAATGAAATCAAACCAACACAAATTAAATTCAAGCTAAATTGATTAAATTAAACATTTCAAAAGCATGAATATTCATAAACATGTTTGTCAAAACAACAACAAATAATTTAAAGAGATAGAGAACAAGAAACAAATCCGGTGGCTCTCCGTGGCTTGTCTGATTGAACCCTTCTTCATTCTTCGTTGTCCTCGGCTATCAAGGGGGCTTATGAACACTTCAAATGCTGCTTCAAATGGCTGGAAAGCACCTCTTTTCCAAGATGGGAAATCGGCACAAGAACAAGGGGAAAATGGAATGAAAATGAAGGGAGAAAAGTTGAGAGAATGAGAGAATGTTGGAGAATTGATGGATGCCTTGAATGAGCAGCTAGGGGCTGTATTTATAGTGTTTAGGGGCTGCTAAAAATAGCAAAAAATCAGCAGCAAAGAGTCCCTCTTGGCCGGCCATCCTATGTGGCAAAGTTGATGGATTCAACTTTGCCAAAATTAGCTTGGGCAAATCTTAAAAGCCTTGAATTTTGGAGGGGTTTGAATGTGATTTTGAAAGTTCTTCAAGGGCTCCTTTGCAAGCTGAATAAATCAGCAAATAAGCTGATTTGGGCCTTCATTGTGGACGGTTTGGGCTGCCCAATTAGTGGCTGGTTTGGTTCAACCGGTTCGGTTCAACCAGTGCGGTTTAACTGGACCCTTTTCCCATAATTAATTAAGAATAATTTATGTAGCCCAAATTAAATTGGGAATAAATTAAAATTAATTAAATTATGATTAAATATTCATAATTGGACTGTCTTGGGCTGGAAATAGAGTCGCCTTGACACTTCAAATTGCCTCTCGGTTTAATTCTTCGAGCAGTGTCTGCCGAGCCGATTTTTTCCCTCTTTGCGATTCTGTCGAAAATATCAAAATTTAAACATAATTAACTATAAAATTAATTAAAATTCAGCATGTTCATATTTTTAGCACAAATTAATTATTTTATAATATTTAATTATTTTCCGACAAGAATTTACTCGGAACCACATGAAATTGGGTCAAAAAGGGCATGAAAAAGTATATAAATTTTCGTGTTTCCAATCTCCGTTCTAGTTATTATCAGTTACGAGGAAAAGACTCAGATGTACCAAAGATACCCTTCAGAACCAGGTACGGTCACTATGAGTTTCTTGTGATGCCGTTCGATTTGACTAATGACCTACAGTATTTACGGGTCTGATGAATAGAATTTTCGGATCATATCTAGATAGATTTGTGGTCGTATTTATTGATGATATATTAGTATATTCTCAAGATGAAAATGAGAATGCTAATCATTTGAGAATTGTGCTGCAAACTTTGCGTGAGAAACAACTGTATGCCAAATTCAGTATGTGAATTTTGGCTTTGGGAAGTTGGTTTTCTTGGACATATAGTATCTGCTGAAGGCATCAGGGTTGACCCGAATAAAATTTTAGCTGTTGTTAACTGGAAACCACCAAAAAATGTGTCTGAAGTCAGAAGTTTTCTGGGATTAGCCAGTTACTATAAGAGATTTGTACAAGATTTCTCGCTGATAGCCTCTCCGGTGACCTGTTTGTTATAGAAGGATGTGAAATTTGAGTGGTCTGATAAATGTCAGCAGAGTTTTGACATGTTGAAAGCCTTGTTGACTGAAGCACCGGTACCAGTTTAGCCTGAATTGGGTAAGGAATTTGCAATTTACAGTGATGCATCATTGAATGGTTTAAGCTGTGTTTTAATGCAAGAAGGTAAAGTAATAGCCTATGCTTCTAGACATCTAAAACTACATGAAAAGAATTACCCGATAAATGATTTAGAGTTGGCAACTATAGTGTTTGCATTGAAAATTTGGTGACATTACGTGTTTGGTGAAAAATGCCATATATTTATTGATCATAAAAGTTTAAAGTATTTGATGTTGCAAAAGGATTTGAATTTGAGACAGCGTAGGTGGCTTGAACTGTTAAAAGATTATGATCTGGTTATTGATTATCATCCGGGAAAAGCTAATGTGGCTGCAAATGCTCTGAACAGAAAATACCTATTTGCCTTGCGAGTAATGAACACTCGATTGTCGTTATCTGATGATAGTTCAATCATAGTTGAGTTAAAAGCTAGACCGACGTTTCTGCAGCAGATTTTTGAAGCTCAAAAAAATGATGAGGAATTACGAGCTAAATAGGTACAGTGTGAATTGAATTCTGATTCAGAATTTCAGATTAGGTATGATGATTGTCTATTATTCAGAGGCAGAATATGTGTACCGAGGAATTCAAAACTTATACAAGAGATATTGAATGAAGCTCATAATGGTACTATGTGTGTTCATCCAGGAAGTAACAAAATGTACAATGATTTGAAAAAGATGTACTGGTGGCCGGGAATGAAACACGATATTTCTGAATTTGTGTCTAAGTGTTTGTTATGTCAGCAAGTTAAAGTTGAACACCAAGTACCTTCGGGATTATTACAGCCAGTTACGATACTAAAATGGAAATGAGAAAGAGTTACTATGGATTTTGTATTAGGGTTACCCCTATTTTCAAAAAAGAAAGATGCCATTTAGGTAATCGTCGATCGATTAACAAAGTCTGCACACTTTATTCTGGTACGTATGGATTTCTCCTTAGACAAATTGGCTTAGATATATGTTTCTGAGATTGTCAGACTGCATGTAGTGTAACACCCCTAACCCGAAACCATTGCAAGAATAAGGTTAGGAGGCATTACCGGATGATCGAAATATTTCACAACCAAATCACAACACAAAGTCAATCATCCAACAAACATATTCAATTATGTACATATGGTCCCTTATTGAGGTCTACAAGACCTTAATCACATGCTAGAAAAGGGGTTGGGACTAAATCAAACACTTACGAAAATTTTCAGAAATTCAAGCATTCTTCAACACTATTGAGGTCACACGCCCGGGGAGTCAGGCCGTGTGCCTCACACGGCTACCAGACACACCCATGTGTCCAGGCCGTGCCAAAACAGAGCATACATACTGACTTGTTCACACGGCTACCAGACACGACCGTGTGTCATGGCCGTGTGATAATATGCTAGCTACTGACTTGGTCACACGGCCATCTGGCATGCCCGTGTGCCACGACCTTGTAACCTATCCAGACACACTTTGAAGTGGTCCTTGAACCACACTGTGGTGATACACGCCCGTGTCCCTTAACCAAATATGCAAAATAGGCCATTTGCAAGGCCAACATGCCACCCACACTTGGGTCAACCCTACAATCAAAATACCAATACATTTCATGTACCATTGACAACCAAAAACATGTCAAATGACCAATATCTCATCTTATTCAATCTCACTTCTAATCATGTCTACTTATAACCAAATTTCACAACTAAACACATGTATTACCAATCATGATTCATCCATAACATCACTAGGTTACAATAGCACCAATCCATCACTAAACTTACCATTTAATAGACATTCTTAATGCCAACAAAACATACCAAAACATATTTCACATATCAAATTCATAAATGCACAATTCCAACATTTATCAAGCCACATCTCATGGCCATTTACACATCTCATTTGTATTTCGAAACAACTAGCCTATACATGCCATATTCAATATACACATTTTTAGAAGTACCAACATAGATTGCTGATAGTGTGATAGAAATGCTAACGATCTCTGGATCCGAGCTAACTCTGCTGACACTGTAAAACAGAGAAACAATTCACACAGTAAGCTTTCAAAGCTTAGTAAGTTCGTAACATAAACATCATACTGAACAAACCATTACATAGATTATTTCACAATCACATATATCATACCATCCAAAACTAATATGTTCAATCAACCTTCCTTAACTCATTCATAGGTTCATCAACCACATAGGTTCCGAACGTACCTTAGCCAACACTTAGTTGTCGATTACAATTGCTACTCAATACTCACTATTGCATTTCGATCAACTTTCATTCCTTCTTCGACTCAATCGCACACTTAGTGCCCAAATAGTTAGCCGAAGCTTAATTAGCATCGCACACATAGTGCATCCATATCAACCCGATCTTAAATCGGTATCGCAAACATAGTGCCAACCACAAAGCCGAAGCTTATATTATTCTGCACACACAGTGCTAATAATCTCGGACACATTTTCAAATACGCACACTTAGTGCCACATAACACGAGCCCGCACATAGCATTCACATTTCAATATTATCATACCATTCATATCACAACATTAAACTTAGCTAAATACACGTAATATGTTCGAACTTACCTCGGACGTCGAAATACCAAAACGATCGATTAATCGAGCACTTTATCTTTGCCTCGATCTCGATCCGAACCTCTCATCTCTTGGTCTATACACATTCAAATTCAATCCATTCAATAACCACATCATTCAATTTAGTCCACACATATTTACTTAGGGCATTTTACAAGATAGCCCTCATATTTTCACATTTCGACACTTTAGTCCCTATTTCACAAAATCATCAAATTCACATAATTTCTTTTCACACAAGCCTAGCCAAATCTTCCTTGTGTTCATACAAGTCCACACATTTCAATTATTTCACATTTTAGTCCTTCAATTTATCGTTTTCACAATTTAGCCCTAATTAGCTAAATTCACTAAAAATCCCAGAATAAAACATGTTCATTAAACACATATCTTCCATTTAACACTAATACTCATCACAAAGCTTACCATTTCATGAATGGCACATCTTATAAACTTCATCAATTCTTCAAATTACGACATGGGCTTAATAGTAGACTAAGCAACAATCTCAAAAACATAAAAATCATCAAAAACCAAAGTCAAAACACACCTTAATTAAGCTTACAATGACAAAATGCCCTAGCTTGATTTCTTTCTTTTTTTTTTCTTTAGTATTTTCGGCTAGAATGGGTGAACACATCCACTAGCTTTTTCACTTGTTTTATTATTAACATATTAATAATTCATTTCCTATTTTGCCCTTAATAAAACCTTAATAAATAAACATTTAAACTTTGGGCATGATTGTCCATCAACTATCCACTATCTAAATAATGGGCTAATTGCTTCATAAGGCCTCCAGATTATAAAGACAACAACAATTAAACACTTAACAATCAGAACATAACTTTTGCATTTTACGCGATTAAGTCCTTTCTTTTAATTCGGCACAGTCGATAAAATTACCACACAGATTTTTCACACAGGCTATACCACATATAATCAATACCAAAAAATAACATTAAAATATTATTCCAACATCGGATTTGTGGTCTCGAAACCACTATTCTAACTAGGGTCTAAATCGGGCTGTTACAACTCTCCCCCTTAAGGATTTTCGTCCCCGAAAATCTTACCAGTGAATAAATGTTGATATTACTCTCTCATAATGTTCTCAGGCTCCCACGTAGCCTCTTCTACTCCATGTTTATGCCACAACGCTTTCACTAAAGAGATTTTCTTATTTCTCAACTCTTTGATTTCTCGTGCCAAAATTGGAATCGGTTCTTCACTATATGACAAATCTGACTAAATCTCAACCTCAGTAGGAGCAATCACATGAGACGGATCCGGTCGGTACCGTCGAAGCATCGACACATTAAACACGTTATGAATCTTTTCTAACTTAGGTGACAACAGCAATCTATAAGCAACCAGCCCAATTCTCTTAATAATCTCTATGGTCCTATGAACCTCGGACTCAACTTGTCTTTTCGGCCAAATCGAAGTATTTTCTTCTACGGAGACATTTTCAAAAACAATTTGTCACCAACTTTAAATTTGATATCCTTCCGTTTCAAATTTGCATAAGACTTCTGACGATCTGAGGCCACTTTCAAACTGTCACGTATCACTTTCACTTTCTGCTCAGTCTCTTTTATAAGATCAACCTCGTGAATCTTATTCTCACTTAGCTCAGTCCAATACAATGGAGTTCGACATTTTCGATCATTGAGAGCCTCATATGGTGCCATTTTAATACTAGATTGAAAACTGTTGTTGTATGCAAACTCAATCAATGGTAAATGCTTTTCTCACGTACTTTCGAACTCAAGTATACAACATCTCAACATATCTTCAGAATCCGAATGATCCTCTTAGACTGACCATCCGTTTGAGGATGAAATGTAGTACTGAAATGCAATTTTGTGCCTAAAGCATCTTGCAATTTTTTCCAAAATCGTGAG
Organism: Gossypium australe; assembly: GCA_005393395.2. Classification (NCBI taxonomy): domain Eukaryota; kingdom Viridiplantae; phylum Streptophyta; class Magnoliopsida; order Malvales; family Malvaceae; genus Gossypium; species Gossypium australe. The sequence goes on along the minus strand of CM016623.1, from coordinate 74,340,573 downwards.
GTAAATCTCGGATCCCTATCAGATACAATAGATAGTGGCACCCCGTGTAATCTCACAATCTCAGCAATATACAATTCAGCCAATCTATCGAGTGAATAATCTGTTCTCACTGGAACGAAATGAGCTGATTTCGTCAATCTGTCAACTATCACCCAGATTGCATCTTTCTTTCCTGGAGATAAGGGCAACCCCGACACAAAGTCCATCGTAATTCTCTCCCATTCCCACTCAGGAATCATGAACGGCTGTAACAAACCGGACGGAACCTGATGTTCATCTTTAACTTGCTAGCAAATTAAACATTTCGACACAAAGTCAGAGATGTCCCGTTTCATACCATGCCACCAATAAAACTGTTTCAAATTATTATAAATTTTCGTACTCCCCAGGTGAACAGTCAAATGACTATTGTGAGCTTCATTCAAAATCATCTGAACCAACTCTGAATTTCTCGGAACACAAATCCGATCTCTAAATATGAGACAATCATCACTACCAACTTGAAATTCTGAATCAACATTCGATTCACATTGAGTTCGTTTAGCCATCATTTCAACATCACTTTTTTGGGCATCACAAATCTGACGTACAAACATCGGCTTTACTTTCAACTCAGCCAGAACCGCACTATCATCACACAGATCTTTCTGAACATTCATTGCTAGCAAAGCACATATAAACTTTCGGCTCAAAGCATCAGCTACTACATTAGCTTTACTCGGATGATAATCAATTACAAGTTCATAGTCTTTCGACAATTCTAATCATCTTCTTTGTCACAAATTTAATTCTTTCTGAGTCATCAAGTACTTCAAACTCTTGTGATCTGTAAAAATATGACATTTCTCACCAACTAAGTAGTGGCGCCAAATCTTCAATGCGAACACAATCGCTGCCAATTCAAGGTCGTGCGTCAGATAGTTCTTTTCATGCGGCTTAGTTAAGCATAAGCAATAACTTTGCCTTCTTGCATCAGTACACAACCCAAACCATTCAATGATGCATCACTATAAACTATAAATTCTTTGCCCGATTCAGGTTGAACTAACACTGGTGCTTCTGTCAACAACACTTTCAACTGCTCAAAACTCTAATGGCACTTTTTCGACCACTCAAATTTAACATCTTTCTGTAGCAACTTCGTCAACGGAGTCAGAATCATCGAGAAGCCTTTCATAAACCGTCCATAATATCCCATTAGTCCTAGAAAACTACGGATTTCAGGCATATTTCTCGGAAACTTCCATTCTAATATAGCAGAGATTTTACTCGGATCAACTCGTATTCCCGCAGCTGATACAATATGCCCCAGAAATCCAACCTTGCTCAACCAAAACTCACATTTGCTAAACTTAGCATACAATTGTTTTTCACATAGAGTCTGTAGCACAATTCTCAAATGCTCAGCATGTTGTGTCTCATCACAAGAATAAATAAAAATATCATCAATGAACACCACAATAAAACGATCCAAATGCGGTCTGAATATCTGATTCATCAGATCCATAAACACTGCAGGAGCATTTGTTAGCCCAAAAGGCATCACTAAGAATTTGTATTGTCCGTACCTCGTTTTGAAAGTAGTTTTCGGCACATCGAATTCTTTAACTCTCAACTGATAGTAGCCTGATCTCAAATCTATCTTAGAAAATACTGTAGCTCCTCTCAGCTGATCAAACAAATTATTGATACGAGGCAACAGATATTTGTTCTTTATCGTCACTTTGTTTAATTATCAGTAATCAATACACATTCTCATAGTACCGTCTTTCTTTTTCACAAATAACACAGGAGCATCCCAGGGCGAGAAACTCGGTCGTGCAAATCCTTTGTCAGTCAATTCTTGCAACTGAGACTTTAGCTCTTCAATTCCGTTGGTGCCATTCTATAGTTGAAGCCGATGTCTCACTTGTATCCAAATTAGACAAATTTCCAGAAGATTAAGACCCAGCTCGAGCACCTCTACGGCCTCTGCCACGACCTCTTGTACCCGTCTGCGAGTACCTCTGATGCTCATTGTCTAATTGCGTTTTATCTGTATTAACAGTTTTATGCATCAGTTTATAGTTCCAGTGTTTATTAACGAATATTTTATGACAACAGTATCAGAAGTGTAACGTTTATTTTCGTACAACGCAGTGTCTATCAGTGTTTATCAGTTTTACTACAGTATCAGTATACACTAACCTGAATGTTTTTAGTACAGTATATCTAAAGTAGTCTTTGTATATACTATCTATAGTATTTTTAGTTTTTTAAACATATATTAGTTCAGAGGACTTATAGGATCGGCGATGGAGACTCGATGTACCACACGTTTAGAAAAAAACATTTCGAATCGTTAGAAAATAGTTCTCGAAAATCATGTCCTAAGAACCCAAATCCACAACCGAGTTTTGCAACCTAGCTCTGATACCACTAAATGTAACACCCTGAACCCGGCCTAGGCGTTATGGCCGAATCTGGCGATGTCACATGGTAGTGTTTTTCGAAAAGTGAGTTGCCATAAAAAACCTCTTTTATATAACCTCTTTACATTATCTTATGTTAATTCTAGGACGTGTCGTTCATTTTCAAAACATAATTTATTATTACAAAGTTATTCTCTTTCAAAATGTTATTAATTTTCAAAACGTCACTTATAGCGGAAGCTTTTAAAAACAATTTGCGTATTTGAGTGTATTTGGTTAAAACATTTGATTCTTTTTGAAAACTCGATTATCCCTACTACTAGCAGTTATAAATCAAAGCAATAAAAATCCCAAATTAAAAACAAAAATCTAAAAATGACATGATACAGTAAAATATCCCAATATAAAATCAAAATCAAAATTAAGTACAAGGTAGAATGAAGTAGGTCGTGTGGCCACCGCTGAGTCCTCCGTCGCACCGATCCACCTATGTCTGGGGATTACCTATACAGTCAAATCAGAAGGTTGAGTTTACGAAAACTCAGTGTATAATCCCATATAAAGAAAACAGACAGAAAGCAATCACAGTCTGGGCCTAAGTCCTTTTCAATATCTGTGACAATATCTGTTTGGGCTTTAGCCCATCTCAGCACAGAAGCAATCATGTGTTTGGGCCTTGGCCCATTATAGTAACAATATTCAATATAGTAACAGATTGTACAGTATATAGGTCCTACCTAGCCAGCCCCCACACTTCATCTCTATCCAACCTTACACTCTATGTGGGCATATAATCAACCCACCCATCCCTACACTCTAATAAGTACCGAATGCGGCACTAGACAGTAGTTGCAGCTGAGCTGCCAGTAAATTAGGCTTGAGGCCTTTCAGTACACTTCCTCCGATCAAAATAAACCCCCAACCCAATGCAATGTAGTATACAAATATGATATGCTATAAAATAATATCATGCATGTAATCAGGACATACATTATCAAATCAGTGGAGCATCATCATGCTTATTCATATCAGTCATACAGTCATTTCAGTCAATTAGGGGTCTAGGTAAGCTTACCGACCCTACAGTAAGTTCACAGTCATCTCGGGTGACCCGTGCAACCTTAATATCAAAACAATGAAAAATGGACCCACATGCCCATGGTGTCGACTCGTGTGGCCCACACGGCCCAAAATGGCCTTGGCCTTGTCGAACACACGGCTTAGCCCAAAATATTCCAAACGCACGTGTGGTTTACCAGTGTGGGCCTACACGCCCGTGTGGCCTATACGGCCTAATTTGTATCGACCCATAAATCACACATGGCCAGCCTCGTTGATCACATGCCTGTGTTCAGTCACACGGCCTACCACATGGGCGGCTGCATGTCCGTGTGGCATCGAAAATCACATTTTTTGGCTTTTCACCGGTTTCCATTTTTAGAGTTGTGTTTACAGACCTGATTTTGTTAGTAATTAAACCGCACTTCTAGTACTCCAAAAACCTAGATTCAACCAAAACATCATTAGTCATCTACTTAATTCGTTATTCAATAAAAGCCTAACGAAGTTAAGAACCGATCAACAATCGAAACCCCCTTATCGAGATCAACTAAAAACACACCATCAGATTCTTGAATATGCACCAACCAACCCTTGATCTCCAGAAAACTGATGACAGCGCAGAGTGCAATTTGGCAATGCAAGAAAGAACGAATCGGGATGAGGAAACAAAGACTAAAAAGAGGCAAACAGAGGGGGTGACGACAAGAATAGGAAAAAGATAACGATGGAAAAGGAAATGCAAAGCTGAAAGGGGACAGAAGATAAAGCAGAACTCACCTAGCAATATTCGGCCAAGGAGAGGAGCAAGATGATGCACGATCGGCTTAAGGGGAAGGGAAACTAGCTTCACATTTTTGGGAACAGAAAGGGGAGCCGAATTTTGAAAACAACGACAGCAAGTGGGGGATTTTTGGCTGACAACAAAAAGGTGAAAAGGAAAAAAAGAAAAGATGGAGAGGGAAAGATTCGGCCAAGGGAGGAGAGGGAACGTTTGCTCACCTTTTTCTCTAAAGAGTAGAAATTTTTGGGAAGCAAAAAATTCTACTCAATCCCCACTACCCCCTAAATCCCTCAATTAAATCCCCTATCCGTAAATTCGCTCCCACACTTTCCCACACCCCTCAAACACTCTAAACCATCCACTACTCACCCCACTCTCTTCAAAATTCTGACTCCACTCAAACACCTCTATGGCATCTAGTAAAAATAAATCCTTCGCTCGCGAGAGACTCGAACTCCTGACCCCCAGCACAAGTAACCCTCCACTTATCCACCAGAGTAGCAGGCCCATTCTGACATATTTTACCAACATATATTTATAAGCCTACTGATTAGAGATAGGTGTTTATTCATTTAAAAACAAAATTTTGCCCAAGCTAATGCTTGACTCGGGACCTCTCAGATAGTTTCCAAAACACTTAACCACTGAAGCAGACATACAATTATGTTACAAACATACAAAAATAAATATATAAGAGATTTTTGGGGTGTTACATGAACTTCTGGAATAGATTAGGATATGAATGACATGTCACTAGTGGTTATGTGATTTGGGTGCTGGTCCATACATCCTACCTGTGGCTGAGTTATCTGGCATGTGTTACGGATTCTCGTCAGCTTGTGTGAGCAACACCGTGTAGCTTCGTCATGACCTTCAGTTTGTGTGAGCAAACCCGTTGATAGCTCGAAAGTGAGCATTATATGTGATATGAGATTGAGATAGATTCGGCTATGTATGTGGCACTTAGGGTGCGGGATTCCCGAGTATCCAATAGTATTCCAAATGGTTCAATGGGTATATCAAAGATGTGAATGAATATGAGATCAATACGAGCTTGTACATGTATGTACATAAATTATACAAGCTTGCTTTATTTATTTTCCGTGTTTTATAGTGTTTTCAAAGCTAGCTTAAATTTGGGAATCGTCGGAGACCTCATCACACTATCAAGCTATCACTTTGGTACTTTTGAACCTATGTTTTTTGTATATGGCATGTATAGGAGCTTTAGTCATTTTGGTTTATGCTAGTAATGGATTTAGCCATTTGAGTTGGCTTGTAAATGTTAAGTGTTTGGTTTTGTATATAGCCATGAGAGTTGGCTTATTTTGGTATTTTTGGTGATGTATATATTAGTGTAAATGGAATTTGTTTTGTGTTGATAATTGCTATGCAAATGATTGTGGTAAATGGTTGATATTTGAGAATTGGTATGCTTGTGAAATTAGGAAAAATGATGCATATTTGAAAGTATCCACATTGATGATTTGAGAAAGTGAAGTTTGGTATGTAATTGAATGGCATATTGTATTATTTGTGTGCCTTGTATTTGTTGGTATTGAAATGGTATGAATTATGCTTGGTTGAGGTTGGTTGAATGCCTATTTATGCCATATTGTGTGCCATTTGGTTTGGTTTGGTGTATGCAAATTTGGGTGGCAAGATAGTTTGGTAAATATCCTATGTTTGTCCACATGGGCAGAGACACGAGCGTGTGTCTCAGCCGTGTGTGACACACGGTCAGGTTACACGGTCGTGTATCCCCTAGTGTTGAATTAGAAATCAAGTCAGTATGCTCCACATGGCCCAGCACACGGGTGTGTTCTTTGGTCGTGTGGCATAAGTCAGTATACCGTATAGGATTGGCACGACCTGACACACGGTCTAGCACATGAGTATGTGAGGCCATTTCGAAGGGCACACAGGCTGGTCACACGGGTGTGTGGTTGGCCGTGTGACCCAAGTCAGAGAGTTACATGGTGTAACACCCCATACCCGAGTCCGATGCTAGAACTGGATATGAGACATTATCATGCTTGACTTACAAGAACATACTCTTACGGGTAGTAAAATTTTGAACCGACTTAAAACTTTTCTTTCTTAGTCAAAACATACGTATCATGGGCCTACGAGGCCTTAAACACTTATCCGAAAACTTTCGGACACTCAATCAAAAACTCAACTTTGAAGCAGGGTTCACACGCCCATGTTACTTGGGACACCCCCGTGTACCCTTCGACACTCCCATGCCTACAACCGTGGGGAGTTACTGACTTCATTCACACGGCCTTGACACGTTCGTGTCTACAACTGTGGAAAGCTACCGACTTCAATCACACGGCCTGGGCACACGCCTATGTTTTGACCGTGTGTCCTACACGGCTCATACACATGGCCGTGGAATATGACCTTGGTCTATCCTGATTTAAAACATTAATGTGCAGGGTTCACACGGCCTAGACACACGCCCGTGTGTCTAACCGTGTGGGCACTTAGAGGCTATTTACCAAGCCATTTGCCTTCCTGAAATAAAGATTATACTCATACTCAAATTAACAATTCAATATCAACACATCTTTCATAAATAATACTACGTATTTCATTGATATCTATATACAAACAAACTAAAACAAATTTGGCCAACCACTTAGCCATATACAAAAGAATAATAAACTTGATAGCCTATACAATGGCCCTTCTCAAAACATGTTCTCAAAAAGAATGCTTCCTATACATGCCATACTTAGTAAAATAACTTGGCTATACCAAAATAAGGACTGATAGTGTGCTACGAGCTCTGACTCTGATGATCCACAAGTTAGCTTGGCGGGACTACATAAAAAGAAAGAATTAAAGACGTAAGCACTTAGCTTAGTAAGTTTGCATGTATAACACATATTAGTTAAACTTGCTTAATATAAACCATTTAACATAACAATGGTATCATAATTTCAGCTATAAAGCTTACTTACTCATACATGATTCTTACTTGTCTCATGATACTTACTATTCTCATACTTGTAAGGTATACAAGGTACCTGTATCACTTGATCACATTGGTCAGCATACTTTAATATAATAATCATAATCTCTAACTCATCATCATAACATAAATAATACTCAATTTCAACTTGATGATAGCTTTGCTTTCTTAGCTTTCTTATTATCACATTTTAACTTTACTCATTTGCCCGATGAATTTCTGCGAATAACCGAGGATACTAAATCTCTTACCATGAACTTGATGTCAAAGCCATATCCTAGATATAGACTTACATGTAATATCGCTTCTTGAATCAATGCCAAGCTTGAGTCCTTGGTCTTACATGATAACTTGTTCAATGCCAAGCTTGAGTCATTGGTCTTACATGATAAATTGTTCAATGCCAAGCTTGAGTCCTTGGACTTACATGATATCTTACTTGATAACTTGATCAATGCCAAGCTTGAGTCCTTAGACTTACATGATAACTTGCTTGATAACTTGATCAATGCCAAGCTTGAGTCATTGGACTTACATGATAACTTGTCTCAATGCCGATGCCATGTTCCAAACATGGTCTTACACGGACTTTTTCATTTCATGTGGTAGATCGAGTATCCTGGTAATTCATTTTCAATCGGGTCTTTCTCATGCTTAATCTTATTAAATTCTTTGTTTAACATAACATTAAACATTTCATGAAAATAACGTACAATACACTAAGCAATTCAATGATAAAAATCATAAAGCTTAGAAATCATACAAACTTACCTCAATATACAAAATGTATGTAGTTATACAATTTAGTCCTCAACTTTGTTCTTGCCTCGGTTTCGATCCGGGCTTCGATTTTCTTGATCTATAATCATAAATAGATCATTTAATAATCATATTGACTAAATTGACTCATAACTCATACTTTGGAAAAATTACTATTTTGCCTTTATACTTTCTCATATTCGCACTTTTGCCCCTAGACTCGTAAAATCATTTTCATGCAACTTTTGTAACATCCTGGAATTAGGGGCTCTACATTATTGTATGTTGTTGTATGTGTTTGGCATGATTTGTTTGTTAACTTGGTGTGTTTGGGGGTTCCGAGAAGGCTCAGGGTTAAGCTTGAGCCTTGGTAAAAATTTTGTTTTTAGGCACTTTAGGGGAGAGCTAGCTGAGGTAGGCCTTAAGGGTAATTACTTGTGTTTGTTGACACAAGAAGTGGTGTAGTAAAGTGGCAATGAGACGCCACTTAAGATGCAGGGAGGTGGTGTCACAAGGGAGCAGCAGTAGGGAATAGGTTCGAATCCCCTAAGCCTTACTTTGGAAGCTTTATTTTTGGCACCTAGATGGGAGAGGGCGGATTCGGCAAGGACTCTCCAAGGGTGTTGGTTGAATGGGTCAAAGGAGTTTGAATGGATAGACATGAGGAGCTTAGAGAGTTTGAAGTGGTCAAATAGTTCGAATGGGTGATGGGGAACGTTTGGTGGAGCGAATCAAGGGATTTCAAGTGGGTGGAAGTGATGGCCAGTTGTGGGAAGCTTGAAGGGGGGGAGAGAATTTGGTTTAGTGCTAGTTGGGTGTGTGCCAAAACTTTTGAGGTTGAGGCACTTGTTTTTCTCTTGTTTTTGCCCATTCGATCCTAAGGGGAGTGGTGTAGTGCCGTTGGTGCAAGTGTCTGTTGAGTGAGGGTTAAGCCGAAATTGTCTAGAGGGTCCTCCCTTTTCTTTTGCTCTCTAATATTTTGGTTTCATTTCCTTCTTGTTACCAAAGAAAACCGTAGCTCTCAACTTTCTTTCTCTACATTTGTTTTCTCCCATTTCATGTGTTAGCCGGAACTCTTTGAAGCCCTTTCTCCTTTGCTCATTCACTAAAACCTCACAACCGAAACTTTGTGTATCATCTTTCTCCTCTACTCCTTCTCCTTCAAGCCAAAATCTAATTCTCATCCCTTTCTCTCTGTGTTTCATCCCTACATCTTTCACCATAACTAAACCTCCATCTCTTCTTTCTATTTCTCTTGTAAACCGTCACTTCTACTCCTCTCGGTTCTCGGTTAGTTTACACCATAGCTGAAACATCTTGTATGTTAATCGGTATCTCCACTCTAAGGTAAGGTTCTCTCTTTTATTTTTCTCTTGATCAATCCCTCTGTTCTTTCTTTTTGAGGTGAAGCCAAACCTATTTTGTAAACAACTGAATTTGTTTCTTACATTCTCTGCTCTAAGCCGAACATCGCATAGTAAGGTGCTAGGAATCGTTGGTCAGGGGGATCTTTTCAATCGGGTCTGTTGTTAAGGTAAGGGAGACCCTGTTGCTCATTTCTTTCCCATCTTTTGGTTTTTTGTAGCCAAAGCCGAATGGCTAATTGGCTTGGCATTTACATTTTGGGTTAACTCTTCTTTCTTTTCTTCTTCTCTCTGTTGAGGACGATTACTCCGGGAAACACCTTTAGCCAAGCGATTTGAAGTCCAAAGCCGAAGGGTTGTTGTGTGTCGAATCAAATCATTCTATTCGGGTTCTTAAGGTAAGGAGCCATCTTGTGATCTCTTGGTCATTCATTCCTATCAATTGTGATATGCCTTAACCAATTCTGTTATTAGCCAATCTACGCTTCTCCTTGTATACTGATCAAAGATTCTCCATAGATGCGAGTGCTAGCCAATCCAAGGAAGGGAGTAAACCTATAGTTTCGGCTCCTAAGTTTAAAAGGCGTGCTGTGTCGGCGGTTCGGGATTTTCCACCGGGCTGTGGTAGAGAGCCGACGTCTACCTGGGATAGGCAAATAGCTGTCGCCCCTGCAAGTGAAAGCATCGACATAGAAAGTCTATTGTTACGTGTTATCAGGTGTGTATTACTCACACGTTTCTTGTTGTTGTGTTATTAACTGTATTGGCTGAAAGCCGAAATGACTAATTTGATAGTCGAGAAACCCTTGTGGGTAAGGTTGAAGACACCGGGTAAGTTCTTCTATGATGAAATTTCTGATTATGTGCATGTATGTCATAATTAACTATCACACATTGAAAGTATGTTGCATTCACATTTAGCATGATGAAGTGAGTATGGGCTCGGGATTGGATGAAAGGGGGAGGTGATAATCTAGTGACTATTGTCACGAGTGGTCTAAGTACCACGGTGGTTGAAACCACGAATGTATAATTCAGTGACTTGTCTTGGTGGTTAAGGACCACAGTGGGTTGACCCCATGTATACATAAACTAATCAGAGATCATCACGGTGGTCTAAGACCATAGTGGGTTGGCCCCACGATTATTTAATTTAGTGACTTAGTCACGAGTGGTCTGGGACCACGGTGGTCAAGAACCACAGTGGCATAATGCCACGGGTGTATAGATGGAAAGCTAGACCGGGTTGGGCTGCATTGCATACATGTGACATAAGCCATATTGAGTGGGCTAAGGCCCGATGTGAATTTGTGGGCTTAAGGCCCAGTTTGCGTTATATGGGGATTTACACAGTGAGTCTCGGTGACTCACCCCTCTACTAAATTTTGCAGGTAATCAGTAGATCGCGGGTTCTGGAGCTGAGACGGACTCGAGGTAGCCATGCATTGCGATTTCTTTAGTAAACTCGTACTTTATTTTGAATTTATTTTTATTTCGGGATTTTAATTTGTAATAAGGCCGCTTTAACTTTATTTTAGGGTTTTGATTAAATGCTGAATTTAGACATGTTATGAACTATCGACAAAAAAAAGGGGTTTTCTTAAAAACGTAAAAAAAAAACAGTTTTCTCACAAATATTAACTAATGAATCACAAGCAACGGATAATTAAATTGGGGATTTTTCTTAATACTGCAAATACGATTTTAAAAAAAGATCACGTACTACAACGTAGTTCTCAAATGTCACATTATACGGTTTTCTGAGTTTGATTTTTCAAAATAAACCAATTTTTAACTTCAAGTTATCCTTAATAAAAAGTAAGTAAGTTTTAACTTAATTTTGAATAGCCCTTAACATGGAATCACTAGACAAATATTTTCTCTGATTACGATGTTCCGTTCAAATTTTTCAAAAACTACCCTTTATGTAATAATCCAGATTTGGTCGTAACGTATTGACTGGGTTTGGGGTGTTACAATTGTGGTATCAGAGCCAGGTTTCAAAAACTCGACTGTGGGTATGAGGTTCAAAAATGTTTCAAAAAATGGTTTAGAGAATGGTTTAGAAATATATATATTTTCTGGATGCATGACACTCGAGTCTCCAGCACCAGATCCGCACGGTAAGTCTTCTGACCTTTGGTTGTTTTGCATGAAGCAATTGTATTGTGTTATGAATGCTGGTACTCAGAAACTCAACTTTAGAAACTGAAACTTTAGGTTTATATGGATTGGCGAAAATTACTCATAATGCTATCTTCATAAGACTGCTTTGTAATAAAGAGTGGAAGAAAATACTAATTCATAAAACTTTTAATCAGATTAAGTCGAATCGAAAATCATGAGTGCTAGAGGACATGGACGCGGTATGCGTGGCCGTGGTAGAGGCCAGGGAGTTGTGGCTGAGCCTTCGGAATCTGGGCTTGGGCTGGAAGGTGAGATGCCCGCACCAGTTGCGGAAGCAGAATTTCAGGATCAAACTGGTGGAGACGATGCTGTGTCGCAGGCTATGTTACGAGTTTTAGAGTGAGTTACTGGAGTAAGCACGGGATCAGTGGCCCAGAAATTTGTGTCGTATCGACTTCGAGCTAACGGGGCTGAGGTATTTAGGGGCATTTCTGGTGTGGCTCCTAATGTCACCGAGTACTGGTTAGAAGCGGTGGAACGAATTATGGATGATCTTGACTGCATCGTGGAAGAGAAACTGAAAGGAGTTGTGTCTTTTCTCCAAGATGAGGCTTACCAGTGGTGGCTCATAATCAGAGATGGTACAACAGTGGATCGCATCACCTGGGACTTCTTCAAGTCTGCGTTCTAGGGGAAATATATTGGGTCGAGCTATGTGGACGCTCAGTGGAAGGCATTTCTTAACTTGATTCAGGGGAGTAAGTCAGTGGCCAAGTATGAGGCGGAATTCCTGCTTCTTAGTCGGTATGCCCGGGGTATTGTGTCAACAGATCACGAGCGTTGTGTCCGATTTGAGGATGGTCTGAGGGACGAGTTGCGGGTACTGATAGCTCTGCAACAAGAAAGGGAGTTTGCTATTTTGGTGAAAAAAACTAAGATAGCCGAAGAGGTAAAGCAATCTGAGAGGCAGAACCAGGATAGGGACAAGGGTAAGAACAAAAGAAGTTTCGGACTATCAAGATCTACTGGGAGTTTTCAGAAGAGGCCTAGGTTGGATGGGCCGGGTCGAGCTGCGAGGCCCGTTGTTGCTGGTCAGCCACAGCAATGTGCTACGTATGGGAAGTTTCACTCAGGGGAGTGCTGGGCAAAAAGTAATAGATGTTACAGTTGTGGATCAGTGGATCATCGGGTAAGGGATTGTCCGCAAGAGCCAAACAGAACGCAGCCAGTAGGACAAAATTATGTTCAGCTTGGTAGAGGTGGTCAGTAGCCATAGAGAGGTCGCGATCTGGCCAGAGGAAGAAATGGTTTTAATCGTGGACGTGGAGCATCGGGCTGAGGTGCTGGGAATACAGATGCAAAACAACCTGGGTTGGTCTATGGAGCTAGACGCCAAAACGACGGCGATGCACCGGACGTCATAACCGGTACGTTCTTTTTTTTTGGTTTGCCTTTTACTGCACTGATTGATATTGGATCAACACATTCCTATGTTGCTAGTACTGTGTCTGGAACTCTGAACATAGACTCTGAGGTTGCTTCTAGGGAGATGACCGTACTTAGTCCTTTAGGACAATCTGTAGTGGTGAACAAACTCTTTAGAAATGTGCCTTTAGAAGTGCAAGGGATGGTTTTCCCCGCTGATTTGATGGAACTGCCGTTCAGTGAGTTCGATTTGATCTTAGGTATGGACTGGTTAGTGAGATACCGAGCAAACTTGGGTTGTGCTACTAAGCGCATGGTGTTAAGGACTCCTGAGGATAATGAGGTGTTGGTGGTAGGTGAAAGAAGGAACTACTTGTCTAATATAATGTCTGCTTTAAAGGCTGAAAGGATGGTGCGAAAAGGGTGTGAAGCGTTCTTAGCTTTCATCAGTGCTTTGAAGGCTAAGGAGTTGACTATAAAGGATGTTAGAATAGTGAAGGAGTTTATAGACGTCTTTCCGGAAGAGCTTCCAGGGTTACCTCTGGATCGCGAGTGGAATTCGGTATTGATCTTCTTCCGAGAACAGCGCCAGTGTCTATTGCCCCATATAAAATGGCGCCGAAGGAGTTGGTGGAACTTAAAGCGCAGATCTAGGAACTGTTGGACCGGGGTTTTATCCGACCCAGTATGTCACCTTGGGGAGCGCCGGTGTTATTTGTTAAGAAGAAGGACTGGTCGATGCAGATGTGCATTGGCTATAGGCAACTGAACAAGCTGACGATTAAGAACAAGTACCCGTTGCCTAGGATAGACAATCTGTTCGATCAGTTACGAGGCGCTTCGGTCTTTTCGAAGATAGACTTGAGGTCAGGATATCACCAGCTTAAGGTAAGGAGGCAGATATTCATAAGGCAGCTTTTTGAACTCGTTATGGTCACTACAAGTTCTTGGTGATGCCGTTTGGGTTGACGAATGCACCAACTATGTTTAAGGACATGATGAACCGAGTATTCCAACCCTATCTGGATCGGTTTGTCGTGGTGTTCATAGACGATATTTTGGTTTATTCAAGTTCAGAAGAAGAGCATGACTCACATCTTCAGGTGGTTCTGCAGATTCTAAGAGAAAAGCAGCTGTACGCCAAATTCAGTAAGTGTGAATTTTGGTTAGGGGAAGTTACCTTTTTGGTGCATGTTGTGTCTACTGAGGGAAATAGGGTCGATCCCTGAAAAATTAAAGCCATGTTGGACTGGAAACCGCCTAAGTCTGTGGTAGAAATTCGAAGTTTTCTTGGTTTGGCTGGGTATTACAGAAGGTTTGTTGAGGGGTTCTCACTATTAGCTGCACCGTTAACCAAGTTGTTACGGAAAGGGGTACCGTTTGTTTGGACAGATAAGCAACAGGAAAGTTTTGAGAAGTTGAAGAGGATCTTGACTGAGGCTCTAGTGTTGATTCAGCCTGAGGCTGGGAAGGAGTTCGTCGTCTACTGTGATGCGTCATACACGGGGTTAGGATGTGTGTTGATGCAAGAGGGGAAGGCGGTAGCATATGCGTCTCGGCAGTTGAGACCGCATGAAGTGAATTATCCTACGCATGATATGGAGTTAGCTGCAGTAGTGTTTGCCCTAAAGATTTGGAGACACTACCTGTATGGGGAGAAGTCTATTATCTATACCGACCACAAGAGCCTGAAATACCTCCTTACTCAGAAGGAGTTGAATTTAAGGCAGCGGAGGTGGATTGAATTGTTGAAGGACTATGATTGTTCAATTGAGTACCACCCGGGTAAAACTAACATTATGGCAGATGTGTTGAGCCGTAAGGTAATATCAGACTTAAAGGCAATGTTTGCTCATCTCAGCTTGTATGATGATGGAAGTGTGTTAGCTGAACTGCAAGTGAAGCCTTCTTGGGTCAGTCAAATAAAAGAGAAGCAGTTATTAGATGAATCGCTAAGTCCTAAATTTCAGCTAGTGGCAGGTGGTGATATAGCAGATTTTAATGTGAACAGTGATGGGGTATTGTGCTTTCAGGGAAAGACTTGTATGCCAAAGGATTCTGAGTTAAGGCAGAAGATTCTGCAGGAAGCGCATAGTAGTCCATACGCTATGCATCCTGGCGGGAGTAAGATGTATCGGGATCTGCGAGAACAGTTTTGGTGGTCGGGTCTTAAGCAAGAAGTGACTGAGTTTGTGGATAAGTGCTTGACGTGTTAGCAGGTGAAGGCGGAACATCTGTTGCCTTCAGGGTTGTTACAGCCAGTAAAGATTCCACTTTGGAAGTAGGAGAGGATAATGATAGATTTTGTTAGTGGGCTACCCCTTACGCCTACGAAGAAAGATTCAGTGTGGGTAATTGTCGATCGGTTGACGAAGTCCGCTCATTTCATACCGGTTCAGGTTGATTATTCATTACAGAAGTTAGCCAAGCTGTATGTAGCGGAGATTGTGAGGTTGCATGGGGTACCTGTGTTTATCATATCAGACAGAGACCCTAGGTTTACGTCACGGTTCTGGAAGGCGTTGCATCAGGCAATGGGTACAAGACTGGATTTTAGTACAGCGTTTCATCCACAGACTGATGGTCAGTCTGAGAGGGTAATTCAGATCTTGGAAGACAGGTTGAGAGGCTGTGTTATCAATTTTAGGGGTAGTTGGGAGGAGTTCTTACCATTGGCAAAATTCGCATACAACAACAGCTATCAATCTAGTATTCAGATGGCACTCTACGAAGCGTTGTATGGTCGGAAGTGGCGCACTCCTACTTGTTGGACAAAGTTGGGGGAGCGACAGTTGTTGGGTCCGGAGTTGGGGTCGGAGACAGAGGAAAAAGTTAAGTTGATTCGAACTCGGTTGAAGGAAGCTTCTGATAGGCAGAAATCTTATGCAGATCTGAAGCGTAAGGATATAGAATTCTCTGTGGGTGATCAGGTTTTTCTAAAAGTTACACCGTGGAAGAAAGTTTTAAGGTTTGGACGAAAGGGAAAGTTAAGCCCTAGGTTCATCGGGCCTTATCGTGTGTTGAAGCGTGTGGGACTAGTAGCTTATCAGCTCGAGCTACCTTCGGAATTGAGGTAGATTCACGATGTATTCCATGTCTCGATGTTAAAGCACTACCGTTCGGATCCATCTCATATAGTGCCAGTGGAGGAAATCGAAGTAAGACCTGATTTATCTTTTGAAGAGGAACCAGTTTAGATCTTGGACCGAGATGTTAAAGTATTGTGGAGAAAGACAGTTCCGTTAGTTAAGGTTCTATGGAGGAATCACGGGTCAGAAGAAGCCACGTGGGAGCCGGAGGATGTGATGCGATAGCAATACCCTCACCTCTTTTGATCAGGTAAATTTCGGGGTCGAAATTTCTTTAAGGGGGTAGAACAGTACATCCTGGAATTAGGGGCTCTGCATTATTGTATGTTGCTGTGTGTTTGGCATGATTTTTTTGTTAACTTGGTGTGTTTGGGGGTTCCGGGAAGGCTCGGGGTTAAGCTTGAGCCTTGGTAAAAATTTTATTTTTAGGCACTTTAGGGGAGAGCTAGCTGAGGCAGGCCTTAAGGGTAATTACTTGTGTTTGTTGACACAAGAAGCGGTGTGGTAAAGTGGCAAGGAGATGCCACTTAAGATGCAGGGAGGTGGCGTCACAAGGGAGCAGCAGTAGGGAAGAGGTTCAAATCCCCTAAGCCTTACTTTGGAAGCTTTATTTTTGGCACCTGGATGGGAGAGGGCGGATTCGACAAGGACTCTCCAAGGGTGTCGGTTGAATGGGTCAAAGGAGTTTGAATGGATGGACATGAGGAGCTTGGGGAGTTTGAAGTGGTCAAACAATTCGAATGGGTGATGGGGAGCGTTTGGTGGAGCGAATCAAGGGATTTCAAGTGGGTGGAAGTGATGGCCGGTTGTGGGAAGCTTGAAGGGGGGAGAGAATTTGGTTTAGTGCTAGTTGGGTGTGTGCCGAAACTCTTGAGGTTGAGGCACTTGTTTTTCTCTTGTTTTTACCCATTCGGTCATAAGGGTAATGGTATAGTGTCGTTGGTGCAAGTGTCTATTGAGTGAGGGTTAAGCCGAAACTGTCTAGAGGGTCCTCCCTTTTCTTTTGCTCTCTAATCTTTTGGTCTCATTTCCTTCTTGTTACCAAAGAAAATCGTAGCTCTCAACTTTCTTTCTCTACATTTGTTTTCTCCCATTTCATGTGTTAGCTGAAACTCTTTGAAGCTCTTTCTCCTTTGCTCATTTCACTAAAACCTCACAACCGAACCTTTGTGTATCATCTTTCTCCTCTACTCCTCCTTCAAGCTGAAATCTACTTCTTATCCCTTTCTCTTTGTGTTTCATCCCTACATCTTTCACCATAATTAAACCTCCATCTCTCCTTTCTATTTCTCTTGTAAAACGTCACTTCTACTCCTCTCTGTTCTCGGTTAGTTTACACCATAGCCGAAACATCTTGTGTGTTAATCGGTATCTCCACTCTAAGGTAAGGTTCTCTCTTTTATTTTTCTCTTGATCAATCCCTCTGTTCTTTCTTTTTGAGGTGAAGCCGAACCTATTTTGTAAACAACTGAATTTGTTTCTTACATTCTCTACTCTAAGCCGAACATCGCATAGCAAGGTGCTAGGAATCGTTGGTCAGGGGGATCTTTTCAATCGGTTCTATTGTTAAGGTAAAAGAGACTCTGTTGCCTATTTCTTTCCCTTCTTTCGGTTTTTTGTAGCCAAAGCTGAATGGCTAATTGGCTTGGTGTTTACATTTTGGGTTAACTCTTCTTCCTTTTCTTCTTCTCTCTATTGGGGACGATTACTCCGGGAAACACCTTTAGCCAAGCGATTTGAAGTCTAAAGCCGAAGGGTTGTTGTGTGCCGAATCAAATCACTCCATTCGGGTTCTTAAGGTAAGGAGCCATCTTGTGATCTCTTGGTCCTTTATTCCTATCAATTGTGATATGCCTTAACCAATTCTGTTATTAGTCAATCTACGCTTCTCCTTGTGTACTGATCAAAGATTCTCCATGGATGCGAGTGCTAGCCAATCCAAGGAAGGGACCGAACCCATAGTTTCGGCTCCTAAGTTTAAAAGACGTGCTGTGTCGGCGGTTCGGGATTTTCCACTGGGCTGTGGTAGAGAGCCGACGTCTGCCTGGGATAGGCAAATAGCTGTCATCCCTGCTAGTGAAAGTGTGGACATAGAAAGTCTAGTGTTACGTGTTATCAGGTGTGTATTTATCACACGTTTCTTGTTGTTGTGTTATTAACTGTATTGGCTGAAAGACGAAATGACTAATTTAATAGTCGAGAAACCCTTGTGGGTAAGGTTGAAGACACCGGGTAAGTTCTTCTATGATGAAACTTTTGATTATGTGCATGTATGTCATAATTAACTATCACACATTGAAAGTATGTTGCATTCACATTTAGCATGATGAAATGAGCATGGGCTCGGGATTGGATGAAAGGGGGAGGTGATAATCTAGTGACTATTGTCACGAGTGGTCTAAGTACCACGGTGGTTGAAACTACGAATGTATTATTCAGTGACTTGTCTTGGTGGTCAAGGACCACAGTGGGTTGACCCCACGTATACATAAACTAATCAGAGATCGTCACGGTGGTCTAAGACCACAGTGGGTTGGCCCCACGATTATTTAATTTAGTGACTTAGTCACGAGTGGTCTGGGACCACGGTGGTCAAGAACCACAGTGGCATAATGCCACGGGTGTATGGATGGAAAGCTAGACTGGGTTGGGCTGCATTGCATACATGTGACATAAGCCATATTGAGTGGGCTAAGGCCCCATGTGAATTTGTGGGCTTAAGGCCCAGTTTGCGTTATACGGGGATTTACACAGTGAGTCTCGGTGACTCACCCCTCTACTAAATTTTGCAGGTAATCAGTAGATCGCGGGTTCTGGAGCCGAGACGGACTCGAGATGGCCATGCATTGCGATTTCTTTAGTAAACTCGTACTTTATTTTGAATTTATTTTTATTTCGGGATTTTAATTTGTAATAAGGCCGCTTTAACTTTAATTCGGGGTTTTGATTAAATGCTAAATTTAGAAATGTTATGAACTATCGACAAAAAAAGGGTTTTCTTAAAAACGTAAAAAAAAAAATAGTTTTCTCACAAAGATTAACTAATGAATCACAAGCAACGGATAATTAAATTAGGGATTTTTCTTAATACTGCAAATACGATTTTCAAAGGATCACGTACTACAACGTAGTTCTCAAATGTCACCTTATAAGGTTTTCTGAGTTTGGTTTTTCAAAACAAACCAATTTTTAACTTCTAGTTATCCTTAATAAAAAGTAATTAAGTTTTAACTTAATTTTGAATAGCCCTTATCATGGAATCACTAGACAAATATTTTCTCAGATTACGATGTTCCACTCAAATTTTTCAAAAACTACCCTTTATGTAACAATCCAGATTTGGTCGTAACGTATTGACCGGGTTTGGGGTGTTACAACTTTCTTAAACTTCATGCTTAGTGGAATCATTTTCTCTACTATAACAATCATAAATTCTTACTATTTCTAGCATGTATGACCAATTTTCATAACTCTTACAAAGTGGTCTCTTCTATCATTTTTCATGAAATTCACTTAGAAAAAGATGTTTATCTAACATCTAACTTTCATAAACTTCCATAAAACATCATTTAGCATGCATGTCACTCATGGGTAGATTTTTGAACATGAATCTTAGCTCATTTTATAGCTAAAAATAGCTAATTCATAATACGAGAACTTCAAAAATACGAAGAATATCAAAAACCGGGCTTAGGAGCACTTACTAGCAAGCTTGAAAAATTGAAGAACCCTAGCTATGGCTTCCTTCAAATTTTCGGCAATAAGGGAAGAAGATGAATAGATTTTTATCATCTTTTTTTCCTATTTTAATCATTTAATACATAAATGACCAAAATGCCCTTATCACTAAAAATTTCTATAACACTAACTCATGACCAATTTTGTCCAAAAATTAAATTTTGGGTAAATTTCTATTTAAGGGCTCATAATTATTATTCTAAAGCTATTTCATACAAAAAGCTTCTAGAAACTCATATTTTGCAACTTTTGCAATTTAGTCCTTTTTGACCATTCAACCCCAGTTTAACAAAATTGCTTTTCGAAACTTTCATACTAGCATGAAAACATGGCATAAACCTTAAAAACTCATAAATTCATCTCAGTTTCGTGGTCTCGCACCACTATTCCGACTAGGCCCTAAATCGGGCTGTTACACATGAGGTCGGACACGGGCTGGGACACGGACATGTGATCCCAATTCGAATGTCCACACGGCCATACCACACGGGTGTGTGTCCCCTGTATTTTGTAAAATTTTCTAAGTTTTCTAGAAAGTTTATAAGTTATCGGTTTAGTCCCGAACCACACCGAATGCATGTTTTGGGCCTTGAAGGCTCGTGTTAGGGACAATGTGAATATTTTTGAATGATTTTTATTTGAAATTTGAAAATGTATGTGAAATGTATTGTTATTTGCGAAATAAGTTCGGTAATGCTCCGTAGCCCTATTCCGACATTAAATACAGGTGAGGGGTGTTACAATCCTAATCACTAAAGAAATCAATTCAGAAGAAATTCTGATTAACCCGTTCTTTAAATACCATACCTGAATAAGTCGATTACTCGTGAATAACTTCTTTCTTAATAGTGACATTGCATATCCCGAATAATCTTCAGAAAAATCTGATATCTCTTATAGAACTCTCTTTACTTGCTAATTCATCCTCGGCTCTGGCCGTATTATTATTCATTCAGCTATTGAACTCTTCATTTTTACACTTGTAAGCTTAATGAATATAAATATTGTAAATTCTGTTGTATAAGACTATACAGGTGAGGGGGTGAAGGTCGTAAAGCCTCAAAATTTGACTCTCATATATACTCACGTATAACATAACATTTATCATCAACATAATCATTATTATCATTCGACATTTTCAACTATAAAACAAAAACAAATATATCAACATCCCAATCCATACTCAATTCGACTCAATTGTGGCATGTACCTCTAGACTAATTTCGAGCTCAATTTTGTCCAAGAATCTGCTAAACCTGCAAAACTCTGATACCACTAACTCTAACACCCCAACCCATATCCCTCACCGGAACCGAGTTACGGAGCATTACTAGAGTTTACAGATCAAACAGACAGAAATTTCAAACATTTCATATCATCAAAACAAGTCATCAAAGCATCATTGTTGGAAGTTGAATCAGTGAACAAAAGTTAAGTACCTAACCTGCGTACAGGAAAAAACTGTACGCTGAGTAAAAACTCAGTGGTATTTCTATAATCCGAATATTTAAAGATAAGAAATTTCAAATATGCTATTGAAATATAAACATATATTAATATTTAATTATTACAACAACCATATCATATTTCATTTGTTTCACAAATATCTCAATTCTCATATTTTCTATATAAATAGTTTTTCACAATTTATTCCACATTTCATTATGCAATTGCATTATCCATTCCATATTCATTTCATGAGTATATAACTCTTATATCCCATATATTTGCAACATATTTCACATTCTATTTTCAATTCACTATTTCACTTCCATTTCTCATACCATGCCATTTCAATATCAATTATAAAACTTTATTATTCATTTAACCCTATTAACATGACTCGAACTCAGACGGGTACACGGATTCAACCAAAACACACCAGTTTGGCACCCAGTGCCTCATTGGATAATTCAAAGTAATAAATTGACATCTAGTGTCTCATCGGCTATACCGAAGTAAATTGGCACCCAGTGCCTCATCGAATTAGTCTAAAGTAGTAAATTGACACCCAGTGTCTCATCGACTCGAAGTCGAAGAAATCCCTAAACTCTTCCAATCCTATAGCATGCCATCTTTATCCGACTTAGCCCGATACAGTTAATAGGGTTCCGATGCACTTTTCCAATACAACCAATATTCATTTCAATTCAAATAATCAATATATGAAATATATATATACCAATTCAATTCAATCAATATAAATTCAATAAATTCATCACAAAACGAATCAATTCATTTCAATTGCAAAACACAATAATTCTCACCTCAACACTTACCATATATATAAATTTGAATTATAACAATTAACAACTATGTTCGGATTATAGAAATACAAACCAGAAATTTCGAGCTATTCCTTGTCGACTTTATCTTTCCCCTTTTTAGTCGAGGGTTCTGGTACGACGTTAGCTACGGAATTAAAACAATTTAAATTCATTAATACAACATAACTTAATTTCATATTAAAAATTTCAATTTTTACTCAATATTTGCCTAATTTCCAATTTAGTCCCTAAACCGAGACTAATTTCATTTCTTCACAATTTAATTTTTTACTTTCATGCAAATTTCACTTTAGACTGAATTCTACTCCCTATTTTCACATAAATTTCTAAATTTTCACAATTTAGTCCCTATTACACAAAATTTACTATTTGTTCTACAATTTAATCATTTTTCATTTCTAGCTTAAAAATCTGTCAATTTAGTCCCTAATACTAAACTTATTCAACATAGACAACACTTAAAAACTCAATAATTTCTAAAATTTTGACATGGGTCGGGTAGTATTTAACACCAAGATTCCAAAAAACATGAAAATTACAAGAAAAATTGACTAACCAATTGAATTTGGAACTTTTGAAACCCTAAGGCCTTCGTCTATTTTGTTTCTACCTTTCTATTTGTTTTCTTTCTTTCTTTCTTTTGTTATTATTATTATTATATTATTATTTTTTTATTATAATATAATATAATATATATACTTAATACTTAAGTAAATATTATAATATATATTAACTTAAAGTTTTATAATGATTTCACCAAAAAAATCTATCTTATGCCGCCTCATAAAGAAACAATGGCATGATTGCTTCTTTAGTTCTTTTAGTTTTTCTTTAATCTATAATTCAACTTTCACCCTATATGCAATTTAGTCCTTATACCTAATTTACTTTTAATTCAAGTAAATTCACTTAACCGAAACCTAATTATCTACACAACTAGCTTCGTAAATATTTTTAATAAATATTTATGAGCCCGATTTACAGGAATAGAGTCCCGTGAATGTAGTTTTTTAATTTGGTCCTTTTTAATTAATTAACTAGCGAAACGTTAAAATTTTTCAAGGAAACTTTAATACCACCTTAGTGAAACTCCGCAAATATTTATAAAAATATTTACGACTCAGTTTATAAAGACAAGGTCCCAATACCTCATTTTCTAAAACCACTTGAACTTAATAAATCACTTATATAACATAAATTATCAAATCAAAAACCTTTTTAAAAATCACATTTGTCTCGTAAATATTAAATAATAATATTTACGAACTTACTCGTCAAATTTGGTGGCCCCGAAACCACTATTTCTGACACCATTAAAAAATAGCCTCTTACATTGAACTCCAAGATAGATCCCGAACATTGCCAAGAAAGTGCCATTGCCGTTTCTCTCAACTAGCTTGGGTAAGGTCTCTTCTCTCTTCAATTTCTTAATTAATCTTGTCCATTAAAAAACTAAATTTCTAGATCTGGAATTTGGGTGATTTTAAATGATTTCAAAGGTATTTTTCCAGAATTTAATGAGATCTCAAACCATTTTAAAATTCAGCCCCAATTTTGGCCACCATGGGTGGTGGTGCGTGCGCCTATGTGCAAGAAAAGGGGATGTTTTGTTTCTTGGTTCTTGCCTATATTTTTCCAGCATTAATTTGAGTTCTTGAATCCTCCTAATCATATTTTAAAACCATTTTAATTAGAGAAAAACGTTCTTGATCGATTGGCCATTCAGATTCCACAAATCGTGAAGCGTAAGTGCAATTAAGGGTAACTAGTTTGTTATTTTGACATAGTTGTTGGGTAAAGGTTATGAATTGATTAAATGAAAAAAAATAAATAATTAATTAGATATTTATTTTCCAGTATATTATTGAAATAGGTTCTGACCCAAAATCCCCAGATCACCCATAAAGGTGAAGAACGATTGTACGTACGGTTTGCATCGATACAGTGAAAGGAATCTAACTAGTTTGGCTTCATAAAATAGTTATAATTCCAACGATTGGTTTGAAGTTATAATTTGGTGTTTGGGGGCTGGTTTAATGGTAAATTTATTGTATTTATACTGAATTTTGGTTTAGTTTCGTTTAAGGAATTATTAAGGAAAATTGGAAGTTTCGCTAGGGTGCTGCGAGGAAACAAAAAATAAGGTGTGGGTCTTAAACTCATAAAATTGTTTGAAAATGTTAAATATCATGTCATATTTGAAAAATTAGCTCATTGATTGGATTGTCCTAATAGCTAAATTATTGATTTTGTGAGTGGTCAAACCAGGTATGTTTCGAGCCTTAAAAGATTGACATGTTGGCAAAATTGCTAGTTCGATAGTATGAATGTTTGATTAAGTTTGTAATTGCATATTTGAGTTATGAGATATGAGAATGTTTGACTGAATGATATAATGTGTTGAGATATTAAGCTTATGTATAATTTAAATGCAAGAGATATTTGTTATATAGTGTACTGAAAAGGGTGTTACTTATGCACAATGAAAATCTGTAATGTATGTGAAATTGAACGATATTGATTGATACCAACACAATGGTAATTTGGAAGATTGGAACACTGTTTCCATTTACTGAAAGTATGTGATTATTGAAGACATGTTGAGTATGTCAAATGAATGTAAAAAGTATTGAGATATGATTATGTATAAGATTGTGTGACATATTGTGTAACATCCTGCATTAGGGGCCTTATCATTAGCCTTATCATTAAATTAGGGCGAGTTTTGTCACAAAGAAACGACTGGTAGAGTGGTAAGGGTACTGATAGAAGGCTAGAAGGTGCGCTGGGCTCGGGTTCGAGTCGCGTGGAGGAAGTTTTATTTTTGGCGCTGAAGGAGTGATAGGCGAAGGAGGGTTTAAATAATAATTTTGGCAGGCTTGTGGCATATTGAATGCTCTAGCCGAGTGGCGTGGGGCATAGCAGGGAGTAGCAGCTCGCGGTCGCATGTTCGAGCTGCTGGAGCAGCGTTTGGCTTTTTATTTTGGGTCAACGATCTGGGGAGACCTTAAAATTAAATGGTGGGGTAAATTGGCATGAAGGTCGGGCCGGAAGAAGTGGTTAGGGCGCTAAGGGGAACTCCCTAGGTCTTGCGTTCGAGTCACGAGAGTCACTCAGGGCATTTAAACTTTTTGGTTTTAAGCGCTTAACCTGAAAGAAGCCTCTGGGAAAGGATTAAAAGAAATTCACGACGAGTTTATGTCATGAAATTCCGATTGGCCGAGTGGCTGGGGGCGTGATACTGCTCCAGGTCTCGGGTTCGAAACCCCTGGGCAGCAATCAGGTATTTTGTTTTGGCCTCTGGCATTAAATGCGTGAGGGAGCCAGGGGAGGGAAGCTTAGAAGAATGTTCATGTCAGATTATGGCATGAAAGGAGCCACAGCCGAGTGGCCAAGGACGCTGCTGAGAAGGCTTTCCTCCAGGTCTCAGTTTCGAGACCAAGGAGCAGCACCTGGGGATACTTTTTTTTACCAGCATGCTGGCAGCCTGCATGAGGCGCACGCATGCTCAAAGCATGCTGCCCATGTTCCCTTGGTGTTGCACGGCCTTGGGGGGGGAAAAAGGGTAGTGTTATTATTATTATTATTATTAGTATTATTATTATTATTATTATTATTATTATTATTATTATTATTATTATTATTATTATTATTATTAGTGTATGGTGTAATATTTTATTAGAGCATGAGAGGAATTTGTTAGTTCCTATGTTGATGGGCAAGATTATTAAACCCTTTTATTATTTCTATGGTAATGGGAGAGATTAAACAATGTTTGAGTAAAAGTTGATGGAAGTTGTCTTGAGGGAGCATTAATGGCCGGCCAAGGTCTTTTGGAGGGGTAAATTTCGGTCAACTAGGGGACTAAAGGCTAACATTCTATTTGGGTCTTGAATAGGCAATATAGGAGAAAAAAATAGAAGAGTTAGTAAGGTGTTGCTAAGTAGGAAATGGGGGCCGATTATGAGACTCTCGTCTATGTGCATGTTCGACTCTAAGGCTTCTAGGAGGGAAGGGTGCCGAAAACTTGGTGTGCATTAAGGGAAGCCATCGGCAAGGGATTTCAACAACCCCTATTCGAAGGGTGGTAAGTATATTTCTTTATCATGAGATTTCTTCTCTTCCTATTTGGGTGCCGAAAGCTCAAGTTAAAGCGTTGGTAATGATTGACCGATTATCTGTGAGTATCATGATAGGTAACCCGTGAGTTTAGTCGACACCAAGAAGCTAGGGGGAGAGAAAGAGCTTCTCAAAAAGCTACTCTTCGAGTCAGGCGCGTAACCGAAAGGCCTAGCCGAACCTATTGGTAAATGAGCTTTCCCTCAACTTCGGTTTTGTTTCATCTTCCCTAGTGCATGTCGAAAATATGAGTTGAGGTCCTTGATAGAATCGGCCGAAGAAGTATGGGCCGTATTAATTGTAAATGTTTGCATGCGCAGCCAACCCCAAGAAGTGCATTGGATTTTGTTTCTCCTGAGGGCCTCAACGAGTCAAACAAAAACTCGGAATTTCGGTAAGCTTAGTAATAATTAAGAATTTCGGCCAAAGGCCATTCTTGGCATTCTTGAATGATAACCGAATTTTGTACTAATTTTAGGAAGCAAATCGGCCATGAAATCAAAAGTTCGGGTTTTTAATCACCTTGCTTTGCGTTGATAAAGGTTCGGCCTAGAGCCTCATTTTGATTATGTTACGACCAATAACTTTGGACTTATCAGTTATTAATAAGACCCCTAAAATATTAAACCGTGATGGCCAAATAATAGGGGCTATACGAGGACAAGTTCGGGACTTTTTAAATATCACGTAGATCCGGGATTTCTTGTAGACCTTCGATAAATTAGGTGTGTAAGCTCTTACACACTTTATTAGTATAAACTGTTGTTTGATAATATTATAACCTCTCATGTGGTTACTTTGCCTAGTGGGCATAAGCTTGGTATTCGGGTAAGTCCCCTACTACTCGATTTACGATATGTGTTGTATATATCATCATATGCGGAAAAAAAAAATGCTATGTTATATACGATTGCATGATATATGGAATCATGATACTTGTGATATGACCATGATGATGGTGGGATTGATGAGAGGGAGTAATATTCGTGTCGACGGACACCAGTGTTTTGGTAACACATTGTGACTACGGTCACCAGAGGTTTGGTACCTCCAGAGGTTTGGCACCTCATAGCGTCTCGTCCCTGTGGCTTAGTACCACCGTGGGTTGGCCCCACATTTGAGATACGGGATCGACGCCAGTGATTTGGTATCACACGATGGGTTGGCCCCATCATTTGATTGTGACTTCGGGTCACCAGTGGTTTGGTACCACATGTATTGACGGATATCGTGACTATAAGTCACCAGTGGTTTGGCACCACCAGTGGTTTGGTACCACACGGGGTAGAAAAGGAGCATGGATGGCTAGGTGGGGTTGCATAATTGCATGTCATACTAATATCTTGTGTATGAGTGTTATTTTCAGGTCGGGGATTTATACACTGAGTCTTGGTGACTCACCCCTTCCCATATCCTCTTGCAGGTGAGTAGAGCACGGATGCGGAGCCGAGGAAGAGCTCGAGGCGGCCATGTTGGTTTTGTGGACTTGAAATTTTATTTTGCCCCGTTTTAAGTTTAATTATTCACTACAATTCGATTGGGTTGTAATATGGCCGCTTATTATTTTGGATGGTTAGGTAGTTGTTTTTACTTTACTTTATAACTGATGAACTTACGGACGGTTATGCAAATCGGTTAAAAGTAACGTTTTCAAAAATAAGTACTCTACGAAATTTTCAAAATGTTACCATCGGGTAACGAAATTTTCTAAGCTATTGATCACTCTAATGTTTTAAAAAAATCTAATTGATCAAATGGTTGTAAAGGAATAAAGGATTTTTCAACTCTATCGGATTTACCAAATCAACCCACCTGAGTTTTAACGAATACCGTTTTATGTCCTTAACAAATTTTAAAATTTCCACTATTAACCCAAACCTTTCAAAATTCCTTATCCCGTGACATACCAGATCCGGTCAAGGCTCGTGGGCCGGGTTTGGGGTGTTACAATTTTGGTATCAGAGCCCGGTTCAAAACTCGGCTGTGAGGGCCTAAGGCCCAAAAAAAATGTTTTTGCTAGATAGGCTTTTGAAAACCCCGTTGAAAATGATTTTGGTTGAACAACATGGCGTCGAGTCTCCGGCACCGATCCGCTCTTGTAAGTATATTTTAATCTATGTATGAATGGTTATCTGTAAATGGGTAGAAAATGGGACGTAGATAGTATGAAAGGTATATGAACTCTAGGACTAGTTTACCCCAAACAATCGCATAAGATTTTAATTGCCTAATTAAACAAACCCATGACTAAGTCGCCGAGTTAAGGTGTGGTAACCCTTGTACGCATGTCTAGGATTGGATCCGGAAGAGCTTGGTATTTAAGTGGTCTTAGCGACTCACCTCCTCTTCGCAGGAATCCTACCTGGTGCGTAGCTTCGGTTCACCCTAACCGTGAGGACTTGTTCATGGGCTAAACCTCTATTATTAAAACCCGAAAGGGAATTAGCCGCATTTTTATAAAGACTCTAATTTTTAAAGACTTCCCTCAAACTTATGAGGATTATACTACAAAATTCCTTTGAATTATGAACATTTCAAAATACCCTTAGGGGTAAATTACGAAAATGCCCCTAGTTTTAAAAATTCTACCAAACTACCTCAAAATCTCTTTTTAAACAAAATTTTCCTATTTTATAAGCATACCTAAAATCCCTAATTTGCAAAATGTCAAAAATGTTGTGCTTTTGGAAAATTACAAAATTGCCCCTAAATTGCAAATTACCAAAATGACCCTGATTTTCAAAAAGGTTTTTGCAACACTGTCAAGTTGGAAGACAATCCCTCAAAACGGACCCCAAGTTTTGCAATTTATAAATTTCCTTTGATTTGTCAAACTTACACTGTTTTGTTACCAAAATACCCCTGTAGGGTGAAGGACGAAATTACCCCCGGGTTAAGAATTGGACATAGAGAGTGATGGAATAAGTGAATATATATCTTCGAATTACGATAGAAGACTTGAAACTTGTTTGATCGAAAGAACAACTTCAAAATTTCGCCCATAAGATTCTTTGCTAATAATGAGTGGAACAGTGACTAACTCATAAAACTTTTAAGACAGATTGCGCCATAAGAAATGAGTTCTAGAGGTCGCGGCCGTCGGGGACGCGGTAGAGGCCGGATGGCCGTGACAGAACCAGTCAGGTCGGGCCAAGAATCGGATAATGAGATACCACCCCCACCGCCGCCCCCAACTTTTGGTGATGGACCTCAGGATCAGACGGGGGGCGAGTCGGTATCGCAGGCTATGCTACGTGTGCTAGAAATGATGGCTGAGACCAATAGAGGTGCAGGCGCTCGGAAGTCTGTATCTGAGCGGCTCCGATCCAATGGAGCTGAAGTATTTCGGGGGGTGTCAGGTGTCGCACCCAGTACAGCCGAATATTGGTTAGAATCAACCGAGAGGATCATGGACGATCTCGACTTAACAGATGAGGAGAAGCTGAAAGGAGCAGTGTCGCTTCTAAAAGACGAGTCATACCAGTGGTGGCTCACGGTTCGAGACGGCGCTACAGCAGACGACCTTACATGGGAATACTTCAAAGCTACTTACCAGAAGAAGTATGTGGGCACCAGCTACACTGATACTCAGAGGAAAACCTTTCTGGGACTGGTGCAAGGAAATAAGTCAGTATCTGAGTATGAGGCAGAATTTCTGAGGCTGAGCCGCTATGCCCGGGGAGTCGTGTCAACTGAGCATGATCGTTGCGTCCGTTTTGAAGATGGACTTAGGGATGACTTAAGGCTGTTGATTGCTCCACAACAGGTGCGTGAGTTCGCTGTTCTGGTGGAAAAGGCCAAGGTGGCCGAGAGAGTCCGGGAGTCGGTGAGGCAGAGCTATGATAGGAGCAAGCAGAAAAGAGGTGTTGGGTCATCTGGATCGGGAAATAGCGCACAGAAGAGGGCCAGACAGAGTGGGCCAAATCAGGCTGGAAGGCCCATGGCTTCTAACCAGAGACCGGCTCAGTGTAATCGTTGTGGAAAGTCACATTGGGGAGGTTGTTACACCGGTGAGAGGGGTTGCTTTGAATGTGGATCTCCAGAACATCGTGTAAGGGATTGCCCTCGGAAGTTGGCAAGGAATCAGCCAGAGGGTCAGAACCGTACTCCAGCAAGGAACGTGGGACCACCGCAGAGGGGCCGTGGTTATGGTAGAGGAGGCAATGGTCCTAATCGAGGTCGCGGAGTTCAGGGCAGAGGAGCAGGTAACGCCGAAGCTAGGCAGCCTGGCTTAGTCTACGCAGCGAGGCGTCGCGAGGAGGGTGACGCACCGGACGTCATCACCGGTACGTTCCTAATTTTTGGTCTCCCTTATGCTGCATTAATTGATGTGGGTTCGACGCATTCATACATTGCCAGTAGTGTGGTAGAGACTATGAACTTGGATTTTGAGACTACTTCTAGCGAGATGACTGTAATTAGCCCTCTGGGACACTCTGTGATGGTGAACAAGCTATATAGAGATATACCCCTAGAACTCCAAGGGGTAGTGTTTGTGGCCGATCTGATGGAACTGCCGTTTGGGGAGTTTGATTTAATTCTTGGAATGGACTGGTTGGTTAAGTATCAGGCAAGGTTGGATTGCGCTGCTAAGCGCATGATTCTAAGGTCGGCCGAGGGTGATGAAGTGGTCATGATAGGTAACAGAAGAGACTATCTATCCAATGTAGTGTCTGCCTTGAAGGCCGAGAAAATGATCAGAAAAGGGTGTGAAGCATTGTTGGTTCAAATTTATGCCTTGAAGGCTAAGGAGTCAACAGTTGAGAAGGTCCGAACTGTAGGGGAATTCGCTGATGTGTTTCCTGAAGAACTTCCGGGTCTGCCTCCAGATCGGGAAGTTGAGTTCGGTATAGACTTGTTGCCTGGAACGGCACCTGTGTCCATAGCACCCTACCGAATGGCACCGAAGGAGTTGGAGGAACTGAAGGCTCAAATTCAGGAACTCTTGGATAGAGGATTCATTCGACCCAGCATATCTCCGTGGGGAGCACCTGTGCTGTTTGTCAAGAAGAAAGACGGGTCAATGCGAATGTGTATCGACTACCGTCAGCTAAACAAATTGACGATCAAAAACAAGTATCCGTTGCCTTGGATTGATGACCTGTTTGATCAACTGAAGGGAGCCTCGGTGTTCTCAAAGATAGATCTTAGGTCGGGCTATCATCAACTTAGGGTAAAGGAAGCTGATGTGCACAAGACGGCATTTCGTACCCGATATGGGCATTACGAGTTTTTAGTGATGCCGTTTGGGTTGACTAACGCGCCGGCAGCATTCATGGACTTGATGAATAGGGTGTTTCAGCAGTACTTGGATCAATTTGTTGTGGTGTTTATAGACGACATATTGGTGTACTCACAAACGGAGGAGGAGCATGATAGGCATTTGCGCATAGTTCTACAAGTGCTGAGGGAGGAGCAGTTGTACGCCAAATTTAGTAAGTGCGAATTTTGGCTTAGAGAGGTGACCTTCTTAGGTCACGTGGTGTCAGCTGAAGGGATTAGAGTGGACCCCCGCAAGGTCGAAGCGGTGTTGGAATGGAAACCACCTCGGTCAGTGGCGGAAATTTGAAGTTTTCTGGGTCTGGCCGGATACTATCGAAGATTTGTGGAAGGATTCTCCTTAATCGCAGCACCGTTGACTAGGCTATTAAGGAAAGGAGTCCCATTTACTTGGTCAGAGGAACAGCAAGAAAGCTTTAATAAGCTAAGAAAGATTCTGACGGAAGCTCCAGTTTTGGTACAGCCTGAGGCGGGGAAATTGTTCACGGTTTATTGTGATGCGTCCCATAATGGTTTGGGATGTGTGTTGATGCAGGAAGGGAAGGTGGTGGCCTATGCATCCCGTCAGCTAAGACCACATGAGGTTAACTATCCTACCCATGACTTGGAGTTAGCAGCAGTGGTTTTTGCTTTGAAAATATGGAGGCACTACTTATATGGGGAGAAATCGATAGTCTACACAGATCATAAAAGTTTGAGGTATCTCTTGACTCAGAAAGAATTGAATCTGAGGCAGCGCCGATGGATTGAACTGTTGAAGGACTACGACTGTTCAATCGAATACCACCCAGGCAAGGCTAACGTGGTGGCTGATGCGTTGAGCCGAAAGGTCGTGACAGACTTAAGGGCGATGTTTGCTCGTCTTAGTCTATACGACGATGGAAGTCTTTTGGCAGAATTGCAAGTTAAGCCAACTTGGATCGAGGAGATTAAGGAAAAGCAATTAAGGGAGGACAGTTTAAACGCACGGAGGCTGCAAGTTCAAGATGGCGGTTTGGAAGGGTATAGTTTGACTGGTGATGGGGTGCTGTGTTTTCAAGGACGGCCTTGTATGCCGAATGACGTGGGTTTGAGACAAAGAATTCTTCAGGATGCACATAGCAGCCCATACGCTATGCATCCTGGAAGTAGCAAGATGTACGGAGATTTACGTAAGCAGTTCTGGTGGCCAGGGTTGAAGCGCGAGGTAACTGAATTCGTGGGAAGGTGTCTCACATGTCAGCGGGTAAAGGCTGAACATCAGTTGCCATCTGGATTACTTCAACCGGTGAAGATTCCTCAGTGGAAATGGGAGAGGATCACTATGGACTTCGTCAGTGGGCTACCCCTCACGCCCAGCAAGAAGGACGCAGTTTGGGTGATTGTGGACCGTCTGACCAAATCGGCTCACTTCATACCGGTAAGGGTGGATTACTCGCTTCAGAAGTTAGCTAAGTTGTATGTGGCGGAGATAGTGAGGTTGCACGGTGTGCCAGTGTCGATCATCTCCGACAGAGACCCCAGATTTACGTCAAGGTTTTGGAGAGCGCTACATCAGGCCTTGGGTACACGGCTAGATTTCAGTACAGCTTTCCATCCACAATCTGACGGGCAGTCGGAAAGAGTCATTCAGATTCTAGAGGACATGTTAAGAGGCTGCGTTTTGGACTTCAGAGGTAGTTGGGAGGAATTTTTGCCATTAGCTGAGTTCGCATACAACAACAGTTATCAGGCAAGCATTAAGATGGCACCATATGAGGCGTTGTATGGTAGGAGGTGTCGCACACCTACTTGTTGGACGGAGTTGGGTGAGCGACGGATGTTAGGACCGGAATTGGTTGCAGAAACTGAGGATAAGGTGAAGAAGATCCAAGCTCGGTTGAAAGAAGCCTCGGATAGGCAAAAGTCTTATGCTGATCTCAAACGGAGGGACATAGAGTTTGCCGTAGGAGACGAAGTTTTTCTGAAGGTCTCGCCATGGAAGAAAGTGTTAAGATTTGGGAAAAAGGGCAAATTAAGCCCAAGGTTCATTGGACCGTTTAAGGTGCTGAGACGAGTGGGACCAGTAGCTTATCAGCTCGAGTTACCTGCAGAACTGAGTCAGATTCACGATGTGTTCCATGTCTCCATGCTTAGACGCTATCGTTCTGATCCATCACACGTCCTGGCGGTTGAGGAAGTTGAGGTGAGTCCAGATTTGACGATAGAAGAAGAACCTGTGCAGATCCTAGATCGGGATGTGAAAGTTTTACGTAGGAAGTCAGTTCCTTTAGTGAAGGTCCTATGGCGGAATCATGGCATGGAGGAAGCTACGTGGGAGCCCGAGGATGTGATGCGGCAGCAATACCCCCAACTCTTCTGACCCAGGTAATTTCGGGGACGAAATTTATTTTAAGGGGGGTAGAACTGTAACATCCTGCATTAGGGGCCTTATCATTAGCCTTATCATTAAATTAGGGCGAGTTTTGTCACAAAGAAACGACTGGTAGAGTGGTAAGGGTACTGATAGAAGGCTAGAAGGTGCGCTGGGCTCGGGTTCGAGTCGCGTGGAGGAAGTTTTATTTTTGGCGCTGAAGGAGTGATAGGCGAAGGAGGGTTTAAATAATAATTTTGGCAGGCTTGTGGCATATTGAATGCTCTAGCCGAGTGGCGTGGGGCATAGCAGGGAGTAGCAGTTCGCGGTCGCATGTTCGAGCTGCTGGAGCAGCGTTTGGCTTTTTATTTTTGGGTCAACGATCTGGGGAGACCTTAAAATTAAATGGTGGGGTAAATTGGCATGAAGGTCGGGCCGGAAGAAGTGGTTAGGGCGCTAAGGGGAACTCCCTAGGTCTTGCGTTCGAGTCACGAGAGTCACTCAGGGCATTTAAACTTTTTGGTTTTAAGCGCTTAACCTGAAAGAAGCCTCTGGGAAAGGATTAAAAGAAATTCACGACGAGTTTATGTCATGAAATTCCGATTGGCCGAGTGGCTGGGGGCGTGATACTGCTCCAGGTCTCGGGTTCGAAACCCCTGGGCAGCAATCAGGTATTTTGTTTTGGCCTCTGGCATTAAATGCGTGAGGGAGCCAGGGGAGGGAAGCTTAGAAGAATGTTCATGTCAGATTATGGCATGAAAGGAGCCACAGCCGAGTGGCCAAGGACGCTGCTGAGAAGGCTTTCCTCCAGGTCTCAGTTTCGAGACCAAGGAGCAGCACCTGGGGATACTTTTTTTTACCAGCATGCTGGCAGCCTGCATGGGGCGCACGCATGCTCAAAGCATGCTGCCCATGTTCCCTTGGTGTTGCACGGCCTTGGGGGGGGGGAAAGGGTAGTGTTATTATTATTATTATTATTAGTATTATTATTATTATTATTATTATTATTATTATTATTATTATTATTATTATTATTATTAGTGTATGGTGTAATATTTTATTAGAGCATGAGAGGAATTTGTTAGTTCCTATGTTGATGGGCAAGATTATTAAACCCTTTTATTATTTCTATGGTAATGGGAGAGATTAAACAATGTTTGAGTAAAAGTTGATGGAAGTTGTCTTGAGGGAGCATTAATGGCCGGCCAAGGTCTTTTGGAGGGGTAAATTTCGGTCAACTAGGGGACTAAAGGCTAACATTCTATTTGGGTCTTGAATAGGCAATATAGGAGAAAAAAATAGAAGAGTTAGTAAGGTGTTGCTAAGTAGGAAATGGGGGCCGATTATGAGACTCTCGTCTATGTGCATGTTCGACTCTAAGGCTTCTAGGAGGGAAGGGTGCCGAAAACTTGGTGTGCATTAAGGGAAGCCATCGGCAAGGGATTTCAACAACCCCTATTCGAAGGGTGGTAAGTATATTTCTTTATCATGAGATTTCTTCTCTTCCTATTTGGGTGCCGAAAGCTCAAGTTAAAGCGTTGGTAATGATTGACCGATTATCTGTGAGTATCATGATAGGTAACCCGTGAGTTTAGTCGACACCAAGAAGCTAGGGGGAGAGAAAGAGCTTCTCAAAAAGCTACTCTTCGAGTCAGGCGCGTAACCGAAAGGCCTAGCCGAACCTATTGGTAAATGAGCTTTCCCTCAACTTCGGTTTTGTTTCATCTTCCCTAGTGCATGTCGAAAATATGAGTTGAGGTCCTTGATAGAATCGGCCGAAGAAGTATGGGCCGTATTAATTGTAAATGTTTGCATGCGCAGCCAACCCCAAGAAGTGCATTGGATTTTGTTTCTCCTGAGGGCCTCAACGAGTCAAACAAAAACTCGGAATTTCGGTAAGCTTAGTAATAATTAAGAATTTCGGCCAAAGGCCATTCTTGGCATTCTTGAATGATAACCGAATTTTGTACTAATTTTAGGAAGCAAATCGGCCATGAAATCAAAAGTTCGGGTTTTTAATCACCTTGCTTTGCGTTGATAAAGGTTCGGCCTAGAGCCTCATTTTGATTATGTTACGACCAATAACTTTGGACTTATCAGTTATTAATAAGACCCCTAAAATATTAAACCGTGATGGCCAAATAATAGGGGCTATACGAGGACAAGTTCGGGACTTTTTAAATATCACGTAGATCCGGGATTTCTTGTAGACCTTCGATAAATTAGGTGTGTAAGCTCTTACACACTTTATTAGTATAAACTGTTGTTTGATAATATTATAACCTCTCATGTGGTTACTTTGCCTAGTGGGCATAAGCTTGGTATTCGGGTAAGTCCCCTACTACTCGATTTACGATATGTGTTGTATATATCATCATATGCGGAAAAAAAAATGCTATGTTATATACGATTGCATGATATATGGAATCATGATACTTGTGATATGACCATGATGATGGTGGGATTGATGAGAGGGAGTAATATTCGTGTCGACGGACACCAGTGTTTTGGTAACACATTGTGACTACGGTCACCAGAGGTTTGGTACCTCCAGAGGTTTGGCACCTCATAGCGTCTCGTCCCTGTGGCTTAGTACCACCGTGGGTTGGCCCCACATTTGAGATACGGGATCGACGCCAGTGATTTGGTATCACACGATGGGTTGGCCCCATCATTTGATTGTGACTTCGGGTCACCAGTGGTTTGGCACCACCAGTGGTTTGGTACCACATGTATTGACGGATATCGTGACTATAAGTCACCAGTGGTTTGGCACCACCAGTGGTTTGGTACCACACGGGGTAGAAAAGGAGCATGGATGGCTAGGTGGGGTTGCATAATTGCATGTCATACTAATATCTTGTGTATGAGTGTTATTTTCGGGTCGGGGATTTATACACTGAGTCTTGGTGACTCACCCCTTCCCATATCCTCTTGCAGGTGAGTAGAGCACGGATGCGGAGCCGAGGAAGAGCTCGAGGCGGCCATGTTGGTTTTGTGGACTTGAAATTTTATTTTGCCCCGTTTTAAGTTTAATTATTCACTACAATTCGATTGGGTTGTAATATGGCCGCTTATTATTTTGGATGGTTAGGTAGTTGTTTTTACTTTACTTTATAACTGATGAACTTACGGACGGTTATGCAAATCGGTTAAAAGTAACGTTTTCAAAAATAAGTACTCTACGAAATTTTCAAAATGTTACCATCGGGTAACGAAATTTTCTAAGCTATTGATCACTCTAATGTTTTAAAAAAATCTAATTGATCAAATGGTTGTAAAGGAATAAAGGATTTTTCAACTCTATCGGATTTACCAAATCAACCCACCTGAGTTTTAACGAATACCGTTTTATGTCCTTAACAAATTTTAAAATTTCCACTATTAACCCAAACCTTTCAAAATTCCTTATCCCGTGACATACCAGATCCGGTCAAGGCTCGTGGGCCGGGTTTGGGGTGTTACATATTGCATATGCATTGGGTTGGGATTTTGTGGTTGACGGAAGAGTCTTGTGGAATACCGGCGGCACATTAAGTCCGCATTACTCGTAGTCAATGCACTGCACCTGGAGTACCAAGGGGATTGGCAATTTTATCGCATATTATATGTTATTGGCGATTGTATCACACTATTTGATATCTGTCATATTTTCTGCATTATTGATTATTCAGTGGTTTTACCACATCGAGCTATGCTCATAATGTTTTGGAGTTTGGCAGACGGGTTCTGGGGAACTCGTGGTGTGTAGTGGATGGTATGGGTTGGAACCTTTTTGCATTGCATCATGTGCACGACATATTCGAGTGTTATTTATTAATGCTACGCATTATATTTTTTTGTATTAAATGGTATCGAAATTAATGATTGTTACTCGAATGAATGATGACCTATGCTCATACACTGTTTGACATCAATTTGATAATGGCTATGTAATGACATGAAATTCCTATGATGGTTCTGTTTTATTCTGTTAATGCTAATATGTTTCACTGTATTTGATGTTTTTGCTCGTTTAAATAATTATTCGACTCACATTGAGCTTTTTATAAGCTCACCCCCAATAGTGTTTAACTTTTCAGGTAAACCTTAAAATTAGGACTGGACTCGATATTTGGAGAATCAACTTGGACATCAGATTATTTTTATTTTAATTAAGTATTATTAAGTCTTTATTGGTTTTGGCTTGTAATTTTTAATTATTTCAGGTCTGTGGCTTGGTAACTTTTCTTTTGGGGATTTTTGCATGCCTGGATTACTCAAGCATAATAACCAGATAATGCATGATATTGGGCTTAAGTAAAATTTGATATTGTTTCCTAGTTTCCACTACATTGCAAAGGAATTGTTTTTGAAAAATAAATCGATAAGGCAACTAATTTTCCAAAATGATTTGAAAAATGGTTTTTCTGCTGTATTAGTTCAACTTCGATTTTTTTTTTTAAAGAAGAGCAACAAGCAAACGGTTTTTCTAAAACAACACTACCAACAATAAAATGAATCCTAAGCATACACGACCTAATGAGTGAATGCTTTTAAGCTAACTCAAAGTACAACTATGATTTTCTTTAAAATGAGTTTATTTAAAGTATTAAAAAGTAACGTAAGTTAGCTTAGCCATTTCGGTGGCTAATGTAGCCTTCTCAATCTATACGTCTAGGCCGGGTTTGGGAAGTTACACCCCCGAAAGGATTAGTCTTCATGGATTGTAAAAAGGACATGGAGAAAACCTTGGTTATACCAAAATAAAATCTATAGTATAATTATGATTATGATTATAATTATTTTATTAATAATGTTTTTATTATCAATGTAATAGTTTCTATCACTTAATTAGATTTTGAATTCTTATCAAATTACATTAATTATCACTTAATTAGTGTTACAGTTGTATACCAATTAAAACTAATATTTAGCAAAATAAAAATATATGCATTAACTAGAAATTTTCTTTTAAAATAACATCTAAAGAAGTACTAGAAAAAATATATCATATTTTAGCATTATTTAATAAGTTTTGTTTTCATCACAAAAAAAAGTATGATTTTCATTATTATTTGAGACTTTTAGTTATTATTATTGATATTAAATAGTTTTACTATTATTTGATTTTAATAATATTTACATAATTGTGGATATTGTTTACCTTTGTGTTTTGAAATATTATGTCAAAGACAATGAAATATTAAAATAATGGTTCTTTGTAGGTGAAATTTTGACTCATATTCAAAAGACAAGTTATTTTATCTAATTAATTAACATTTTACTATCAGTTGCTCCCACTTTTTATTTTCATTACTTTTAATATGTTATTTTATTTTCTAAATTATTTTTCAAAATTAATATTTTATTATAAATTAGAAAAATTCTCATTAATTGAAATATATATATTTTAAAATTATAAAATATTTTATTTAATAAATTTTAAAAAATAAACTAGGAACTAATTAAAACTTAAAAGAGATTAGATGTGGAAATTTTAAATGTGATTTAGAAGATAATATCTCCATATAGATTTTGTTGCAATAAAAGTTAGAAAAACTTCATTCATAGTATGACGGGAAAGAATTGTATGAAACAGTGATGTCATGTCATATGTATATATTTTTCCAATAGTTTAATGCCACATTAGCATTTTCATCCCGAAAAAAATTAAATCCAAATGAAAATGCTGAAGTTTAGGATGAAACTGCTGATATGACATTAAACTATTAGAAAAAGGGATACAGATAACGTGGCATCACTGTTTTATATAATCCTTTCCCCTCATGTTGTGGGTTAAAGAAAAATTAATATTAAAATTATATTTATAAAAGAAATATTCAAGAATTGAATCATAAGTAGAGTGATAAAATATTCAAATAAATCTTTTTTAAGCACAATATCAATATTTAGACTATTACAATGGTAAAATTCAATATAAAATTTAATAAATTAGGATATTCATGTCAGATCATTAATAATAAAAACTAGATGGAAAAGTGTATTTAAATCCATTAATATATTGAAATATTTGATTCTTGATTTTGATCTTCCAAAGTAACACATAAATATTTTAGAGAATGTAACTCTCTCTTTTTTTAGTGTATGATGTAAGAAAAGGTATGTATGTGTAATTTGGAGACCATAACCCTAATATATAACTTCTGCACTAGCTAAACATCAATTAGCAATTAATTACTAGAATATCTACAAATCTTTGACTCATATTTGTATGGTTGTTGAAACCTACAAAAATAAAAAATATACTAAAAAAATATAAATTAGTAGACAACAGTGAGTAATGTCATATCCATAAAAATCGATGATAATTTTATTTCTTAAAAAAATAAAAAAATAAAGATGAAGGGAGAATTTTTCTTAAAAGAAAACTAAAACTAAAATTAAAACTATGTAAGAAGATATCATAAATAAAATACAAGAAAATTAATGAGATGAAGCTCTAGCCAAAGGTAAAATCTCTGTTTGATTCACGAGTTTGATCATTAATGCAAAGATAATTTTCAGTGTTCTTTAATAAATTGGTTATAGTTACTGACAACCGCCTAGCAACCAATTTGTTCTTACCTTCTCGATAATCTAGATGGCCATCATTAATTTTTTCCCTTTATCGATAAACAACCTTATAAAGTTATAACGAATGCTTAAGGTTTAATCTATCTATAGCATTAAGCACAATAGAGACTTAATTCTAACCAACGAACACACAATCAAAGCATATTTAAGTTAGATCACATATCCACATAACAA
Organism: Gossypium australe; assembly: GCA_005393395.2. NCBI lineage: Eukaryota > Viridiplantae > Streptophyta > Magnoliopsida > Malvales > Malvaceae > Gossypium > Gossypium australe. The sequence continues at coordinate 74,300,065 of CM016623.1, read as the reverse complement.
TGAATTGCATACTATAACATACACAACCACGTTATTCATCACAAATATTAGAACCAATCAAACAATTAAATTTCTAATTGACAAGACAAATATTTTAAGTTTGGAACACCCTACACCCGGCCTGGACGTCATGGTCGGATTATGGAGGTTACAATGCTTTAGCAAAAAGAGACAAATGCTTGATTTGAAGAATAAACCAATTTCGGCGGAAGAAAACTTCTATCAATTCACCTTTTTATTTAAAAGAAAATATAGACTCTTGAAAATTCAAACTTATTTGCGTTTCAAAATCGAATCTGAATTTACTTATAACATTCTCATACAAAAAACATTTTAGTAAAATCTTGTAGTTAAGTTTGCAGCGGAAATGTAACAGTCCATTTATCAATGGTGTCAGAAATAGTGTCTTTGGGGTCACAAATTTGACAAGTTTGTAAATGTTATTGTTTAATATTTACGAGTCAAATATGGTATTAAAATAAATTTTGAATTGACATTTTATACTTTTTGAATGAATAATTAGGTTTAAATGGTATGACCCTAAAGTCAAGTAATTTTAGAAAATGAGGTATCGGGACCTCGTTTTTATAAACTGAGTCGTAAATATTTTATTAGATATTTACAGTGTGTTATTAAGGTCATATTAAAATTTGACTAAGAAATTTCAATGTTTGATAGTTAAGTAATTAAAAAAGACTAAATTGTAAAGGAAGCAAAAGTCAATCGCTATTAACTTAATTGTACTAAATTGCTAAATAACCATGATTTAAGGGTTTTAGAAGGTAAATATGTCTTTGTAACAGCTCGATTTTGGGCCTAGTCCGAACAGTGGTTTTGGGACCACAAATTTGACGCAGCAAAGTTCATTTTTATTATATTTTTATGGTCTACAATTTCACGGAATGATTTCGTGAAAATTTCGTTCGAAAATTTTGACGTTTGGGCACTCAATTTAGCCAAAACGAATAAATTGTAAAAGTACAAAAGTTGAGTTCTACATGTTAGGGGTGTCTAATTGATATGAAATTTTAAATTGAAGGACCTTAGATGGTAATTAGGCCATTTTAGTTTAATTTGGACAAAAATAGACATGAGGTAAGAGAATTTTAGTGTTTTGAGAAAAGGGCATTTTGGTCATTTGGTAAATAAAAGAATAAAAAGGAAAAATAAAGCCAAAATTTGCTTATCTTTCTTCAACCTTGGCCGAAACTTGGGAGAACACCATAGCTAGGGTTTTTTCATCTTTCAAGCTTGGTTGTAAGTACATCCTAGCCCCGTTTTTAATGCTCTTTATGTTTTTGAAGTCGTTATCATCCGATCTATTTATTTCTACCATTAATTTAAGGAATAATCAAGGTCTAGGGTTTGACTTATGTTATAAATTTGTGTATTTTGATGTCTAATGGTAGAAAATAAAGGTTTGGTGTTAGATAAACAACTTTTACTAAGTGATTTTTTGATGAAATTGCTTAAAAGGACCTATTTGTAAAAAGATTATAAAATGTGTGTAAAAGTGTGATTAAATGAAAAATTTGGACTGTTATAAGTATAAAAGAGGATCGGCTAGGCTTGGGAATTGAAGAAATTGAATAGAATTCATTTTTCGAGCTAGTGGCAAAAATATAAATATGTCAAAGTTTAGGGGCAAAAATGTAGTTTTCCATAATGGGATTTTTGGACTGAATTGAATAATGTGAATAATAAATGAGTTAAATTTGATATTATAGATCAAGAGAAACAAGGTTCGGATCTAGATCGGGGGAAAATAAAGTTTTTGACGATTAGGTCCCATTCCTACTATTTTTGTACCGAGGTAAGTTCGAATGTAAATAATGCATTGTTATTTACACTTTAATTGCTTTATTATTATATGAATTTTGATTTACTCTTGAATGAAATCGAAAATGTTCGACAAACGAGAAATCGTGGTTGAACCTTAGGAATAGGTAGGATACAAATGTCATGACATTAGGGTTATTTAAGATTACGTGTAAGACCATATCTGGGATATGACATAGATATGAGATTTTTTGCAAGACCATAGCTGGTCTACTGGCTTTGATATAAGATCCCATGTAAGACCATATATGGGATATGGCATTGGTATGGTACTATGTGTGTGAGATTTCTCGAGTATCCTGTAGTATTCCAAGTGGTTCAATGGGAAACATAACAGAAATGTTAACTTTGCGGAAGACCATGGTATGTTGCTAATTGGTACAGGTATGTACGTAGAACTTATACTTAATGAGCTCGATATCTGAAGAATCTCTCGGTAAGGTTATGATTGTGCAAGATATGATATTATGGTTTCTAATAATATCCATGCCAAGTTGGACTATGAGATTTATAATGACATCTATGTTAATTCATTTCATGTTAGTTGCATGATAAATGTGTGTTTATGATGCTTATTATTTGCATTGGAACTTACTAAGCTTTAAAGCTTATTCCTTTTTCTTTTCCTTTGTCCTATTGTGTCACCAAGCCAGCTCGGGGATCGGAGACTGTCAGAGATCCATTCACACTATCAAATTATCATTTTGGGTACTTATGATTACAATATTTTGAGTTATGGCATGTATAGGGACTTGGTCTTTTTGTTATATGCCATAATTGATTTGGCCATATGTGTTGGCTTCAATAGTTGATAAATTCATTTTGTAAATGGCCATTTGATATTGGCAAATATTGGTTAAGTATATATATATATATATACATATGATGATATTTTCATGAATGTGGGAAATTGCATGGTTTGAGATGCTAAGTATGTAATGTTTGTATGTGATCAATGATAGCATGTAAATGATATGTGGATGCCTTGTGTATGGCTGATTGGGTTGAAAGTATATGCTTGGATTGGTGCTATGTTTTGTTGTGTAGGTTGGTGCATGGAAGAGTGGCAAAAAGGCTTGGTAAATAGCCTTATATTTGTCCACACGGGTAGACACACGGGCATGTGTCTAGGCCGTGTGCGACATACGTTCTACCCCACGGGCATGTGTTTCAGCCGTGTGTCCCCTGCACCTTAATTGTTGCAAAATATAATGCTCAGTAATGAGCACACGGGAAGAGACACGGGCGTGTGTTTCAGCTGTGTGGACGGCAAGGCCTCTTACATGGGCGTGTGCCCTGGCCGTGTGAAGTCTGTACCTATTTTATGAAAAATTATGAAAATTTAATCGATCACACGACCTAAGCACATGAGCGTGTGACTTGACTGTGTGACCTCAATTTGATGATGATGTCATAAACAGAAAGCTCCCTAAATTGAACACGGCCTTAAGCACAGGCGTGTCTTAGGGTTACACGGGCATGTGACCTGTAACATCCCGAAATTGGGCCTAGTAGGATTGGGCCGATTGGGCTTGGGCTTAGGAGTGTTTAAAATCTTCAAGAATATGAGAATGGTGTTTTTGCAAATTGGATTTTTTTAGTGGATTTGGAAGGTTACGAGGTTTCTATGAATTCTCGGGATTAATTGGGTTTTAGGAAAAATTTGAGTATCATCTTGTTACTTGTGTTAGCTCGGGTATGATTTTATTGTGTGCTTAGTATAGTTTTGTGAAGGCTTGGAATTATTAGCTAAGCTAGAATAATTTTTAGTATTGAAAATTTAGTGAAGTGGATTAAGAGATCCTGACACTTAAGTTAATTTAAGTGTTAAAATCTAGCACATGAGGAGTTAGTGGCAAGGTGGTTAAGATGCATGAAGGGTTGCTTGAGGGAAGAGGTTCGAGTAGCATGGGTTGCATTTGGAAGACTTTATTTTTATGTATCCTAACATTAAGTGTCGGCCAAGCTCTAAGTATGGTAGGTTGGACTTTCAATTTTTATGGCAAGTTGAATATTAGTTTAGGAAAGCTTGTATTTTGGGATAAGAATCTTAAGATTTATGGAAGGATGGGGGGACGAAGGGCTGTGTCGGGAGTCCGAGACTTTCCACCGGGATGTGGACCCTCTGCCGGTGAAAATCGATTATTTGAAGTCGTACGTACCCCTGAGCCATTGTTTGTTCGTGGTTCTTCATCGGGTTATGAACCATCAACCGGAGAGAAATCGCATATAGTTGTTGTTCGAGATTCCGAGGGTATCGACGAGCGGGAAAGTTTAGTTATCACTATTATCAGGCGTGTATCTTACACACTTTATAACTCGGTAATATATATACATAAATATACTAATCATTTTATTAAAGCCGAAAACTGTGAGATCTTGATATGATACTTTGATGGTTATGAGCAAGGATTCGGGTAAGTCCGTTTCGATATGATGTTGATATATGTTGTTTAATATCATGATCTACGATATATTTGTTATATGTTCATATTAGAGCATGATGGCATGATTTGCATAATAATTGCATGGTTATGGGTGATATGAGAGGAGGGGGAAGGATTTGATATCCGTATCTTTGGGACACCAGAGGTTTGGCACCTCCAGTGGTTTGGTACCACAGATTATTTTGTGTCTTTGGGACACCAGAGATTTGGCACCTCATAGCGACTTGTCCCAGTGGCTTAGCACCACAGTGGGTTGGCCCCACAGTTGATATATCGGGATGTCGCCAGTGATTTGGTATCACACGTGGGTTGGCCCTACACTTGGATCGTTGATATTTCGTGTCTTTGGGACACCAGAGGTTTGGCACCTCATAGCGACTCGTCCCAGTGGCTTAGCACCACCGTGGGTTGGCCCCACATTTGATGTATTGGGATCGTCGCCAGTGATTTGGTATCACACGTGGGTTGGCCCCACAACTTGATTATTCGTGACTTTGGGTCACCAGTGGTTTGGCACCACATTATTGGATATCGTGACTTTGGGTCACCAGTGGTTTGGCACCACCAGTGGTTTGGTACCACACGGGGTAGAAAAGGAGTTATGGATGGCTAGGTTGGGTGCATTATATATATATATATATTGCTTGGTTATGAATTGTGTAAGAATGTTGCATTAACCGGGGGAAGGATTTATGCACTGAGTCTTGGTGACTCACCTTCTCCCTTATCTTTTCAGGTGATTCGTAAAATGCGGATGAGGAGTTGGATGAACTCGAGGAGGCCATGCAATAAAAAAGTTCGGTTTTATAAGAACTTCGATTTGGGTACTTTATTTTATCTTTATTTGGACTTGTAATAAGGCCTTTTTAATTATGTTTTTGGATTATTTGTATGTTTTGGACTTGTTTAAAATATGACTTATAAATTACATGGTTGATATAATAAAATGAGCATAATGTTTTCTAAATTACAAAAACACAATGGTTTTCAAAATGTTATTATCAGATAATACGAATCAATTGGTAAAAATGACAATTCAAAAGAGTTTTTTCACTAAAATTTAATCGTTAACTCGTTTTTCTTCAAAATGTTTTCCTCTGTGGCATACCAAATTCGGTCGTGGCGTGTTGACCGGGTTTGGGGTGTTACAAGTTGGTATCAGAGCCAGGTTCAAAGGCTCGGCTGTGGACCCAAGGCCCAAAATGTTTTAAAGAATGGACTTTAAAATGTTTTTGTTTGAAATTATATGATTTGAAAGGCATGGCACCGAGTCTCCGGCACCAATCCCCCCAGGTAAGTATCTCAAACTGTTGCTTTTGATGATATGATTATGATGATGATGGCATGACTGAATAGTAGTAGGAACTACTCTAGAGACCCAAAACTCTAGGTTGGATGTACTCGCGAAAACAAAACTCTTTAATAAGAATTATTCATAAAACTGTGTTTTAAAGATAGTGGAGTGATGACTAAGCATAAAACTTTTAAATTAGATAAGTCGAGACGTTAGACATGAGCACTCGAGATCGTGGTCGTCATGGATATGGTAAAAACCGAGGTGCTAGGGCTAGATCTTCGACACTGAGGCATATTTTCGAAAAGGAGGCGTTAGCATCGCTAGTGGCTGAGACAGGGTCTCATGATCGAGTTGGGATTGATGAGCTAACTCAGATAGTTAAGGAAGTTTTGGAGGAGGTTAAAGGAATCGGTGAAGCACTTCGAGTTGGGTCTGTGGTCTGTAAGAAGAAAAGAGATCACGGTTCTCTAGGGTCGCAATCTCGTTCTGTAAAACATGTCAAGGCACGACCAAACTATCCAGTTTGTGATTTTTGTAAGAGGTGTCATCCGGGAGAATGCTGGAGGAGGTTAGGAGTATGCTTGAGATGCGGGTCTAAGGAGCATAAGGCTCGGGATTGTTTCCTCACTCTCAAGTCAAGTATGTTTTGGTTGGAAGTGATGATTGAATGTAAGAAAATTTTCGGTATAAGTGGTAGATAACGGTTTGCTGTTGTGGTTAGATGTTTGGTTGTGAGAAAAAGGATTAAAGTTTATGTTAAAAAGTACATTGTTTTTTTTTTAGAATCAGAGTGCGCAGCGTGAGCGTATTGTTGTAAGTTGGGATGTACGACTGTCAATTGGTTGGAAATTTCGAGGACGAAATTTCTTTAAGGAGGGTAGAACTGTAACATCCCAAAATTGGCCTAGTAGGATTGGGCCGATTGGGCTTGGGCTTAGGAGTGTTTAAAATCTTCAAGAATATGAGAATGGTGTTTTTGCAAATTGGATTTTTTTAGTGGATTTGGAAGGTTACGAGGTTTCTATGAATTCTCGGGATTAATTGGGTTTTAGGAAAAATTTGAGTATCATCTTGTTACTTGTGTTAGCTCGGGTATGATTTTATTGTGTGCTTAGTATAGTTTTGTGAAGGCTTGGAATTATTAGCTAAGCTAGAATAATTTTTAGTATTGAAAATTTAGTGAAGTGGATTAGGAGATCCTGACACTTAAGTTAATTTAAGTGTTAAAATCTAGCACATGAGGAGTTAGTGGCAAGGTGGTTAAGATGCATGAAGGGTTGCTTGAGGGAAGAGGTTCGAGTAGCATGGGTTGCATTTGGAAGACTTTATTTTTATGTATCCTAACATTAAGTGTCGGCCAAGCTCTAAGTATGGTAGGTTGGACTTTCAATTTTTATGGCAAGTTGAATATTAGTTTAGGAAAGCTTGTATTTTGGGATAAGAATCTTAAGATTTATGGAAGGATGGGGGGACGAAAGGCTGTGTCGGGAGTCCGAGACTTTCCACCGGGATGTGGACCCTCTGCCGGCAAAAATCGATTATTTGAAGTCGTACGTACCCCCGAGCCATTGTTTGTTCGTGGTTCTTCATCGGGTTATGAACCATCAACCGAAGAGAAATCGCATATAGTTGTTGTTCGAGATTCCGAGGGTATCGACGAGCGGGAAAGTTTAGTTATCACTATTATCAGGTGTGTATCTTACACACTTTATAACTCGGTAATATATATAAAATATACTAATCATGTTATTAAAGCCGAAAACTGTGAGATCTTGATATGATACTTTGATGGTTATGAGCAAGGATTCAGGTAAGTCCGTTTCGATATGATGTTGATATATGTTGTTTAATATCATGATCTATGATATATTCGTTATATGTTCATATTAGAGCATGATGGCATGATTTGCATAATAATTGCATGGTTATGGGTGATATGAGAGGAGGGGGAAGGATTTGATATCCGTGTCTTTGGGACACTAGAGGTTTGGCACCTCCAGTGGTTTGGTACCACAGATTATTTTGTGTCTTTGGGACACCAGAGGTTTGGCACTCATAGCGACTTGTCCCAGTGGCTTAGCACCACAGTGGGTTGGCCCCACAGTTGATATATCGGTATCGTCGCCAGTGATTTGGTATCACACGTGGGTTGGCCCCATACTTGGATCGTTGATATTTCGTGTCTTTGGGACACCAGAAGTTTGGCACCTCATAGCGACTCGTCCCAGTGGCTTAGCACCACCGTGGGTTGGCCCCACATTTGATGTATTGGGATCGTCGCCAGTGATTTAGTATCACACGTGGGTTGGCCCCACAACTTGATTATTCGTGACTTTGGGTCACCAGTGGTTTGGCACCACATTATTGGATATCGTGACTTTGGATCACCAGTGGTTTGGCACCACCGGTGGTTTGGTACCACACGGGGTAGAAAAGGAGTTATTATGGATGGCTAGGTTGGGTGCATTATATATATATATATATATATATTGCTTGGTTATGAATTGTGTAAGAATGTTGCATTAACCGGGGGAAGGATTTATGCACTGAGTCTTGGTGACTCACCTTCTCCCTTATCTTTTCAGGTGATTCGTAAAATGCGGATGAGGAGTCGGATGAACTCGAGGAGGCCATGCAATAAAAAAATTCGGTTTTATAAGAACTTCGATTTGGGTACTTTATTTTATCTTTATTTGGACTTGTAATAAGGCCTTTTTAATTATGTTTTTGGATTATTTGTATGTTTTGAACTTGTTTAAAATATGACTTATAAATTACATGGTTGATATAATAAAATGAGCACAATGTTTTCTAAATTACAAAAACACAATGGTTTTCAAAATGTTATTATCAGATAATACGGATCAATTGGTAAAAATGACAATTCAAACGTTTTCGATAACTCATACTATTTTCCAAAACTCAAGTTTCCAAATTTCTATTAGAAATGGTTTTCAAACTAATCGCTTGGGTTTCCTTTAAAATTATAATTAGTTTTCTAATCTATGGATTTGCAACTAAATTCTAAAGATTTATTTACGGAATTTCAAATTAAATTATCAGTTTTTAAGTTATTATACACCTGATTTCTACAAGCCTAAATCAACAAAGAGTTTTTCACTAAAATTTAATCGTTAACTCGTTTTTTTCAAAATGTTTTCCTCTGTGGCATACCAAATTCGGTCGTGGCGTGTTGACCGGGTTTGGGGTGTTACATGACCGCTTTTTCATGAAAAATTTTCTATGTTTTCCAAAAGTTTCCAAAGTTCTCAGTCTAGTCCTAAACCACTTCCGATGCATGTTTTGGGCCGCGTAGGCTCGTTTTAGGGAAGATATGAATGTTTTTGAAAAGTTTTAAATTTGTGTGGAAATTCATGTCTTGGTTTGAATGTTTGCTTGTGAATAAGTCTGGTAATGCCTCGTACCCTATCTCGACGTCAGATACGGGTAAAGGGTGTTATATTTAGTGGTATCAGAGCTACAATTTAGTCGATTCTCAGACTAATGTAGCATGTGCAGTAGTCTAGCTATACATGCCATAAATGAACTGTGAGAGTATGATGGCTCTTGAAAACTTTAAATTGTGTTTTCATATAGTAATGGATCCCAATCGAGCTGAGGCTGATGAAGTTGAAAGAAATGTGCCGGCTCCCGCTCAAGGGGCAGTGCAGTCTAATAGTAGACCTCCTACAGCTAGTCAGGGAGAAGGAGGCAGGGAAACCTTTCTCCATATGATGAATGAGTGGTATATGGAGTTTGTTCTAACAAATCTGAATGGTCAACCTCCTCCACCCCCATCCATTCCTCAACCAGTTCCCGTAGCCCCACAAGGTGTGGACTTTGTAAGAATGAATAAGCCCCCAGTTGATAAGATCCGAAAGCATAGGGCTGAAGATTTTAGAGATAATGTGGATGAAGATCTCGAGAGAGCCGAGTTTTGGCTCGAAAACTCCATCAGGGTATTCGATGAGTTGTCCTGCAAACCGAATGAGTGTTTAAAGTGTGCTATCTCACTTCTGAGAGATTCTATATACCACTAGTGGAATACACTGGTATCGGTGGTACCGAGTGAAAGGGTTACATGGGAATCCTTTCAAGAGGAGTTCCAGAAGAAATATATTAGTCAGCGGTTCATCGGTCAGAAACGTAAGGAATTTCTTGAGCTGAAGCAAGGCCGTATATCAGTTACCGAATATGAACAAAAATTTGTCAAACTTAGTAAATATGCTCGGGAGTGTGTTTCTATCGAGGCTATTATGTGCAAGAGATTCGATGATGGGTTGAATAAGGACATTCATGTGTTAGTTTAGATTTTAGAGTTGAAAGAATTTGTGGTATTAGTTGAACATGCTTGTAAGGCTGAAGAGTTGAACAAAGAGAAGAGAAAAGCTAATCTCGAAGCTAGAGATTCAAAGAAAAGACAAATGAGTAAGTCGTTTCCATCTCAGTCCAAGAAGTCTAAATAAACGTATTCCCGTTCGAATTTTTCAGCGGAGTATTCACGCAGAGATCGTGAGAAGCAACATTCGAGTTTTAAATCTCAAGCCACCTCAATGGCGAGTGAGGGCAATGTAAAGTCTAACAGACCTGAATGTCAACAATGTGGAAGAAGACATCCCGGTGAGTGTAGGATGAATGACTGGGCTTGTTTCAAGTGTGGCTCACAAGAGCACTTTATCCGAGATTGTCTTAAAATGGCTGAGAAGGAAAAATTTTAGAGTGTGAGGCCGAGTAATACTGCTAATAGAGGAAGGCCACCTAGAAATACTGAAAATGGAGCTAGTAGTAAAGGTGTGACGAAAGATACAACTGTGAGATCCGAAGCTCGAGCACCTGCTAGAGCTTATGCCATCCGTGCTCGCGAGAAAGCGACATCTCCCGATGTTATCACTGGTACTTTTTATCTCTATAATACTAATGTAGTTGCATTGATCGATTCTAGATAGACGCATTCTTATGTATGTGTGAAATTGGTAGCTAGTAAGAGCTTGTCTGTTGAGTTTACTGAGTTTGTGATTAGAGTGTCAAACCCCTTAGGCAAACATGTATTAGTTGATAAAGTTTGCAAGAATTGTCCCTTGATGATTCGAGGTCACTATTTTCTGGCTAATTTAATGCTGTTGCCATTTGATGAATTTAATGTTATTTTAGGTATGGATTGGTTAACATTGCATGATGCCGTAGTGAACTGTAACAGAAAGATTATTGAACTGAAATGTGAAAATGGTGAAATTCATTGGATTGATTCAGATGAGTCAAGTGAGTTACCTGTTATGATTTCTTCGATGACTGCCCAAAGATATGTAAGAAAAGGTTGTGAAGTTTACCTTGCTTATGTGTTGAATACAAAAGAATCTGAATTGAAAGTTGACTTAGTGCCGATAGTTTGTGAATATCAGGATGTGTTCCCGGAAGAGTTACCTAGGTTACCTCCAATTAGAGAAATTGAGTTTGGTATTGATATAGTCCTGGGGACCTCGCCAATATCTATTGCTCCATATAGAATGGCTCCGACTGAATTGAAAGAATTGAAAGCTCAGTTACAAGAGTTGACAGATAAGGGTTTTGCGAGACCGAGTTATTCTCCCTAGGGTGCTCCAGTATCGTTTGTAAAGAAGAAATACGGATCCATGAGACTTTGTATCGATTATCGATAGCTCAACAAGGTGACTATAAAGAACAAGTATCCGTTGCTGAGAATAGATGACTTGTTTGATCAGTTGAAAAGAGCAACGATATTCTTGAAGATTGATTTGAGATCTGACTACTACCAGTTGAGAGTTAAAGAGTTAGATGTGCCGAAAACCGCTTTCAGAACAAGGTACGGGCACTATGAATTTCTTGTTATGCCTTTTGGGTTAACGAATGCTCCTGTAGTTTTTATGGACCTAATGAATCGAATCTTTAGACCGCATTTGGATAAGTTTGTGGTTGTGTTTATTGATGATATTTTGATTTATTCTCATGATAAGTCCAAGCATGCCGAACACTTGAGAACTATTTTGCAGACTTTGAGAAATAAGAAGTTGTATGCTAAGTTCAGTAAAAGTGAGTTTTGGCTCCGAGAAGTCAGATTTTTAGGACATATTGTCTCAGGTGATGGTATTCGGGTTGATCCAAGTAAGATTTCGGCAATTGTTGATTGGAAACCACCAAGGAATGTATCTGAAGTTAGAAGCTTTTTAGGCTTAGCTAGCTATTACTGACGTTTTGTCAAAGGATTTTCAATGATTACTACTCAAATGACCAAGTTGTTGCAAAAAAATGTTAAATTTGAATGGTCCGAAATATGTCAGGAAAGTTTTGAGAAATTGAAGACATCATTGACTAAGGCACCGGTTTTAGTACAACCTGAACCAGGAAAAGAATTCATAATTTATAGTGACGCGTCAGTGAATGGATTGGGATGTGTGTTGATGCAAGAGGGAAAGTGATAGTCTATGCCTCGAGACAATTGAAGCCACATGAGAAGAATTACCTGACGCATAATTTGAAATTAGCCTCTATTGTGTTTGCTCTAAAAATTTGGAGACATCATTTGTACGGTGAGTAATGCCATGTTTTTACTGATCACAAGAGTTTGAAGTATTTGATGACTCAGAAAGATTTAAATTTGCAACAATGAAGATGGCTTGAGTTACTGAAAGACTATGAGTTGGTGATTGATTATCAGCTGGGTAAGGCGAATGTAGTTGTAGATGCCCTGAGTAGGAAATCCTTGTTTGCCTTGAAAGCAATGAATATGAGGTTGACTTGGTCCGGTAATGGTTTGATCCTAGCTGAGTTGAGAGCTAGGCTGTTATTTCTTCAATGGATTTGTGAAGCTCAGAAATGTGACAATGATTTGCAAGCTAAGAGAGCTCAGTGTGAATCGGGCAGTGATTCAGATTTTCATATCAAATCCAATGACTGTTTGATGTTTCGAATGGGATTTGTGTGCCGAAAAATGATGAGATTATTCTGAAAATTCTTCATGAGGCACATAATGGTTATTTATCTGTGCATTCGGGTAGTACCAAAATGTATAATGATTTGAAGAAATTGTATTGGTGGTCTGGTATGAAACAAGATATTTTAGAGTTTGTCCTGAAATGTTTGATTTGTCAACAAGTAAAAGTCGAAGACCAAGTACCTTCGGGTTTACTTCATCCAGTGATGGTACCCAAATGGAAATGAGACAGAATTACGATGGATTTCGTAACTGGATTACCTCTGACTCTAAAAAAGAAAGATGCCGCTTAGGTCGTTGTTGATAGATTGACGAAATCGACTCATTTTATTCTGGTACGTACTGACTATTCACTTGATAAGCTAGCCGAATTGTACATTGCTGAGATTGCTAGATTACAAGGAGTGCCTATTTCTATTATTTCAGATAGAGATACGAGTTTTACGTCGAGAGTTTGGAAAAAGTTATAAGAAGCTTTGGGTACGAAGTTGAACTTTAGTACCGCTTTTCATCCGCAAACTGACCATCAATCTGAAAGAGTAATACAGATTCTCGAAGATATGCTTCGATGTTGTGTTTTAGAGTTCGAAGGTAGCTGGGAGAATGTAACACCCCAAACCCGGCCCACAAGCCTTGACCGGATCTGGTATGTCACGGAGTAAAAAGGAGTTTGAAATGTTTGGACTAATAGTAGAAGTTCAAGAATTTGTTATGGGTATAAACGGTATTTGCTAAAACTCAAGTGGGTTGATTCGATAAATACGATTGAGTTGAAAATCCTTTCTTCCTTTAAAACCTTTTGATCATTTAAATTTTTAGAACATTAGAGTGATCGATAACTTAGAAAATTTTGTTACCCGATGGTAACTTTTTTTTCCTTTTTTTTTTCTTTTGAAAACGCATACGAGTACTTATTTTGAAAACGTTACCTTTAACCGATTTGCTTAACAGTTCATAAGTTCATCAGTTATATAATAAAGTAAAAACAACTACCTAAACATCCAAGATAATAAGCGGCCATATTACAACCCAATCGAATTTTTGTCAATAATAAACTTAAAGCGGGGCAAGATAAAATTTCAAGTCCACAAAACAAACATGGCCGCCTCGAGTTCTCCCCGGCTCCGTCTCCGCGATCTACTCACCTGCAAGATGATATGGGAAGGGGTGAGTCACCAAGACTCAGTGTGTAAATCCCCAACCTGGAAATACAACTCATACACAAGATATTAGTAGGTCATGCAATTATGCAACCCAACCTAGCCATCCATGCTCCTTTTTCTACCCCGTGTGGTACCAAACCACTGGTGGTGCCAAACCACTGGTGACTTAAAGTCACGATACCCGTCAATACGTGTGGCGCCAAACCACTGGTGGTGCCAAACCACTGGTGACCCGAAGTCACAATCAAATGATGGGGCCAACCCATCGTGTGATACCAAATCACTGGCGTCGATCCCGTATCTCAAATGTGGGGCCAACCCACGGTGGAATTAATCCACAGGGACGAGACGCTATGAGGTGCCAAACCTCTGGAGGTGCCAAACCTCTGGTGACCGTAGTCATGAAATGTGGTACCAAACCACTGGTGTCCGTCGACACGATTTTTTACTCCCTCTCATCAATCCCCACCATCATCATGCTCACATAACAAGTATCATGATCCCATATATCATGCATTTGTATATAGCATAGCATTTAACAGCATATGATGGCATACACAACATATATCGTAGATCGAGTAATAGGGGACTTACCCGAGAACCAAGCTTATGCCCCCAAGGCAAAATTTCTAAATGAGAGGTCATAATATAAAAGTCCCGAACTTGTCCTCGTATAGCTCCTATATTCGGCCATTATAAGTTATTATTAAAGAGTCTCATTTGATTAACTAACAAATCCAAAGTTATTGGTCATAACATAACCAAAATAGGGCTCTAGGCCGAACCTTTATCAACACGAACCAACGTGATCGAAAACTCGAAACTTCTGATTTCTTGGCCGATTTGCCTTTGGTCAATTTACTCCTATACCCAAAGTGCACATTCGGTTACACATAGATATCAAGGATGACCTTTGGCCGAATCTCCATGTCTTCTTACCTCGAAGAATGAAACCCGAAAGACACCTTCCAAGCCTCTAAGTATCGGCTACCTACAAAGGATACATTATTAAGATACTATAACCCCTTGGCCAACCTTACAAGGCCTTAACTCAACTTTCGGTACACCATAAAAGAAAAGAAGGAAACAGAATGCTAAGAAGGTACACTTACCATCCCATGCAATCGTCTGCACCTTCTTTTGGGGGGTTCGGTTGAGGCCCTATGTGGCAAGGGATGATCGGCCACAAAGAGAGTGGATGGAGTCGGGTTTTGAAAGAAAAGGCTTAGGGTGTTTTTGACAAGGATAAATGAATGGTTTTTGGTACAAGGTTTCTGGCATGTTTCAAAGAAATTCACAAAGTAGCAAAGGAAAATGGGGTTTCATTTGAACACTAGTAAAAGAAGAAGAGAGGTAACAGGTGTAGGCCGAAATTCTTCCAATATTTCCTTCCAAAACCGTGAGCATCAAGCCCCTCCCCCAAGACCTCAAAAATTCGGCCATGCTCCTTTTTTTTTTCCAATTACAAGGCCGGCCATCCCTTCTTGTTTTTGTGAAATTGCCATCACCATAAAAACATGCAATTTCATTGTTTATTAGCCGCCCATGCTCCAACAATACTAATTAAAAGAATTTAACCCATGCCTCATAAATAAAATAAATAAATATATATAATAACAACTAATGGTTAATGCCCATAATTTCAGCACAACCACGGCAGCATGCCCAGTGCATGTGTGCGCCCCATGCAGGATACCACTTGCATTCTGCTGGCCAAAAACGAAAATTAAAATTCCTTATGCTGCTGCCAGGTCTCGAACCCGAGACCTGGGGAAGGTTTTCCATGCCTCTGACCACTTTGCCACTGCGCCTTTCTTGATATATATATATCGGAATTTCCTTTTGAACACTTGGTCCCTGGGCTCCTGCACGCATTAGTGCCAAAGGTAAAAAAATTAAAATACCCGCGCGCCCCCAACGGGATTCGAACGCCTGACCTCTAAGCGCAACCTCCTGCCACGCCCCACGCCACTCGGCCAGCTTGGCTTTCATGTCAAAATCCGCCTTAAGTTTCTTTTAACCTATGCTTTGTTGGTCCTTTATGCTTTAACGCCAAAGCAAAAAATAATTTGCGCTTCTTTCAAGGCTCGAACACGAGACCACAATGCCATAGTCCTTCCATAGCGCCTCTAGCCACTCGGCCCAGGCGTTTATTTGTGACACAACTTGTCACCAAATTCCTTTTGAGCCTTCCTTCGCGTCGAGGCCAAAACCAAAATTAAACTCTCCTTGCGCTATTGTCAGGACTCGAACACGGGTCCTTGAGGTAGCAATTGGACATCACGCCCCCACGCCACTCGGCCAGGGCGTTCATTGTGCCACAAGCCTGCTAAATTTATTATTTAAACCTTCTTCCACCTAGCCCCTTCCACTTAGGCACTAAAAGGAATTTTAGCCTTAAATCAAAAATTAACCTGGGGTTTATGACTAGGCCCCAGAACACATCAAACGAGCATTTAACAGGCAAGCACATGAAAATAGAAAAATTGCAAATGACCCCCCCTAATTTAGGATGTTACAGTTCTACCCCCTTAAAATAATTTCGTCCTCGAAATTACTTGGATCAGAAAAGTTGGGGGTATTGCTGCCGCATCGCATCCTCGGGCTCCCACGTGGCTTCCTCCACGCCATGGTTCTGCCATAGGACCTTCACTAAAAGAACTGACGTCCTACGCAAAACTTTTACATCCCGATCTAGGATCTGCACAGGTTCCTCTTCCACCGTCAAATCTGGACTCACCTCAACTTCCTCAACTGCCAAGACGTGTGATGGATCAGAACGATAGCGTCTAAGCATGGAGACATGGAACACATCATGAATCTGACTCAGTTCTGTAGGTAACTCGAGCTGATAAGCCACTGGTCCCACTCGTCTCAACACCTTAAATGGTCCAATGAACCTTGGACTTAACTTGCCCTTTTTCCCAAATCTTAACACTTTCTTCTATGGCGAGACCTTCAGAAAAACTTCGTCTCCTACGGCAAACTCGATGTCCCTCCGCTTGAGATCGGCATATGACTTTTGCCTATCCGAGGCTTCTTTCAACCGAGCTTGGATCTTCTTCACCTTATCCTCAGTTTCTGCAACCAATTCCGGTCCTAACATCCGTCGCTCACCCAACTCTGTCCAGCAAGTAGGTGTGCGACACCTCCTACCATACAACGCTTCATATGGTGCCATCTTAATGCTTGCCTGATAACTGTTGTTGTATGCGAACTCCGCTAATGGCAAAAACTCTTCCCAACTACCTCTGAAGTCCAAAACGCAGCCTCTTAACATGTCCTCTAAAATTTGAATAACCCTTTCCGACTGCCCGTCCGACTGTGGATGGAATGCTGTACTGAAATCCAACCGTGTACCCAAAGCCTGATGTAGCGCTCTCCAAAACCTCGACGTAAATCTGGGATCTCTGTCTGAGATGATCGACACTAGCACACCATGCAACCTCACTATCTCCGCCACATACAACTTAGCTAACTTCTGGAGCGAGTAATCCACTCTTACTGGAATGAAATGAGCTGACTTGGTCAGACGGTCCACAATCACCCAAACTGCGTCCTTCTTGCTAGGCGTGAGGGGTAGCCCACTGACGAAGTCCATAGTGATCCTCTCCCATTTCCACTGAGGAATCTTCACTGGTTGAAGTAACCCAGATGGCAACTGATGTTCAGCTTTTACTCGCTGACACGTGAGACACCTTCCCACGAATTCTGTTACCTCACGCTTCAATCCTGGCCACCAAAACTGCTTCTGTAGATCTCCATACATCTTGCTACCTCCAGGATGCATAGCGTATGGGCTGCTATGTGCATCCTGAAGAATTCTGTGCCTCAATCCCACATCATTCGACATGCAAGGCCGCCCTTGAAAACATAGCACACCATCACCAGTCAAACTATACACTTCCAAATCGCCATCTTGAACTTGCAATCTCCGCGCGTTTAAACTGTCATCCCCTAATTGCTTTTCCTTAATCTCCTCGATCCAAGTTGGCTTAACTTGCAATTCTGCCAAAAGACTTCCATCGTCGTATAGACTGAGACGAGCAAACATCGCCCTTAAGTCTGTCACGACCTTTCGGCTCAACGCATCAGCCACCACGTTAGCCTTGCCTAGATGGTACTCAATTGAACAGTCGTAGTCCTTCAACAGTTCAATCCATCAGCGTTGTCTCAAATTTAAGTCCTTCTGAGTCAAGAGGTACTTCAAACTTTTATGATCTGTATAGACTATCGACTTTTCCCCATACAAGTAGTGTCTCCATATTTTCAAAGCGAAGACTACTGCTGCTAACTCCAAGTCATGAGTAGGATAGTTAACCTCATGCGGTCTTAGCTGACGGGATGCATAGGCCACTACCTTCCCTTCCTGCATTAACACACATCTCAAACCATTATGGGACGCATCACAATAAATCGTGAACAATTTCCCTGCCTCAGGCTGTACCAAAACGGGAGCTTCCGTCAGAATCTTTCTTAGCTTATCAAAACTTTCTTGCTGTTTCTCTGACCAAACAAATGGGACTCCTTTCCTTAATAACTTAGTCAACGGTGCTGCGATTAAAGAGAATCCTTCCACAAATCTTCGATAGTACCCGGCCAGTCCCAGAAAACTTCGAATTTCCGCCACTGACCTAGGCGGTTTCCAATCCAACACCGCTTCAACCTTGCGAGGGTCCACTCTAATCCCTTCGGCTGACACCACGTGACCCAAGAAAGTCACCTCTCTAAGCCAAAATTCGCACTTACTAAATTTGGCATACAACTGCTCCTTCCTCAGTACTTGTAGAACTATACGCAAATGCCTATCATGCTCCTCCTCCGTCTTTGAGTAAACCAATATGTCGTCTATAAACACCACGAAAAATTGATCTAAGTATTGCTGAAACACCCTATTCATTAAGTCCATGAACGCTGCCGGTGCGTTGGTCAACCTAAATGGCATCACTAAGAACTCGTAATGCCCATACCGGGTACGAAATGCCGTCTTGTGCACATCAGCCTCCTTCACCTTAAGTTGATGATAGCCCGACCTAAGATCTATCTTCGAGAACACCGATGCACCCTTCAGTTGATCAAACAGGTCATCAATCCGAGGCAACGGATACATGTTTTTGATCGTTAACTTGTTTAGCTGACGGTAGTCGATACACATCCGCATTGACCCGTCTTTCTTCTTGACAAACAACACAGGTGCTCCCCACGGAGATATACTAGGTCGAATGAACCCTCTATCCAAGAGTTCCTGAATTTGAGCCTTCAGCTCCACCAACTCCTTTGGTGCCATTCGATAGGGTGCTATAGACACAGGTGCCGTCCCGGGCAACAAGTCTATACCGAACTCCACTTCCCGATCTGGAGGCAGACCTGGGAGTTCTTCTGGAAACACATTAGCGAATTCCCCTACAGTTCGGACCTTCTCAACTGCTGACTCCTTAGCCTCCAAGGCATAAATTCGAACCAACAACGCCTCACAACCTTTTCTGATCATTTTCTCGGCCTTCAAGGCAGACACTACATTGGATAGATAATCTCTTCTGTTACCTATCATGACCACTTCATCATCCTTAGCCGTCTTTAGAACCATGCGCTTAGCGGCGCAATCCAACCTTGCCTGATACTTAACCAGCCAGTCTATTCCAAGAATTAGATCGAACTCCCCAAACGGCAGTTCCATCAGATCAGCCACAAACACTACCCCATGGAGTTCTAGGGGTATATCTCTATATAGCTTGTTCACTACCACAGAGTGTCCTAGAGGGCTAATTACAGTCGTCTCCCTGGAAGCAGTCTCAAAGTCCAAGTTCAAAGTCTCTACCACACTACTAGCAACGTATGAATGCGTCGAACCCACATCAATTAATGCAACATAGGGAAGACCAAAAATTAGGAACGTACCGGTGATGACGTCCGGTGCGTCACCCTCCTCGCGGCGCCTCGCTGCATAGACTAAGCCAGGCTGCCTAGCTTCTGTGTTGCCTGCACCTCTGCCCTGAATTCCGCGACCTCGATTAGGACCATTGCTTCCTCTAGCATTACCACGACCCCTCTGCGGTTATCCCACATTCCTAGCCTGAGTACGGTTCTGACCCTCTGGCTGATTCCTTGCCATCTTCCGAGGACAATCCCTTACACGATGATCCAAAGATCCACATTCAAAGCAACCCCTCTCACCGGTCCAACAACTTCCCCAATGTGACTTCCCACAACAATTACACTGAGCCGGTCTCTGATTAGTAGCCATGGGCCTTCCAGCCTGATTCGGCCCACTCTGCCTAGCCCTTTTTTGTGTATTATTACCCGATCTAGATGACCCAAAACCTCTTTTCTGCTTGCTCCTATCATAGTTCTGTCTCACAGACTCCCTAACCCTTTCGGCTACCTTAGCCTTCTCTACCAGAACAGCAAACTCACGCACCTGCTGTGGAGCAATCAACAACCTTAAATCATCCCTAAGTCCATCTTCAGAACGGACGCAACGATCATGCTCAGTTGACACAACTCCCCGAGCATAGCGGCTCAGCCTCAGGAATTCCGCCTCATACTCAGATACCGACTTATTTCCTTGTACTAATCCCAGAAAAGCTTTCCTCTGAGTATCAGTGCAGCTGGTGCCCACATACTTCTTCTGATAAGTAGCTTTGAAGTATTCCCAAGTAAGGTCGTCTGCTGTAGCACCGTCTCGAACCATGAGCCACCACTGGTATGACTCATCTTTTAGAAGCGACACTGCTCCCTTCAGCTTCTCCTCATTTGTTAAATCGAGATCGTCCATGATCCTCTCCGTCGATTCTAACCAATATTCGGCCGTACTGGGTGCGACACCTGACACACCCCGAAATACTTCAGCTCCGTTGGATCGGAGCCGCTCAGATACAGACTTCCGAGCTCCTGTACCTCTACCGGTCCCAGCCATCATCTCTAAAATACGCAGCATAGCCTGCGATACCGACTCACCTCCCGCCTGATCCTGATGTCCATCACCAAAAGTTGGGGGTGGTGGTGGAGGTGGCATCTCATTATCCGATCCTTGGCTCGACCTAACTGGTTCTGACATGGCCATCCGGCCTCTACCGCGTCCCCGACGGCCGCGACCTCTAGAACTCATTTCTTATAGCACAATCTGTCTTAAAAAGTTTTATGAGTTAGCCAATGTTCCACTGATTATTAGCAAAGAATTTTATGGGCGAAGTTAAGAAGTTGTTCTTTCGATCAAACAAGTTTCAAGTCTTCTATCGTAATTCGAAGACACACATTCACTTATTCCATCGTCTTTTTGCCCACTTCCTAACCCGGGGTATTTTCTTCATTTACCCTATAGGGGTATTTTGGTAATAAAACAAAGTAAGTTTGTAAATCCCTACAAATCAAGGGAAATTCAAAATTTGTAAAACTGGGGGGTTCTTTTGAGAAACTGTTTTCCAAATTGGTAGTGTTGCAAAAACTTTGAAAATTAGGGTCATTTTGGTAATTTGCAAATTAGGGGCAATTTCGTAGTTTTCCAAAATTACAACATTTTTGATATTTTGCAAATTAGGGATTTTGGGTATGCTTGTAAAATCTTGTTAAAAATTTTGGGGTAGCTTAGTAGATTTTAAATCTAGGGGCTTTTTTTTTTTTTGTAATTTACCACTAAGGGTATTTAAAATGTCCATAAATTAAGAGAATTTTGTAATAAAAATCTCACAAGTTTGAGGGAAGTCTTTAAAACTAGAGTTTTTATCAAAACGCGGCTAATTCCCTTTCGGGTTTTAATAATAGGGTTTAGCCCACGAACAAGTCCTCACGGTTAGGGTGAACCGAAGCTACGCACCAGATAGGATTCCCGCGAAGAGGAGGTGAGTCGCTAGGACCGCTTAAATACCAAGCTCTTCCGGATCCAATCCTAGACATGCGTACAAGGATTACCACACCCTAACTCGGCGACTTAGTCATAGGTTTGTTTATTAAGGCAATTAAAATCTTATGCAATTGTTGGGGTAAACTAGTCCTAAAGTTCACATACTTTTATACTATCTACGTCCCATTTCTACCCCTTTACAGATAATCATTCACACATAGATTAAAGATACTTACAAGAGCGGATCGGTGCCGGAGACTCGACGCCATGCTGTTCAACCAAAACCATTTTCATAGAGGTTTTCAAAAGCCTATCTAGAAAAACATTTTTAGGCCTTAGGCCCTCACAGCCGAGTTTTGAACCTGGCTCTGATACCAAAATGTAACACCCCAAACTCGGCCCACAAGCCTTGACCGGATCTGGTATGTCACGGAGTAAAAAGGAGTTTGAAATGTTTGGACTAATAGTAGAAGTTCAAGAATTTGTTATGGGTATAAACGGTATTTGCTAAAACTCAAGTGGGTTGATTCGATAAATACGATTGAGTTGAAAATCCTTTCTTCCTTTAAAACCTTTTGATCATTTAAATTTTTAGAACATTAGAGTGATCGATAACTTAGAAAATTTTGTTACCCGATGGTAACTTTTTTTTCCTTTTTTTTCTTTTGAAAACGCATACGAGTACTTATTTTGAAAATGTTACCTTTAACTGATTTGCTTAACAGTTCATAAGTTCATCAGTTATATAATAAAGTAAAAACAACTACCTAAACATCCAAGATAATAAGCGGCCATATTACAACCCAATCGAATTTTTGTGAATAATAAACTTAAAGCGGGGCAAGATAAAATTTCAAGTCCACAAAACAAACATGGCCGCCTCGAGTTCTCCCCGGCTCCGTCTCCGCGATCTACTCACCTGCAAGATGATATGGGAATGGGTGAGTCACCAAGACTCAGTGTGTAAATCCCCAACCCGGAAATACCACTCATACACAAGATATTAGTATGTCATGCAATTATGCAACCCAACCTAGCCATCCATGCTCCTTTTTCTACCCCGTGTGGTACCAAACCACTGGTGGTGCCAAACCACTGGTGACTTAAAGTCACGATATCCGTCAATACGTGTGGTGCCAAACCACTGGTGACCCGAAGTCACAATCAAATGATGGGGCCAACCCATCGTGTGATACCAAATCACTGGCGTCGATCCCGTATCTCAAATGTGGGGACAACCCACAGTGGAATTAATCCACAGGGACGAGACGCTATGAGGTGCCAAACCTCTGGAGGTGCCAAACCTCTGGTGACCGTAGTCATGAAATGTGGTACCAAACCACTAGTGTCCGTCGACACGATTTTTTACTCCCTCTCATCAATCCCCACCATCATCATGCTCACATAACAAGTACCATGATCCCATATATCATGCATTTGTATAGAGCATAGCATTTAATAGCATATGATGGCATACACAACATATATCGTAGATCGAGTAATAGGGGACTTACCCGAGAACCAAGCTTATGCCCCCAAGGCAAAATTTCTAAATGAGAGGTCATAATATCATCATAATAACAGTTATTACTAATAAAGTGTGTAAGAGCTTACACACCTATTTAATCGGAGGTCTAAGAAGAAATCTCGGATCTACGCGATATTATAAAAGTCCCGAACTTGTCCTCGTATAGCTCCTATATTCGGCCATTATAAGCTATTATTAAAGAGTCTCATTTGATTAACTAACAAATCCAAAGTTATTGGTCATAACATAACCAAAATAGGGCTCTAGGCCGAACCTTTATCAACACGAACCAACGTGATCGAAAACTCGAAACTTCTGATTTCTTGGCCGATTTGCC
The DNA here is from genome assembly GCA_005393395.2 of Gossypium australe. Classification (NCBI taxonomy): domain Eukaryota; kingdom Viridiplantae; phylum Streptophyta; class Magnoliopsida; order Malvales; family Malvaceae; genus Gossypium; species Gossypium australe. The sequence continues at coordinate 74,276,665 of CM016623.1, read as the reverse complement.
TTTGGTCAATTTACTCCTATACCCAAAGTGCACATTCGGTTACACATAGATATCAAGGATGGTCTTTGGCCGAATCTCCATGTCTTCTTACCTCGAAGAATGAAACCTGAAAGACACCTTCCAAGCCTCTAAGTATCGGCTACCTACAAAGGATACATTATTAAGATACTATAACCCCTTGGCCAACCTTACAAGGCCTTAACTCAACTTTTGGTACACCATAAAAGAAAAGAAGGAAACCGAATGCTAAGAAGGTACACTTACCATCCCATGCAATCGTCTGCACCTTCTTTTGGGGGGTTCGGTTGAGGCCCTATGTGGCAAGGGATGATCGACCACAAAGAGAGAGGATGGAGTCGGGTTTTGAAAGAAAAGGCTTAGGGTGTTTTTGACAAGGATAAATGAATGGTTTTTGGTACAAGGTTTCTGGCATGTTTTAAAGAAATTCACAAAGTAGCAAAGGAAAATGGGGTTTCATTTGAACACTAGTAAAAGAAGAAGAGAGGTAACAGGTGTAGGCCGAAATTCTTCCAATATTTCCTTCCAAAACCGTGAGCATCAAGCCCCTCCCCCAAGACCTCAAAAATTCGGCCATGCTCCTTTTTCTTTTCCAATTACAAGGCCGGCCATCCCTTCTTGTTTTGTGAAATTGCCATCACCATAGAAACATGCAATTTCATTGTTTATTAGCCGCCCATGCTCCAACAATACTAATTAAAAGAATTTAACCCATGCCTCATAAATAAAATAAATAAATATATATAATAACAACTAATGGTTAATGCCCATAATTTCAGCACAACCACGGCAGCATGCCCAGTGCATGCGTGCGCCCCATGCAGGATACCACTTGCATTCTGCCGGCCAAAAACGAAAATTAAAATTCCTTATGCTGCTGCCAGGTCTCGAACCCGAGACCTGGGGAAGGTTTTCCATGCCTCTGACCACTCTGCCACTGCGCCTTTCTTGATATATATATATCAGAATTTCCTTTTGAACACTTGGTCCCTAGGCTCCTGCAAGCATTAGTGCCAAAGGTAAAAAAATTAAAATACCCGCGCGCCCCCAACGGGATTCAAACGCCTGACCTCTAAGCGCAACCTCCTGCCACGCCCCACGCTACTCGGCCAGCTTGACTTTCATGTCAAAATCCGCCTTAAGTTTCTTTTAACCTATGCTTTGTTGGTCCTTTATGCTTTAACGCCAAAGCAAAAAATAATTTGCGCTTCTTTCAAGGCTCGAACACGAGACCTCAATGCCATAGTCCTTCCATAGCGCCTCTAGCCACTCGGCCCAGGCGTTTATTTGTGACACAACTTGTCACCAAATTCCTTTTGAGCCTTCCTTCGCGTCGACGCCAAAACCAAAATTAAACTCTCCTTGCGCTATTGTCAGGACTCGAACACGGGTCCTTGAGGTAGCAATTGGACATCACGCCCCCACGCCACTCGGCCAGGGCGTTCATTGTGCCACAAGCCTGCTAAATTTATTATTTAAACCTTCTTCCACCTAGCCCCTTCCACTTAGGCACTAAAAGGAATTTTAGCCTTAAATCGGAAATTAACCTGGGGTTTATGACTAGGCCCCAGAACACATCAAACGAGCATTTAACAGGCAAACACATGAAAATAGAAAAATTGCAAATGACCCCCCTAATTTAGGATGTTACAGAGAAATATCTACCTCTAGTCGAATTTACTTATAACAACAGTTCTTAGTCGAGTATAAAGATGGCACCGTATGAGGCATTGTATGGCCGCAAGTGTCAAACTCCGTTGTACTGGACCGAGCTCAGTGAGAGATAGATTCATAAGGTCGATTTGGTTAGGGAAAACAAAGAAAAAGTAAAGGTAATCCATGATTACTTGAAAGCAGCTTCAAATCGACAAAAGTTGTACAAAGATTTGAAAAGAAAAGATATCGAATTTTAGGCAAGTGACAAAGTGTTTTTGGAAGTATCTTCATGGAAGAAAGTTCTGAGATTTGGTCGTAAAGGCAAGTTGAGTCCACGTTTCATTGGGTCGTATGAAGTTATTGAAAGAATAGGGCCAGTCGCATATCAATTAGCTTTACCATCAGAGTTGGAAAGGATCCACAACGTGTTTCACGTGTCTATGTTATGCCGTTACAGATCAGACCTTTCACATGTGATTTCAACGACAGAGGTTGAGATTGGACCCGATATGACTTATGGTGAAGAATCGATCAAGATTTGGGCTCAAGAAGTTAAACAGTTGAGAAATAAAAGTATAGCCCTTGTGAAAGTTTTATGGCAATGACACGGAGTAGAAGAGGCTACGTAGGAACCTGAGGAGGCTATGAGAAAACTCATATCCGAACCTATTCTCTGGTAAGATTTTCGGGGACGAAAATCCCTAAGGGGGAGAGTTGTAACAGCTCGATTTTGGGCCTAGTCGGAGCAATAGTTTCGGGACCACCAATTTGACGTAGCAAAGTTCATATTTTTTTATATTTTTATGGTCTACAGTTTCATGGAATGATTTCGTGAAAATTTTGTTCGAACATTTTGACGTTTGGGCACTCAATTTAGCCGAAAGGACTAAATTATAAAAAAGTACAAAAGTTGAGTTCTACATGTTAGAGGTGTCTAATTGCTATGAATATTTAAATTGAAGGTCCTTGCATGCTAATTAGACCATTTTACCTTAATTTAAACAAAAACAGACATGAGGTAAGAGAACTTTAGTGTTTTGAGAAAAGGGCATTTTGGTCATTTGGTAAATAAAAGAATAAAAAGGGAAAATAAAGCCAAAATTTGCTCATCTTTCTTCAACCTTGGTCGAAACTTGGGAGAACACCATAGTTAGGGTTTTGTTATCTTTCAAGCGTGATTTCAAGTACATCCTAGCCTCGTTTTTAATGCTCTTTATGTTTTTGAAGTCGTTATCATCCGATATATCTATTTTTACCATTAATTCAAGGAATAATCAAGGTCTAGGGTTTGACCCATGTTATACATTTGTGTATTTTGATGTATAATGGTAGAAAATGAAGGTTTGGTGTTAGATAAACAACTTTTACTAGGTGATTTTTGATGAAAATGCTTAAAGGGACCTATTTGTAAAAAAAATTATAAAATGTGTGTAAAAGTGTGATTAAATGAAAAATGTGGACTGCTATAAGTACAAAAGAGGATCGGCTAGGCTTGGGAATCAAAGAAATTGAATAGATTACATTTTTCGAGCCTAGGGGCAAAAATGTAAATATATCAAAGTTTAAGGGAAAAATATAATTTTTCCATAATGTGATTTTTGGACTGAATTGAATAATGTGAATAATAAATGAGTTAAAATTTCTATTATAGATCAAGAGAAACGAGGTTCAAACCTAGACCGGGGGAAAAATAAAGTATTTGACGATTAGGTTCCATTCCTACTATTTTTGTACGGAGGTAAGTTCGCATGTAAATAATACATTGTTATTTATGCTTTAATTGCTTTATTATTATATGAATTCTGATTTACTCTTGAATGAAATCAAAAATGTTCGACAAACGAGAAATCGCGGTTGAACCTTAGGAATAGGTAGGATACAGATGTCATGACATTAGGGTTATTTAAGATTACGTGTAAGACCATATCTGGGATATGACATCGATATGAGATTTCCTGTAAGACCATAGCTAGTCTACTGGCTTTGATATAAGATCCCATGTAAGACCATATATGGGATATGGCATTGGTATGGTGCTATGTGTGTGAGATTTCTCGAGTATCCTGTAGTATTCCAAGTGGTTCAACGGGAAACATAACAGAAATGTTAACGTTGAGGAAGACCATGGTATGTTGCTAATTGGTACAGGTATGTACGTAAAACTTATGCTTAATGAGCTCGATATGTGAAGAATCTCTCGGTAAGGTTATGATTGTGCAAGATATGATATTATGGTTTCTAATAATATCCATGCCAAGTTGGACTATGAGATTTATAATGGCATCTATGTTAATTCATTTCATGTTAGTTGCGTGATAAATGTGTGTTTATGATGCTTATTATTTGCATTAGAACTTACTAAGCTTTAAAGCTTACTCCCTTTTCTTTTCCTTTGTCCTATAGTGTCACCAAGCCAGCTCGGGGATCGGAGACTGTCGGAGATCCATTCACACTATCAAATTATCATTTTGGGTACTTATGATTACAATATTTTGAGTTATGACATGTATAGGGACTTGGTCTTTTTGTTATGTGTCATAATTGATTTGGCCATATGTGTTGGCTTCAATAATTGATAAATTCATTTTGTAAATTTCCATTTGATATTGACTAATATTGGTTAAGTGTGTATATATATATACACATATGATGATGTTTTCATGAATGTGGGAAATTGCATGGTTTGAGATGCTAAGTATGTGATGTTTGTAGGTGATAAATGATAGCATGTAAATGATATGTGGATGCCTTTTGTATGGCTGATTGGGTTGAAAGTATATGCTTGTATTGGTGCTATGTTTTATTGTATAGGTTGGTGCATGGAAAGGTGGCAAAAAGGCTTGGTAAATAGCCTTATATTTGTCCACACGGGTAGACACACGGACGTGTGTCTAGGTTGTGTGCGACACACAGTCTACCCCACGGGCATGTGTTTCAGCCGTGTGTCCCCTACACCTTAATTGTTTCAAATAGAATGCTCAGTAATGAGCACACGGGCAGAGACAAGGGTGTGTGTCTTAGCCGTGTGGACGGCACGGCCTCAAATACAAGCGTGTGCCCTGGCCGTGTGAAGTCTGCACCTATTTTATGAAAAATTATGAAAATTTAGTCGATCACACGGCCTAAGCACACGGGCGTGTGACTTGACCGTGTGACCTCAATTTGATGATGATGTCATAAACAGAAAGCTCCTTAAATTTAACACAGCCTGAAGCATGGGCGTGTCTTAGGGTCACACGGGCGTGTGACCCCTTTTTCATGAAAAAAATTTCTAAGTTTTCCAAAAGTTTCCAAAGTTCTCGATTTAATCCCGAACCACTTCGATGCATGTTTTGGGCATCGTAGGCTCATTTTAGGGACGATATGAATGTTTTTGAAAACTTTTATGTTTGAGTGGAGATTCATGTCTCGATTTTGAATGTTTGCTTATGAATAAGTCCGATAATGCCTCGTACCCTATCCCGGCGTCGGATACGAGTAAGGGGTGTTACAATCTTTTTTAATATATTGGACGGTTTCAAGGTGTGAATTTAAGCAATTCTAGTTAATTTATAAATGTTATAATGGTAATTTAGAAATTAAATTAAAATAAAAACAAAATTAAAACATGTCTGTATCTTTTATTTTGGTCTTCAACCGATTGAAAAGGGGTATACAACTCCATTGATGGTAGCTTGAGTTCGGCCAACTCTTCCTCATGCATGCTTGTGATTTTGAGGTCCGTTTTTAGTAACTTTTACGTTTTTGGAATCGTTGCAGCTTAATCTAGCTAACCCAAGGATCAATTTGTTAAATTGTTAAATGTCTAGAATTTTACCATTGATGAATTTGAGATGTTCTTGGAAGTTTCGGTAGAATCTTAAGCTTGGTTGCTAGATAGGGCTATATTGTAAACTAATTTTTGGTAATTTTAATGTTTAAGGACTAAAATGTGGAATTAGTAAAAGTGCAAGGATTTGCTGTAAAATAACAGCAAATATGGGTTGTAATAGGGCTCCAAACAATTTGGCTACACATGAAATTTAATAAAAATGGTTAATTTGCATGTTTGGGCTTAAGAACTAAATTGTATAAAAGTAAAATATTGGGGGCAATTTTATAAAAATGTCAGAAAGGACTTAATTGCATAAATTGAATTGATTTTTTTGTTAGAATTAGTGAATTGAATGGAATTATTATTTTAGATCAAGAGAGTGAAATTTGAGGAGAAGAGAAAATTACCAAATAGCCCCTGTACTTAGTCATTGCTGCAATTCAGTCATGTAAGTTTGTATGAACTGTAATCATTATAATGTTAATTAAACTAATTTTTTACTATGTTGTTTTTAATGTAAATGAATCAATATATATGTGAATGTATCCACATTATGACGAATTGACTGATACCGAGTCCCGGTTGAACCTTAAGAATTCTTATGATACAAATGACATGTCATTAAGGATTTCATGTTTCGGGTGCTGGTCTTGAATATCCTACCGATGGCTGAAGTCTTGCATTTGTTGTGGATTCTCCACAACTCGTGTGAACAACATCGTGTAGCTTACATTCCGACCCACAGCTCGTGTGAGCAATGATGTAAAGGAAAGGTTCCGATTATATCTAAAGGCACACTTTGTGTGAGCTTTCCCGAGTATCTGATGTAATTCTAGATGGTTCAACGAGTAAGAAAATGAATGGAACGGTTAATGGAAAGGCTCATAACTATATGAAAAGGTTGATGCTTATGTAATAATGTATCTTATGAAATCTATTTATTTTATAAATGAGTTTATATTATTGTCAATGAATCTACTAACATATGAGCTTGATAATGCTTGAATAGGCTTATATTAAATTCATGGTATTGGAAACGAGAAGTAAGCAAATGGAATGAATCATGATCGTATGGTAAATATGATGAATTAAATGTTATGTTTATACATTGTTGATTTCTTATATATCATGAACGAGTATACTAACTTGTGAGTTTGATGGTGTTATATAGGCTTTTATTGGGTTTATGGCATTGGTAAAAGATTTATACTTATTCTATAAGGTTCATTATTGAAATGGTATGTTATGTTTAAAGTTTATACGAGCTTAATAAGCATTCATTGTAACACCCCTCACTCGTATTCAACGTCGGAATAAGGTTGCGGAGCATTACCAAACTTACAACACTTTAAAACACACATTTCATATACAAAGTATCATTTCAAATACAATTCAATCACGACCAATGATAGTGTCCCTTAAACGAGCCTACGAGACCTTTAACATGCATTAGAAATGGTTCGGGACTAAACTGATAACTCGGGAAATTTTTTCAACACTTAGCAAATTTTGCTTCAAACAGGGGACACACGCCCGTGTGGCCAGGCCGTGTGTCTCACACGGCCACCAGACACGCCCGTGTCACAGGCCGTGGGAAAATAGGGGGTACATACTGACTTGGGTCACACGGCCAACCACATGCCCATGTGTCTAGCCCGTGTGCCCTTCGAAGTGGCCACACACGCTCGTGTGCCAAGCTGTGTGTTAGGCCCTGCCATACCTGTTAGGTATACCGACTTATGCAACATCGCCAAGTCACAAGCCCGTGTGCTAGGCCGTGTGCCAATTAGGGAGTATATTGACTTGTACTACACGGCCGATCACACGCCCGTGTGTGAGACCATGTGGAGCATACTGACTTCATTTCAATTTCAACACCAGGGGATACATGACTGTGTATCATGGTTGTGTGTCACACACGGCTAAAACACACGTTCGTGTCTCTACCCGTAAGGACAAAAATAGGCTATTTACCAAGCCAATTTGCCACCAAAAATCTCATGTACCTAAACCACCCAAACTGTAACATCCTGAAATTGGGCCTAGTAGGATTGAGCCCAATGGGCCTTAGGAGTAGTAGCATTTAAAATTTTAGAGAACGGTATTAATGCAAGTTAGACTTATTAGGTAAGTGATTTTGGAAGATTAGAGGGCTTCTATGAAGTCCCGGGATCAAATATTGGCTTTGGGGAAATTTTGGTTTTAGGTGAAAAAAAACCCTGGAAGTTGGCAGGTAGGCCTTAAGAATAAAATATGGAGAAAATGACACAAGTGGAGTGTGTGGTGTAGTGGCAAAGTGATGCCACATAAGAGACAAGGGGGTGACGCCACAAGGAAGGAAGGAGGTCCAAGGTTCAAGTCTTGGCTTTTGCATTTTGGTTTCTTTTTACTTGGATCTTAGAATTTGGGTCATAGTTTATATTTAGTTGCGCATGGTTTAAGACACAAGAGGAGCTTGTGGCCAAGTGGTTAGCGGCGTGGATTATGCTACAACGGAGCCTTGGTTCGAATCTCATAAGAAGCAAGGGAGTATTTATTTTGCGGATTGGACGGCAAGAGTTTCAGTTGAATTTAAACTCTACTGACGAAGGGATCCCACATCGGAAAGACACAAAGAAGAAGGGTGAAGAGCTAGCTATATAAAGAGCATTCCAAGAGGAGAGTTAACATACCTTGGTGGGCGTTTGGGCACAGCAGTGGGCGCAGCGCAGTTTAACACCAGAGTCCTATCAGGTGTGCAACTCTCTCTACTCTAGTTGTAGAGCGGCAAATCCCGAAGTGCTGATCACGGCAATAGTAGCCACACGAGCGTGCGAGCGCACGTGTGGGTCTTCGACGTGATAGTTGAGGCCATCAGTAGTATTCTTGTGGGTTGGGGCTGCTTCGGCCACGATGGGCCAAAGTGGGCCCGATGGGCCCGTGGGCCCAAATGACTAAATTGTATGATTGTTTAGTATATGTTGAACTAGACTAGGTGGAATTTATATACGTGGCTAGATTTGTGCTAGGTGGGCCACACGAGCGTGTGGGCCCGAATGAGCCAGAATCGGGTTTTAGGCCCAATAGTCCGGTAAAGACAGAATTGGTAGTTGAGTCGCTCGGGGCGATATTGGGCCTTCAGAAAGGCCAGTCCAGGTACGAAATTACTAAAATACCCTTAGTGGGTAAATTACCAAAATACCCCTAGAAGGTAAATTATTGTTATACCCTTAGAGGTTGATTGGCTTGATTATGTCGTTTTTGTTATTTTGATTATGATTGTAATTTGTTTCATACGGTATCTGTGATATATGATTTGCATACATGTCATACTACATACGAATTATTATGTCATATTGCATGGGTATGATGAGAGGAGGGGGAAGATTGATATCCGTGACTTTGGGTCACCAGTGGTTTGGCACCACCAGTGGTTTGGTACCACAGTTAATTTCGTGACTTTGGGTCACCAGAGGTTTGGCACCTCATAGCGACTCGTCCTAGTGGTTTAACACCACAGTGGGTTGGCCCCACAGTTGATATATCGGGATTGTCGCCAGTGATTTGGTATCACAATGTGGGTTGGCCCCACACTTGGATTATTGATATTCGTGACTTTGGGTCACCAGAGGTTTGGCACCTCATAGCGACTCGTCCCAGTGGCTTAGCACCACAGTGGGTTGGCCCCACATTTGACATAACGGGATTGTCGCCAGTGATTTGGTATCACAACGTGGGTTGGCCCCACAGATGGATTATTCGTGACTTTGGGTCACCAGTGGTTTGGCACCACATTATTATTGGATATCAGTGACTTTGGGTCACCAGTGGTTTGGCACCACCAGTGGTTTGGTACCACACGGGGTAGAAACGGAGTTATGGATGGCTAGGTTTGGGTGCATGATATATTTGCTTGGTTATGATTTGTGTAAGCATGTTGCATTAACCGGGAGGGGGATTATGCACTGAGTCTTGGTGACTCACCTTCTCCCTTATCTTTTCAGGTGACTCGTAGATCGTGGATGAGGAGCCGGATGGACTCGAGGTAGCCATGCATTAGATACATTCAGTTTTACATGGACTTTTGGTCTGGGTATTTATTTTAAATTTCGGTTTTTTATTTGGGTTTGTAATAAGGCCTTTGGTATTTTATTTGGTTTTAGCTTTCAATTTGGTTACTGTTCATTATTAAATGTTCAATATGGGATTTTCCTAAAATGATAATAAACTGTTTTTATTCAAAATTACTTAAGCTCGGTTGTCACAACAAATACAATTTTATTCAAATTAATAACAACTTTGTAAAAATAGGCATTGAAATGAATCGGCTTTTATAAACAAACCACAAAAACGCGGAGTTTCAAAAAGAATACGAACTTTTTAACGAACGCACAGTTTTTTTTTTAAACATTCCTTTCATGTGACATGCCAGATCCGGTCGTAACGTCTAGGCCGGGTTTGGGGTGTTACAATTATGGTATCAGAGCCTAGGTTCAAAAACTCGGCTGTGGGTTTGGGTTGAAAAATGTTTTCAAAGGATGGTTTAGAAAAATATATATCTCTTTTCTGGAAGTATGGCACCCGAGTCTTCGGCACCAAATCCGTATGTTCCTTTTTAGTTTATTCTATTATATGCTGAATGATTGTATTATTCTGCGATGTGTGGATGTGATGCTTGAATATAGGAATTGTATGTATGTGTGGAAAATATCTGTTTGCTTCGGTGTTAGATAGTTGGTTATGTGACGGGTTCCAAGATTTAGATAGAAAGTATATTAGTTTTATTAAGATCAGAGTGCGCAGCGTGAGCGTAGTGTTGTAGGTTAGGATGTGTGACTGTACCTATAGTTGGAAATTTCAAGGACGAAATTTCTTTAAGGAGGGTAGATTTGTAACATCCTAAAATTGGGCCTAGTAGGATTGAGCCCAATGGGCCTTAGGAGTAGTAGCGTTTAAAATTTTAGAGAACGGTATTAATGCAAGTTAGACTTATTAGGTAAGTGATTTTGGAAGATTAGAGGGCTTCTATGAAGTCCCGGGATCAAATATTGGCTTTGGGGAAATTTTGGTTTTAGGTGAAAAAAAAACCCTGGAAGTTGGCAGGTAGGCCTTAAGAATAAAATATGGAGAAAATGACACAAGTGGAGTGTGTGGTGTAGTGGCAAAGTGACGCCACATAAGAGACAAGGGGGTGACGTCACAAGGAAGGAAGGAGGTCCAAGGTTCAAGTCTTGGCTTTTGCATTTTGGTTTCTTTTTACTTGAATCTTAGAATTTGGGTCATAGTTTATATTTAATTGTGCATGGTTTAAGACACAAGAGAAGCTTGTGGGCAAGTGGTTAGCGGCGTGGATTATGCTACAGCGGAGCCTGGGTTCGAATCTCATGAGAAGCAAGGGAGTATTTATTTTGCGGATTGGACGGCAAGAGTTTCAGTTGAATTTAAACTCTACTGACGAAGGGATCCCACATCGAAAAGACACAAAGAAGAAGGGTGAAGAGCTAGCTATATAAAGAGCATTCCAGGAGGAGAGTTAACATACCTTGGTGGGCGTTTGGGCACAGCAGTGGGCGCAGCGCGGTTTAACACCAGAGTCCTATCAGGTGTGTAACTCTCTCTACTCTAGTTGTAGAGTGGCAAATGCCGAAGTGCTGATCACGGGAATAGTAGCCATACGAGCGTGCGAGCGCACGTGTGGGGCTTCGACGTGATAGTTGAGGCCATCAGTAGTATTCTTGTGGGTTGGGGCTGCTTGTGCCACGATGGGCCAAAGTGGGCCCGTGGGCCCAAATGACTAAATTGTATGATTGTTTAGTATATGTTGAACTAGACTAGGTGGAATTTATATACGTGGCAAGATTTGTGCTAGGTGGGCCACACGAGCGTGTGGGCCTGAATGGGCCGGAATCAGGTTTTAGGCCCAATAGTCCGGTAAAGACAGAATTGGTAGTTGAGTCGCTCGGGGCGACATTGGGCCTTCAGAAAGGCCATTCCAGGTACGAAATTACTGAAATACCCTTAGTGGGTAAATTACCAAAATACCCCTAGAAGGTAAATTACTGTTATACCCTTAGAGGTTGATTGGCTTGATTATGTTGTTTTTGTTATTTTGATTATGATGGTAATTTGTTTCATACGGTATCTGTGATATATGATTTGCATACATGTCATACTGCATACGAATTATTATGTCATATTGCATGGGTATGATGAGAGGAGGGGGAAGATTGATATCCGTGACTTTGGGTCACCAGTGGTTTGGCACCACCAGTGGTTTGGTACCACAGTTAATTTCGTGACTTTGGGTCACCAGAGGTTTGGCACCTCATAGCGACTCGTCCCAGTGGTTTAACACCACAGTGGGTTGGCCCCACAGTTGATATATCGGGATTGTCGCCAGTGATTTGGCATCACAATGTGGATTGGCCCCACACTTGGATTATTGATATTCATGACTTTGGGTCACCAGAGGTTTGGCACCTCATAGCGACTCGTCCCAGTGGCTTAGCACCACAGTGGGTTGGCCCCACATTTGACATAACGGGATTGTCGCCAGTGATTTGGTATCACAACGTGGGTTGGCCCTACAGATGGATTATTCGTGACTTTGGGTCACCAGTGGTTTGGCACCACATTATTATTGGATATCAGTGACTTTGGGTTACCAGTGGTTTGGCACCACCAGTGGTTTGGTACCACACGGGGTAGAAACGGAGTTATGGATGGCTAGGTTTGGGTGCATGATATATTTGCTTGGTTATGATTTGTGTAAGCATGTTGCATTAACCGGGAGGGGGATTATGCACTGAGTCTTGGTGACTCACCTTCTCTCTTATCTTTTCAGGTGACTCGTAGATCGCGGATGAGGAGCCGGATGGACTCGAGGTAGCCATGCATTAGATACATTCAATTTTACATGGACTTTTGGTCTGGGTATTTATTTTAAATTTCGGTTTTTTATTTGGGTTTGTAATAAGGCCTTTGGTATTTTATTTGGTTTTAGCTTTCAATTTGGTTACTGTTCATTATTAAATGTTCAATATGGGATTTTCCTAAAATGATAATAAACTGTTTTTATTCAAAATTACTTAAGCTCGGTTGTCACAACAAATACAATTTTATTCATATTAATAACAACTTTGTAAAATGGGCATTGAAATGAATCGGCTTTTATAAACAAACCACAAAACGCGGAGTTTCAAAAAGAATACGAACTTTTTAACGAACGCACAGTTTTTTTTTTAAACATTCCTTTCATGTGACATGCCAGATCCGGTCGTAACGTCTAGGCCGGGTTTGGGGTGTTACACAAACGACACCAATTCATAGCACAATAGAACATCTATTCTAACCACATTCAATATAATTTCATACCATTTCAAATATTAATAACCAACATGCTTATATCCCAAGTTTAACTCAACCAAAACCTACTCAAATACATTTACCAATCAACTAGTTTAACCATTAACTAACATACCTCATTTTTGTACCAATTCACAAGCAAGGTACCAATTCCACAAACTTCATAATATAGTCATCCACATATCCATCCAAGAAATCAAATATCAACATATATGCACATAACCAAATTCACCAAATTAAGCCAAATCTCAGGCTATATTTACAAACCAAAACATATACATTTACAATGTCAATTCATTTGGCGAAGATCATTACCAAAACATAACCAACATGACTCAAATACCTATACATGCCATAGACTTAAAACATAGTTTCAAAAGTACCAAAAAGTTAGTGGATAGTGTAGTGAAGTCTTCGACGATCCCCAAATTTGAACTAGCTTTGAAATCACTATAAAACATGGAAAACAACAAAGTAAGCTCGTATGTTAACAATGAGCAACTATCATCATTCATTAATCATTCATATAATGGAAAACAATGTACAACAATTCTAATAAATCTCAAGCTATCAAATGATCATTCATATACTTACCAAGGAACTCATCAATTTCATAGTTTTCAATACTCAATTCATTTTTGTACGTACCTGTACCATCTCGTACTAATCTCATAATCAACCACATTCTTCTTTTACCCGTTGAACTATTCGAAATAGAAGTCGGATACTCAAGGTCTCACTCGATAAGTATCGATACCATGGCCCGAAGCCAAATCAAGGTAACTTATCTGAAATTCTGATATCATGGCCCAAAGCCAACTCAAGTATACCTAATGACATGTCACTAGCATCCTAAACTATTCCTAAGGTTCAATCGGGTTTCCAACTGTTGAATCTTCATCGAATCATTTCTGAACTCATACGTAATCACATAAACACAATTCATGTTATATCGAAGCATATAAAATACATTTGAAATGAATTTATAACATACGAACTTACCTCGGATGTTAAAACGACGAATCAAGTCGATTAGTCGATAACTTTCATTTTTCCCCGATCTAGATCTGAATTTAGCTTTTCTTGATCTAAATATATTTAAAATTAACTTATTTTATCAACTATTTACTCAATTCAATCCAAAATATACATTAGAGCTATTTTACACATTTGCCCCTAATATTTCACATCTTTCCCAATTTAGCCCTTATTACACAAAATCACAAATTCATGCAATTTAACCACAACCCACGCTATTCGAATTTCTCTAGTATTCATATTAGCCCATATTTCTCATTTATTCACACTTTTAACCACCACATTTCACATTTTCTCAATTTAATTCCTTTTTGACATTTTTGTCAAAAATCACTTTACAAAAGTTATTAATCTAACCTTAAACTTTCCAAATCTGTCATAAATCATTAAATTACTGAATCATTCAACAATGGAAACATGAGAAATCTTTAACAATTTCGAAATCTAGGGTATGGACTAGCTAGAATACGAAGCAACGACCTCAAAAACGTAAAAATCATTAAAAATCGAGCTAAAATACCTTAATCTAGCCTTCAAAGTAGTCGAACGTTCAAACTTGTTTAATAGCTTTCTCAAGCTTTAGTTTCGGTGGAGAAGATGAACATTTCTATAACGACTTGAATTTGGGCCTAGTAGAATTGGGCCCATTGGGCCTTGGGCGTAGGAGTGTTTAAATTTTTGAGAACAAGAGAATGGCATTATTTCAAGTTAGACTTATTAGGAAGGTGATTTTGGAAAGTTACGAGGTTTCTAGGAAGTTCCGGGTTCAAGTTGGGCCTTATTAAAATTTTCGTGTTTAAGCACTTAAGGAGAGAAGGTAAGTGGCATCAAGAATTAAGGAAATAAGTGTGCATTTTGCTAGCGCAAGGAGTCTATTGGTAAAGTGGCAAGTGGCGTGTGGAAGTGTACTAATGGTCTGAGGTTTGAATCCCATCTATTGCAAACTTTTGGATTTATTTTTGTGCTTCTCATCCATGTGTCGGTCAAGGTTTTAATAAGGTAAGTAAGACTTTTTAATTTTTGGAAAGATGGCTAAGGATTATGGTAAGGAGAAAGACTAGGGAAAAAGAGGGAAAGAAATGGAGGAAAATGGTAAGAGAGGGGAACATGTTGGCTTATAGTGTGGAAGGTGTTTTGGAAAGATTCTTATTTGGTCAATGTTCATCTTTTGGTAAAGATGATACATGGTGTGGAAGGTGTTTTGGCAAAATTTTGGTGCTTGTTAGGCCTCATTCCTTTTAGCATTCTTTTGTGTTCTTTTCTCCAATTTCTTCTTTTCCCTTGCCGAAACTCTAAAGCCAACTTTGTACACCATTTTCTCTTGTTTTGGCTGAAACTCCTAAGCTCCCTTTCTCCATCTTTTCATTTCTTTTCACAAAATTCTTCAACCTTTCTTCCTTCTCCTTTAATCCATATTTTCAAAGTTGAGTCTTGATCATCTCTTCTTCTCCATCTTGCAAGTTGAACATTTCTTCTTTGATTAAACCGAGTAAGTGTTTTTATTCAAATCTTTTCATTTTTCTCCTTAGCCGAATGAGTATCCCTCATTATTTGGTTATTTCATATTGTTCTAAACTGAAATGGTGTTTTCCATACTCCCTCATATCTTAATCGTTAACATCAGTTGCAGTAAAGGAGCGTGTGGTGGTAGTCAGAAGGCGGGGTTGAATATCGGGACTCCGTAGAGGGAGATCACGTGTGGTAAGTGATTCAAGTGTAAGTAATATGAAATCTTTTGGAAATCCGAGGCTAACTTTTGGTTGGTATTGTTCTAGGGTCAACGAGGAGTGGTTCTTTAGGAAATCCAAATAAGGTGTGTAATCCCGTACCCTTCTGAATACCTGTTTGAAATGATGTGTAATCTCATACCTCTCTGAAATTTTGCATGAAATGTTCTGTGATTCGATTGAAATACCGAAGAAAACCAGAAACCGGCATCTGTGACCATTCAGGCGTGCGTGTATTCGTAGTGGTAACCATAGTTGGCAATGAAACAGTTTGGTCAGCAGCAGTAATGTGACTTTAAAAAATCAAGAAAAATAGGAGAAAAGGAATTAGAAAGTGAATAAGATATAGAATGAAATCTTACTCTGTCTTTTTAATATGAAAGAAACGGAGAAGGAAAAGGAATTTTATATTCTGTGATATGTTAATTTTAGTGAGACTGGTTCTGATTGACTTTGTGGTTCCCTGTTCTGTCTTGGAAAAATCGTTTAAAATTGTACAAAGTGAATTATGAGTTATAATTTATATGTATAGATTCCTTAGTGAGTCTATTTTCAATAGAAATAGGTGGTAGCAACATATAAAAACTGTACAGTGAGATATTTGAGTTTAGGGTAAGAGAGGTCAGAACTATTGGACAATGAAACAAGGGAAACTTTAAGGAATAAAATGTACTAAATGGATAAGCCAAAAAATTTTGGAAAAATTGTAGTGAGAAGATAAACGAGTCTAGTTTCAAGGAAAATTTACGGATTTAAATTTCGAGTTTCCTAACTCGAGTTATAGTCAATTTAGTCAGTATGACGCAGATGGACAGTTTCAAATTTTTATGCCCAAATTAGTAGTTAAGTCTGGGTTACGAAATTACCAAAATACCCTTGGAGGGTAAATTATCGAAATACCCCTGGGTTGCGAGATTACCGTAGTGGGTAAGATTATTGAATTATGAAAATGCCCCTAATGGGCCGAAATACGAAAATGCCCCTAATGGGCTGATTTGATAGATTGCCCTAATGGGCCGATTTTTGCAAAGTGTTATAATGGGCCGAATTACGAAAATGCCCCTACGGGCTGATTTACTAAAATGCCCCTATGGGCCGAATTGCTAGAATTCTTTAGTGGACCGATTTACCTTAATTAATCACTGGATTGATAATTGTCGTTTATATATGTGAATATTATGTTTTATTATTTATGTTGCATTTGCATATTTTGCATGGGATGGGAAAAATGTTAAAGAAGAGAAGTGTAGCCTGGTGACTCTGTCACAAATTTTGATAATGGCTATGTGCCTAACATATGAACTAACGACTCTGTGTCGATCATATTTACCCAAGGCTGTGTGCCGATTATATCACCGTATATGATATCTGGTGGCTCTGCCACAATCTGTATGGTGGCTATGCCACGCATAATTATGACTCTGGTGGCTCAACCACAAATATTGTAAATGGCACCTTGTCTGCGATTATAAATGGCCACTGGCCTGCGAATTATTATATTAAATGGCATTTAGCCTGCGTTTTGGTGTGTTTGGCGGGGTGGGTTGACTTGATCCCCACAGGTGTGATGGGATGGTACGGGTGGTGTGTAGCGGATGGATTACTAGGATGGATTGGGTTGCATACATTGCATATATGTATATTCTGTTATGTAAATGGGCTTCGGCCCAAGATTATGCTTTATGGGCTCAGGCCCTAGTTTTTGCTAAATGGGTTCAGACCCAGTGGATGACGGTAAGGGGATTATACACTGAGTTCTTGTAACTCACCCCCTTTCTTTTCTTAATCCCTGTAGGTAACACTCAGTGACGAGGAATTGGGGCTATGGATGACTCGGTGGAGGCCATACTTCATAAATGATGTTTGCAAACATTAGTAAACTATCTTTTCGTATTATTTTGTTACCTTTAATATTTCGGGTTTTAAAGTTGTAATAAGGCCTCTGGGATAAACTTTAATTTGCTTTATGTTTGGACGTATTTATGGTTTTGCTTGAAATATTTTTAAATGGGGATTTTCTAAAAACATAACCAACGATTTTTCCAAAATAGATTAACAAATGGATTTCAAAACAAACTTTTACAAATAAATTAACACTAAAATTCTCTTTCGAATTATCAACGAAATTTTCAAAAGACTCGGATTCTCTTTGAAATTTTCAACGTCATTTTCAAAAGTCATGGTTTTTAAAGTTCACTACCCCGATTTACGACTCATCAATCAACCATTCAAGAATAGCTGTATTTTATCAAATATTTACATGCAAAACTTGTTTATTTAAACACAACCAAGTAACACCTATTTTGGTAAGAATCATATGATGTTTTACACTTTCTTCATGTGACATACCAAATCTGCTCGTAATGCATGGGCCAGGTTTGGGGTGTTACAATTTCCATGCATCTTCGTGTTTCATTTGTTTAATATAACATTATTCATAAATTACTAAATTAACCTTAGTATTAAACCATTAAAACTCCTTAATAAATGTCCATATATGTCTACTCATGTGTTGAATGGTCAAATTGCAACATAAGGATCTCCATTGTAATGATCCATAGCTAATACATACATTTAACTAGTAGAACATGCATTTTACACTTTACGCGATTTAGTCTTTTTTCTCAAATTGACCAATTAAACGATAAAATTTCTTAACAAAATTTTCACACAACCATATATTCATATTGTAGACATTAGAATAATAATAAAATAAATATTTTGACATCGGATTTGTAGTCCCAAAACCACTATTCCGATTTGACCAAAAAACAGGTTGTTACATTCATTGCTTACGTAGTTATTTTTCCTTTATTTTACGGATTATTGGAAGCACGATTGGTTGGAAGTTTGTTGGAGATCTATCACACTATTCAGTGGAAAATTTGGTAGTTTTTTAGTAATTAGGCTAAGGTTTCTAATGGCATGTATAGGGTGATTTGTAATGGTATCATGGTGCATGTGCTAATGGTGTTTTGGTATGTATAAGCTTTGGTAAGCTATGTTGGTTTGGCACACCTTGATGCCTTACCAAGTTATGTGATTTTGGTTTCTTTAAAGTGCTTGTTGATGATTGTTTGAAAATGGTTAATTGTGACATATTTTAGTTCATATTTAAACTAGGTTATTTTGTCTGGAAACTGCAATATTAACATGTATAAGGTGGTTTATAATGGTACTTTGATGAATATGTAAATGGTAATTTGGTATGTTTATGCCTTGATGTTTAAGTATGGTTGATGAACTTATAATGCTTAATTAGGTAAGTCCTTTTGGTCATTTTTTGCTAATTGATGTGTATGGCATTTTGGTACAAGATGTTGACTTGGAAATGGTCAATTATGTTATGTTTTAGGCACATAATAGAATGAGGTCTTTATGCATGGAATTAGGTAATGTTCACATGTTTTGGTAAATGTTGTGTTATTATAATTGTGGTGCTTTTGAATGGCATATTGGTTAGTTGAACTAGGATCTTGAAATGACATTATGATGTATGTTTGGATGATGTTTAGGTCTATTTTAAAGGGTGCACAAATGGATTGAATGGTTATGCATGAAATGGTTTTGAAATGGTTTGATTTTAGGTAAATTTTTGGTTCACACGGCCTGAGACATGGGAGTGTGACTCAGCCTTGTGAGGCACACGGCCTGGCAACTTGGACGTGTGTCATATGAGGATTTCTTAGGGTTCAAGTTAGAGAGTTACACGGCCTAGCACACGGCCTGTAACACGGGCATGTGGGGAAACTTAGAGAGTTACACAGCCTGGCATACAGGCATGTACACGGCATTGTGACCCCCTCAGAGAGTTAAACAAGTGAGGACACAGGCTGGGACACGTCCATGTGTCCCTATTCTAAAGTTACACGACCTGAGACACATGGCTGTGTGACCCTTGTTTTGTAAATTTTGCATCTTTTTCTTAAACTTTTCAAACATTTTCAAATGGTTCCGATTTGTTTCTAAGTTATTTTTAGAGCCTTAAAGGCTCGATTTAGGGACAGTATGCATGTGTATGAATGGATTATGATGTGAGTGAATTATTGAATGATAAAATGTTCAAATATTTTTGGTTGTATAGTAATGCTCTATAACCCTAATTTGGCGACAGGGACGGGTTAGGGGTATTACATTTAGTGGTATCAGAGTTACAGTTTAGTCAGTTCTCAGACTGAACGTATCATGTATGGAGTCTAGAAATACATGCCATTATATAACTTGTGATAGTGTGATGCCTTCTGACTTTGGTGGGAATTGTTTTACATATAGATAAAGATATCTTCCAACCGAGCTAAATTCGATGATGCTGAAGGCAATATTCAAGCCTCTGATTAAAAAGTTGTTAATGATGAGCAGAAACTCAAAGGTTAGAGTAAAGGTTCATAGTGTTTACATTAATAATGAATGTTGTCTAATATGTGTATATGGGAATCAAATTTTGTGGCTTGACGAGCTCTACCCCTTATCCTCAAAGTCTGATACAACAAAAATATAGGTTTAGCTTTTAATTCATCAAAAATCGAACCATCATCAGACAAAGTTAACTGTGTGTTCATCACTTGCAAAGCAAATAAAGATTTTCTACTCAAAGCATTCGTGACTACATTCACTTTTCCTGGATGATAATCAATTATTAATTCATAGTCTTTTAACAAATCGAGTCATCTTCGTTGTCGCAAATTCAAATCTTTTTGAGTCATTATATACTTCAAGCTCTTGTGATCGGTAAAGATATGGCATTTTTCAGTGAATAAATGATGTCGCCAAATTTTCAATGCAAAAACAATAGCATCCAACTCTAAATCGTGCTTCAGATAATTCTTTTCATGTGATTTTAATTGTCTGGGGGCATAAGCTATCACTTTACCCTCTTGCATCAAAACACAAACCAAACCGTTCAATGACGCGTCGTTAAAAATCACAAACTCTTTACACGACTCAGGTTGAATCAAAACTGGTGCTTCAGTTAACAATGCTTTCAACTGTTCAAAAATCTGTTGACATTTCTCGGACCACTCGAATTTCACATATTTTTGTAGCAATCTAGTCATTGATGTAGCAATCATCGAGAATCCTTTTACAAAACACCGATAGTAACTAGTTAATCCCAAAAAGCTTCGGACTTCGGACACATTTCTTGGTGGATTCCAGTTAAAAACTGCTGAAATCTTGCTCGGATCAACTCGTATTCCTTCCGTTGAAACAATATGCCCTAAAAACCTAACTTCTCGAAGCCAACACTTGCATTTACTGAATTTAGCAAACAACTGCTTATCTCTCAAGGTTTGTAATACAATCCTCAAATGTTCAACATGTTCAATTGATCAAACAAATCATCAGTTCTCGGCAAAGGATACTTATTCTTAATCGTAACCTTGTTAAGTTGTTGATAGTCAATACATATTCTCATCGATCCATCTTTCTTCTTTATAAACAACACTGGTGCACCCCCAGGGCTAAAAATTAGGTCGTGCAAAACCTCTATCTGTTAATTCTTGCAACTGAGCTTTCAGCTCTTTCAATTCTATCGGAACCATTCTGTATAGATCTATCGATATCGATGATGTTCTCGGTATTAATTCAATAGCAAATTCAACTTCCCTGATCGGTGGTAACCCAGGCAACTCTTCTGGAAACACATCTGGATACTCACAA
Source organism: Gossypium australe (assembly GCA_005393395.2). NCBI lineage: Eukaryota > Viridiplantae > Streptophyta > Magnoliopsida > Malvales > Malvaceae > Gossypium > Gossypium australe. Next base: position 74,255,410 of record CM016623.1, on the reverse strand, counting down.
GCTACTGGCACTGATTCAATCTTTGATTCAGATACTTTTGTATCCAGTACATATGCAAGGTAAGCATCACAACCTTTTCTCATATATCTTTGAGCTAACATCGACGAAATCACAACAGGTAATCCACTCGACTCATCTGATTCTATTAAAAAGATTTTACTATTCTAACATTTTAAATCAATAATCTTTTGTCTACAATTCATAATAGCATCGTTCAGAGTCAACCAATCCATACCCAGAATCACATCAAATTCATCAAATCGAAAAAGCATCAAATCAGCCGAAAAATAGTAACCCCGAGTCATCAAATGACAATTCTCACAAACTTTATCAACTAGAACATATTTGCCTAAGGGGTTCGATACTTTAATCACAAATTTGGTAGACTCAACAGGCAAACTCTTACTATACACTAAGTTCATACAGATATATGAATGAGTCGATCTAAGATCAATCAATGCAATTACATTAGTGTCATAGAGAGAAAATGTACCGGTGATAACATCTGGGGATGATGCATCTTCACGAGCGTGAATAGCTTAAGCTCTAGCTGGTGCTCTAGCCTTGGATCTCGCAGCTGAATCTTTTGTCACACCTTTGCTACTAGTTATATTTCCCGTATTTCTAGGTGGCCTCCCTCTAGTAGTTGTGTTGCTCGGTCTTGTATTCTGAAATTTATCTTTTTCAGCTAACTCAGGGCAATCTTGAATAAAGTGATCTAATGAACCACATTTGAAACAAGCTTTATTATTCATCCAGCAGTCTCCAAAATGTCTTCATCCACATTGTTGACACTCTGGTTTATTATTTCTCACACTACCAACACTTAACACCAAAGTAGCTTGAGCTTTAGGACTTGAGTATTGCGTTCCATGATTTCTATTCGAATACCCTGCTGAAGCTATTGAACGATTATATGAATCCTATGATTTCTTTGACGATGACTGATATGATTTACTCCTCAACCTCTTTCTCGAATCTCTAGCCTCGAAATTATCTGTACTCTTTTCTTTGCCAAGTTCTTCGGCTTTACAAGCTCTGCCGACTAACACCACAAATTATTTCAACTCTAGAATCCCTACTAACAATCTGATATCTCCGTTCAACCCATCTTCAAATCGTTTACACATAATTGCCTCAGTTGAAACACATTCTCGAGCATATTTACTGAGTCTCACAAACTCTCTTTCATACTCGGTCACAAACATTCGACCCTGTTTTAGCTCCAGAAACTCTTTTCACTTTTGATCAATAAACCGTTGGCTAATGTATTTCTTTCTGAATTAGGCTTGAAAGAATTTCCAAGTAACTCTTTCTCTCGGTACGACAGATGCCAAAGTATTCCACCATTGATACGCAGTGTCTCTCAGAAGTGATAGACACATTTTACACATTCAGCTGGTGTGCAAGATAGTTCATCAAATACTCTGATAGTATTCTTAAGAAAAAACTCAGCTCTCTCAGGGTCTTCATGAACAGTAACTCCAAATTCTTCAGCCCCGTACTTTCAGATTTTATCAACAGGTGGCTTATTCAATTGTAAAGGTTTCAAACCTTGAGGAGCTACGGGTTTAGGATTAGGTGGGGGTAGAGGTTGTTGAGCAGCTGGATTTGTTCGAACAAACTTCATGAACCACTTGTTCATCATTTGGAAGAAGGCTTCCTTGGCCTCTCCTCCTTGATTACCCGATACGGGTCTCGACTCAAATTGCGCTACTCCATGAACGGAGGCTGGCGCATTACTCTCAACATCATCAGCTACAGTTCGATTGGGATTCATTTACTATACGAAAACACGTTTTAAACTGTCAGGAGATATCACACTATCACAGGTTATATATGGCATGTATAGCTAGACTCTCACATTCACAACGTTAGTCTAAAAATCGACTAAACCGTAGCTCTGATGCCAATAAATGAAAAACCTTTCACACGTATTCAACGCGAGAATAATGTTAAGGAGTATTACTAGACTTATTACATAATTAAACATACATTTCTCAAAAAAATTTCAATTTCACATACAAATCATTCACAAACATCCATATCGTCCCTAATACGAGCCTACGAGGCCCAAACAAGCATTAGGAGTGGTTCGAGACTAAATCGATAACTTAAAAAACTTTTGGAACACTTAGAAAATTTTTGTAAAATACAGGGGACACACACCCATGTGGCTGGGCCGTGTGGACATTCGAAATGGGATCATATGGCCATGTCCCAGCCTGTTCTGACCCCGTGTAACTCACTAACTTGGGTCACACGGGCGTGTGCCACACGGCCAACCACACGCCCGTGTGACCAACCGTGTGCCCTTCAAAATGGCCATACACGCTCGTGTGCTGAGCCGTGTGGAGCATACTAACTTGATTTCTAATTAAACACCGAGGGACACACGGCTGTGTCACTTGACCGTGTGTCACACACAGCTGAGACACACGCCCGTGTCTCTGCCCGTATGGACAAAAATAGGCTATTTACCAAGCCATTTTGCTTACCCAAATTGCATACACCTACACCAAACCAATTGGCACAAAACAAGGCATAAATAGGCATTCAAACCAAGCCTAATTCATGCTAATTCCATACCATCAACCATAAGACACACGTGTCAAAATAAGCAATACAATTTCATACCAAAATCACATTCACAATTCATCTAAATGGTCACTTTCAATTATGCATCAAATTACCTAAATCACAAGCAAACCAATCTCAAATTTCAACAATTTAGTATCCATAATGCCAATTCTCAACAAGCATCATAAATTAACCATCAAACACATAACATAGGCCATATGCACACACACACACACACACACACACACACATATATACGTCACTAAATATCAAACACATAACAAAGGCCATATGCATCATAAATCAACCATCAAACACTTAACTCACATTGCTATTAACATAACAAACCATTCAACCATTTACAAGCCAACTTAAATGGTTAAATCCATTATCAACATATACCAAAATGACTATATCTCCTATAAGTTCAAAAGTACCAAAGTGAAAGCTTGATAATGTGATGAGATCTCCGACGACTCCCAATCCGAGCTAGCTTCGATAAACACTATAAAACACGAAAAAGTAAACAGAGTAAGGTATAAAACTTAGTAAGCTCGAATGCTAAGTAAGTAAAACTTACCAACCAACAATTCAATAACATAAATATCATATAATGCAATTCAAATTTGAAGCATAACTTAACATATATATTCAATCCAAAGATTAAACAAAATTTCCATCAATTTCTTCGATTTGATGATTTCATAGTTCACGTACAATACTCTACAAGCTTGTATCAATCTCATCGTTTCATATCTTCGATATGCCCGTTAAGCCATTCGGAATAATATCGGATACATAGGAACCTTGCACCCTAAGTGCCACATATATAGCCAAAGCTATCTCAATCTCATATCTCATAATGCTCACTCTTGAGCTATCAACGGGTCTGCTCAAACAAGCTGACGGTCATGACGTAGCTACACGGTGCTACTCACGCAAGCTGACGAGAATCTGCAACACATGTCGGATAACTCAGCCACTAGTAGGACGTACGGACCAGCACCCAAATCACATAACCCCTAATTGCGTGTTATTCGTATCCTAATCTATTCCTAATCTTCAACCGGGATTTCACATTTGCCGAATCGTCATCGAATATATCCGCAAGGTCATATTCACAATTTATTCAATATTAAAGCATTTAAAACATAATTATAATAATACTTATTACATACGAACTTACCTCGAATGCAAAAACGGCAAAACAAGTCATTTAATCTAAAACCTTGTTCTTTCCTCGATCTAATTCTAAATTTCACTTTTCTTGATCTATATAATATCAAATTTAGCTTATTTAATCATCACTCTATTCAATTTAATCCAAAATACACATTAAGGCAACTTTATACTTTTGCCCCTAATATTTCAACATTTTTATAATTTAGTCCTTTTCTCATAAAAATACAAATTCATGCAATCAACCTATATCCATGCTAGCTAAATTTCAATTAGGTCCCTAGCAGCCCATATTTTTCATTTATTTCACAATTTAACTACAAAATTTTAAAATTTCTCAATTTAACCCCTAATTGACAACTTTACTAAAAATCATTTAACAAATGTTGCTTATCTAACAACAATCATACATTTTCTATCATCAAACATCAAAATAAACCTATATTAATTAATGGAAAAACCATAAACCTTTAACAATTTTGCAAATTAGTCCCTGGGCTAGCTAGATTAAGCTGCAACGATCTCAAAAATATAGAAATCATTAAAAACGGGACAAAAACCATACCTAAATGGACAATGGAAGCTTGGTCGAACGTTAAAGGCAACAATGGCTTTCTTCTTCTTCACAATCAGTTGAAGAAACAAAATTAAAGATGACAACTTTAATTATTTTATCATTATTTACTAATTTACTTAATTAACCTTTAAAAACATTAATAATTACACAAAATACCAAGCCATTATCATCCACTAACATGCCAATGGTGTAATTACAACTTAAGGACCTCCACTTTAAAGTTCTATATCTATTAGACACCTTTAGCTAATAGAACTCAACTTTTATGTTTTACGTGATCTAGTCCTTTTTATCAAATTGAGCATTCAAACGATAAAATTTCTTAACGAAATTTTCAAACAATCATACTATCATGCATTATACATTAAAATAATAATAAAATAATTATTTTGACCTCAAATTTGTTGTCCTGAAACCACTGTTCTGATTTGACTAAAAACGGGCTGTTACATATTCAATTATGTTTTGGTAAAAGACTCGATGGCAAAACTCATGTGTTGTTATTTTTCTACTTCTACTGGTTGTTAGTTTGCTTTATGCATATGGAATTGGTGTTGTTTATGTCACAGCTGGTTCTAGTGTGTCTGAACGATATTCTCCTTCTGGATTTTTCTTTGCTGTATCATCAATTTCTTTAGCAATCAATATGTTCTAATTATGTCGCATGGTCTTCAAAAGAAATAGTTGGATGTGGACAAGTTTGTCTGGAAGGCTCATAATTTGTATATTCTAGTATAGAAATGGGTTATATTCTCAAGAGTTTAATAGAGCTTTACATTTTGGACTTCTTTATATTGGCTTTCTTATTGTTCTTATTGTCTATGCTATCATATATGGTCCATCTGCAAGGGATACACATTGGCTTGGGAATATTACATTTATTATGGTTATGATTCTTGGTTGGGTCATAAAAGCATGTTGACAGGTTTCAGCTTTTTAGAGGTTGCGTTGCTGTACTTATTGTTACTGGAACTATATTGGGTTTCTTTTTCTCTTTTGCTTCGGAATGCATTATTGGTACTTGAGGCATTGTTATATGGTTGTAGCGTTTGCCTTATTAGAGCATTGTGGTTCGTTTGAGGGAAGGTTTTCATAAGAAAGGGAAAATAATATTTCTAGTTCATATAATGGTTGTGACTCCAGTATGGTTCAATGTTTTGATATTAATAATTGAAATAGTTTCATTATGTATCCAACTTTTAGCTTTCAAGAAGGGATAAATTGTAGTAAAAGTGTAGACGGTGGAAGATCAAACATAGCATCGCATTTTAATTCTCATTACTCAGATGATCTTGAATTATGTCAACAAGTCAAAACTGAATGTCATATTTTGTATGAGTTAATATAGTTTGTGATTATCTTTGATTGGTATTCTGAGGGAATTATGATAGACTATATGTTTGGATTATCTTGAAGACAAGAAGAAAGAATTATTTTGAATTGTTACTATTAGGTTGATAAGATCAACTCATTTGTTTTAGTCAGAATGGATTATTCACTTAAAGAGTTACTTGAGTTGTATGTATTTGAGTTCATCTCTATATTTGGGAATAAATTTTGGGAATTCATGGGCAAATAAACAAACAGTTAGAATGGGAAATTTATATTCTAGAAGACATGATACAGGGATATATCAAACATATTAGAGATAATCAAGAAATGTTATTATGGGTTAAAATAGTCTAGATAGTAGCAGCTATCACACTTGTAATTAAATGATAATGTTTGAAGCTTTTCATGAAATGGAATGTTTATCAGTTGAGAGTATGTTATGAAAATTATGAATTTTAGCTAAACATTATGAATGATCAAATGCATCTGGAACCTGATGAACTGGATTTTTTTTTATTATGTTTCGACTGGTGATTTAATAGGAATTTTAGGTGATTGTACTACTAATGGTGAAGCTATTACAGGAAAGCAACAAATTTGTTCAGTCAAGTATCTACTTCAACCTCAGTTAGAGAAGAATTTATTGTTTATAGTAACGTTTTATTCAGACTCTAAGGTTAGGCAAGAAAAAAACTTGATCTGAAGAGTTATTATCATGTGAGAAATTTCGAGGACGAAATTTTCGTAAAGGGGGGAGAGTTGTAACAGCCCGTTTATCAGTGGTTTCGGGGCCACAAATTCAACAAGTAAGTTTGTAAATATTATTATTTAATATTTACGAGTCAAATATGGTATTAAAATAAATTTTGAATAGGAAACCTATACTATTTGAATGAATAATTAGGTTTAAGTGGTGTGACCCTAAAGTCAAGTGATTTTAGAAAATGAGGTATCGGGATCTTGTTTCTATAAACTGAGCCATAAATATTTTATTAGATATTTACAGAGTGTTATTAAGGTCGTATTAAAATTTGATTAAGAAATTTCAATGTTTAGATAGTTAATTAATTAAAAAAGACTAAATTGTAAAGGAACAAAAAGTCAATCACTATTAGCTTAATTGTACTAAATGGTTAAACAACCATGAATTAAAGGTTTTAAAAGGTAAATGTATATTTTTTAATATAGTGGATGATTTCAAGGTGTGGATTTAAGAAATTCTAGTTAATTATAAAGGTTATAATGGTAATTTGTAAGTAAATTAAAACAAATATAAAACTAAAACATGTATTTATCTTTTATTTTGGTCTTCAACCGATTGAAAGGGGGAGTAAAACTCCATTGATGGTAGCTTGAGTTCGGCCAACTCTTCCTCATGCATGCTTGTGATTTTGAGGTTCGTTTTAAGTAATTTTTACATTTTTGAAATCGTTGTAGCTTAATCTAGCTAACCCGGGGACCAATTTTTTAAATTGTTAAATGTTTAAAAATTTACCATTGATGAATTTGAAATGTTCTTGGAAGTTTATGGTAGAATCTTAAGCTTGGTTGCTAGATAGGGTTATTTTGTAAAGTATTTTTTTGGTAATTTTAATGTTTAAGGACTAAAAGGTGAAATTAGTAAAAGTACAAGGACTTGCTATAAAATAACAGCAAGTATGGGCTGTAATAGGGTTGCAAACAATTTGGATACACATGAAATTTAATAAAAAAGGTTAATTTGCATGTTTTGGGCTTAAGGACTAAATTGTATAAAAGTAAAATGCTGGAGAAATTTTTTAAAAATGTCAAAAAGGACTTAATTGCATAAAATAAATTGATTTTTCTGTAAGAATTATTTAATTGAAATGAGTTATTATCTTAGATCAAGAACGAGTGAAAAATCGAAGAGAAGAGAAATTACCAAATAGCCCTTGTACTTAGTCATTGTTGCAATTCAGTCAGTTAAGTTCGTATGAACTATAATCGTTATAATGTTAATTAAATTAAATGTTTACTATGTTATTTTTAATGTAAACGAATCAGTATAAATGTGAATGTATCCATAGTATGACGAATTGACGGATATCAAGTCCCGGTTGAACCTTAAGAATTCTTAGGATACAAATGACATGTCATTAGGGATTTCATGTTTCGGGTGCTGGTCTTGCATGTCTTACTGATGGCTGAGGTCCTGCATTTGTTTTGGATTCTCCATAGCTTGTGTGAGCAGCATCGTGTATGTAACACCCCAAACCCGGCCCAAACGCTACAACAGGATCTGGTATGTCACTTGAGTGATTTTATAAATATGTAGCACTTAGGAAAGCAATTGTCAGGTTTTAATACTAAAACCGAAAACTCGGTGATTTATTAGTAAGTATAAAATATGAAGTTATAAAATGCATTGGTGGACTTAAAAATAATAGCCCAAAAATTATCCATGTCTTAATGTATTTTAAACATAAAACCTTAAAGCCCAATAATAATAGCCCAACATAAAACCCAAAACTTAAATATTAGTCTAGTGGCCCATGGCCTTATTACAAGAAATTCTAAACCCATTAATTAAATAAAAATCAAATATTAATTTAAGTCTTTTTGTTGAATCCTCAAAGCTCTGTCGCATGGCCACCTTGCTCTCCTCTCCAGCCCGGTCTGATTGTAACAGCCCAATTACGACCCTAGTCGGAACAGTGGTTTCGGGACCACGAATCCGAGTTAGAAAAGTATTTTAATTATTTATTTGATATTTATGTTATGTGGTCAAGTATATGTTATAATATTATGTATAAATTATTGTGTTTGGGTGACTAATTTAGTTGAAAGGATTAAAGTGCATAATTAGTGAAATAGCTAATCTCTATAAAGGAGTGATTAAATTGAATTGCTTCTTGGATCAAGGGACTTGCATGTCAAATTTTCCTAAGTCAATGTGAGTGGACGGCAAACATGATGAGAATCATCAATGTTTGATTATTTTATAATTTATTTAGTTAGTGAATGTTAAATAAATAAAATAAGCATGGATATTATTAAACAAAGAAAAACATTTTTTTTTCTTTCATCTTTTCTTTTTCCATCTTCACCTTCACCGATTTTTCTTACAAAGAGATGAAGGAAGCTTAAACCTCCAACATTCGGCTTTGCATGTAGTGATAAGGTAGGTGCTTGAGCTTTGTTTTGGCAAAATCCTTACATATTTACGTTAATTGCTTGCATGCTATCAAAATCATGTTAGAATTTTTGGGAGTTAAGCATGTTAAGATTCGGCCATGGATGAGTTCTCTTGAAATGTTGTGCTTGATTGAAAAAAAAATACTTAGATAGAATGGAGAGTAGTGGATTAAAGTGTATGAATGTTATGAAATTACCTTGGATTTGAGCATAGGAGTGCTCTTTGTATTCGGTTAAATTATGGGATGAACATTTATAATATTTATTTAGCTTAATGTTTGGTTATGTATTGAAAATAATAAAAATAGGAAGGTGTTCATTGAGATAGCATATTCGGCCATAAGAGAAGAAGGAATTTATTTTGTGTACTTGACCTTATTGTATTTAATTGTGTTAAATAATTATATGAATGATTTATAAAGACTTGTAGGGAGATGTCAAACATTCGGCAATTGAAAGGGACAATTACATTCTTGATAATTTGAGTTTTAAATTCTAAGAATTTCTTTATAAACATTGTACATGTTGGGGGGTAAGTTGGCAAATTGTATACTTGTGTGATTTTACTTAATTGAATAAATATGTATCATTTAGATCAATGACAAAAGGAGAAAGTTTTAGATCGTGGAAAAACAAAGGTGGACGAATAGCCGGGAAATCCAAAATTATCGACTTCCGATGTAAGTTATAAGCAATTGGAGAAATTAAATTTTCTTTTATCTATATTATTAATCATAAGTTGAATGAGCTAATGATATATATATATATATATGTAAGTTTAATTTATTTTGGGTTTAATATAAGTATGCGCATATATGTATATTTATATTTGGAGATTGTATATATGGAAATAAATAGAGAAGGATTATGGTTGTATTGAAATTGACGATTTGGCTTTTATATTATATGTTAGCCGAATGTGATGGAAATCAATAATGAACGAGAGTTAACTTTGATATATAATTATAGTTGTATATGTATTGATGGTTGTCGAATATGGTGGGTTAAGATGGGAGCATGAACTACGATTAATAGATGTTTTATTGGGGCATAGAAAATATGGATAGTGAATATATATATATATATATATGTTTATGTGGTTGAGGAAATGATTTATTTACCGAGCACTGTGTGTGCGAGATCGGTAGAATGGCACTGTGTGTGCGGATTTATTACCAAGCACTGGGTGTGTGAGTTATCGTTTTTCATTTCTTCAAGGACCAAAATACCTAATAAAGGTAAATGAAAGTGTCAGGTAAGTCTCTAAGCAAATAATCATCGTATATTATTTTCGTAAATTAGCATATGCTGAAATTTGGAATTATTGTAATTATATGTGAATTAGCCGAATTTAGCTAAGTATAAAATTGATTCGGTTAAGTTATTTGTGTGATATGTGCTATTGAATGTTCGTATAATGAGTTTGAAATGCGTAAAAGATTCGATATATGAAATGATTCAGGGGAGAAAATTTAAAGTATTACTACTCAGGCTATGAGCCTAGCAAGCCTTGGGCTGGTGAATTTATCGGGCTTTATGCCTAGCAGGCTTATTGCCGGTGAATGATTATCAGACCTCGGGTCTAGCAGGCTTAGTGCCGGTGTGTGATTCAGGCTCATGCCTAGCAGGTTTTATACCGGTGACTTATAATACGAGCTTATGCTTACGAAATGATTGAATTATGGTGGCAAATGAACAAGCTAAAGCTTATTCAAGTGAATTTGATTATTTGGCCATAAGGTATGTAGTGGCTTAATTACAAATTATATGTGATGTTTATTGATTAAGTTGATAGATAATGTGTTTGTGTATTCGACATTTTTGGATATGTGGATAATATGATATTGATTTGATGTTGTTTAATTGCAACATTAGAGTATTTAATGGATGTATGAGTATTTATACATAAATAAGTTCGGCCATATGGAGATTTTATGGATATACATTCGGACATGTGGAATTACTTATATAAATATATGTACTTTCGATTGTATGGAGTTAAGTTGTATATGGTACTTATTAAATTGGTGGTATTCGGCTAAGATGATCAAATTGTACTATGTCATTTTATTAAGGTTATAAAATGATTTGGTGTATAATAATGAATGTTTGATCATGTAGTTATAATTGCTTAAGACTTACTAAGCTAAGTTAGCTTACTCTGTGTATTTGTCATTCTGTTTTATAGATATAGATCAAGCTACGAGCTTAGGGGATTGTCAACGAAGTCATCCACACTATCGACTTACTTTGGTATATTTAAAGTTTGGATTTCTGAACTTATGGCATGTATAGGCTAGCTTAATATTTGGATGATATTTTGTAATGTATATAAGCCATGCGAAAATGGCTATACTTTTGTGTATAAGTATGATTAATGTTTGGAGTTTAAATGAGACAGTTTTTGGTTAACAGCAGTAATGTGATTCTGAAAAATCACCAAAAATAGGAGAAATGGAATTAGAGAGTGAATAAGATATAGAATTAAAGTTTATCATGTCTATTTTTATATGAAATAAACAAAGTAGGAAAAGGAATTTTATATTATGAGATATTTAAAGTTTAGTGAGACTGGTTCTGAATGACTTCGTGATTCCCTGTTCTGTCTTGGAAAAATTGTTAAAAATTGTAAAAAACTAATCATGGAGCATAGTTTATATGATTAGAAACCTTAATGAGTCTATTTTTGATTAGAATAAACAAGAACATTATTGAAATTCTGTACAATGAGATAACTGAGTTTTTGTAAAGATAGGTCAGAACCATCAAACAGTGAAATAGGGGAAACTTTGATGAATAAACTGTACTAATTGGCCATATGAAAAATTCTAGAAAAATTATGGTAAGAAGATATATGAGTCTAGTTTCAAGGAAAATTTACGGATCCAAATTTCGAGTTTTGTAACTCGAGTTATGGTAATTTAGTCAGCATGACGCAGTAGGACAGTTTTAATTTTTATGCCCCGAATTAGTAGTCAAGTCTAGTAATGCCACATACTCGACTCCGGCAAAGGTCTCGGGTAAGGGGTGTTACACCGATACCCTAAGTGTCACCTGAGATGGTTAAAATAAAAGGGTGAGTCGCGAGACTCAGTGTGCAACCCTCATGCACCACTAGATTTTGGGCCTTAACCCATAAAACATAATAATAATTTCATTTATATAAATAACAAATAATATGCAAGGCCCAACCTATTTGCCTAGGTTTCCATCCGCTACACGCCCCCGTACCAACCGTTCACACCATTGGGGATTTCTACAATCAACCCACACCGCTACACGCCAAGATGGCAGTCATGCTGCTCATCAACATATCATGGCCAAAGCCCTTATAACAGATCACGGCATTAGCCGCTACAACAGATCACGGTAAATACCGCTGCACGTATAACGTATAACTTCCTCCTTTTGTCAACCCAACCCATGCAATCACATACAAGCAATTTACTTATAACATTTAATCAGATTATTCACTAACCTGGTGGTTCGCTTTTACCCTCTTTGGGCTTTCATCATTAAATCGTGACTTCGGCATTTATCATAACATATAAAACTTATGAACATACATTAATAATCAGATCTAGATGGTGGGGAAGTATTACAGACCTGATTAATGCAGATACCCCTTGCTAAACCAATCTACACTTTGCTTCGAAAAGCCGGAAAAGATGTGAAAAATAGGCCTCTTCTATATTCGGCCATAGTTAGTATTCTACCCGATTTTATATACTAAAATCAATAAAATTTCTTACCTTGAAATCCCGAAAGTATCACGATTCTATAACTTAGAGATCTATGCGATTGACTCCTTCTTCAAATCCCGAAATGCCGAAAATAATAGTAAAATAAAGGATTAGTTTCTAAATAGCCATTCGGCTAAGGACTTTGAAAAGTCAAAAGAACATTGAAATCCCGAAATCAACACTTACCTATTGTTTCCTTCAGATTTCGGCACAAGTAGACTCTACTAAAGAAGATTCGGCAACTTCAGGAGGTGAGATCCTAGTGATTTCGGCTTTTGGAAGATTTAAGAATTGAAAAGGTGGCTAAGGGTGATTTGGCCAATGAATATTAAGAAGAATAACAGGTGTAGTTTCGGCTTTTAGATATTAGAAGAAGAATAACAATAGTGGTTAAGAAATTTTAGAAAGAAAGAAAGGGTGAAGAAGATAATGACTTTCGGCTTTTGAGAGAAAGAAGATGAGAAAAGAAAAATAGAAGAGAGGCTTCAAAATTTCGGCACACCCCCTCTTTATATAGAAAACCAATTCCTCCCTTTAGCAGAGATTGATTTTCGTCCAACACTGCCACATTTGATAGCTCCTATCCCTTTTCCCTTATCTTAATTTGTTATCTCCTCAAAAATAGCCTTTATCTGCTTATTATCCTTAAAGACTAAATCCCTAAATAATAGCCTTTATCTGCTTATTATCCACATAAAATAAATATAATAAAATTCCCCAAAAAAATAGCCTTGTGCCGTCCCCCCTTTACTCAATTAAGTGCCGAAATTTAGCCCTATAACTTGGGCTTCAAGCAACCAAAATTTGGGCCTTCCTCATGCACTAGTGACGCTACTTATGGCTCACCTTACTGTGCCCCTACTTGCTGGGCCATAAGCCCAATATGTCAATTAAACTACTACAACTTTAATTTAAGCCCCTAAAGTGTCTATACAAAATATTTAATCAAAGCCTCGGCTCAATCCTTGAGCCCAATTGCACCTCTAATTCTCAAATTAACTAATTAAACATGTCTACACATTAAACGCATAGACCCAAAAATTCAGGATGTTACAGTGTAGCTTACATTCTGACCCACAGCTCGTGTGAGCATAAAATGGATTGATTTTTCTGTTAGAATTAGTTAATTGAATGGAATTATTATTTTAGATCAAGAACGAGTGAAAAATCGAAGAGAAGAGAAATTACCAAATAGACCTTGTACTTAGTCATTGTTGCAATTCAGTCAGGTAAGTTCGTATGAACTATAATCATTATAATGTTAATTAAATTAAATGTTTACTATGTTGTTTTTAATGTAAATGAATCAATATATATGTGAATATATCCACAGTATGACGAATTGACAGATATCGAGTCCCGGTTGAACCTTAAGAATTCTTAGGATACAAGTGACATATCATTAGGGATTTCATGCTTCAGGTGCTGGTCTTGAATGTCTTACTGATGGCTAAGGTCCTGCATTTGTTGTAGATTCTCCACAGCTTGTGAGAGCAACATCGTGTAGCTTACATTCCGATCCACAACTCGTATGAGCAATGATGTAAAGGAAAGGTTATGGTTATATGTAAAGGCACACTTTGTGTGAGCTTTCCCTAGTATCCGATGTAATTCTAGATGGTTCAACGGGTAAGAAAAAGAATGGAACGGTAAGTGACTTAATGGAAAGGTTCATAACTATATGAAAAGGTTGATGCTTATGTAATGTATCTTATGAAATCTATTTATGTTATAAATGAGTTTATATGATTATCAATGAATCCACTAACATGTGAGCTTGATGATGCTTGAATAGGCTTATATTAAACCCATGGTGTTGGCAATGATAAGTAAGAAAATGGAATGAGTCATGATCGTATGGTAATGATGATGAATTAAATGTTATGTTTATACATGGTTGATTTCTTATGTATCATGAACAAGTATACTAACTTGTGAGTTTGATGGTGTCATATAGGCTTTTATTGTGTTTATGGCATTGGTAAAAGGTTTATACTTATTCTATAAGGTTCATTATTGAAATGGTATGCTATGTTTCAAGTTTATACGAGCTTACTAAGCATTTATTGCTTATGTAGTTATTTTTCCTTTATTTTATAAATTATTGGAAGCACGATTAGTTGGAAGTTCGTTGGAGATCTATCACACTATCTAGTGGACAATTCGGTAGTTTTTAAGTAATTAGGCTAAGGTTTATAATGGCATGTATAGGGTGATTTGTAATGGTATCATGGTTCATGTGTTAATGGTGCTTTGGTATGTATAAGCTTTGGTAAGTTATGTTGGTTGGCACACCTTGATGCCTTACCAAGTTATGTGATTTTGGTTACTTTAAAGTGCTTGTTGATGATGGTTTGAAAATGGTTACTTGTGACATATTTTAGTTCATATTTGAACTACGTTATTATGTTTGGAAAATGTAATATTAACATGTATAAGGTGGTTTATAATGGTGCTTTGATGAATATATAAATGATAATTTGGTATATTTGTGCCTTGATGTTTAAGTATGGTTGATGGACTTATAATGCTTGATTAGGTAAGTCCTTTTGGTCACTTTTTGCTAATTGATGTGTATGAAATTTTGGTACAAGATGTTGACTTGGAAATGGTCAATTATGTTGTGTTTTAGGCACATAATAGAATGAGGTCTTTATGCATGGAATTAGGTAATGTGCACATGTTTTGGTAAATGTTGTGTTGTTATAATTGTGGTGCCTTTGAATGGCATATTAGTTAGTTGAGTTAGGATTTTGAAATGGCATTATGATGTATGTTTGGATGATGTTTAGGTCCGCTTTAAAGTGTGCACAAATGGATTGAATGTTTATGCATGAAATGGTTTAGAAATGGTTTGATTTTTGGTAAATTTTGGGTTCACACGGCCTGAGACATGGGCGTGTGACTCAATCCTGTGAGGCACACGGCCTGGCGACACGGCCATGTGTCATCTAAGGATTTCTTAAGGTTCAAATTAGATATTTACATGAGCTAGCACATGGTCTGGCAGACGGGCATGTGGGGAAACTCAGAGAGTTACACAGCAGGCATGTGACACGACATTGTGACCCTACTCAGAGAGTTACACGGGTGAGGACACGAGCTGGGACATCGCCACGTTTCCCTATTCTAAAGTTACATGGCTTGAGACACGGGCGTGTGTCTCATTCGTGTGAGGCACACAGTCTGGCCACACGGTCGTGTGACCTCTGTATTGCAAATTTTGCCTTTTCTTTCCTAAACTTTCCAAACTATTTCAAATTGGTTTCGAATTTTTTCTAAGTTATTTTTAGAGCCTCAAGGGCTCGATTTAGGGACAATATGCATGTGTATGAATGGATTATGAATTGAGTGAATTATTGAATGATAAAATGTTCAAATGTTTTCGGTTGTACAGTAATACTCTGTAACCCTAATTCGACGACAGAGACAAGTTAAGGGTGTTACAAGAAAAACCTTAAGGCTCATTATTGGAGAAATTAGAATTCATTTTTGTTATCTTAAGTTAAGTGTCATTAACCAGTTAAAGCTTTAGCGTGTCAAAAACCCTTATAGTCCTAACATTCTAAACAAATCATATAATGTCCAAAATTAACAAACCCATACAAAAATGCCCATAATGTCCAAATTGAATAAACAAAACAACCAAAAATACTTAGTTTTAGAAACGTGAAATTCTGAGCTTTGAGTCGCCATCCAAACCTAATTCGGAGGGTTACTTGAAACAAATCAAACAAAAACGTGAGCTTTAAGCCTAATGTGTATTTGGCCCACACTCTCAGTACATATTAGGTTATATTAAATAGAATATCACATAGCTTATCTTTCACATATTTCATATTGAATAAGAATTTCATATAGATCATAACTTATCAATTCATAAATCATGCCGAACATATCAAACCAAATCATAGTCATAACATATAATATCCTACCCCTGTCCGCTGCACACCATCTCCATCCCACCAATCACACTATATAGAACCATAGAGTCCATCCATCTAATCACACCAATACGTGGCTGTGTGCCACTCACATATATTTGCAGCTGAGCTGCCATACATATAATTTTGTGGTCTAGCTGCTGTATTTACAATATGAACTACTATATATACTTCCTCTATCATAATAAAAACATATACATAACATACTCATAAACAGACAACATATTTACATATAGCATATGTCACATGGCATGTTTACATACATAATTTATATTGATCATTACATAACATATAGTTTACTTATAGTTTGGCCAAGTTACCATGCTTTTAAAGCTACTTATACAAACTTACGTACCAAGACTTACGGGGTTTTTGGCCCTTACGATGTGTTTGGACCAAAATATCATGCCTAAAAACTGGCCAAAAGGCACGACGTGGTCTACCACATGGTCTACAAGAATCCCACACGGTCTGCAAGAATGTAAACGGCCTGGCACATGGTCAGTCACACGGCCTGCACACATGACCACGTGACAATGGGCAATTTCAAAAAATAGCCCAGTTTCACAATATAATTGAGTTACAAACGAGTTTTGGGATGATTTTCACACACTTTATTGCGTAGTTGATTAAACACTCTAATGGGAACCCACAAAACCTACAATTAACAAATAAATATACAAATTATACACAAAAAGATTCCTCCAAAATAACATACAACTATCAAAACGATAGTCCCCAAAAAAGAGATGAGCATTTACCACTCTGAAAACTGTGTCTAATTGAGACCAACTCTGCTGGGGAAAGTTGATTTCAGGCTCCTTCGCCTAATCAAAACACAATTACGCTTCTCACAAACCAAAATGAAGATAAACACTTACAAAATCCCCACCTTAAATCGAAGAACGATTTATGTAACATCCCAAAATTTGGAATTTTAATTGTTGCATTATTGCTTGTGTTAAGCTAGATAAAATATTAATTGTGCATGTTTAGGGATTATGAGAAGGCTCAGGTTTATTTGGGCCCTAGTAAAAATTTTGTGTTTAAGTCTATTAAGGAGAGATGGTAAGTAGCTTCGAGGCTTATAGAAATAAATGAGTAATGTGCTTGCATAAATGAGCAATTGGTAAAAAGGATATGGCGCCACATGATGGACTATGAGGGAGGAGGTTCAAATCCCATAATGTACAAATTTTGACTATTTGTTTTTTGTATCCTTTCCCTAAGTGTCGGCCAAGCTTGTAAATAAGGCAAGTTGGACTTTTTATTTTTGGCAAGGTGGCTAAGGAAATTAGGAAAGGATGAAGGTAGGGAAAGAAATCAAATGAAAGGGGAAAGTATAGGGAACATGTTGGCACAAAGAGAGGAAAGTGTTATGGAAAGTTTGGGTTGGCAAATTCTGGCCTATTTGCAAAGGCATGGATGGTTTTGGCATAGGGAGGGCTTAGCTGAATTTTTTCTTTGTCTTTTGGTAAAAGCTTTGGTGTTTGTTTTGGCCAAAATATCTTTGTATCAATTTGTGTCATTTTCTCCAAAATTCTTCTTCTCCTTGCCGAAACTCCAAGTTGCTAGTGAACATTTTTCTTCATTTTCCTTCTTGTTGGCCGAATGTACCAAACCATTGAGACCAAATCATTCTCTCTTATCTTCTCTTGAAAACCGAAACTAGTTAGCACCCATTCTCTCCCTTTCTTTTCTTTTAATCACCTTTTCAATCCTTCTTCCATTTCTTAAAATCAAAACTTCATTTTGATCAAATCCTTTTCTTTTATTCATTCTCCCCATAGCCGAATCTAATAACAACTTGTCTCTCCACTATCTCTTTTTCCTTTGTGTTTGGACACTATCTTCTCGACGAATCGGTGAGTAATAATTTTTTTCTTTTCAATTTCTTCTCTTAAGGCCGAATATATGTCCTTGTCATAGGACGGTTCTATTAACCAGAATCATCATTTTCATCTCTCTCTCACAATGTAATCATTTTCCCTTTTGTAGTATCCTAGTGAGAGGCCGAACATCACTCTAGTCTTAAGGTGAACGGTGAACGTCAGATCCAATATCGATACGGTAAGAATTCATTATGGATTATTGATAGTACTCAATATTCGATTGATTGCTTAAGGAGTAATAATTTGAAATAATCGACTTTATGTTTTAGGGGCTAAATCGCTTGATCCATCGACTTGTGATCATACGATTCTAGTGGTAAGCTGACCTTTCTCCTTAATCAATCGTTCATATCAACGTAATATAAGTTTTGACTAAGATTTGTTTTCAATGGAGACAAGCAACATCGAATTGAAAAGGATAGCGATTGGAGATCGCAGAAGGAGCGGATTTGCGATCCCTACTCCGAAATTCAAACGAAGGGCAGTTTCGGCAGTTCGGGATTTTCCATCGGGTTGTGGACCGTCATTCGAAGAAAATCAATAAATCATGGTCGTTCACAATTCCAAGGGTAAAAATTTAAATCGTTTATTTTAGAGTCGATTAATTAAATCGCATATATCGACTAATCGAGTGTTACGATATATTAGGTGTCGACAATCAAGAAGGCTCAGTGCTTAACGTAATCAGGTGTATAATCTCACTCCGTTTTCCGTGGATTTTAAGATTGATATCATATTGGAAATAAATCGCTATGACTAAATCGTAATAGGGCGTAAACCGAAAAAATTGGCCTAAGATATACTATTTTGATAAAATTGACAAAATCGATAATATCATTGAGCGAGTTACAAAAATGCCCCTAATGGGCCGAATTAATATATTGCTTAATGGGCCGAATTGATATATTGTTAATGGGCCGAATTGATATATTGCTTAATGGGCCGAACTGATATATTGTTAATGGGTCGAATTGACATATTGCTTAATGGGCCGAATTGATATACATTGCTTAATGGGTCGGATTGATATATTGCTAATGGGCCGGATTGATATATTGCTAATGGGCCGGATTGATATATTGCTAATGGGCCAATTTGATATATGGCTTAATGGGCTGATTTGATATAATGCCCTAATGGGCCGATTTTGCAAAGTGTTAATGGGCCAAATTATTGTAATAAATCTCTGAGTTATTAATTATCGTTGTTATATTGTAAATATCATGATTTGCTATGTGTGATGCATTTACATGACTTTGCATGGGATGGGAAAATGTTGAAAAGAAGTGATTCTGGTGGCACTGCCACAAATATGTTTGACAATTTGATTCGCTATGATTCTGGTGGCTTGACCACAATTTGAATATATTATAAATGGCTAAATGCCTGCACTTGGTGTGTTGGCGGGGTGGGTTGACTTGATCCCCACAAGTGTGATGGATGGTACGGGTGGTGTGTAGCGGATGGATCATTAGGTTGGTTTGGGATTGCATTACATTCATATGAATTATTTAATACATTAATTTGTAAAAATGGGCTTAGGCCCAAAATTTTGCTAAATGGGTTTCAGGCCTAGTGGACAACGGTAAGGGGGTTATACACTGAGTTCTAGTAACTCACCCCGTTTCCTTTATTCCTTTCAGGTAATGCTCAGTGACGGGGACTTTGGGGCATGGATGACTCGGTGGAGGCCATACTACAAAAATAGTTCTATTTAAACTTTGGATTTCTTTTTAGTACACTTAATTACTTTACTATTTTGAGTTAAGGTTGTAATAAGGCCTATGGATTATTTTTATTTTGTTTTATGTTTGACGTATTTATATTTTGCTCTAGTACTTTAAATGAGATTTTTTTCTAAAAACTTAAATAAACATTTTTCTAAAATGGAGATACAAATGGATTTTATAATCAACTTTCATAAATATTTTAACTCGGAAATCTTCTCTTAAATTATCATCAACACTTTTCAAATTTATCGATTTATCAATCAATCTTCTATTCAGTAATACTTTGTCAAGAATTTTAAATGGAAAATTTGTTTTACTTAATTTTAAATTAATATTTATTTACGTACGAATGAAAAGGACTTAAAAGCATTTTTCACATGTGACATGTCAGATCTGGCCTTAAAGCATGGGCTGGGTTTGGGGTGTTACATTTTATGGTATTAGAGCCCGATTCAAAACTCGACTGTGTTTGGGTTCAAAAACGTTTTCCAAAGCTATTTTAAATTTTAAATTTAAAATGCATGTTTTAAAAGAAGTATGGCACCATGGGCATCCGGCACCAAGTCAAGTAAGTATATGTTATTATTGTATGATTATGATTATTGTGATATGACTGTAGGCATACTCTAAAACTTTTAGTTTTAGGCGTTGAAGCTATAGAGATTGAGACTATAGGATGCGCTTGCGAAAATATACTTCATAAAATATTGTTTAATAAACACTGAAATTGTATACTGATTCATAAGACTCTTAATCAGATTAAATCGAATTAGTCAATATGAGCACTAGAGGACGTGGACGCGGTAGACGTGGCCGTGGTAGAGGCCGAGGCGCTAGAGTTGTGTCTGAGGCGTCGAGACATGTGCCGGAAATGGACGCACCTGCGTCACTTGTGACTGAAACTGGGTTACATGATCGTATGAGGGAGGATGATGCTCTATCCCAAGCAATGTTGCGAGTCTTAGAAAGGGTTGCTGGGGCAAGGACTGGGCCAGTAGCTCGTGGGTCAATTTCAGAACGACTCAGATCGAATGGTGCTGAGGTTTTTAGGGGTATCTCGGGTGTGGCCCCAAATGTAGCGGAGTACTGGCTTGAGGCTGTGGAGTGGATCATGGACAATTTGGATTGCACCGCTGAGCAGAAACTGAAAGGAGCTGTGTCCTTGTTGAGAGACGAAGCGTATCAATGGTGGCTCACTGTGCGAGAAGGCACTCAGGCCGATCGTATTACCTGGGATTTCTTTAAGACGGCATTCCAGGGAAAGTATGTCGGGGCTAGCTATGTGGATGCCCGAAGGAAGGAATTCCTAAATCTGGTCCAAGGAGGTAAGACTGTGGCAGCTTACGAGGTGGAATTTCTGCGTCTGAGTCGGTGTGCTCGGGCAATAGTGCCGACTGACTACGAACGCTGTGTGCGTTTTGAGGACGGGTTGCGTGATGAGTTGCGGGTACTAATAACCCCACAAAAGGAGAGAAATTTTGCCACACTGGTGGAGAAAGCCAAGATAGCTGAAGAGGCTAAGCACTCGGAGCGGTAAAACCGAGACAAGGATAGGGGCAGGAGCAAGGGGGACTTTAGGTACTCAGGTCCTACTAGAGGGTTTCAGAAGAGGCCCAGGAATGAGAAGCCAGTTCGAGCTAGAGTACCAGCTGCTACCAATCAGATACAGCCATGTGCGGATTGCGAAAAACGACACCCGGGTGAATGCTGGAAGAAAACCGGTGGTTGTTTCAAATGTGGTTCCAAGTACCATCAGCTTAAAAATTACCCTCGACAGACTGCTCAAACTCAGGATGTTCGTATCTATGATGCACAGCCAGCTAGAGGTGCTCAGCAGCCACTGAGAGGCCGTGGGCCAGGTCGAGGTGGTAATGGTATAGGACGAGGTCAGGGTGCACCGGGTAGAGGTACTAGTAATAGGGGTAACACGGAGGCGAAACAGCCAGGGTTGGTCTATGCGGTCAGACGTCGAGAGGACGGCGGTGCACCTAATGTAATAACCGGTACGTTCTTCATATCTGATGTACCTGTTACTACTTTGATAGATATCGGATCCACCCATTCGTATGTTGCTTGTGCTGTATCTAGAAATCTGAACATTAGATCTGAGATTACTGCTAGAGAGACAAATGTAATTAGTCCTTTAGGACAGTCGGTGATAGTAAATAAGTTGTTTAGGGATGTGCCCTTAGAAATTCAGGGGGAAATATTTTTGGCGGATTTGATGGAACTGCCATTCGGTGAGTTCGACCTTATTTTGGGCATGGACTGGTTGGTGAAACACCGAGCGAATTTGGATTGTGCCGCAAAGCAGATGTTACTAAGAACTTCGGAGGATAAGGAAGTGATGGTGATAGGTGAGAGAAGAAACTATCTATCTAATGTGGTATCTGCTTTAAAGGTAAAAAAGTTGGTGCGAAAGGGGTGTGGAGCATTCCTAGCCTTCATTAGTGCTTTGGATGCCAAGGAATTGTTGGTGGAAAGTGTTAGAACGGTGAAAGAATTTTCGAACGTCTTTCCCGAGGAACTTCCAGGATTGCCTCCGGATTGGGAGGTGGAGTTTGGCATTGAGTTATTGCCAGGAACGGCTCCGACGTCCATTGCTCCTTATAGAATGGCGTCGAAGGAGTTAGCAGAGCTTAAGGCTCAAATTTAGGAGTTGTTGGATCGAGGATTCATTCGACCGAGTGTGTCACCGTGGGGAGCGCTGGTATTGTTCGTCAAGAAGAATGATGGGTCGATGCATATGTGCATCGATTATAGGCAGTTGAATAAGTTGATGAACAAGAATAGGTATCCTTTGCCGAGAATCAACGATCTATTTGATCAATTGCGAGGAGCTTCGCTTTTCTCGAAGATAGATTTGATATTGGGTTATCACCAGCTTAAGGTCAAGGAGGCGGATATTCATAAGACTGCGTTTCGAACTCGTTATGGGCACTATGAGTTTTTGGTAATGCCGTTTGGGTTGAATAATGCACCAGCTACATTTATGGACATGATGAACCGGGTCTTCCAACCCTATTTAGATCGGTTTGTGGTGTTCATAGATGACAACTTGGTGTACTCGAAGAATGAAGAAGAGCATGATTCTCATCTGCGGGTGGTATTGTAGATATTAAGGGAGAAGCAACTTTATACCAAATTCAGTAAGTGTGAATTTTGGCTGAAGGAAGTGACCTTTTTGGGGCATGTTGTGTCTGCCGAAGGAATTAGAGATGATCCCCGGAAGGTAGAGGCTGTGTTGGATTGGAAACCACCAAAGTCAGTGGCCAAAATTTGGAGTTTCCTAGGGTTGGCTGGTTATTACAGGCGTTTCGTTGAGGGGTTTTCGTTGATTGCTGCACCCTTAGCTAAGCTGTTGAGAAACTGAAGAAGATTCTAACGGAAGCGCCAGTATTGATTCAACCTGAGGCTGGAAAAGAGTTTATTATTTTCTGTGATGCATCACACACGGGCTTGGGATGTGTGTTGATGCAAGGTGGAAAAGTGGTGGCTTATGCATCTCGTCAGTTAAGGCCGCACGTAGTGAATTATCCCACTCATGATTTGGAGTTGGCTGCAGTGGTGTTTGCTTCGAAGATTTGGAGACACTATCTGTACGGTGAGAAGCCGATCATCTATACGGATCATAAGAGTCTAAAGTACCTCCTTACCCAAAAGGAGTTGAACTTAAGACAGCGGAGGTGGATAGAGCTGTTGAAAGATTATGACTTTTCAATTGAGTATGATCCCGGAAAGGCTAACGTGGTGGCAAATGCGCTGAGTCATAAGGTGATATTGGATTTGAGAGCGATGTTCGCTCATCTCAGCTTCTATGAAGATGGTAGTCTGCTAGCCGAACTTCAAGTGAAGCCTATGTGGGTAAGCCAGATTAAGGAAAAGCAGTTATCAGATGAAAGGTTGGGTTCCTAACTTCAGCAAGTGGAAGGTGGTATGATAGGGGATTTTGGATTAAATAGTGATGGAGTGTTGTGTTTCCGCGGAAGAATTTGTATGCCCAAAGATTCAGAATTGAGACAAATGATTCTGTGTGAGGCACATAGTAGCCCATATGCTATGCACCCTGGGGGAAATAAAATGTATCGAGACCTCCATGAGCAGTATTGCTGGCCAGGGTTAAAACGAGAGGTTACTGATTTCGTGAGTAAGTGCTTGACATGTCAGCAAGTGAAGGCGGAACATCAATTGCCATCGGGATTGCTACAACCGGTGAAAATTCCATTATGGAAATGGGAAAGGATAACGATGGACTTTGTTAGTAGGTTACCCTTAACGCCTACTAAGAAGGATTCCGTTTGGGTAATAGTGGATCGATTGATGAAGACTGCTCAATGCAGAAGTTGGCCAAGTTGTATGTAGCAGAGGTCGTGAGGCTACATGAGGTACCAGTGTTTATTATTTCGGACAGGGACCCTAGGTTTACATCACGGTTTTGGAAAGCTTTACATGAAGCTTTGGGATCAAGGTTAAATTTCAGCAC
This sequence comes from Gossypium australe, assembly GCA_005393395.2. Taxonomy (NCBI): domain Eukaryota; kingdom Viridiplantae; phylum Streptophyta; class Magnoliopsida; order Malvales; family Malvaceae; genus Gossypium; species Gossypium australe. The sequence goes on along the minus strand of CM016623.1, from coordinate 74,230,794 downwards.
GGCATTTCATCCTCAGACAGATGGTCAGTCTGAGAGAGTAATCCAAATTTTGGAAGACATGCTAAGGGGCTATGTGATCTACTTCAGGGGTAGTTGGGAGGATTTCCTACCATTAGCAGAGTTTGCATACAACAACAGCTATCAATCTAGCATCCAGATGGCACCCTACGAGGCGTTATATGGTCGTAGGTGTTGTACTCCTACTTGTTGGACTGAACTGAGGGAACGACAGTTATTGGGTCCTGAGCTGATATCAGAAACGGATGAGAAAGTAAAGATAATTCGTTCACGGTTAAAGGAAGCTTCGGATAGACAAAAATTGTACGGGGATCTGAAGAGTAAGGATATTGAGTTTGCGGTGGAAGATCAGGTTTTTCTAAAGGTCTCACCTTGGAAGAAGATATTTAGATTTGGACGGAAGGGCAAGTTGAGCCCTAGGTTCATTGGACCGTACCGCGTATTGAAGCGTGTTGGGCCAGTGGTTTATCAGCTTGAGTTACCTCTGGAGTTGAGTCAGATACATAGTGTATTTCATGTCTCAATGTTAAGGTGTTATCGATCGGATCTGTCTCATATTGTACCGGTAGAGGAAGTTGAGATAAGACTTGACTTGTCTTTCATAGAGGCGCCAGTGCAAATTTTAGATCGGGACGTTAAGGTGCTGAGAAGGAAGTCGGTACCGTTAGTCAAAGTATTATGGCGTAATCACAGAGCAGAGAAGCTACATGAGAGCCTGAGGACACGATTCGGCAGTAATTTCCTCACCACTTGTAATCAGGTAAATTTCGAGGATGAAATTTTCTTTAAGGGGGTAGAATTGTAACATCCTAAAATTTGGGATTTTAATTGTTGCATTATTGCTTGTGTTAAGCTAGATAAAATATTAATTGTGCATGTTTAGGGATTATAAGAAGGCTTGGGTTTATTTGGGCCTAGTAAAAATTTTGTGTTTAAGTCTATTAAGGAGAGATGGTAAGTAGCTTCAAGGCTTATAGAAATAAATGAGTAATATGCTTACATAAATGAGCAATTGGTAAAAAGGATATGGTGCCACATGATGGACTATGAGGGAGGAGGTTCAAATCCCATAATGTACAAATTTTGACTATTTTTTTTGTATCCTTTCCCTAAGTGTCGGCCAAGCTTGTAAATAAGGCAAGTTGGACTTTTTATTTTTGGCAAGGTGGCTAAGGAAATTAGGAAAGGATGAAGGTAGGGAAAGAAATCAAATGAAGGGGGAAAGTATAAGGAACTGTTGGCACAAAGAGAGGAAAGTGTTATGGAAAGTTTGGGTTGGCAAATTTTGGCCTATTTGCAAAGGCATGGACGGTTTTGGCATAGGGAGGGCTTAGTCGAATTTTTTCTTTGTCTTTTGGTAAAAGCTTTGGTGTTTGTTTTGGCCAAAATTTCTTAGTATCAATTTGTGTCATTTTCTCCAAAATTCTTCTTCTCCTTGCCGAAACTCCAAGTTGCTAGTGAACATTTTTCTTCATTTTCCTTCTTGTTGGCCGAATGTACCAAACCATTGAGACCAAATCATTCTCTCTTATCTTCTCTTGAAAACCGAAACTAGTTAGCACCCATTCTCTCCATTTCTTTTCTTTTAATCACCTTTTCAATCCTTCTTCCATTTCTTAAAATCAAAACTTCATTTTGATCAAATCCTTTTCTTTTATTCGTTCTCTCCATAGTCGAATCTAATAACAACTTGTCTCTCCACTATCTCTTTTTCCTTCGTGTTTGGACACTATCTTCTTGACGAATCGGAGAGTAATAATTTTTCTTCTTTTCAATTTCTTCTCTTAAGGCCGAATATATGTCCTTGTCATGGGATGGTTCTATTAACCGGAATCATCATTTCATCTCTCTCACAACGTGATCATTTTCCCTTTCGTAGTATCCTAATGGAAGGCCGAACATCACTCTAGTCTTAAGTTGAACGGTGAACATCGGATCCAATATCGATATGGTAAGAATTCGTTATGGATTATTGATAGTACTCAATATTCGATTGATTGCTTAAGGAGTAATAATTTGAAATAATCGACTTTATGTTTTAGGGGCTAAATCGCTCGATCCATCGACTTGTGATCATACTTTTGTAGTGGTAAACCGATCTTTCTCCTTAATCAATCGTTCATATCAATGTAATATAAGTTTTGACTAAGATTTGTTTTCAATGGAGACAAGCAATATCGAATCGAAAGGGATAGCAATTGGAGATCGCAAAAGGAGCGGATTTGGGATCCTTACTCCTAAATTCAAACAAAGGGCAGTTTCGGCGGTTCGGGGTTTTCCACCGGGTTGTGGACCGTCATTTGGAGAAAATCGACAAATCGTGGTCGTTCACGATTCCAAAGGTAAAACTTTAGATCTTTTAATTTAGAGTCGATTAATTAAATTGTGTATGTCGACTAATCGAGTGTTACGATATCTTAGGTGTCAACGATCAAGAAGGCTTAGTGCTTACCGTAATCAGGTGTGTAATCTCACACTGTTTTCCGTGGATTTTAAGATTGATATCATATTGGAAATAAATCGCTATGACTAAATCGTAATAGGGCGTAAACCGGAAAAAGTGGCCTAAGATATACTATTTTGATAAAATTGACAAAATCGGTAATATCATTGAGCGAATTACGAAAATGCCCCTAATGGGCCGAATTGATATATTGCTTAATGGGCCGAATTGATATATTGCTTAATGGGCCGAATTTGTAACACCCTGGTTTAGGGGCTATGCCTGTTGGGTATAATTCATGTTCTAGTAGGTTTTGGGTATGCTTGGATGTGTTTGAGAGGTGTTAAGAATGTTTGGACTCAAGGGGAAGACTTTAGAAAATTTTGGATTTTTAAGTGCTAAAAGGGGAGCTTGGCGATGGGTGTCTTAAGAGAATTATTTGGGAGAATATGACACAAGAGTTGGGCTGGTGGAGTGGCAAGGGAGACGCCACTAAGAGCTTGGGGAGGTGATGTCTCAGGTGCAAGGGAAGGGGCCAGTGTTCGAGCTGCGAAGGCAGCACTTTGGCCTTTATTTTTGGCGTCAGAGAGGTAAGAAGTTGGGTGGCTTTTGGATGCTTAAAAGATGGACAAAGACTTGGTCTTTGTTTTTTAAATTCGGCTAGGAAGAGGTTTGACTCATTCAAACCTTTTTGAATGAGTGTTAGGGAGGAAAAGGGGGAGAGAAATAAGGGATTTGGTGAGGGGTTGAAGCTTTGGCCGAATGTGGGAGTCTTGGGGGTGGTTTTTCGGTTTTGTAGGATGTGTGTAGGTGTGTGCCGAACCTTAGTCCTATAAATAGGAGGGGCACCCTTTTGAAAATAGTTTTTCTCCTCTTGTTGTTTTTGCCGAAAGTTCATTCTCTCATCTCCCTCTTGTGCCGAATTTTATTTGTTCTTCTCTAGTTGTTGTTGTCGAATTTGTAAGCAAAAGAGAACCTCTTCTTTCCCCATTTATTTTGCATAGGCCGAAACTTCTTTTGAGCACCATTGCCAAAACCTCTTAACCCTTTTTGCTTTTAGCCTAAGCCGAATATCCACAGCCTCTTCTCCTTTTCTCTTCTTTATGTTTTAGCCGAATCTCCTCTCACCCTTGTCGAAATATCCTCTTAGTAGCCTAGTGTGGTTGGCCGAATATCAGCAAGGGCGACCTCTCCTAGTTCTGCTCCAATCGGTTTAAGGGAAGGTAATGTGTTCGGCCTTAGCAGTTGATTTGAGTTCTTTGTTTTAATGGCCGAAACCGAAGGATTGGCCTTAGCTTGGTGTGGCAGAATGTTCTCAAGGGCCTCAAGTGTTATGTTTCTAAGTTTTGGGCCAAATCTAATATGGTATTATTATGGGTTGTTTAAGGTGGTGTTTCGGCAGAGAGTTAGTCAAGCAGCATTTCGGGATTGGATCGTTTGTGCTATTAAGGTGCGTAATCAACGCACTATTTCTATGATTGTTGGTTTGTTAAATGTGTTTACATATATGTGATGTGTGGTTGCCGAATGTGATGGCTTGTGTGGTGAATGGTTATTTTGGGTAACCATATGTCAGGTGAGTAAAGTCTTTTGTATGAAATTATTTATGATAAATACATGATTTGGTATTTAACATGAGATGCCTTCTCTTTTGTTATGATCTGACATATTACCTTTTCATACATATATGGGAGGTGGATTGATTCGGTGGAGGAAGAAGTGTACACATGATGTACGTGGTCTAATATTGGCTCAGGCTACATTAGCGCTTGATGGTTAGCTTTCTGCTACCTCAAGGGAGATGTTGGCTAGGTGCCCATCTCGGCGGTCGATGGCTATGTGCATCACCGTAGGCAGAGTATGTTGTTGGATCACTTTGGTTGATCGGTGGCTCAGCCACGGCCTTGAGCAGTGAGTTTGCCAAGGTAAGATGTTAGGGATCACGATGTGATCGGTGGGGAGTTTCCCACGGCCTTAGGCAGGGAGTCTGCTAAGGTTGGTGTCACGGTTGGATATTAGGTGGGGCTGAAGTGCATTCTTGCATGAACTGTTTCGATGGCTGTGTGGGTATGGGCCAAGCCCATACATGTGGAAATCTGTGTTTTGATTATGCACTGAGTCAGTGGACTCACCCAATTATTTTCCTAACATTTCAGGTGATTCATGAGATGGACCGGGATCGGAGAGGACACATGGTGGCCCATGTCGAAGGAGATGTTTTTAGTTATATTAAATATTAAGTATTTCTTTTAAATAATGGTTGTAATAAGGATTTATTTTATTATTTTCGGTATCATCATATTATTAACTCTATTATGGTTTGTTTAAATTGAAACACTATGTGAAGATGGTTATATTTTTATAACTTACTTATTCAAATGTGGAATTATTAAACATGTGGATATATTTTCAAAAGAACATGGTTTCCAAGAGCAAATAAATTTCTACTATTTTATTCTAAGTCAAAAATATTTTCACTAACATAACCAGATTCGGTCGTAGTGAATGGGCCGGGTTTGGGGATGTTACAGAATTGATATATTGTTAATGGGCCGAATTGACATATTGCTTAATGGGCCGAATTGATATATTGTTAATGGGCCGAATTGATATATATTGCTTAATGGGCCGGATTGATATATTGCTAATGGACCAATTTGATATATGGCTTAATGGGCTAATTTGATATAATGCCCTAATGGGTCAAATTGTTGTAATAAATCTCTGAGTTATTAGTTACCGTTGTTATGTTGTAAATATCATGATTTGCTATGTATGATGCATTTACATGACTTTGCATGGGATGGGAAAATGTTGAAGAGAAGTGATTCTGGTGGCACTGCCACAAATATGTTTGATAATTTGATTCGCTATGATTCTGGTGGCTTGACCACAATTTGAATATATTATAAATGGCTAAATGCCTGCGATTGGTGTGCTGGCGGGGTGGGTTGACTTGATCCCCACAGTTGTGATGGATGGTACGGGTGGTGTGTAACGGATGGATAATTAGGTTGGTTTGGGATTTCATTACATTCATATGAATTATTTGATACATTAATTTGTAAAAATGGGCTTAGGCCCAAAATTTTGCTAAAAGGGTTTCAGGCCCAGTGGACAACGGTAAGGGGTTATACACTGAGTTCTAGTAACTCACCCCGTTTCCCTTATTCCTTTCAGGTAATGCTCAGTGACGGGGACTTGGGCCATGGATGACTCGGTAGAGGCCATACTACAAAAACGGTTCTAATTGGACTTTGGATTTCTTTTTAGTACACTTAATTACTTTACTATTTTGAGTTAAGGTTGTAATAAGGCCTCTGGATTATTTTTATTTTGTTTTATGTTTGACATATTTATATTTTGCTCTAAGTACTTTAAATGAGATTTTTTCTAAAAACTTAAAATAAACATTTTTCTAAAATGGAGATACAAATGGATTTTATAATCAACTTTCATAAATATTTTAACTCGGAAATTTTCTCTTAAATTATCATCAACACTTTTTAAAAGACATGGTTGAAAAATCATTAGTTCAAATTTATCGATTTATCAATCAATCTTCTATTCAGTAATACTTTGTCAAGAATTTTAAATGGAAAATTTGTTTACTTAATTTTAAATAAATATTTATTTACGTACGAATGAAAAGGACTTAAAAGCATTTTTCTCATGTGACATGTCAGATCTGGCCTTAACGCATGGGCCAGGTTTGGGGTGTTACAATTAAAGCTCCAAAAACCAAGAAAATCACACAATAATACTTACATATTGCTCATATTTACCAAAGCTACTCAACAAATCCTTTAAACTAGTTTCAATTACTTACACCAACCACCCAGATTTCAAAACACACGATTGAAATTGAAAAAAAAAAGGTGAAAGGAAAAAGAGGAAGCAAAAAAATAAATAAATAAAGGCCGAAAGTCGCAAGAGAGAAAAAGAACGTGTTTTTAAAATAAAAGAAATAAAAATAATAAAATGATAAAGATAATAACATAAACAGAATTGGGTACGGTAGTGGAGGAGTGGTTTTAGGAAAGAAAATATTTCGAATATAATTAAAATAATAACAAAATAAAAGAAAGAGAAAAGATTAATACTCCAACTAGCAGATATCCCACCAAACTAATTACTTTATACTTATCCCGCCACCAGAGTTTGAATCCCACCAATATACTTGTAACAGCTCGATTTTTGGTATAATCGAAATAGTGGTTTCGAGACCACAAATTTGACGAAGAAAATTTCATTTTTATTATATTTTTATGCTCTACAATTTGATGGAATGATTTCGTGAAAATCTCGTTCGAAAAATTTGACGTTTGGGCACTTAATTTAGTCAAAAGGACTAAATTGTAAAAAGTGTAAAAGTTGAATTCTATATATTAGAGGTGTCCAATTGATATGAGATTTTAAATTAAAGATAATTAAATGGTAATTAGACCATTAGTTAAGTTGGTGGACAAAAATGGACATGGTTAGGTATGTTTTCAAAGTTTTTCGTTAAGGGCATTTTAGTAACTTAGTAATTAAATTAATTAAAAGCCAATTTTTGTCCATCTTCTACCCCATGGCTGAAACTTGCATGGAGAAGACATATCTAGGGTTTTCCAAGCTTCTAAGCTCGATTATCAAGAAAAACGAGGTTCAGACCTAGAACGGAGGAAAAACGAGTAATTGACGATTAAGTCCTTTTGCCATTTTGATGCCGAGGGTTAATAAGCTAGCTCGAGTTGGAGATCACCGGAGACCCTATCATACTATCAAGCTACCATTTTGGGTATATATAAATTCAAGTATTTTGAGTTATGGCATGTATAGGAACTAAGTCAATTGGTTATATGTGTCTTTATGATTGTAGCTAATATGTTGGCTTGTAATCATTAAAGGCTTGTTTGCTATTTCGCCATATAAGTTGGCTTATGTTGGCAACATGATTGTAAGCCTAAGTATACTCATAAATGTGTCAATGTCTATGGTGATATGATCATGGTATGCTTGGTGAATGTGAAATATTTGGAAATATGATTTATGGCATGATTGTGTGATGTTGGAAATGTGACCTAATGATGAGATGAGGAATTTGAGTATAATTTGGTAACTAGATAGTAATTGAATGAAGCCTAGCAAATGTGGGATTTGTATGTTTGATTTAGGGCTTAATAAATGTAGTGAATATGATAGATAAACTTATAAAGTTGATATGTTTTAACCATGAATGTGGATGCTTTGGTTTCCTAAGTATGTAATGTTATGTGCCTTTGAATTGATGTGAATGTATGTGTGAATAAGGGTGGAAAAAAGGCTTGGTAAATAGCCTTATATTTTTCCACACGGGTAGACATACGGGCGTGTGTCTAGGCCGTGTGCGACATACGGTCTACCCCACAGGCATGTGTTCCGGCCGTGCGTCCCCTGCACCTTAATTTTGGAAAAACAGAATGTCCAGAATTGAGCACACGGGCAAGGACATGGGAGTGTGTCTCAGCCGTGTGTGTTACACGACCTAGCACACGGGTGTGTGGCACGGCTGTGTGGCACAAGTCAGAGAACACCCTAATTTGAACACAGTCTGTAGCACGGTGTGTCCCAAGGTCACACGGGTGTGTCCCAAGGTCACACGGGTGTGTCCCAAGGTCACACGGGCATGTCCCTTGGACCACACGGGCGTGTAAGCCCAATAACATGAAAAATTTTCGAAGTCTTATAAAATTTTCTAGAGTTCTCGGTTTAGTCCCGAACCACTTCCAAAGCATGTTTTAGGCCTCGTAGGCCCGTATTAGGGATTTTATGGTTGAATTTGAATGGTTTTAATTTGGACACAAATTTATGACTCGAAAATGCACGTTTGCATGTGTTTATGTCCGGTAATGCCTCGTACCTTGTTCCAGCGTTGAATACGGGTAAGGGGTGTTACATTTAGTAATATCAGAGCTATGGTTTAATCGATGCTCAGACTAATGTAGCGTATGTGAGTCTAGCTATACATGTCATATTACTACCTGTGATAGTGTGATATCTCCCGATTCTAATGAAATTGTTTTGTTGAGGCAGAGATGCTTTCCAACCGAGCTAGTTTCGAAAACACTGAAAGTGATATAACGATATTTGGAAATGTGTTTATGATGAGTCGAAACTTGGAAAGGTATGAATAAAAGTTCATGATATGTATGTGATGATGTACAAAATGGAATAACCATAAGTTGAGAAATATGGATAAAATGTTAATGTCCCGGATTAACGTCGTATTTCGATGGATTATGGTGATTCTATGAAACGAAAAAAATGTTTTAAATGTTGCAAATAGGATTTAGCCCGAAAGGGTAATCTTGAATTAAGCCCTCTCTAGCATATGTTATGAAATGGATTTAGCCTAGACGGGTAATCCAGAGTAAGCCTTTGGAGCATACGTTACCAAAAGGATTTTGCTTGGACTGGCAATCCTATTATATCATATGTGGCTCGAGAGTATGCTCTATAAGTATGTGCTAACAAGGGCACTTTGGAATATGAATTGACGAATTGTTGACATGCATACCTTGAATATACTACCCGAGTATCCATTGAAATTACAATAGTTCAATAGGAATTATTCTTGAAATATTGAATGGTGAAATGAAATGAAAGTTTATATTGTAATAAGCTCATCTATGTTTGTTTGGCGGTCATATGATGTTATGTGCTAACTTGTTTGATTAAGTAAATTCTATGAGCAAACTTACTCAAGATATATGGAATGTATGTTTAAGTACACTTGTTTGAATAAAGATAATCAGAAAGTTCGTGTAACATAAATACGAATGTTAATTAGCTTGAAGTGAATTATATGATTGTGAAGATATTATGTTGATGATGAATGCTAAGTTATATGTATGTATTTGTGAGAATTGAGTTAGAGGCTTTACGACCTCACCCCCTTACCAATATGGAATTTTATAACGAAATTTCACGAGATTTAAGTTGCATGAACTCACAAGTGAGATACTAAAGAGTTCAGTAGTGGAATAACTAATAATGTGGTCAAAGTTGAGAATAGTTTGGCAAGTGAATACAGTTCTAGAAAAGATGTCAGGTTATTCTAAAGACCATTCAAATTTCGCGATGTCACGGTTAAAGAAAAAAAGTTAATCTCGGCTAATCAACTCATTCAGGTATGATGTCTAAAGTATGTATTTGCTGGAATTTCTTCCAGATTGATTTTCGTTAGTGAATGGAATAATACGGGATTAGTGATGATAGAATTAATCAGAGAAATGATATGTGATTTGTAAAGATGTCCGTGTGTAATAGTTATAGTTGAATAGATTATGATGATCTCTCCTGAGTATTCTATATATTCGTTTGTCCTCTAGGGTTTATGTAATTATTCATTCTCTGATGAAATTTTTATCGTGTGAGAATGCTATTTAACTCTAATGTTAGACGAAAGCACTATTGGTCTGGTTGGTTTATGATCAGCATATCTTATCTCTCTTTGGGGTTCTATTCTATTATGTTGAGAATAAAAGTTGATGGTGAAAATTTATGTGAGGCTATTCTTCTATTTCTACTGGATGTTGCTTTGTTTTATATACATATTTGGAAAATATATTATCTCTGTTACAATTGATTCCAGAGCGTATAAGCATTGTTTTCTTCCGGTTTTCTCTGAGAAACCATCAAGTTCCTTATTATTTTCTTATGAGTTATGTTCTCAGACTTCGAGTATGGTATCGCATCTTGGATTTCTTTGTCTCAATTTTCTTATCATCCTTATTTCGTAAATTATCAACCATGGCTCCTCTTTAAAGTGTGCTATTTGGTTGTGATAACTATGTCTATTATGGTTGTATTTCTGGTTTGATCATAAGAACATGGTGATTTTGGTATCAGGATTTCTCTAATTTTCGTGAAAGGAATTGACATCGGCAAAGGTATAGATAGTGGAAGCTCAAGCTCAAATTGTATGATGGTTTTCTTTTCTCAGGTAAGTTTGATTAAAGTCAATAAGTTCAATCAGGATATTTTGTTTTCTTGAGCTAATGCAGTTGTAAAGATACTTGATTAGCATGTTAAGGGAATTATAAAAGATTGTATGTTTGAGTTATTTTAACAGCATAAAAGAGGAAGTATTTTGATATGATATTATTTGATAGTTAAGATCGACTCAGTTGTTTTATCTGAGCGAGCAGTCCAATTGAAAGGTAATTTGAGTCATGCACATTTAAATTGTCCTCAGGTATGGAAATGATTTTGTGCATTCATGAGTAATTAGACAGATAGTCTGAAGGAAGAATTTATATTTTGGACAGTATGATACAGAGATATACCTAATAGATTTGTTCTAATTGGATGATGTTATTATGAGTTAAAGCTGTTCTGATTGATAAAGTTAGCACATTTGTGAAAGTTTGAACGGTCTATTGAGTGATAGCAAAGTTGAAAATAGCTAAAGGTATTGTTAACCGAAGCATTGATTCTGGGTTGAGTTTAAACTGATAAAGAATTTGTGATTTTTCAGTGATGCACTATCGAATGGATTGGAATGTATTTTAATACTAGAATGTAAAGTGATTGTTTATGCTATCAGACGATTAAAGTCTCATTAAAAGAATTGTCCGACGAGTGACTTAGAGTCGGCCGCTAGTATGTCTATGTTGAGAAATTGATGACATCGTTGGTTCGACGAAAAATGTCATATGCTCCTTGATCCCAAGAGTATAAAATATCTAATGTTATAGAAAAATCTGTAAATTAAAACAATGTTGATGGCTTGAACTATGGAAAGCTTGTGAATAATTAACGATTAACCTTTGAGAAAGTAGATATAGTTGCAGATGCTTGAATGGAAAGCCTTTGTTCATTTTTTGAGTATTGGATACATGATTAATCTTATTTGATGAAGGTCTAAATCCAGCTAAATTAAAAGCTAAAGCGATGTTTTCTTTGCAAGATTGAGAATCTCAGGAATGAAATAGTGAGTGGTAAACTAAACGAGTACAGTGTAAGACGGCTTTTGATTCTGATTTCTGTTATTATTACTCCGAGATAGAATTCATGCAATGAATTATCCAGAGCTTATACAGAAAATGTTGTACAAGACTCAATAGTAGCTTATTTGTTCATTCAGGGAGTAATAAATATACAGTTATTTGAAGAAGATGTTCTGATGATTAGGAATATCATCTCAGTACGCAGTTGCATCTTGGCAATCTAATTCATCTTTAGATTAATGGTAAGCCTGAGAGAGTAATTCAAAGCTTTGACGATATGCTCCGACACTGTGTTCCAGAGTTCAAAAGTGATTGGAAAGAGATATATGAGGTGGAATTAATTTGTGATTCTGAGGAAAAGGGTGAAAGTGATTCGTGAAAGTTGAAAGCAACTTCAGACTGACATAAGTAGTATACAGATTTGATGATTTAAGATATTGGATTCCAGATCAATGAAAGAGTGCTTCTGGAAGTATTTCCCTCGACGAGGACTCTTCGATAAGGTAGAGTAAACTACGAGAATGTTACCTTAATCTCTTTTTTGGTAAGATTTTCAGGGACGAAAATCCCTAAAGGGATGAGAGTTATAACAGCCCGATTTTGGGTCTAGTCGGAACAGTGGTTTTGGGACCACAAATCCGATAAAGAAAAATTCATTTTTATTATATTTTTATGCTCTACAATTTTATGGAACGATGTCGTGAAAATTTCGTTCGAAAATTTTGATGTTTGGGCACTCAATTTAGTTTAAAGGACTAAATTGTAAAAAATGCAAAAGTTGAATTCTATATGTTAGAGGTGTCCAATTGATATGAGATTTTAAATTAGAGGTCCTTAAATGGTAATTAGACCATTGGTTAAGTTGGTGGACAAAAATGGACATGGTTAGGTATGTTTTCAAAGTTTTTCATTAAGGGCATTTTAGTAATTTGGTAATTAAATTAATTAAAAAGCCAATTTTTTTCCATCTTCAACCCCATGGCCGAAACTTGCATGGAGAAGACATAGCTAGGATTTTCCAAGCTTCCAAGCTTGATTATCAAGAAAAACGAGGTTCGGACCTAGAACGGAGGAAAAACGAGTATTTGACGATTAAGTCTTTTTGCCATTTTGATGCCAAAGTTTAATAAGCTAGCTCGAGTTGGAGATCGCCGGAGATCCTATCACACTATCAAGCTACCATTTTGGGTATCGAAACCATTTTTTGAAAACGGGAATCGACTTGGGTTTTGAAAACAAGAAAGGAGAGTCGCCACCGATCTTTTATTAGGTGTGATCGGATCACCTTTGTTTTAATAAAACATTTTGATTTACTAAAACAATGTTTTTGGTCTACGAAAATTTGAGAAAATAGGTTCGGGAGTCGGTTACGCACAAGGAAGGGTTAGCACCCTCGATACGCCCAAAATTGGTACCTAATTGATTATTTAGTGTCCTTGCGTTGAAAATTTGGAAAAATATAAGTTTTCTAAGGAAAATTAATCAATATTGAATTTGAATTTCAAGATTAACACGTTTCGAAGGAAATAAAATATCACATCCAGTACGTTAGGACATAACACCTTTATACTCCGGCCCCGAGATCATCTTTGATATTCAAGACATACGACTAAAAAAGGGTATCTGTTTATTTGGTTGGACAGAAAATTGACACCCAGTACGTTAGGGCATCATTTTATAAGGCTCGTAAGGCTTGGGCAAGCGAGGAATGCTTCGTAAGGCTCGACTCGATCCACCACAGTCCAGCCCCGATTGCCACGGAGAGGACCAAGGTAAGACCCGAACCGTGATCTTCTTCTGAACTCCGATCGCGACAGAGAAGACAAAGATCAACGGCGCAACTCTGATCGTAAGTCCCTTATCCCCCCTTTTTTTTATATATTCGAATATTGAAATAAAAAAATGTTTCCGCAATAGATTAAAAAGAAGAAGAGGAAATCGGCCAAAAACCTTTGCGATTCAGTTTCGAATTTTATTTCCCTGTGTATTTTCCTTGAAGGTTGCGTGTATATTCAAACAGAGAATCCACTCTTTTTCTTTCTTTTTTGATTTCGTTTCTAAAGTTTTTCGAAATAACAAAAAAAGACAGCAGATAACAGTAAACAACAAAAATTAAAAGTGAAATCAACCTTGAAATTTCCTGTTTTCCCTTTTGATTTCTAAGCGTTTTTTCGATCTCTGACGCCTGATAGTTCTTGAAGTGTTCCTAAAAAAAATGAAAAAAAAAGGCCCTTCTTTACATCGGTTTTGAATGGCTTTATAGCCAAATACACAATGCCCTTTTTATTATTCAACTCTCTGGTTCCATACTTCTCTGCTTCTGTTTTGTTCTCTGTCTGCAGGGTATGGGCGAGGCTTGGGGATGATGGGGGCCGAGGCGCCTAGGGAGCATCGATCGTCAGGAGGCGTGGGTACAGTGAACGACGCGTGTGGGGAGTTGGAACGACACGCGTGGGGAATTAGAGCGACACGCGTGTGGGGGAGTTGGAGTGACGCGCGGCGGCACTGAAAAGGGGACTATGGTTTTGCTTACTGTTTTCTTTTGTTAATGGGTTAGGGTCTGAATTGAGCTTTAGGGTTTAATGGGGCTGGTATAATTTGGGCTTGTTTATTTGGGCTCGGTTTTTTGTAATGGACTTTGGACTTTATTAATTTTTTGGTTTTTTAATTTGCTGGAGTGGGTCTGACGGGTTTTGTAATTGGGCCGCAATGTTTGGGTTGTGCATTTGGACTGTTCCTGGACTCTTTTTTATTATTGGTTTTGTTATTTGATGGGCCTTAGTTGTTTCTGACGGGCCCGGGCCAAAATTGGTTATTACAGCTGCCCCTCTTTGCTTATTGTCGTGTAACGAGAATAGAGTAAAGACAATAGAAGAACCAATTTTGCCTGGTCTTGGTCAAGCCTTGACTTATTGGTCCTCGTCTTCCTCAAACACCTTCAAACTCTACTGTAACCTGTTGCTTTGATCCACTCCACTGCTACTTCCGAGAGATATGACCTGTAGCTTCAATTTGCTTTCCCTCAGTCTTCTAAGGGGTGAGATTTGTTTATTTTCTAACTTGCTCCAACATGACTTTAGGACACGAAGAGAATTGTAGCTTCGATCTACTAACTGCTCCACTAGGACTTCGAGGAAATAAATCTGAACTTTTCAAATTGCTTCCTTACTATCTTCAATAAGACTGAAGATACCTCTGTGGGTGACCTCTTGTAATATGAGTTGATTTATTTATTTATTTATTTATTTTGGAATAAACAAAAATTGAAAAAACAGAAATTGAAAGACAGAAATTAAAAATACCTCGGCATGTGACCCGAGGCTCAACTCACCTCTCGTATTATGAGTTGATATTTGAAAAATAAAAATTGAAAAACACCTCAGCGTGTGACCTGAGGCTCAACTCACCTCTCATATTATGAGTTGATATTTTGAACAGAAATTGAAAAACACACTTCAGGGTGTGACCTGAGGCTCAACTCATCTCTCGAATTATGAGTTGATATTTGAAAAATAAAAATTGAAAAATACCTCAGCGTGTGACCTGAGACTCAACTCACCTCTCGTATTATGAGTTGATATTTTGAACAAAAATTGAAAAACACCTCAGGGTGTGACCTGAGGCTCAACTCACCTCTCGTATTATAAGTTGATATTTTGAACCAAAATTGAAAAACACCTCAGGGTGTGACCTGAGGCTCAACTCACCTCTCGTATTATGAGTTGATATTTGAAAAATAAAAATTGTAAAACACCTCAGTGTATGACCTGAGGCTCAACTCACCTCTCGTATTATGAGTTGATATTTTGAACAGAAGTTGAAAAACACCTCAGGGTGTGACCTGAGGCACAACTCACCTCTCGTATTATGAGTTGATATTTGAAAAATAAAAATTGAAAAACACCTCAGCGTGTGACCTGAGGCTCAACTTACCTCTCGTATTATGAGTTGATATTTTGAACAGAAATTGAAAAACACCTCAGGGTGTGACCTGAGGCTCAACTCACCTCTCGTATTATGAGTTGATATTTTGAATAGAAATTGAAACACACCTCAGGGTGTGACCTGAGGCTCAACTCACCTCTCGTATTATGAGTTGATATTTGAAAAATAAAAATTGAAAAACACCTCAGCGTGCGACCTGAGGCTCAACTCACCTCTCGTATTATGAGTTGATATTTTGAACAGAAATTGAAAAACACCTCAGGGTGTGACCTGAGGCTTAACTCACCTCTCGTATTATGAGTTGATCTTTTGAACAGAAATTGAAAAACACCTCAGGGTGTGACCTGAGGCTCAACTCACCTCTCGTATTATGAGTTGATATTTGAAAAATAAAAATTGAAAAACACCTCAGCGTGTGACCTGAGGCTCAACTCACCTCTCGTATTATGACTTGATAGTTTTGAAAAACAGTAATTGAAAACGTGTCATCTGGTGGAACTCGAATGTCTTCTTTCTTCTTGGTTCGGTACAGTTATCGTCAAAACTTCATGCTCTACTGGTGTACCTGTATGTATCGTGCGTGATGTTATCGTGATATGCACGTGTTTGTCTTAAATGCTTTTATGCCTACATGATTATGTCACGTGCCCTGAGCTTGTTTGTCATGTATCTCTTTTCGTTACGACTTTTATGATGACATGTATTCATTGCTTCGATTCTTGACTTTTCTTTTAGGTTTTGTACCGGTCCTCAAGTTTTACGAGTGATCTGCGTTTCTCGTATATCACCCTTTTGCCCCCTGTTGAACTTTGTCCTTGCTTTGAGGCTCTTGTATTTACCAAATTCTCACCCAGGTAATGCTCAATACTCCTTTTGTTTAGAGTATGTCATTTCACTATTTATCATTTAAATGAACCAAACATGAGATGTATGAAAATGGTCAAGTGGGTATGAAAGAGATACCTCACATCTATATTTATTTTAAAGGCAACAAACAAAGAAAATTGACAAGGAATAATTCAATAAAGAAAGCACTATAAAAAGGAAATCAGGGTTCAATTGTCACAAACGCTATAGATATCCAACGCATGAACTTCTCCATGTTCCTTCATCCTGGATCTTTTCGAGCGAAGCTTCTTGTGTAGAAGATTTTGAACCTCCGAGTCTGCTTCAAATATTATAATCTCGCCATTTGACTCTCTATTCAAATCGTCTTGCTCCTTATGTCCGAATCCCCTTCATTAGGACGCCCTTTCAGGTTTTCATCCTAATATTTTATCAAGACGCCCTTTCCGGGTTTTCATCTTGATCTTTTTTAGGCATAGTACTTTTTCATGGCATCTGAGTTCACTGGATTAGGTACCTCCTTCCCATCATCTCAGTGAGAATCAAGGCTCCACCTGAGAAAGCCTTCTTTACGACGTATGGCCCTTCCCAATTTGGTGTCCATTTTCCTTGAAAATCTTTTTGTATTGGGAGAATCTTTCTTAGTACAAGTTCTCCCTCGCGGAATTCCCTTGGCCGTACTTTCTTGTCATGGGCCGTGATCATTCTCTTCTGGTACATCTGTCCATGACAGATTGCCTTCAAGTGTTTTTCTTCGATAAGATTTAGCTGGTCATATCGAGCTCGAACCCATTCTGATTCTTCTAGTTTTGACTCCATTAAGACTCGTAAAGAGGGGATCTCAACTTCGATTGGCAGCACAACTTCCATCCCATAGACCAGGGCGAAAGAAGTTGCTCCCGTAGATGTCCGTACACATGTGCGATATGCATACAAAGCGAATGGTAGCTTCTCGTGCCAGTCTTTATATGTCTCGGTCATTTTCCCAATAATCCTCTTAATATTTTTGTTGGCCGCTTCTACTGCTCCGTTCATCTTTGGGCGATAGGGTGAGGAATTATGATGCTTTATTTGAAATTGCTCGCACACCTCCTTCATCATCTTGTTGTTCAGATTCAAAGCATTATCTGAAATGATTCTCTCAGGTAATCCGTATCGACATATGACCTCCTTTTTTAAGAACTTGCAAACTGCAGTCTTTGTCACATTAGCAAACGAAGCGGCTTCTACCCATTTTTGTGAAATAATCTATGACCACGAAAATGAATCGATGTCCATTAGAAGCTTTTGGGGAAATTGGCCCTATAACGTCCATGCCCCACATAGAAAAAGGCCACGGAGAAGTCATGACATGAAGGGGCGAAGGTGCTGCATGAATTTTATCGCCGTAAACTTGACATTTGTGGCACTTTCGCACGTAATTAATGCAGTCGCTTTCCATTGTCAGCCAGTAATAACCGAGTCTCATAATCTGCCTAGCCATAGTGAAACCATTAGCATGCGTTCCACAAATTCCTTCATGGACATCTTCAAGTATTTTTTCGGCTTCGACAGCATCCACGCATCTCAGGAGCATTTGATCTTTTCCTCTTTTGTATAGGATGTCCCCATCAAGAACAAATCCCACTGCCATTTTTCTGATTGTTCTTTTATCGTTCTCATTTGCTTGCTCGGGATATCTTTGATTCTTGACATATTCTAAGATATAATGGAACCATGGCTGTCCATCTGCCTCTTTTTCAATGCTAAAACAATGCGCAAGGGCCTCATATATGCCCATCTGGAGAGGCATTATTTCCGTTTCTCGGTTTACTTTGAACATTGAAGCCAAAGTGGCTAAGGCATCAGCCAATTGGTTTTCTTCTCGTGGGAAGTAATTAAAAGTTACTTCTTCGAATTCTTTGATCAGCTCTGTCACGAGATCGCGATATTTGACCAGCTTCGAATCTCTCACTTCCCAATCTCCACGGATTTGGTAGATCACCAGCGCTGAGTCTCCGTATACCTCTAAGGTTTCGATGTCTCGTTCAATAGCTGCACGAAGTCCCATGATGCAAGCCTCATATTCCGCTACGTTGTTGGTACAGTAAAAATTTAATCTGGCAGTGAATGGGTAATGATTCCCTTCTGGTGACACTAAGACTGCTCCAATCCCATGCCCCAATGCATTTGATGCACCATCAAAGCTCATCTTCAATGATTTCTCTTTTGACGACTCACATTCTTTTTCCGTAATGCACATCAAGTCTTCATCTGGGAAGTCAAACCTCAATGGCTCGTATTCCTTTGTCGTTCGAGTTGCTAAGAAGTCGGCTATTGCGCTCCCTTTTATCGACTTTTGATTCACGTAAAAGATGTCGTACTCCGATAGTAGGATCTGCCATCGTGCAATTCTTCCTGAGAGTGCTGGTGATTCCATCATGTACTTTATTGGGTCCAGCTTTGAAATTAACCATGTCGTATGATACAACATATATTGTTTGAGCCTTCGGACTACCCAGACCAAAGCACAACAGAATTTTTCAATTGACGGGTACTTTGCTTCATACTCCGTGAGCTTCTTACTGAGGTAGTAAATCGCCCTTTCTCTTTTCCCTGACTCATCATGTTGCCCCAATACGCAACCCATTGAGTTTTCGAACACAGTCAGATACAATATTAACGGTCTCCCAAGAGTTGGCGGTACTAGCACCGGGGGGTTAGACAAATACTGTTTTATCTTGTCAAAATCCACTTGGCACTCCTCGTTCCATTCTCTCGGATTATGTTTCCGAAGGAGTCAAAAAATTGGGTCACACTGGTTGGTAAGTTGAGCAATGAATCGAGCGATGTAGTTCAACCTCCCTAAAAATCCCCTGACTTCTTTTTGTATGCGCAGAGGTGGTAGTTCTTGTATGGCTTTTATCTTATCTGGATCAACCTCAATACCTCTCTCACTGACGATGAAGCCTAGTAATTTTCTCGCGGTAGCCCCAAACGTACACTTGGCTGGATTAAGCTTCAGCTGGAACTTTCTTAGTCTTTCGAACAATTTCCTGAGGTTCTCAGTATGTTCTCTTTCCCCCCGAGATTTGGCAATCATATCATCGACATAAACTTCTATTTCTTTGTGCATCATATCATGGAACAGCATCACCATAGCCCTCTGATAGGTTTCCCCGGCATTCTTTAATCCGAATGGCATTACCTTGTAGCAGAATGTTCCCCACATCGTTACGAATGTAGTTTTCTCCATATCCTCGGGAGCCATCTTTATCTGATTATAACCCGAAAACCCATCCATGAAAGAAAACAATGAATGTTTTGCTGTGTTATCCACCAATGTATCGATGTGTGGCAAGGGAAAATTGTCTTTAGGACTTGCTCGATTCATATCGTAATAATCCACGCACATTCGTACCTTGCCGTCTTTCTTCGGTACTAGGACTATATTAGCTACCCATTCCGGATATTTAGAGACTTGTAGGAACCCAGCATCAAATTATTTCTTGATTTCTTCTTTTATCTTTAAAAGCATTTCAGGTCTCATTCGTCTTAACTTCTGTTGAATAGGTTTGCATTCTGGTTTCAGTGGGAGTCTATGGACCACTACATCCTCGTTCAAACCTGGCATGTCCTAATACGACCATGCAAATACATCTTTGTACTCATGAAGCAAGGTGATCAAATCATGTTTGGTGTTCTCTGAAATGGAGGTCCCAATCTTCACTTCTTGCCTCTTTTCTTCACTTCCCAAGTTTACTGTCTCAATGGATTCTTGATGGGGTAGAATCTGTTTATCTTCTTGTTCTATCGTCCTTAGTAAGTCAAGGGACGAGACATAATCTTCAGCATTTTCCTCAACTTCGAATTCTCCTAAACAAATAGCTTTTTCAAAAACGAATTTAGGACTTGTAACGGGATTGTTCATGTCGTTGATATCTGAGCACCTGAAAGGTGAATGGAAAAGAAAACTATAGAGGAGCATCAAGGTATTGGAACCCACAAACATAATGTTATGGCATGATATGAGGTATATGTAAGGAAAAACTGTAAGAAGAGGGAATAAATATGAAGCTAACGACAAAATGCATCTCCATTATCGTTCATTCGAATGATAAAGATCAAACATAAGTTCTTACAAAAAGGTCCCACTATTACTTAGGGGCACACAAAAAGAGTTAACATTGAGCATTACTCTGGAGAGGACTTAGAAACTACAAGAAGATCCACAGCAGTCCAATTGTTCAAAATGAATCTAGGGGGACAAGGGCGTATCATTGAAACTTCTTTACTTGCATCATCTCTTTTGTCAATAACATTTATACTGACGTTCTGAAGACCCCTTTCAATCAATAACAACGTGCTTTGTGAATTATCTCTCCCGGGTACATCATTCCTGCAGATGTAAATGTTTTTGACAAGGGCGGATACATTATGGGCTCCCATTCCACTTCCCGACCTGAGGCTCTTGCCATCCTCCTTTCTTGATCTTTCTGTAACTGTTTCCTTCTTTGTCGCACATCGGGCTTGAATCCTAAACTGCATCGAGGCTTGTGGTGTACTGGCTTTAGTGCTCTGACTACTCCTTACTGGTATTTTCCCAAACCTTTCTTTGCTCGGGCTCCTTTTCCTACAGTCAGCTTGATTCCCATCTTGGTATTCCTAGACAGTTTGGGTGTGGGAATCTTATTTCCTTCAACAACAAATGTAGCATTGATAAATTCGAAGGAACAGAAGGAACATTCTACTGCATCTTTATTTACTTCAATGTAGGGCGCGCCAGTAGAGATAGACGCAACAATGTCTTCTTCCCCAGCGACCGTGATCAAGCGGTTATCCATGACAAACTTGACTTTTTGATGGAGAGATGAAGGAACTGCCCTAGCGGAATGGATCCAAGGCCTCCCTAAGAGGCAGTTATATGAAAGTGTGATGTCCATGACCTGGAACTCAATATCATACGTACACGGACCCACTTCTAGAGGAATCTCGATCTTTCCCATGACCTCTCGTCGTGTCCCATCAAATGCCCTTACTGTAGAGTTACATGGCCTCAAATAAGACATATCAATCGGTATTCTAGATAGTGTGGCCAAAGACATGACATTGAGTGCGGATCTGTTGTCAATGAGTACATTCGGTACTATGTAACCCTTGCAATTAGTGTAATATGCAATGCTTTCACGGAGCCCCTACCATTTGGCGGTATTTCATCATCACTGAAAGAGATGAAATTATCCGCGTTCAAGTTGTTCACCCACCTATCAAGCTTTTCTACAGATACATTGCTTTCCACGTAAGCTTGATTTAACACTTTTAGCAAGGCATTTCGATGTGGCTCTAAGTTCAACAGTAGAGATAACACCGAGATTCTTGCCGGTTGCTTGTTCAACTGCTCCACGATGTTATATTCACTGTGCTTGATGAACTTTAAGAATTCATGTGCTTCATCCTCATTCACGGGTCTTTTAATTTCCTGTTCAGATGGAGTTCCAATTTCGACCTCAGCATCATGCATTGGTGCCTTTCTTTTCTGATTCGCGTCAACGGCATTCTTCTTTGGTTCAACCACTTCAGGAGCATAACATCTCCCGCTGCGGGTAAAATGCCCCACTTCGCTAACACTTCCCGTTGTAGCTTAGGGTATGGTAATGTTGACATCGTATTTCTATGGCACCGCCTTGCTGTCCTTGTAAGGGAAAGTAGAAGATACTTGAATTATCATCTTTGGTTTCACTTCTTCCTTTTTTGCCTCGTAGTAGATCACCAAAGGTCGGTCAATGCTATAAGGGGAACCTAATGATTGACCATCAGAAGCGCATATCTCCCCTTCATCGACCTTTTCCATCTTATTGCAGATCTCGACCTCCTTATTGTTCATCATGTCTTGGAGTAATTTTTTGAATTCCCCGCAAGACTGGATGTTATGCCCTTCTATGCCATGGAAGATACAAAAACTTTAACCTTTTGTACCTTCTTCCTTGAAGCTTCTGTTGAGTGGACAGAACAAACCCTTCTCAGTCATTATTTCCCATATCTTCCATAAAGGTGTCCTTATCTCGGAAACATAACTTTTGGCTCGCCGCTCGTCTTCCTGTGTCACCACGCTCACGTTCCTTTCAGTATGATTAGGGAGAGGATTTCCAGCCATGTTACTAACACCATCAAATCGTAAAATGCCTGCATCAATAAGACCTTGGACCCTTTTTTTAAAGGCTAGATAATTTTTTTGTAGAATGTCCTCGGTTTCCAGCATGGTACATACAACTAGCGTTAGGATCGTACCATTTTGGGTATGGAGGTTTCAGGGGTGCCATATAATGTGGGGAAATTAATTTTTTTTCTATTAATTTCGGGCATAGCTCCCCATACGACACATGAATAGGGGTGAATTGAAGTTTTTCAGGGTTGGGTTTTGTCGGTCTTTGTTCATTTTTGGGCTGACTTTGAGCAGCCGTAGTACTTGGCGGGAATATAGTGAATGGTCTTTGGTTATCAGTGGCATAGACGGGGTAAGGAGGAGGTGTTTGATAGTAAGGGTTTTGGGGAGGAAAATAGAAGTTTGGAGATGGGCGAAATTGAGGTCGTGGTTGGGTTGGGTACGAATTAGAAGCGTAGTGGCTTCCAGTCCCCACCATATGGGTTTCAGGCTCTTTTTTCTTTACAAGTACTGGTCTTTTCGAACTCTCGGGACCTTCTATCCTTCCGTTCTTGATGCCATTTTCAATGAGTTCCCCAGACATTACGATATCGGCGAAGTCTTTTGTGGCGTTTCCCACCAGCTTGTCATAAAATGACGCTTTCAAAGTGTTGATAAAGAGGATCGTTATCTCAGTTTTAGTCAGTGGGGGTTCTATTTGGGCCGAGATATCCCTCCACCTTTGAGCGTATTGTCTAAAAGTCTCTATTGGCTTCTTTTCCATCATCTGCAGCGTTAGTCGATCAGGCGCCATATCGGAGACATGCTTGTACTGTTCACAAAATGCTGATGCTAGGTCCTTCCATGATTGGATCCTCTCTTTGCTGAGTTGTTTATACCATCAGAGGGCTAATCCGATCAAGCTATCTTGGAAACAGTGTATTAACAATTTTTCTTCATTCACATAACCAGCCATCTTCCGGCAAAACATGATAAGATGCGCCTTTGGACATCTCGTTCCATCATATTTTTCAAAATCTGGCGCTTTAAATTTCGGAGGCAGGACCAGATCGGGAACCAAACTAAGCTCTTTGGCACTCAGTGCAGAGAAGACTCCAGTACCTTCTATCGTCTTGAGTCTTTCTTCCAGACTCTTATACTTGTCCTGAGCATCATGATCCTTCATTCTCAGCTTGGCTATTTCTATCGGATCATCCAAATCTAGGATGATTGGATCAGCAGGATTAGCTCCGGGGTTCGATACGAATATTCCTTGCCCTAGATGAGCAGGTGGTACAGGTGGTTGTTCTGGGCCCGTAGATTCGTTTTGAGGCCAACCTTCGTGCACTGTATGGGCGTGAGGTAGAGTGAATCCTGGAGGATGGAACGGACTCTGATTAACTCTCGAATGGGGTTTTGTAATATCAGGACTCTGCGCGGGTCCTTTTCCTTTGACCAAAGCTATCACCATCTCCATCATTTTGTCCATTTGATCCTTTTGCTCGAGCGATTCCTCTCGGGATCTTACCATCAGATCCATTGCTTCTTGTTGCGACTTGGTCAACTGCTCTTACAACTCTCTTTAGATTCTTTCGATTCTTTCATTGAGTTCAGCATCCATAGCTCTAGCTCTTAGACATGTCCTATAAGGATGACGTGATTCCAGATTCGTAGCGTCACAACTGTGGATTATACAATTTTAGCCTCAGTAAATGATTAGGGTGATATGATACTACTGCATGTAATGCAATGCAAATGCATGGTATGAATGCAAGAAGGTGTCAACTCTGATTCAATTCCCCATAGAAAACTTTATTAGAAAACAAAGCTCTTTACATAAAACAGATTACAGATATGGTTTGGCCTTAGCGCCCAAAGCCCTAATCTTTCGGAGTAACGAAGCCAACTCCTGTCCTCGGCTTGTCTGTGACTCATGCAGCACGCTTAATACATCTGCCTCTACTGCCAAAATTTGCAAGTACTCGGCCGCCTCTCGAATCTGATTTATGGCTTCTCTCATGAAGTAATCCCTCTTTTCAATTTGATTTTGAGTATTATGTAACTCCTCCTTCTGTTGCTCTTTACTCTCTTTCAAGTACCCAATATAATTCTGACAATCCTGCAGTGCCATTTCTAGCTCTTCGGTCATCTTTTCCATTTCTTCAATTCTACTCAAACTTGCCTTTAATTCTATTATCGAGTTATGATTTTGATAATGATTTAAGGACCTTTCCAACTCCGCCACTCTAGTCTTCAATTCATTTCTTCCGTTTTGGCCTTCTAACACTTGCCTTTCTAAGATCTCTTTCTGAACTTTCATTTCTTGGAATTTCCTTTCCCATTGCTCGGCCTTAGCTCTTTCTTCTTGTAACTCTTGTCGCCATTGACCTGAAGTCTTTCCTAGCCCCGCAGTTCTCATTGAGAGATGCATCTTCTTATAGTCCTTCTTTAGGCTATCTAGATCTTTTTCAGCTTTGCTCTTCCCTTTTTTTTATCTTTTCTGCTTTTGATTTCTGTGTCTCTACATCCAATTTCAAAAGCATCTTCTCCTCCTCCAACTGCTTAATTTTCTTTTTGAGCTCTGAACTCCGTTTCACAAAATCCTGCCTGATAATTTCTAGCTCCGTCGGAACTACCCGCAAGTATTCTTCCACTGATCGAGCATCATTTAAAGCCGGACCTGGAATATTATCATTGATTCTTTTACTCAACCATGATTTATACTCAACAGTCGCCATTTTTCCCATGCTTATTCCCTTCATCCGACGAGGTCGTATCCAAGCATCAGCAATCTCCCGACTTTTTTTCTTGTAATTTTCCACTTTATAAGAAAATTCACTTTGGGCCAACCCATGCGTTATCGATATAAACTGCCTAGACTTGTACTGTCTCGTCGCAAGTAGCGGAGCATACCCAATGGCTCTCCATATTCCCGATAAAGGGACCCAATTAAAACCCCCGCATCTGTACAGTATCTCGTCGAGCACTATCCAAGGAGCTCTCCACACAACATCATCTTCTTGAAGATTCTGCAAGACTATTATCCACCTTTCTTCTGGCATATGCTCCCGTCTCAGTGCAACCAATTCCTCTCCTAAAGGTGAATAATTCTCACAGTAGGGTCGGTAGGAAACCTTATCTATCTTTCAAAAGTGACCGTGAAACCATACCATCAATAACTGTGCACACCCAATAAACCTACCTTATCCGGCTTTCCGACATGCACTTAAAGATCTAAAGGTCTCAGCAAGAATCGCG
This sequence comes from Gossypium australe, assembly GCA_005393395.2. NCBI lineage: Eukaryota > Viridiplantae > Streptophyta > Magnoliopsida > Malvales > Malvaceae > Gossypium > Gossypium australe. Next base: position 74,205,188 of record CM016623.1, on the reverse strand, counting down.
GGAACTGGTGTAACTTGCTTATTCAATCGATCAAACAAATCTGCCACTACTTCATCTACGTGCCTTAGAACTTTGGGGAAAATGACTAATCCGTAGATATTCAAAGCAAAGATGTCCACCCTCCTCTTCACATCGGGGTGTGCCGAAATTAAGTCCCTTAAATTTTCCCAAGGAATACATCTTCCCTCGCCCTTTTGCTGTATCTGAGCTGAAACCCACTGCTCGCTCATCCCGGTAATGCTTATCAATTTTTTCACGAAGGACGGAACATTAGCAATCCTAGTATAAACTTTATCAGCTTGGATCCCCGGACAATGAAGCAAAGTAGTGTACTCTTCTATAGTAGGTACCAGGTCTACGCTCCCAAAGGTGAAGCAACTATATGCCGAATTCCAAAACTGCACCATAGCCCGAAATAAGTGTCGATCTACTCTGACATCAAGCAAATGAGAGATATCGCCATAATTGCTACAGAACATCTGTTTAGTACCATCCTCCCAATGAGTCCAAATATCCCTTAATTTTTGAAGCTCATTTTGTGCTACACTAATGCGGGTGTAATCGCACGACTCAGAGACATATCCTTCAACTAGACTGTCCCCTTTTTCCACTTGCAATCCTTCTGACCATGCACGAACAGCAGCATTGTCCTCTACCTTAGCAAGAAATTCGTTTCCCATGGTAAATCTTCTATCTTAGCAACTGAACAGGAATCGACACCTCTTTAATGTGAAATGTTATGCAAATAACAAGCCAATCGAAACGAGTCAGTATCGCATAAAAAAATCAAAACAGGTAAAATGTTATCAAACACTTATCTAAGTAACCATTAAAGTTTCGGCATTCTATCTAGGGTAGGCTTCTGGGGTTTACTATATGTGGTTTGGTTCTATAGAGAGGGCACCTGAACCGGCAGATTCCTCAGTCCTCACCCGTTATAGGCTCATATGGATCAAGTTCAGTTCAGGGGAACACATTTCCCTATGGCCATGCGGAGGTGAAAACCTCATGAAGCCATAGGTACAGATGTGTCCCGGAAGCAGCCCACTAGCCCATGCGGAGGTGAAAACCTCACGAAAGCATAGCTTCTCACTCCCACTTAAAGGTGTGACAACAACGGTCATGCAAATATGAATGCAGATATATCCTACGAGACTTAACATTATTGCTATCATAGCACCAACAGATGTATCAAAAGAAACATGATTTTTCAAAACAATTTTCCAAATTTTCGACAAAAGGACGAAGAATAATCAATTTTATGGCCTGACTCTCGAAGTCCCCAGTGGAGTCACCAAGCTGTCGAAACCATTTTTTGAAAACAGGAATCGACTTGGGTTTTGAAAACAAGAAAGGGGAGTCGCCACCGATCTTTTATTAGGTGTGATCGAATCACCTTTGTTTTAATAAAACATTTTGATTTACTAAAACAATGTTTTTGGTCTAGGAAAATTTGAGAAAATAGGTTCGGGAGTCGGTTACGCACAAGGAAAGGTTAGCATCCTCGATATGCCCAAAATTGGTAGGTTAGCATCCTCGATATGCCCAAAATTGGTACCTAATTGATTATTTAGTGTCCTTGCGTTGAAAATTTGGAAAAATATAAGTTTTCTAAGGAAAATTAATCAATATTGAATTTGAATTTCAAGATTAACACGTTTCAAAGGAAATAAAAATATCACATCCAGTACGTTAGGACATAACACCTTTATACTCCGGCCCCGAGATCATCTTTGATATTCAAGACATACGACTAAAAAAGGGTATCTGTTTATTTGGTTGAACAGAAAATTGACACCCAGTACGTTAGGGCATCATTTTCTAAAGTTCCAAACGCACAAACATTGCCTTATTTTGGAAAAACAAAAATTTTTTATTAGGCTTAAAATGCATTTAAATAGAGTGAAATCAATTTAATAAAAAACTAGAACCTGTTAGAATTTGAGAAGTAACAGAAATAGAATGCATAAACGTTAATCATGGAATATACGCTAATCGGAGGTCATATTAATAACATGCTATAAAATGGAAGTTTTCTTAAAGAAAGCTAATTTATACTAAATCTTTGAACTTCAAGATTAGCTCGTTTCGAAAGAATAAAAATGTCACATCCAGTACGTTAGGACATAACACCTTTATACCTCAATTCCGAGATCATCTCTGATATTCAAAATATTTAATTAAAAAGGGTATTTGGCTATCTGGTTGAATAGAAAATTTACATCCAGTACGTTAGGGCATAATTTTCTAGACTCCCAAACACACAAACATTGCCTTATCTTCGGAAACTTTTAACTAAAATGTTAATTTTGTAAAAATGCATTGTTTATTTTAAACCATAATCTATGTGACGATATTGCATTAGTCATTATCGAACCTAAGTATTAGAAACAATTATAATATACTAACATTTCAAATAGGCAATAAAGAAATAGTAATAAGAAATATGACAAATAATAATTCCTATACTAAAACAATTACAAATATATGATGAAGCATAGACCAATACAATAAACAATAAAAACAAATATGGACATATTTCATGCAATTTTAAATAATAGATAACAAGACATACATATGATATAAACAATATAAACCATGTATAAAATAAAATAGCATATAATGATCTTGAATAAAACATATAACAATATAAACAATATAAATAAAACATGTTTTTCAATATAAATATATATTCTATAAAAATATGATATAATATAATATTATATAAAAAAATTTAAATATACAACATAATAACTAATATATGAAAATGATCTGTAATGAAAATAATATTTAGCAAAATAAAATAACGAATAATATATATATATATACACATATGTATGTATAATATACTAATCATAAAATTATTTACATCATATAAACAATATAAATAAAGTAGATCAGATAATATAAAAACTTTAGAAATAATACATAATATACATGATACTATATAAAATAGAAAAGACAAAAAATATAATATAATAATATGTAAAAGAAATAATATTAAGATAAACAACATAAATAATAATAATGATAATAAATAATAATAATAGCAATTAAAAAAAAGACTAAATCGAAATCCAAGTGAAATTAAAGGGCTAAAATAGTAATAAAGTAAAATGAAAAGGGGTTGAACGTGATGTGCGGAAAAAAACGAGGGCTGAATGGGCAAATATCCCAAATCCTCTATGCGTTGTGTTTTGGCAGGGGTCAATTTAAAACACAAAGGAGATATTGGGGTAAAAATTAAAAAAGAAATGCTAATTTGGCTGAGATCGGAAACTCAGCAAAAGGGAGAGGGGTCGTCGCGCAAATATCCCATTAGAGCAAAGATGCGCGGATCCAGGGGCGGATTCGGGTCAACACGCGGATCCTACCCCCTGAAACGGCGTCGTTTTGTCCATCCTTTAAGGAACCCTAAGTTTGTTTCAAAAACACTTTAGCCTTCATTTTATTCTCTCAACAGCCGCAATCTAACCCTCCCCCTAACCACTGAATCGTCGCTTGGGCGAGCGAGGAATGCTTCGTAAGGCTCGGCTCGATCCACCACAGTCCAGCCCCGATTGCCACGGAGAGGACCAAGGTAAGACCCGAACCGTGATCTTCTTCTAAACTCCAATCGCGATAGAGAAGACAAAGATCAACGGCGCAACTCCGATCGTAAGTCCCTTATCCCACCCTTTTTTTATATATTCGAATATTGAAATAAAAAAATGTTTCCGCAATAGATTAAAAAGAAGAAGAGGAAATCGGCCAAAAACCTTTGCGATTCAGTTTCGGATTTTATTTCCCTGTGTATTTTCCTTGAAGGTTGCGTGTATATTCAAACAGAGAATCCCCTCTTTTTCTTTCTTTTTTGATTTCCTTTCTTAAGTTTTTCGAAATAACAAAAAAGACAGCAGATAACAGTAAACAACAAAAATTAAAAGTGAAATCAATCTTGAAATTTCCTATTTTCCCTTTTGATTTCTAAGCGTTTTTTCGATCTCTGACGCTTGATAGTTCTTGAAGTGTTCCTAAAAAAACGAAAAAAAAGGCCCTTCTTTACATCGGTTTCGAATGGCTTTATAGCCAAATACACAATGCCCTTTTTATTATTCAACTCTCTGGTTCCATACTTCTCTGCTTCTGTTTTGTTCTCTGTCTGCAGGGTATGGGCGAGGCTTGGGGATGATGGGGGCCGAGGCGCCTAGGGAGCATCGATCGTCAGGAGGCGTGGGCACAGTGAACGACGCGCGTGGGGAGCTGGAACGACGTGCGTGGGGAATTGGAGCGACACGCGTGTAGGGGAGTTGGAGTGACGCGCGTGTGGGGGATGCGCGGCGGCACTGGAAAGGGAACTATGGTTTTGCTTACTGTTTTCTTTTGTTAATAGGTTAGGGTATTGAGCTTTAGGGTTTAATGGGCTGGTATAATTTGGGCTTGTTTATTTGGGCTCGGTTTTTTGTAATGGACTTTGGACTTTATTAATTTTTTGGTTTTTTAATTTGCTGGAGCGGGTCTGACGGGTTTTGTAATTGGGCCGCAATGTTTGGATTGTGCATTTGGACTGTTCCTGAACTCTTTTTTATTATTGGTTTTGTTATTTGATGGGCCTTGGTTGTTTCTGACGGGCCCGGGCCAAAATTGGTTATTACATTGGGTATATATAAATTCAAGTATTTTGAGTTATGGCATGTATAGGGACTAAGTCAATTGGTTATATGTGTCTTTATGATTGTAGCCAATATGTTGGCTTGTAATCGTTAAAGGCTTGTTTGCTATTTGGCCATGTAAGTTGACTTGTGTTGGCAACATGGTTGTAAGCCTAAGTATACTCATATATGTGTCAATGTCTATGGTGATATGATCATGGTATGCTTGGTGAATGTGAAATATTTGGAAATGTGATTTATGGCATGATTGTGTGTTGTTGGAAATGTGACCTATTGATGAGATGAGGAATTTGAGTATAATTTGGTAATTAGATAGTAATTGAATGAAGCTTAGCGAATGTGGGATTTGTATGTTTGATTTAGGGCTTAATAAATGTAGTGAATATGTTAGATAAACTTATAAAGTTGATATGTTTTAACCATGAATGTGGATGCTTGGGTTGCCTAAGGATGTAATGTTATGTGCCTTTGAATTGATGTGAGTGTATGTGTGAATAAGGGTGGCAAAAAGGCTTGGTAAATAGCCTTATATTTACCCACACGGGTAGACATACAGGCGTGTGTCTAGGCCGTTTGTGACACACGGTCTGCCCCACGGGCATGTGTTACGGTCGTGTGTCCCCTGCACCTTAATTTTGGAAAAACAGAATGTCCAGAATTGAGCACACGGGCAAGGACATGAGAGTGTGTCTCAGCCGTGTGTGCTACAAAGCCTAGCACATAGGTGTGTGGCACGGCCGTGTGGCACAAGTCAGAGAGCACCCTAATTTGAACACAGCCTGTAGCACAAACGTGTCCCAGGGTCACACGGGCGTGTCCCTTGGACCACACGGGCATGTGAGCCCAGTAACATGAAAAATTTTCTACGTCTTGTAAAATTTTCTAGAGTTCTCGGTTTAGTCCTGAACCACTTCCAAAGCATATTTTAGGCCTCGTAGGCCCATATTAGGAACTTTATGATTGAATGTAAATGGTTTTAATTTGGACGCAAATTTATGACTCAGAAATGTACGTTTGCTTGTGTTTATGTTCGGTAAAGCCTCGTACCTTGTTCCGGCGTCGAATACGGGTAAGGGATGTTACAATACTACTATCATTGACGGCATAAAAATGAAATAGAAGAAGAAATATTTCCATTACGCATACAGAGACTCGAACACAGAACCTTAAATAGATAAACAAAGCACTTATCCACCAAACCAAACCAAATCACCTAATAAAACTTCATTAATTTAAACATAAATTTTGGGGCGTTACAACTCTCCCCTCCTAAAAAAAAATTTGGCCTCGAAATTTACCTGACTCGAAGAAATGAGGGTATTGGTGATGCATCAAATCCTCAGGCTCCCACGTGGTCGACTTGGAACCATGATTCTGCTAAAGTACTTTAACCAAAGGAATGGTCTTTCTTCTCAAAACTTTAACCTCGTGATCCAAAATCTGTATCAGCTCCTCCTCAAAGGATAAATCTAGTCTCAACCCAATTTCCTCCAATGGAACAACATGTGATGGATCAAATCGATAACATCTTAGCATAGACACGTGAAAGACATCACGGATGTGATCCAACTTTGAAGGTAACTCAAGCTGATAAGCAACTAGCCCAACATGCCTCCACACCCGATACAGCCCTTACGACCAAATTTGAGAACTTTTTTCTAAGGAGACACCTTAAGGAAAACATGATCCCCAACCTCATACTCAATCTCATGCCTCTTAAATTCCGCGTAAGACTTCTGTTTATTAGAAGCAGCTTTAAGTTTATCTTGAATCAACTGTACTTTGTCCTCAGTTTCAACTACTAGCTTAGGGCCCAAAACCTTCCTCTTCCCTAACTCAATCCAACAAAGTGGGGAGTGTGACATTTCCTACCATATAAATCCTCATAAGGCGCCATCTAAATGCTATACTGAAATCTATTATTATAAGCAAATTCAGCCAACGACAAATACTCCTCCAACCTTCCTCGAAAGTCTATCACACCTCCGAAGCATATCCTTCAAAATCTGAATCACCCTCTCCGACTGAACATCAGTTTGAGGACGGAAAGCCGCACTAAAAGCAAATTGAGTCCCAAAGTCTCATGTAACTTTTACCAAAAACAAGGATCCCAATCTGAAATAATAGACACAAGAACCTCATGAAGTTTGATTATCTCGGAAACATATAGCTTCTCTAACTTCTATAATGAGTAGTTGGTCCTAACAGGAATAAAATGGGCAAATTTAGTTAACCAGTCTACAATAACCCAAACCGAATCCTTCTTAGTTGGTGTCAAAGGCAACCCACTAATGAAATCTGTAGTTACCTATTCCCATTTCTATAACGGAATCTTAACAGGTTGCAGTAGTTTAGAATGAAGTTGGTGCTCAACCTTAACTTTTTGGCATGTCAAACAATGAGACACAAACTCAATCACCTCACACTTCAACCTAGGCCACCAAGACAAATCACGGAGATCACGATACATCTTATTACCTCCGAGATACATAGCATAAGAGCTACTATGCGCTTCCCACAAAATACACTATCTCAAATCCACATCCTTAGGTACACATATACAACTCAAAAAACATAGAATCCCATCATCGTTAAACCCGAAATTCGAAGTCTTACCCCCATCCATCTACTGAACCTGGCTAACTAGAGACTCATCCAAAAGTTGCTTACTCTTAATATCATCTAGCCAAGATGGCTTAACCTATAGCTTAGCCAGAATTCCACCATCATCGAACAAACTTGGGCAAGCAAACATTGCCCTCAAATCAAACATAGATCTCCGACTAAGAGCATCGAGCACCGCATTGGCCTTACCAAGATGATACTCAATCAAAAAATCATAATCGTTAAGCAACTCTATCAAACGACATTGCCTAAGATTCAACTCCTTCTAAGTAAGGAGGTATTTCAAACTCTGATGATTAGTGTAGATGATACATTTCTCACCATATAAGTAATGCCTCCAAATCTTAAGTGCAAAAACAACTGCAGTAAGCTCAAGATCATGAGTTGGATAATTACTCTCAAGCTGCTTAAGTTGTCTAGACACATAAGTAACCACTTTACCTTCCTGCATCAAAACACACCTTAAACCAGTGTGCGAAGCATCACTATAAATCACAAACTCTTTTCCAGGCTCAGGCTGAATCAAGACAAGTGTCTGAGTCAAAACCAACTTGACTCAACAGCCCAAACAAATGGGGCATTCTTACGTAGCAACTTAGTCAAATGTGCTGCTATAAAAGAAAACCTCTCCACAAGCCTCAATAATATTCTACCAAACCTAGAAAACTCTGAAGCTCAGTCACATTTCGAGGCTGCTTCCAATCCACAATAGCTTCTATCTTTTTAGGGTCCACTCAAATACCCTCAGCAAAAACCACACGCTCCAAAACCATAACCTCACCCAACCCAAACTCACAATTACTTAGCTTAGCATACAATTCTTTTTCTCGAAGAATCTAAAGAACCGTACAAAGATGCTTATCACGCTCCTCCTCAGTATTAGAATAGACCAAAATGTTGTTGATAAACACAACAAAAAATTGATGTAAAAATGGCTGAAAAACCCAGTTCATGAGATCCATGCACGCTGCCGGAGCATTAGTCAACTTGAAGGGCATAACATGGAACTCGTAATGTTTATAACGAGTCCTAAAGATAGTCTTATGCACATCAACCTCCTTAACTTTCAACTGATGATACCCAAAATGAAGATCAATCTTCGAAAACATAGAAGCCCACAAAACTGATCGAATAAATGGTCAATCCTCGGAAGTTGATAATTATTCTTTATTTTCAATTTGTTCAATTGACGATAATCCACGCATATCCTCATTGATCCACCTTTTTTCTTGAAAAAGAGAACTGATGCTCTCCATGGGGACACATTAGGCCGAATGAACCCTGTAGCTCCAACTTAAGTTCCTTCAACTCTTTCGATGCCATATGGTATGGGGAAATGGATACTAGAGTTGTACCCAGTAATAATTCAATCCCAAACTTGACATCTCTATCTGGAGACAAACCCGACAAATCCTAAGGAAAAACGTCCGAAAATTCATTAACATTGAGAATCTCTTTCACATCTGAACCCACGCTTTTCGTATCATGCACACAAGCCAAATATGCATCATAGCCCTTAGGATTAGCTTTTCAGCTACTGAAGCGAAGATCACATTGGATAAATAATCTCGACACCACCAACCATCACAACTTCTACATCATCACCAACCTTGAAGCTCACTCGTTTAGTCTCACAATCCAAACCTACCTTATGCTCCACCAACCAATCCATACCCAAAATCAAATCGAACTCCCTAAACGACAATTCCATCAAATCAGCATGAAACATATATCCCTGAACCTCAAGCGAACACCTCCTAAATACTTTACTAACTCATACAGATTGACCTAAAGGACTAATCACAAAAAGTTCACAACTAGTGTCATCAGCCGAAATCCCTAAATTTCCCACTACAATACTAGATACATAGGAATGCGTAGAACCATAACCAATTAAAGCAAAATAAGGCATAGAATGGATAATGAATGTACCAACAATAACATCCACAACATCTTTATCCTTAAGGTTGCCTCGCCGCATAAACCAGAGCTGGCTGCCTAGCCTCATCCTAACTCGCACTTCTGCCCGGTGCTCTCTGACCACGACCACAACCATTACCCTCTCGTATCTGACCACAACCCCTAGCAGGTTACTGACGAACCCTCTGAGGCGGAATCTGACCCTAAACTGGAGCCCTCCTAGGCTCAACCATAAGAAGACACTCACTGATCTTGTGCCCCACTACACCACACCTAAAACAAGCCCTAGTCCTCCTCCAACACTCGCCCATATGGCGTCTGCTACAATACCCACATATTGGAACCTGCTCAGCTCTAGCAATTGGCCCAGCTCTAGCAATTGGCTCAACTCTAGCAGCTAGCTCTTTCTGTGGAGGTCTATCAAATCTAGCTCATTTCATGGGCTACTAAGAAGAACTAAAAGAACTAGAAGAATCTGCAACCCTCTTCTTCTCGTTTTGACTTTTCTCTCGATCCCTCTTCTCGCGCTCAGTGCGTTTAAACTCCCTAGTTATTTTTTCCTTGTCTACTAAGGCTATAAAAACCCACTCCCTCTGAAGGGCTATCAAAACCTTAATATCATACCTCAAGCCCTCCTCAAAACATACACTCTTCTCATAATCATTAGCAACAAGTCTTCGAGCATACTGACTCAATCGCAAAAACTCAGCCTCATACTTGGTCACCAATCTGTCTCCCTGAGTCAAATTCATAAACTCACACTTGCGAGCTTCAACATAGCTTGCCCCTACTTACTTACCTTGGAAGGCACTCCAAAAATAATCTCACGTCAGTTGCTCAGGTTGAGTGCCCTCCTGAACGGTCAACTACTATTAGTATGCCTCGTCGTGAAGCAAGGATATCACACCCTTCAATTTCTATTCAGGGGTGTAATCTAAGTCATTCATTATCCTTTCAGTGGCTTTTAACCAGTATTCAGCCACAGTTGGGGAAACTCTAATGATGCCCCTAAACAATTCGGCTCCATTAGACCGGAGTCATTCAATAATCGACCCTCAGCCCCCAGATCCAGATCCAATATGGATCTTAGAAACCCTCAACATTGCCTGGGACAATGAATCATCCCCGGTAGTCTGAGTTGTAGACTCAGTCTCAGTAGTTAGAGTTCCAACAGTCTCACTCGTATCTAATTGGGACATACTGCCCATCAAAGAAGACTTAACTCGAACACCCCGGCGGCGACCACCACGCCTATGGGTGCCATGTCCACGAGAACCATGAGTGCTCATAATCTTATCTACAATTTCCAAGAATTTTATGCAATTAGTTTAAGTTAAACATTTAATCTTAATTTTTTATCAAAGTACTTATCAAAGTATAGAGAGCATTTTTCTTATACTTCAACCTCTAAAGTCCATTTCTTATACTAAAGTGTCATATACAAAATGTCTCTAAAGCAAAACTAAAGTTTAGAGTCCTTACTTGGATCGGCGTCGGAGTCTCAGTTTCACTTATCCAAAATATTCAAAGAAATAATTTCAATGCAGTTCCAATTTAAAACACAAATTTTCTTAAATTATTTTTGGACCCAAAAACACACAGCTGAGTTTTGCAACCTGGCTTTAACACAACCAAATGTCACACCTCACACCCGGCCTAGACGTCATGGTTGGATTATGGAGGTTACAATGCTTTAGCGAAAAGAGACAAATGTTTGATTTGAAGAATAACAAATTTTGGCGGAAGAAAAATTCTATCAATTCATCTTTTTATTTAAAATAACATATAGAGTCTCAAAAAATCAAACTTATTTTCATTTCAAAATCAAAGCTAAATTTACTTATAACATTCACATACCAAAAACATTTTAGTAAAATCTTTTAGTTAAGTTTGCAGTGGAAAAACCTTAAGACTCATTGTTTGAGAAATCAAAATTCATTTTAGTTATCTTAAGTTAAGTGTCATTAACCAGTTAAAGCTTTAGCGTAACAAAAACCCTTATAGTCCTAACATTCTAAACAAATCATATAATGTCCAAAATTAACAAACCCAAACAAAAAACGTTCGTAATGTCCAAATTGAATAAACAGAACAACCTAAAATACCTAGTTTTAGAAACGTCAAATTCTGATCTCCAAGTCGCCATCCAAACCTAATTCGAAGGGCTACCTGAAACAAATTAAACGAAAGTGTATGCTTTAAGCCCAATGTGTGATTTGGCCCCCACTCTCAATACATATCAGATTATATTAAACATGATATCACATACCTTATCTTTCACATATTTCATATCGAACCAGAAATTCATATAGATAATAACTTATCGATTCATAACAAATTATGTCGAACATGAATCATAATCATAACATAAAATATCCTACCCTTATCCGCTACACAACATCTTTGTCCCACCAATCACTCCATATAGAACCACAAGAGTCCATCCGTTCAATCACACCAATACGTGGCGGTGTGCCACTCACATATATTTGCAGCTGAGCTGCCATACATATAATTTTGCGGTCTAGCCGCTGTAATTGCAGTATGGACTGCCATATACACTTCCTCCATCAAAATATAACCCACCCCAATCATATACATATCATACTTATAAACAGATAGCATATTTACATATAACATATGTCACATGGCATGTTTACATACATAATTTATATTAATCATTAAATAACATATAGTTTATTATAGTTTGTTCCAATTACCATGCTTTTAAAGCTACTCATACAAGCTTACGTACCAAGACATACGGTTTTCCAGCCCTTACGATGTCTTCGGACCCAAACACCAAGTCCCTCACATGACCTTTAATTGGGCCCTTATCGTGTGGTCCACATGGTCTGTAAGAATCTCACACTGCCGCGTACTCCACATGGCCCAGACACACAGCCTACAAGAACACACACGGCCATGTGGCACTAGGCAGTTTTGAAAAACAGCCCAGCTTCACAATATAATCGAGTTACAGACGAGTTTTGGGATGATTTTCACGCACCTAATTTCGTAGTTGATTAAACACTCTAACGGAAACCCACAAATCTTACAATTAACTAATAAGTATACAAATTATACACCAAAAGATTCCTCCTAAATAACATACAACTATCAAAATGACAGTCCCCAAAACAGAGATGAGCACTTACTACTTCGAAAACTATGTCTAATCGAGACCTACTCCGCTAGAGAAAGTTGATTTCAGGCTCCTTCGCCTAGTCAAAATACAATTATGCTTATCACAAACCAAAAGAAGATTAACACTTACAAAATCCCCACCTTAAATTGAAGAATGATTAAAGCTCCATAAACCAAGAAAATCACACAACGATACTTACACTTTGCTCGTATTTACCGAAGCTACTTAACAAATCCTCAAAACCAGTCGCAATTACTTAACACCAACTAGCCATATTCCAAAACAATCTATTGGAATTGAAAAAAAAAAGAAAGGTGAAAGAAAAAAGAAAGAAGCAAAAATAAAATAAAAGCTGAAAATAGCAGGAGAGAAAAAGAACGTGTTTTTAAAATAAAAGAAATAAAAATAATGACACAAATAGAATTGGATAGGGTAGTGGGGGAGTGGTTTTAGGAAAGAAAATATTTTGAATATAATTAAAATAATAATAAAATAAAAGAAAGAGAGAAGTTAATGCTCCAACTAACAGATATCCCACCAAACTAATTACTTAATACTTATCCAGTCGCCAGAGTTCGAATCCCACCAACATACTACTACCATGGACGGTAGAACAAATAAAATAGAAAAGAAAATATTTTTATTACGCATATAGAGACTTAAACATGGAACCTTAAATAGATAAACAAAGCACTCATCCACCAAACCAAACCAAATCACCTAATAAAACTTTAGCAATTTAAACATAAAAATTTTGGGGAAGTTACAAAGTTATTAAATATGAGCTCTATATTCAACAAACTTGAATATTTGTCATTAAAACAGAAGATACGTAAATACCAATAAACCAAAAAAAAAACATGAAGAACAATTAGATCTTACAAAAAGAAAATGAATGCAATTATATCCTGGTATATTTTAGTCTTAACCTAATAAGGCCTATTTATAGGAAAAAATATCACATAACGGATAACATGCAAAAGTGCCTTTAATAAAATAAAGTAGAACTTTGTAAATATCTTGGCAATTTTCGTCTCAAACTTTTAGGTCATTTTTGGACATCTTTTTAATGTTTTTTTGTACTTGTGTCATCAAAAAACTTCAATTAAAACTTTCAGTTTCCTTGGAATCAATATACTATGGGCCCAATATGGAGTTCTATAGTTTAAGTTATGATTAAAATATTGAAGTAGTGTTGTATTGAAAGTCCAATCCGTAAAAAAATTATTAAAAATAAACTTTAAGCTTATTTTTTTCTAAGTATTCACCTAAATCAATAATAAATAAAATATAAGTGTTAATAATATAATTAACAACTTAAATAGAATAATTCAAGAAGAGAATCGTCACAAATAATTAGAAAATTAGGCACTCATCAATAATTTATTTAATAATTGAAGCTCAATAAGCCTTAACCATATTAGATCACTCTTAATTTGGACTAGTCTTTTATGATAGTAAATAATAGCATATAAGTATTCTTATTATATATATGTGCATCTATATTCTCCAACAATCTCCCACTTGAACCACATATGTATCTAATTACCATATAATTACATGTCATTATATAACATTATGGACTTAAAATTTTAGTAATATATTCAAAAGATATTCTGAAAATTTTCATCCATTAATTATGTTAATACAGAAGTAATGCGACTGTTGTTAACTAATTCTATTTTTGATCACATATATTATACAATTAAATGACATTGATCAAGTATGTATGTGTAGCATGAAACTTATATGCAATATGATCTAAATAAGTTTATTTCCACTCAATCTTTAAATTTTATTGAGATCAAATTTTACCAAAATTAATTTATATAAAAATATATAAATTTTATTTCTGCAAAAGAAAGAAGTGTAAAATATGTAGAATGAGTGTATAAAAAAAATACTTAAAATTACGAACACTTACTCATCCTACAACATATAATAAAAAAATTAATAGTGGGTAGGAAATGCAGGGGTTTTGGAGTGAAAATATAGTTGAGTAGAAGGTGGAGAACGTGCAATGAGGGGTGTATAAAAAATAAATTACTCCAATGATTGGGTTGTGGCGTTGTGCTTCCTGGGGGAAAATCCATCCACTACAACCATGATAACTTATAAATAGATTTACTATAATATAGTGAGAAGGTGTGAACAACTTTTGAGATCCTATTTATAGATTTACTAAAATATATTTTGGTTAATTGATTTTAATGATAATGATTCACGAAAGTGATGAAGAATCAACTCTTTGTAAAGTTGTAAACAGTGTGGGCTTTTGCCCTATTAAATGGATATTTTTAGTAGGTAATAATTTAAATACCGAATGAGTATGAGAGAAATTAATATCCTTCTACATCTGGGACAACATTTTTTCCTAGGATGATAATCACTGATTGATTTAGGAGATAAAATGGCATATTCCATCTATCCAAACCGGATATACCAACATCTTAACAACCTGATGAATACCAAACCTTTTTGTTTCATTGCTTCACCCATCTTCATAATCTTGCTTGCTTACCGCATTTAAAGAAACAGAGGAACTCAATGACCCAACCCACGCTTTTTACCTTTATTTTCTTCCTAACAAACCTGCTTGTCTCTGGAAAACACATACCAACCACTTTACAAGGTCCATTTCATCCTAGAACTATCCGTTTCGATCCGTCTTTACGTCGAGGCAGCGATGACATACCCATGGATGATCCAAGGCTGAAGAAGAATGTGACCTCTATGTTCCCTGAACAAATTGCTCTTGCTTTATCCACTCCGACTTCAATGTGGGTGTCTTGGGTTACTGGTACTTTTTTTTTCTTTTTTTTTTTCTTTCTGTTTCTTCCTGTTGTTTTTTGTGTGTGATATTGTGTGGCTTTTGATATGTTTGATTTGGTTTGGGTTAGGGGATGCACAGATTGGTCCCAATGTGACTGCACTTGATCCTACATCAGTTGCCAGTGAGGTTTGGTATGGCAAAGAAAGTGGCAATTATAGTAGCAAAAAGAGAGGAAACGCAACTGTTTATAGCCAATTGTACCCATTTGAGGGGCTCTTCAATTATACCTCTGCCATCATTCACCATGTCAGAATTGATGGTATAGTATGACTATCTCATTAATTTGATATATAGTTTCTTGGCTCTTCTACTATACTGGAATTACTTTCGCCCTTTCTATTATTTTTAGGTCACTTTTTCTCTTCTATTTTCATTTCGTCACTCAAATTAGCTCCTTTAATAGTTTAGGTTAAACCAACCAATGATAGTAACTGGGTCAAAGTGAGAATTTCATAAATAGTACAGGGCCAAAAATGGTATTAAGCCTTTCTTTACTGTTTCTTGTTGGGGTTACTGTGTCTAATGGAACTCAAAGACTTAAAAGGGGAATAGTGCTATCTTTTATATAAATTCAACCACATTTGTTGAGTGGGCAATCGCCAAGTTGTTTAAACCCCTGCTGATTAGTATCGGTATTGCTAAAAGTAAGCAACCAGATAATTAACGTCGGCGTCTTGATGTAGTAAATTATGGCAAATGAAGAATTAAGCAGACACTTTGAACTACAGGCCTGGAACCAGAGACAAAATATTACTACAGGTGTGGAGATAGCTCACTTCCAGCTATGAGTGAAGAGCATGTGTTTGAAACTTTACCATTACCTGCTCAAAATTCATATCCTCGTAGAATAGCAGTTATAGGAGATTTAGGTCTAACCAGAAATTCATCAACAACCATTGATCATCTGTCGAAGAATAACCCTTCATTGATCTTAATGGTTGGAGACTTGACCTATGCTAATCAGTACCTTACAACTGGTGGGAAAGGTGTTCCATGCTTTTCATGTGCTTTCCCAGATGCACCAATTAGGGAGACTTATCAACCTCGTTGGGATGGATGGGGAAGGTAACCTGTCTTTTAACTTGCTTTGTTCATCTCCTGGACTAGGATTTATATAGCAACTGCACCATTAACAACAAGCTCATTTTGAGTTCAGGTTCATGGAGCCACTGGTCTCAAGAGTTCCTATGATGGTCATCGAGGGCAACCACGAAATCGAACCTCAAGCGGCTGGGATCACTTTCAAATCATACTTGACAAGGTTTGCAGTTCCAGCTAAGGAGTCGGGCTCTAACAGTAACTTTTATTACTCTTTTGATGCTGGAGGGGTACATTTCATTATGCTTGGGGCTTATGTTGACTATAATAGTACAGGTGAGAACGGTATGCTTTCTTTCATGTTTGGCTGCAAATTCTGTTGCTCTAAACAGAACATGGAACAACAACTGCTTCATCATCTCAATTCTAGGAGCTCAATATGCTTGGCTAAAGGAAGACTTACGCAAAGTAGATCGAACAGTAACCCCATGGCTTGTAGCAGCTTGGCATCCACCATGGTATAATAGTTACTCCTCACATTATCAGGAATTTGAATGTATGAGGCAGGAAATGGAACAACTTTTATATCATTATGGCGTTGATATCGTATTTTCCGGCCATGTACGTTGGATTTTTATACATTGCATATTTGAAAATGCATTGAACAGACACAACAAAACTTGTTATCCGTGTATTGATCCATATGATCTTTTTGATCTTGGGTTAGGTTCATGCTTATGAGAGGATGAACAGAGTGTATAATTATACTTTAGATGCTTGTGGACCTATCTACATAACAGTCGGAGATGGCGGGAACATCGAGAAAGTAGATGTTGATCATGCAGATGAACCTGGAAAATGCCCTTCACAAGGAGACAATATGCCAGAGATTGGAGGTGTGTGCCACTTGAATTTCTCATCTGGTCCGGCTAAAGGCAACTTTTGTTGGGACAGACAACCAGAGTGGAGTGCATATAGAGAAAGCAGCTTCGGGCATGGAATCCTTGAGGTCTGCTGAAGCCTATGGTCTTATATTCTCCTTATTACAGCATTAATGTCTTAACTAGCTAGTTTCTAATGTTATATTTTGTTTATGCAGGTTTTGAATTCGACATACGCATTGTGGAGTTGGCACAGAAATCAGGATACATACAAGGAGGATAGTCCTGGCGATCAAATCTATATAGTGCGACAGCCTGACATATGCTCTTCATCAACATCCTTAAAAGTGATTTCCTACTTCAACATCTACTCCCACTAGTATGCATATATAATAATGTTATGGTATAAAATTCTAAACCCAAACCCCAAGTTCTTTTTGTCTTTTTGGTCATGACAGGGAAACAATGAGTCGGAACAAGTAAAAGGAGCAGCCGTATCTGCTAAATGCTCATGTGTACTATTACTCTTCATGGTTGCCTTCGTTATCTATCAACTATTGTTGTGTGATTAGCATAGACCAGAGGAATGATTTGCCAATGTTACCCTTATAAGACCATATAAATATATTTTAAGTACATGTACCACTCTATTAATATTGCTGGTGAGTCTAATTATTTTATACACGTGGAATATGAAAAACAAAAAGTTTCAGAAGGAGGTTGAGGATGTTACCATATGTTTTTGTTTTTTATAAAGATGCATGACAATTGAAGTTTCCATATTTTAGTGACAATGTAGAATAATTTACTCATGATATAAATGATGTTATTGTTATAACATAAAGAGAGATGGAGAGAATAAATAACAAATAAAAATATGAAATTTATTGATAAAAAGGAATGATTACAATGTTTTATTAGAGTCTCTATTTATAGGCATAAGAAGTATAAAAGAAGTAGATATCTAAATCTAATAACTAATAGAATTTAAAGTAGATTAAAACTTTATCTTTATCATAATGGATATCCACTTAATAAGATATTCATAACACTTCCATTTGGATGTCCATTGGTAGACAATGTGCCTCTTTAAAACCTTATTAGAAAAAACCTTGTGGGATTTACCAGGAAAACCCAATGAGACAAAACCTTGGTTAAAGTAAAAGAGTACAACTTGTTTTTAGACTCCCCTTGATGGCAATATTACATTACATCTTTGAGTCGACGCATTCCAATCTTTGTAGTAGTCTTTCAAATGTTGAAATTGGCAATGCCTTAGTAAAAGATCTACTAAATTCTCACTAGAACGAATTTGATGAACATTTATATCACCTCTTTTCTCAAGATCATGGGTGAAGAATAATTTTGGTGAAATATGTTTCGTTCTGTCACATTTGATATCACCACCCTTCAATTGAGCTATACATACTGCATTATCTTCGTGTAAGATAGTTAGCATCTTTTCCTGTAAAGGCAAATTACACATCTTCTAGATATGTTGGGTTAATAACCTTAGCCAAACACACTCTCAACCTGCCTCATGCATTGCAATTATTTCTGCATGATTTGAAGAAGCAGCAGCTAATGTTTGCTTTATTGAACGCCATGATATGGTAGTACCCCCACATGTAAATAAATATCCTATTTAAGATCGACCTTTATGTAGATCTTATAAGTATCCAGCGTCAGCATAGTTGACTAATAGGGATTTTGAATCACTTGAATAAAATAGCCCCATATCAATAGTCCCTCTAAGATATCTAAATACATGTTTAATTCCATTCCAATGTCTACGTGTTGCAGAAGAACTAAATCTTACTAACAAGTTTACAACGAAAGCTATATCAGGTCTTATGTCATTTGCAAGATACATCAATGCCCTTATGGCACTTAAATATGGTACTTTAGGACCAAGAAACTCTTCACCATCCTCGCAAGGACAAAATTGATCTTTATTCACATCTAACGATCGTACAACCATAGGAGTATTTAATGGGTATGCTTTATCCATGTAAAATTTCTTTAATATTTTTTTTCCGTATAAGTTGATTGATGAACATGAATTCCATCTTTTAAATGCTCGATCTGTAAGCCAAGACAAAACTTTGTTTTTCCAATATCTTTCATCTCAAATTCTTTCTTTAAACAATTTACTGTATTTTGGAGCTCTTTAGGAGTTCCAATAATATTTATATCATCAACATAAAGAGCAATTATCAAAAAAATTGATCCAAACCTTTTTATAAAGACACATGGACAAATTGGATCATTTTTGTAACCTTCTTTTAATAAGTATTCACTAAGACAATTGTATCACACACGTCCAGATTGTTTTAATCCATATCAATTTTCTTTAATCTGATCGAACAATTTTCTCGAGAAACTCTATATCCTTTTGAGATTTTAAATCCTTTAGGGATTTTTCATATAAATTTCACTATCAAGTGTGCCGTACAAATAGGCTGTAACAATATCCATTAGATGCATGTCAAGTTTTTCACGTACTGCCAGACTAATAAGATATCTAAACGTGATTGCATCCACCACAGGAGAATATGTCTCTTTATAATAAATGTCGGGCCTTTGCGAAAATCCTTGTGCTACAAGTCGTGCTTTATATCTTACGATTCATTTTTTTCATTTCATTTTTGCACAAATACTCATTTATATCCTACCAACTTTACACCTTTAGGTGTTTGGACTACAGGTCCAAAAACTTCACGTTTAGAAAGTGAATTCAATTCTGCTTGAATTGCATCTTTCAATTTTGGCCAATATTTTCTATTTCTACATTCATCAATACATTTAGGTTCAAGATCATCATTTTCTTTTTTTACCTCAATAGCAACATTATATGCAAAATTATTGTCGACAACTATTGTCGTAACCATTTTTTGGAAAAACAGAGGAGGTCGACTTGGTTTTAAAAACGAAAATAAAACGGGAGTCGCCACCGATCTTTTATTAGGTGTGATCAGATCCCCTTTGTTTTAATAAAACGTTTTGGTTTACTAAAATGGTGTTTTTGGTCTACGAAATTTCAAGAAAACAGGTTCAGGAGTCGGTTACGTGCAAGGAAGGGTTAGCACCCTCGTCACGCCCAAACTTGGTACCTAATTGATTATTTAATGTCTTTATGTCGAAAGTTGAAAAAGATTTTAAAATACGAATCCTTTTAGAAAATGTTTGGATAATTCAAATTGGATATCGAAATTATATTATTCCGAAAAGATGAAATACCACATCCAGCACGTTAGGACACGATGTTTTAACCCTCGATACCAAGATCATTTCATGATTTCCAAAATTCATGCATTGCAATTTTAAAAGGGTATTCCACTATTTGGCCAAACCAAAAAAACCGAAACCCAGCACGATTGGGCACGATTCCTCGAGTTTCCAAACATGAAATATTGCCTTATTTAAGAAAACACGGTCAAAATCTTAAAAGGATATTTAGTCATTTGGACGAACGGGAAATCGAAACCCAACACGATTGGGCACGATTCCTCGAACTTCTAAATACAAAATATCGATTATTTTAAAGCTTGATGTATCGAATAAAGGTTAATGTGACAAGTAATAAAATTAAAAGTAAATTACGGTATTAACAAGCATAGCGGAATAATGATAAATGTATAATGCAAATGACAATAATAAGAACAGAAATAAAGAAGTCAAACCAAATAGGCTATGTAGAAAAAGATGTGTAAAAATTAAATAATAAATAGATAAAAATAATAGTATATACATGAAATAGTTAAAAATAATAATAATACTTATAATAATAATAACGTTAAAAATATTAATATTAACAATACTAATAAGTACAATAGTAAGAGAATACAATAGTAGATGTAATAAGGATAATAATAATAATAATAATAAATAATAACAATAATAATCTAATAATAATGATAGAAAATATAATAAATAATAATAGGAAAGGAAATAAACATAAAAATATAATGATAATAGTGATAGTAAAATAAAATAATAATAATGATACTAATAATAAAAAGAATAAAAATGATAGTAATGATGATGATAATAATAATAATAATAATAATAATAGTAGTAGTTATAATAAAAATGATAAAAAATAATAATAGTAAAAGTAATAATAATAATAGTTTAATAATAAATAATAATAGTAGTAATAATAATAACAAGAGTAATAATAATGATAAAGTTACTAGTAATAAACATAATGTAATAATAATAGTAGTAATAATAATAAACTAAATAATAGTAAAAACAAAAATGAAATAAACAAAAATAAAATAGCAGAATAGTAGTAATAAGAATATAATAAAAATAATATTAATAATTATAATAATAATAATGTTAAAGTTAATAATAATAATAATACTATAATTACAAAAATAAATGAGGAAGGATCAAGTTGAAATCAGAATAAAATTGAGGGGCTAAAATCATAATAAATAAAATAGAAAAAAAGGTATGGACTTAAATGGGACGCGCGCAAAACGAAGAGGACCAAATGGGTAAATTTCCCAGGCCTTGTTGCGCTGCGTTTCACTATGGACCAAAGTGGAACAAGCATGAAATTATTGGGCCAAATTTAAAAAAACAAATAAACCTGATTGAAAAAGGCTGAAAAGGCGGAAGGGCTAAAAGCGCAAATAGCCCTTCCGCAAGAAAACACTCGGATCCCTTCGGGTACGGGTCGGACTCAGGTCGGGCAGCCATGAAACGATGCCGTTTTATAATAAAAAGGCCCTTGATAAAACGCTGTCGTTTTAATGGGTATAAGAATCAAAATTTTTTTAAAACTTCATTTTCTGATATTCTCTTTTCAAAAAAAAAAAAAAAAAAACTAAAACAGTCTCAAACATCCCTCTCCCCCTATTCAGTCTGGGTTCACTATATGTGGTTCGGTTCTAAAGTAAGGGTACCCAAACAAACAGATTCCTCGATCCTCACCCATTATAGGCTCATACGGATTGAGTTCGGTTCAGGGGAATACATTTCCTTATGGTCATGCGGAGGTGAAAACCTCATGAAGACATAGGTACGGATGTATCCCAGAAGCAGTCCACTAGCCCATGCGGAGGTGAAAACCTCACGAAGGCATAGTTTCTCACTCCCACTTAAAAGGTGTAACCATAACGGTCATACAGTGCAATGCCAAAGTATTTTATGAGACCCAACATTATTGCAATCATAACACCAACAAATGCATCAAAAGAAACATGATTTTTCAAAACAATTTTCCAAATTTTCGACAAAAGGACAAAGAATAATCAATTTTACGGCCTGACTCTCTTATTGGTCCCCAGCGGAGTCGCCAAGCTGTCGTAACCATTTTTTGGAAAAACGGAGGAGGTCGACTTGGTTTTGAAAATGAAAATAAAACCGGAGTCGTCACTGACATTTTATTAGGTGTGATCGGATCCCCTTTGTTTTAATAAAACGTTTTGGTTTACTAAAATGGTGTTTTTGGTCTACGAAATTTCAAGAAAACGGGTTCGGGAGTCGGTTACATGCGAGGAAGGGTTAGCACCCTCGTCACGCCCAAACTTGGTACCTAATTGATTATTTAATGTCTTTATGTCGAAAGTTGAAAAAGATTTTAAAATACGAATCCTTTTAGAAAATGTTTGGATAATTCGAATTGGATATCGAAATTCTCTTGTTCCGAAAAGATGAAATACCACATCCAGCACGTTAGGACACGATGTTTCAACCCTCGATACCAAGATCATTTCATGATTTCCAAAATTCATGCATTGCAATTTTAAAAGGGTATTCCACTATTTGGCCAAACCAAAAAACCGAAACCCAGCACGATTGGGCACGATTCCTCGAGTTTCCAAACATGAAATATTGCCTTATTTAAGAAAACACGGTCAAAATCTTAAAAAGGATATTTAGTCATTTGGACGAACGGGAAATCGAAACCCAGCACGATTGGGCACGATTCCTCAAACTTCTAAATACAAAATATCGATTATTTTAAAGTTTGATGTATCGAATAAAGGTTAATGTGACAAGTAATAAAATGAAAAGTAAATTTACGGTATTAACAAGCATAGCGGAATAATGATAAATGTATAATGCAAATGACAATAATAAGAACAGAAATAAAGAAGTAAAACCAAATAGGCTATGTAGAAAAAGATGTGTAAAAATTAAATAATAAATAGATAAAAATAATAGTATATACATGAAATAGTTAAAAATAATAATAATACTTATAATAATAATAACGTTAAAAATATTAATATTAACAATACTAATAAGTACAATAGTAAGAGAATACAATAGTAGATGTAATAATAATAATAATAATAATAATAATAATAATAATAATAATAATAATAATAATAATAATAATAATAATAATAATAATGATAGAAAATATAATAAATAAGAATAGGAAAGGAAATAAACATAAAAATATAATGATAATAGTGATAGTAAAAATAAAATAATAATAATGATACTAATAATAAAAAGAATAAAATGATAGTGATGATGATAATAATAATAATAGTAGTTATAATAAAATGATAAAAAATAATAATAGTAAAAGTAATAATAATAATAGTTTAATAATAAATAATAATAGTAGTAATAATAATAACAAGAGTAATAATAATGATAAAGTTACTAGTAATAAACATAATGTAATAATAATAATAGTAATAATAATAAACTAAATAATAGTAAAAACAAAAATGAAATAAACAAAAATAAAAATAGCAGAATAGTAGTAATAAGAATATAATAAAAATAATATTAATAATTATAATAATAATAATGTTAAAGTTAATAATAATAATACTATAATTACAAAAATAAACGAGGAAGGACCAAGTTGAAATCAGAATAAAATTGAGGGGCTAAAATCATAATAAATAAAATAGAAAAAAGGTATGGACTTAAATGGGACGCGCGCAAAACGAAGAGGACCAAATGGGTAAATTTCCCAGGCCTTGCTGTGCTGCGTTTCAATATGAACCAAAGTGGAACAAGCATGAAATTATTGGGCCAGATTTAAAAAAAACAAATAAACCTGGTTGAAAAAAGGCTGAAAATGCGGAAGGGCTAAAAGCGCAAATAGCCCTTCCGCAAGAAAACACGCGGATCCCTTCGGGTAAGGGTCAGACTCGGGTCGGGTAGCCAAGAAACGACGCCGTTTTATAATAAAAAGGCCCTTGATAAAACGCTGCCGTTTTAATGGGTATAAGAATCAATTTTTTTTTAAACTTCATTTTCTTATATTCTCTTTTCAAAAAAACAACTAAAACGGTCTCAAACATCTCTCTCCCCCTATTCGGTCTTTCCCACGTCCGGCCTAGGGCCTCCGGTGTCTGTCGCACCGCCGTCGTGGGCCAATGGCCGGCGTTTGCACGGAAAGAACTCTCCGGCTACAAGGGGACCACGGTAAGTACTCGATTTCTCCTTTTTCGTATAAAATAGATGAAACGAAATAAAAAAAGGACTTAAAGAATGAAGCTTTTAAGATATAAATTACCTTTCGAAAATAGGAAACCCAGTTTTATTGCGATTTAATAATCAGATTTTTGCTCTTTTGTTCTGATTTGTGGGTGTATACCCGTTTGGATCTCTGCTTTTGATTTATATTTTTCGAATATTTGCTTGAATCTCTATTATTTTCATGTTCAAAATCTCCTCTTTTGTATTCGAAGAAATCTCTCTTTACAAAATGATTTTGAGCCTTTTATAGGCATATTACAACTGCTTGGTTTTTGTTTGTTTTTGTCTCTTGGTTGTTGTTGCGTATTTTCTTCTGTTTTGCAGGTGCAAGTGGAGCAAGTGGAGCAAATGGAGGGGTTGGTGGCAGCAGAGGCTGACATGGGCAGTGGAGGCAGAAGACCTAGGGGGCTAAGGTTTGGTCATTGTTTTTTTGGTCTGAATTGGGCTCAGTTTTGGGCTTTTGTTTTTAGGTCTATTTTGTTTGTGTATGGTTTGGGCTGATATGGGCCAGGTTAATTGGTTAATTGTTTTATGGGTTAAGTGGGCTGTAGTGGGTTTGGGTAGGTTTAGGTTGGGTTAATCTGTTTGGTTTGTAAAATGGGCCGGGCAATTTTGGGCTTATACAGCTATATTTTTTCGGTTCTATCTTTTTCTCGAAGTAACATAACTTATCGAGATCTCTTCGTTATTATCATTTTCAGGTGTCTGAATCCTTTCTAGGGTTTTATTATTATAATTAGTTATATCTTTGGTCTCTTCTTAGGAACTTGTCTCTATAATATAATCACTTTGAGTATTTGCTCATTTCCTTTTATGAGGATTTTTATCTTTGGAACCAATCGGTCTTCCACGTTTCAGGCATGGATTACTTTCTTTTGCACTAATAGTTTGCCCTATTGGGATATCAATTCGTATTAGAACATTTTCAGCTGTTATATGAGATTTTGTAATTCTCTTTAGGTTAGAAAATGAATCTGGCAGTTGATTGGCGATGTTTTGCAAATGTATGATCCTTTGAACTTCTTGTTCATATTGACTTGTACGAGGATCTAATTAAGATAATGATGATCCATTCCATTTAATTTCTTTTACCAGCTGTATTTTCTCTCCCCCTAATGTTGGGAATATTGTTTCATTAAAGTGACAATCAAAAAATCATGCAGTAAATAAATCTCCAGTTAATGGTTCAACATACTTAATGATAGAAGGAGATTCATAACCAACATATATTCCTAACCTCCTCTAAGAACCCATATTTGTTCGTTGTGGTGGAGCAATTGGAACATATACTGCACATCCAAAAATTCTAAGATGGGAAATATTTGGCTCTTGACCAAAAGCCAATTGTAATGGGGAGTATTTATTATAGAAGGAGATTCATAACCAACATATATTCCTAACCTCCTCTGAGGACACATATTTGTTCGTTGTGGTGGAGCAATTGGAACATATACTGCACATCCAAAAATTCTAAAATGGGAAATATTTGGCTCCTGACCAAAAGCCAATTGCAATGGGGAGTATTTATTATAACTTGTTGGCATGATACGCATAAGTGCTGCTGCATGCAAAATAGCATATCCCCAAGCTGTAATAGAGAGCTTTGTTTTCATAGGAGGCGTTTGATAAACGATTCAGCTAAACCATTTTGTCTATGAACATAAGCTACAGGATGTTCAACTTTTATCCCAATTGACATACAATAATCATTGAAAGCTTAAGATGTAAACTCACCAGCATTATCAAGACGGATAGTTTTTATTGCATAATCTGGAAATTGTGCTCTTAATCGAATTATTTGAGCAAGTAGTCTAGCAAACGCTAGGTTGTGAGTTGATAATAAACATATATGTGACCATTTACTAGATGCATCTATCAATACCATAAAATATCTAAATGGTTCACATGGTGGATGAATTGGCTCACATAAATCACCTTAAAGACATTCTAAATATTCAAGAGATTCAATCCCAACTTTAGCTGGTGATGGTCTAATAATAAGTTTACCTTGAGAACAAGCATCACAAGAGAAATCTTTGAATTCAAGAATATTATATTTCTTTAATGGGTGCTTAATTGAATTTCAATTATTTTTCGCATCATAATAGATTCGAGATGGCCTAACCGATCATGTCAAATAGTAAAAGTATGTGGTTCTACAAACTTCTAGTTTGTAGTAACTTGCGCCTCAATTGCAGTAATATGTGTTTAATATAAACCTGATGAAAAAGCAGGTAGTCTTTCCAAAACATATTTCTTTCTACGTTCAAAATTTGTAATATATAGATATTCAATATTTTTCTCATTCATAGTCTCAATATGATATCCATTAATACGAATATCTTTAAAACTCAATAAATTTCTTTGAGACTTAGTGGAAAATAAAGCATCATCAATGACAAATTTTGTACCTTTAGGTAATAATATAATTGCTCTTTCGAAGCCTTCAATAAGTTTTGAACTACCCGAGATTGTATTAATATGAGCATCACTTATTGTTAAATGAAAAAAATATTTTTTTCTCTTTTGAGTATCGTATGTGTTGTAGCACTATCAGCAAGACATATGTCTCCATTGATTTTAGATCCAACAAAATTTTGTTGATCATTCATATTATTCATAAAAATAAATAAAATATAACATTAGAAACGTTGCAAATATTTATTGAATATGTATAACTTGCAAAATAAGTAAATAAATAAAATAATGAGACCAACTTATTCTTTATGCAAGAAAACGAAACATACTTAAAAGCAATATAAAATACTAAAATAACACCAACTTTTCTAATGATTCTCAAAGAAATCTGTCACACCAAGGTGAGTTATATCATTAAGGCCATGAATTATATCACCATCCTCTTTTGTCTCCATTTCATCATTTTTAGATATAAAATTTGTCTCAATATTATTTTTCTTCCCTTTAATAGATGCTTGATAAAGTTTCACTAAATGTTCAGGCGTACGACAGGTACGTGCCTAATGCCCCCTCATACCACATCGATAACATAAATTCTCAACAATCTTTGAATGATAATTTTGACCACCTCTTTCTTGTCCTTCATTGCTATTCTTTTTCTGGTGGTTAGAAATACCACTATTATGAACACCATGATAGCGGTTATTAGTACGTCTTTCATATTTTTCATTTCCATTTTTATTGTGTACTGCAGCATTCACTTCAGGGAGTGGTGCAGTACCAGCGGGACGAATTCCATGGTTTTTCATCAACAACTCATTATTTTGTTCAGCCACTAAAAGGCATGAAAATGTTTTCTCTAACAAGTCCTTATTAGTTATGTTCTCTCCACATAATTTCAGTTGAGAACTAATTATGAAAAGTTTTAAATTGTATTCACTTATAGTCTTAAAATCTTGCAACCATAAGTACATCCAATCATAATGAGCTTTAGGGAGGATCACCGTTTTCTGATGGTCAATCTTTCTTTCAAATTTTTTCACAACTCAATAGGGTCTTTCACAGTGAGATATTCCACTTTTAATCCTTCATGTAGATGATGATGTATGAAAATTATTGTTTTTGCCTTGTCTTGGTTAGATGCTTCTTTATTTGCTACTATAGTATTCCCTAAACCTTTAGCATCTAGGTGAATTTCAGCATCTAACACCCATGACAAATAATTTTTGCCTGAGATGTCTAAGGCGACAAATTCAAGTTTGGCAAGATTTGACATTATAATCACTAAAAAAAATTTTTTAAAAAAAAGTAAAATAATAGTAATCATATTATTTGTCAAATGTAATTATAATAATGTATTTAAGAAAAAAAAAAGGAAACAACATAAAATAATTTGTGATATAAAATTTAGGATTACCTTAAGTCGATAAAGAAATTAAATTCAATTCCTCCCAAGAACTTTAAGCAAATCACTGCACAAGTTTGAACCCCTCTTTTTTCGTTAATTTTGGGTAGCCAAGCAACCAATTTGAATGCTAGGTTGGAAAAATAATGAAAGTAATTCAACGAGGATTAGAAAAGGCAATTGAGGTATGGGTTTCAAAAAAATTTGGGGGGTATCAAATGAAAAATAAGAACGATGTGGGTTTAGAATAAAAATTTGAGAATCATGCTGATAACGTGTTATAAAATAAAGAGAGATGGAGAAATAAATAATTAAAATGGTATTATACCAAAATGATTTTACTATGTATACCCAAAATAAGCTAGTGGATAGTGTGACGATGCTCCAATGATCTCCAACCTTCGCGAGCTTCTGAGCACTATAAAATAGTGAAAAATAAAACGGAGTAAGCATTACTTGCTTAATAAGTTCGTATAGTGGAAAACTAAACTTATCGATCCTGTTTATTAAATCTAAGCATACAATATCATGTTTTCCATCCATTTGGCAAAATTGCCTAAACACAAACATTCAATCAAACATGTTAGTCCAAATTTCTCATGTACATCAAATAAACATAGATGAGCTCATCATGCAATACTCTCTCAAGCCATTATTCATTTCATCTAATAATTCTCTTATCATGCCAAGAGTTCTATGTCCGTTGAATCATATAAATTCCGATGAATGCTCAAGTAGTACACTCGAGGTGTATGATTCAATAACTCGCAAATTCTTATTCAGGAATACCCATTAGGGCTCTTAATCAAAGAACATACTCTCGAGCCACATATCGTATAACATGATTACTAGTCCAGGCTAAATCCTTTATGTAACGTATGCTCAGAAGAGCTCAATTAGGATTACCAATCCAAGCTAAATCCTAATTGTAACATATGTTCGAGAGGGATTATACCAAGATTACCCATCCAGGCTAAATCCTTTCTATAATGAGGTCAATAGGATTACTCGTCCGAGCTAAATCCTTCAGCAACAAATGCAGGACCTCATTCATTTCGGGGAAAGCACATATATTTATCAGAATTCAATATTCATCAGAACTTAACCCTTTTCAACAATTTCAAGTATGCATTCATTTCTCATATTGTAACATCCAAGCAATTCACATAAATAATAATCACATTTCATACAACACAACATTTAATTTAACATAATTGCATGCTCGATTAAGTTACACGAACTTACCTTGACACTTGTTCGCGCATAAAATCTACTAATCCGAAAACCTTTATTTTCCTCGGTCTAACCTTGAATTTGTGTTTTCCGGATCTATATAAATAACTTTAATCATCAATTTCACACATTTCATATTCGTTTGGACTCAATTTATGTCTTAGGAAAAATTACCATTTTGCCCCTAACTTTTCCATAAATTCTAATTTCGTCCCTAGGCTCGAAAAATGAATGCAATTTACTCCTTATTCCAAGCCTAGCCGAAATTTAAATGTAGAATTTACAGCATATATTTTCTATAAATTTCAGAATTTTCATCAATTTTCACAACTTTACATTTTAGTCCCTAAATCATGTTTTCATCAAAAATCACTTTGTAAAAGTTGTTTATCTATCAACAACCTTTCATTTTCTACCATAAATTTCTAATTTTCAGCATATTCATCCATGACCCATTTTCCATACTTTGATAACTTTTCAAATTTATCCCCCAAATAGATAGATTAAGCTATCATGGTTTCAAAAATATCAAAATTACTAAAAACGGGACAAGGAAACTTACCCAATTAAGCCATGAAAGTTTCTTCTCTCTCTCCCAGGGTTTCCATGTATTTTAGGTTGAAGATGACATAAAAATAAGTTGATATCTTTTATCATCTTTTAAATTAATTTAATTATTTCAATTTCCAATTTAGTCCTTGCCCTTTTTCTAAATTTCCATGGATAAGTCACCAAAATATCTACATACTTTTCTTTAATGGTCTAATTACCATATAAGGACATCGAGTTTTGAATTCCATAGCTATTTAATCCTTATAGCTACTAGAATTCAAATTTTTCATTTTATATGATTTAGTCCTTCTCGTAATTAAGCACATAATTAGTAAAATTTTCTTATCAGAATTTTTACATGACATCTCTAACATATTACGGACCATGTAATAAAATAAAAATAAATTTTATTTTGGATCGGATTTGTGGTCCCGAAACCACTGTTCCGATTTCACTGAAAAATGGGTTGTTACAACTCTCCCCCTTAAGAATTTTCGTCCTCGAAAATCTTACCAGTAAAAAGATTGGGATGTTGCTTCCTCATGGTATCCTCTGATTCCCAAGTAGCCTCTTCTATACCGTGTCGTTGCCAAAGAACTTTTACTAATGCTACTTTTTTATTTCTTAACGCATTTGTTTCACGTGCCAAAATTTTGATTGGTTCTTTACTATAAGTCATATCAGGCTGTATCTCAACTTCTGTCGGAGAAATAACATGTGAAGGGTCCGATCGATATCATCGTAACATAGACTCATGGAAAACATTATGAATGCGATCAAGTTCTGGTGGTAAAGCTAACCGATATGCAATCGGACAAATTCTTTCTGTAACCTCATATGGTCCAATGAACCGTGGACTCAATTTTCCTTTGCGACCAAATCAGAGAACTTTCTTCCAAGGTGATACTTTCAAGAATACCTCGTCACCGACTTGAAATTCTATTTCTTTTCGTTTAAGATCAGTATAGGACTTTTGGCGATCAGAAGCTACTTTCAAACTGTCCCGAATTACTTTCAATTTTTCCTCGATTTCACGGATTAAGTAAACTCTGTGAAACTTTTTCTCATTGATTTTTGTCCAATACAATGGAGTTCTACATTTGTGACCATATAAAGCTTCATACGGTGTCATTTTAATACTAGACTGATAATTGTTATTATAAGCAAACTCAACTAAAGGCAAATATTTTTCCCAGATACCTTCAAACTCAAGTATACAACATCGAAGCATATCTTCTAAAATCTGTATTACTCGTTCAGATTGGCCATTAGTTTGGGGATGAAATGCAGTGTTAAAATGTAACTGAGTACCCAGAGCTTCTTACAATTTGCTCCAAAATCTAGATGTAAACCGAGGTTCTCTATCTGAAATAATGGAGACAGGTACTCCATGCAATCTGACAATCTCAGAAACATATAATTCAACCAATCTATCCAAGGAAAAGTCTATATGTACCGGAATAAAGTGTGCAGACTTTGTCAACCAATCAACAATCACCCAAATGGCGTCTTTCTTATTTGGAGACAGGGGTAACCCCAATACAAAGTCCATAGTAATTCTTTCCCATTTCTATTCCGGTATCGTAACCGGCTGTAATAGTCCAGAAGGCAACTGATGTTCAGCTTTTACTGGTTGACATATCAAACATTTAGATACAAACTGAGAAATATCTCGTTTCATTCCTGGCCACCAGTACATCTTTTTCAGATCGTTGTACATTTTATTACTACCAAGATGAATAGACATGTTACCATTATGAGATTCATTCAAAATCTTCTGTACTAGTTCTAAACTTTTCAGTACACATACTCTGTCTTTGAATAACAAATAACCATCAGTCCCAATCTAAAATTCTGAGTCAAGAGTCTATTTACTTTGTATCTGTTTTGCTTGCAACTTACTATCATTTTTCTGAGCTACAGAGATCTGCTGCAAAAACGTTGGTCTAGCTTTTAACTCAGTTATAATTGAACCATCATCGATAATGACAATCAGGTATTCATTTCTCGCAAAGTATACAGGGATTTTATGCTTAGAGCATCTGCCACTACATTGGCTCTTCCCAGATGGTAGTCAATAACAAAATCATAATCTTTCAGTAATTCAAGCCACCTACACTGCCTCAAATTCAAATCTTTCTATGACATCAAATATTTCAAACTTCTATGATCAGTGAATATGTGACCTTTTTCGCCAAATAAATAATGCCGCCAGATTTTCAATGCAAACACTATGGCTGCCAATTCAAGGTCATATGTCGGGTAGTTTCTTTCATGTGGTTTTAGTTGTCTTGAAGCATAGGCTACAACTTTACCTTCTTGCATCAAAACACAGCCTAAAGCATTTAACGAAGCATCACTATAAATTATAAATTCCTTACCCGATTCAGGCTGAACTAACACAGGTGCTTCTGTCAATAAAGTTTTTAAATCTATCAAAACTCTGTTGGCATTTATCAGTCCACTCAAACTTTACATCTTTATGTAATAAACGAGTTATCGAAGAAGCTATCATGGAAAAATTTTTTACAAACCCCCGATAATAACCAGCTACTCCTAGAAAACTTCGAACTTCAAACACATTCTTCGGTGGCTTCCAATTAAAAATGGCTGAAATTTTATTCAGGTCTACCCTGACACCTTCAGCAGATACTATGTGCCCAAGAAAACTAACTTCTCGTAGCCAAAATTCACAATTAATGAATTTGGCATACAATTGTTTCTCTCGTAGAGTTTGCAACACTACTCTCAAATGCTCAGCATGTTCATTTTCATCTCAAGAGTAAACCAAAATATCATCTATAAATACCACCACAAACCTGTCTAAATATGTGCTAAAAATTCTATTCATCAGATCCATAAACACTGCAGGTGCATTTGTTAAACCGAATGGCATTACAAGAAACTCATAGTGTCCATACCTGGTTCTGAAAGCTGTCTTTGGTACATCTGAATCTTTTACCCATAATTGGTAGTAGTCGGAATGGAGATAAATCTTTGAAAATATAGTGGCACAATTTAACTGGTCAAATAAGTCATCGATACGAGGTAATGGATACTTGTTCTTTATTGTAACTTTGTTGAGTTGTCTGTAATCAATTCACAACCTCAACGATCCATCTTTCTTCTTTAAAAACAGAACCAACACACTTCAAGGTGAGAAACTAGGTCGAGCAAAACCTCTGTCAATCAGTTCTTGTAACTGTGCTTTCAACTCTTTTAGTTCAGTAGGAGTCATTCTGTAAGGTGCTATAGGTATAGGTGTTGTACTCGGGACAAGATCTATAGAGAATTCCACTTCTCTATCCGGTGGTAAACTAGGTAATTCTTCTGGGAATACATCAGGAAATTCACATACAATCAGCACTGACTGAATCTTCGACTCAGATACTTTAGTATCCAGTACATATGCAATGTAAGCATCATGACCCTTTTTGACATATCTCCATGCTGATATTGTTGAAATCACATTAGGCAATCCATTCAATTTATCAGATTCAACATGAAGTAATTCACCACTCTGACATTTCAATACAATATATTTCTGTTTATAATTCACCACTGCATCATATTGGGTTAACCAATCCATTCCCAAAATCACATCAAATTCATCGAATGGCAATAACATCAAGTCAACCGAAAAGCAATAACATTTTACCATCAATGGACAGTTCTTACAAACTTTATCCACCGTAACACTCTGGCCTAGGAGGTTTGAAACTTTAACCACAATTTCAATGAACTCGACAAATAATTTTTAAACTGACACTAAGTTTGTGCATATGTATGAATGTGTGGAATCAGGATCAATCAATGTAGTAATATCAGTATCAAGTAAAGAAAATGTACTAGTAATGACATCTGGTGCAGAAGAATCTTCTCTAGCATGAATAGCATATGTTCTAGCAGGTGCTCATGCCCTAGATCTAACTGTTGTATCCCTGGTTGTAACACCCCAAACCTGGCCTGGATGTTATGGCCGAATCTGGCGGTGTCACATGATAGTGCTTTAGAAAACGTAACTACGTTAAAACCAGTTTTAGGCATCTTAGGCTATCGTCAAAATGTCTCATTTATTTATTTATTATCCAATTTCAAAACCATATACATTGCGGAAGCTTTTTAAAAGTAATTTGCGAATTCGTGTGTTTTTAATAAAACATTGTTTACTTTGAAAACTCGAGTCTTGTCCTACTACTAGCAGTTCATAAAACAATAATCCCAAATTTAAGTGAAAATCCATAAAGGCCTTATTAAATGAAATTTACTCAATTATAGCCAAATCAAAATAAAAATAATAAACTGTAAATAAGGAATCCAGAACCGTGGTCACCGTCGAGTCCTCCGCCGCACCGATCTGTCTACTACTGGGGATTACCTAAACAGATTAAACAGAAAAGGGTGAGTTTTCACAAACTCAGTGTGTAATCCCCCACAGAAAACATACACATATAGAAGAATCAGATCACAGACATCAATTCACAATTCCGGCCTGAGCCCATTACAGAAACGGTGTAGACCTTAGCCCACTCAGATACAGATTCAAACATATATTAGGGCCTTAGCCCATTTCAGACAGACTGTGCAAAAAACAAAGTCCTACCCACAGCCTCTACACACCAACTCCGTCCAACCCTACACAACATGTCGGGATAAAATCAACCTACCCAGCCCTACACACCATGTTGTACCGAATGCGGCACATAAATAGAAATTTGCAACTGAGCTGCCAGATAACAGGCTTAAAAGCCTTTTAGATACTTCCTCTGAATATCATCAATCCCACCCCGATCCAATGCAACATACATTGGATGTCATGCTATTACGCAAACACATTTCATACATTCAGATAACAGAATTCATGCTCGATACAGAAATCAGATAGTCGAGTCATATAATTAGGGGTTTAGGTAAAGCTTACCGACCCTACATTAGGCCCACAGTCGACTAAGGCGACCCGTGCAACCTTACAGAACATTATAAAAAAATTGGCTCACACGCTCATGTGGCCTGCCCGTGTAGGCCCTTAGGCTCGTGTGGCCTACACGGCCTAAATTGGCTTTAGCCGTGTGGTTTACACGACCTCGCTCGCACGGCCGGGCTCGTTAATCACATGGCCTGGCCCAGAATCCCACATGCCCGTGTGGTTCACCCGTGTGGGCCCACACGTCCGTGTGGTTTACCCGTGTGGGCCCACACACCCGTGTGGCCCACACGGCCCAATTGGTCGAGCCCGTATGTAGCACACGACCCCGCCTAGCCGTCACATGGTCGTGTCACTCGCGCACGGCCTGGCTCGTCGATCACACGGCCGTGTGGTGACTAACAGTCTTGCACACGGCCTACCACACGGGCGACTACACACTCGTGTCGCGTCGACAGAATGGTTTTCGGCTTTCACCGAAACCTTGTTTTATGCGTTTTTGAGTACACACTTGGTATCGAATCGACGCTAACGCAATCCCGAGCAATCCCGAACCTATACTTGACATGATAACACCCCTATTCAGTAACATATTCCAACTTTAATAGAAAAATTCCACGAGCGAAATCTCACAACAATTAACAACATTATCAGAACTTACCGGAGATGATCAGAACCTCTAACGCTTAACTCACGATTGAGAGCGATATTCAATCCCTTGATTAACTCCTGAGTACCAAAAGAAAAATCCCCTTTTAGGAAGAACACAGAGCATTTGGAAAAGCAAAATCTCGACTTACCGAAACCAATCCCTACAGCTAAATAGCGGTCCTCTAAACTCGAAAGTAAGAACAAAACGAAAGCAAAAAAACTAACAGCAATGAATGGAAAGGGGCGGCGGCAACGGTTTTGAAGGAGAAGAGAAAAACTAAAATTTTGTTTTTTGTTGGGAAGAGGGAAATTGAACAGATTTTCTGATATTCCCCCTATCATCTCCTCAAATCTCTCCTTACTATCAGATTTTTAGTCCAACACAAACACCTACACGGCACTGGCAGCAAAAATACATCCCTTGCCTGCGCAAGGATTCGAACTCCCAACCTCCAACAACCTCAACACTCCACTTAGCCACTAGACCAGCAGGCACATTCTGTCAATTACTTACACATTTTAGCTTATAAGCTTATTAACCAATGTTTGGGCTTTATTCATAAAAATACCCAAATTTACCCAAGTTGAGACTTGAACTTGGGACCTCCCACACACCCCCAAAACACATATCCACTGAACCAGACACTCAAACATGTCAAAATTACCAAAAGCCAAAATTAAGAAAAATCGAGGCGTTACACTGGTAGTACCTCGACTACCACTAACATTGTCGAGGTGACGAGGTGGTCTGCCCCTGGAGACAGGATCACTAGGCTTTGGAGCAGGTTCTATTTCTTTTTCAACTCTTTCTGGACAATCTTTGAGAAAATGGTCAAGTGAACCACATCCATAACAAGCTCCACTTCTATACCGATATTCCCCATGATGAAATTTGTTACAATGTTTACATTTCGGTTTGGGATTACCAACACTACCCACACCAGTCACAAATGGAGATGAAGACCTCGGGTCAGAACGTTGAGAGCCCCGAGCTTCTCTTTCAGCTTGTTTCTTTTCCTTACTCAATTTTTTAGTTTTGTGTGCTCGTCTAGCAAGTACCAAAAATTCCCTTATTTTGAGAATTTCAATCAACAATTTGATATCTTCATTTAAACACTCTTCATAGCGTTTACACATCTCGGCCTCAGACTGGACCCATTCTCTAGCGTATTTGCTCAATCAAACAAATTTTCATTCATACTCGGATACAGTCATATTTCTTGTTTGAGCTCTAAAAATTCTTTCTTTTTCTGATCCATGAATCTCTGACTAACATACTTCTTCTTGAATTCAGCCTAGAAGAATTCCCATGTAATGTTTGCTCTTGGTACAACAAAAGTTATGGTATTCCACCAATGATAAGTTGTGTCTTTCAGTAGAGATACGGCACATTTCAAACATTCGGCAGGTGTACAATATAATTCATCAAAAACCCAAATGGTATTTTCCAACCATAATTCAGCCCTTTCCAGATCATCATCTGCAGTAGCTCTAAATTCTTCTGCCCCATATTTACGAATTTTATCTATCGGAAGCTTACTAGTTCTAGCGGGTTCAGCACCTTGTGGTACATTAGAAATCGGTTGAGGAACAGGTGGGGGAGGTCGTTGTACAGCAGGGTTTGTTCTCAGATACTGCGTAAACCATTCATTCATCATTTGAAAGAAGGCTTGTTTTGCTCTCTCACTTTGGCTCTCAGATACGGGCATTTCACTACCTCACGCAGATACAACTCTTTGAACTGAAGCTGAAGCATTGCTCTCAACTTTCTTGAATTCAGCTCTAGCTCGGTTGGGTGACATTACTATATGAAAAACACATTTAAAATGATCAGGAGTCATCACACTATCACAAATTATATAATGGCATGTATAGCTAAACTCGTGCTTGCTACGTTAAATCTGAGAATCGGCTAAACTATAGATCTGATACCACTAAATGTAACGCCCCTAACCCGTATCCATCATCGAAATAGGATTACGGAGCATTACCAGAACTTTCAAAAAAATTACATATAATTCATGTAGATTACTATTTATTAACCGAGATTATTGATAACGTCCCTTAAATGGACCCTCGAGGCCCAATACAGGCATTAAAATCGAGTCAGGACTTAATCAAAAACTCTAACAAATTTTTGCAAAATTAAAAAAATTCTAAGTTATAGGGCTCACACACCCCTATGGTCCGAGGGACGCGCCCGTGTGACCCTAGGACACGCTCATGCTACAGGCCATGTTCGACCTCGTGTAACTCTCAGACTTGTGCACACGGCCATGCCACACACTCGTGTTTATGCCGTGTGGTTAGTCAAATTCTTTCGAAATTAGGTGCAGGTTTCACACAGCCAAGACACACGCCTGTGTTTTAGGCCGTGTGGCTCACACGGCTGAGACAAATGCCCGTGTCTCTGCCTGTATGCTCAATTCTGAGCATTATGTTTCTCAAAATTTAGGTGCAGGGGACACACGGCCTAACCACACGCCCATGTACCAGGCCATGTGTCACACACGGTCTAAACACACGCTTGTGTGGACAAAATAAAGTGATTTCTAACTTCATTTCTCACCCAAAATCACACCTTTTACCTGCACTTAAAACTTACATCCAAATACCAACCATTTCAAGCATTCAAATTAAACAAATTTCATTATTCAACATAGCATACCATTACATGCATACATGTTTACCATCTTACCTTGGAATCCATATGTTAGACATAATTTGATTAACTACTTAACATATATTAAGCTACCATATTATGACATTACAAGTACATCAAAACAAGCCATTACTAGCCATTCTAATGGTTAGATTACAAACATCTTTATCAAGCCACTAATGGCCAAGTTGTCCTATACATGCCATTATACCAAAATGATTTTACTATGTATACACAAAATAAGCTAGTGGATAGTGTGATGATGCTCCAATGATCTCCAACCTTCGCGAGCTTCCGAACACTATAAAACAGGATAAAATAAAATGGAGTAAGCATTACATGCTTAGTAAGTTCGTATAGCGGAAAACTAAACTTATCGATCCTGTTTATTAAATCTAAGCATACAATATCATGTTTTCCATCCATTTGGAAAAATTGCTTAAACACAAACCTTCAATCAAACATGTTAGTCCAAATTTCTCATGTACATTAAATAAACAAAGATGAGCTCATCATGCAATATTCTCTCAAGCCATTATTCATTTCATCTAATAATTCTCTTATCATGCCAAGAGTTTTATGTTCCTTGAATCATTGAAACTCCGATGGATGCTCAAGTAGTACACTTGAGGTGTACGATTCAATAACCCGCAAATTCTTTTTCAAGAATACCCATTAGGGCTCTTAATCAAAGAACATACTCTCGAGCCACATATCGTATAACAGGAGTACCAGTCCAGGCTAAATCCTTTATGTAACGTATGCTAAGAAGAGCTCAATTAGGATTACCAGTCCAAGCTAAATCCTAATTGTAACATATGCTCGAGAAGGATTATACCAAGATTACCCATCCAAGCTAAATCCTTTCTATAATGAGGTCAATAGGATTACTCATCCGAGCTAAATCTGCCAGCAACAATTGCAGGACCTCGTTCATTTCGGGGAAAGCACATATATTCATCGAAATTCAATATTCAACAGAACTTAACCTTTTTCAACAATTTCAAGTATGCATTCATTTCTCATATCGTAACATCCAAGTAATTTACATAAATAATAATCACATTTCATGCAACACAACATTTAATTTAACATAACTTCATGCTCGATTAGGTTACACGAACTTACTTTGACACTTGTTTGAGTATAAAATTTACTAATCTGAAACCTTTTCTTTTCCTCGGTCTAACCTCGAATTTGTGTTGTTCGGATCTATATAAATAACTTTAATCATCAATTTCACACATTTCATATTCATTTGGACTCAATTTACGTCTACCATTTTGCCCCTAACTTTTCTATAAATTCTAATTTCGTCCCTAGGCTCGAAAAATGAATGATATTTTCTCCCTATTCCAAGCCTAACCGAAATTTCAATTTAGAATTTACAGCACATATTTTCTATAAATTTCAGAATTTTCATCAATTTTTACAACTTTACATTTTAGTCCCTAAATCATGTTTTCATGAAAAATCACTTTGTAAAAGTTGTTTATCTATCAACAACCTTTCATTTTCTACCATAAATTTCTAATTTTCAGCATATTCATCCATGACCCATTTTCTATACTTTGATAACTTTTCAAGTTTATCCCTCAAATAGATAGATTAAGCTATCCCGGTTTCAAAAATATCAAAATTACTAAAAACGGGACAAGGAAACTTACCCAATTAAGCCATGAAAGTTTCTTCTCTCTCTCCTAGGGTTTTCTTGTATTTTAGGTTTAAGATGACATAAAAATAAGTTGATATCTTTTATCATCTTTTAAATTAATTTAATTATTTCAATTTCCAATTTAGTCCTTACCCTTTTTCTAAATTTCCATGGATAAGTCACCAAAATATCTACAAACTTTTCTTTAATGGTCTAATTACCATATAAGGACCTCAAGTTTTGAATTCCATAGCTATTTAATTCTTATAGCTACTAGAATTCAACTTTTCATTTTATGCAATTTAGTCATTCTCGTAATTAAGCACATAATTAGTAAAATTTTCTTATCAAAATTTTCACATGACATCTCTAACATATTACAGACCATGTAATAAAATAAAAATAAATTTTATTTTTGGATCAGATTTGTGGTCCCGAAACCACAATTCTGATTTCACTAAAAAATAGGCTGTTACATTGACAACACCGTAACTGACGGGTTTGGTATAAACCCAGTTTTAAAATACTAAAATATGACATAAAATACGAAGAGTGGTGCCACATAGGTAGGTGGCACCAATCATGCCTCCTTGATAAGTGACCCCTCCCTGAAAGGCAGCACCGAAGTGAGTAGATTTGAGGGACCTTATAACCATGGTCCCCCTTGTAGAAAAGAAGAAGAGAAACGGTAAAAAAAGAAGAAGAGGAAACTATCAGCAGGGAATAAGAAAGAGAAGAAAGAAAGAAAGGAGAAGAAAAAAGAGAAAAGAAAGAAGAAGACAAATCTGTTTGTTTTTTTGAAGAAGAGTGTAAGGTATGTTTTTTTTTTTTTAAATAGAAGGAATTAGGAATTATTATAAATTATTTTGTTAGTAATTTTTTTAGTTTGTTTATTGTGATTTGTTATGAATGTAATTTTTAATTTATTATAAAGTTATTTTGTTAGTAACTATTATAAATTAATTATTAGTTAGTGATGACACTAGAGGAAAATAGATAAATACTGAAACTCGAAAAAAATATTTTTTTTCATAGATATTTGTATAAATGGCAATAAATTTGATATTCCCTGATGAGATAAAAACTTCAGCACAAAGGGAGAAAGTTAATAAGATGATGAGAGAATTGCAAGATTATAGAATCAAACCAGAAGAAGACATCGTTCAACACTTTATTACCGTGAATAAAAAAATGCAAAAAGTGTTATGGAAAGGTCATGAACTTATTAGAAAGAGTAAATTGCAATACTTGACCCTTAGAGGGACATTAATAGAGCTGGAGTATCAAATGATTTTAGACCAACTTTGAAAGACATTGGTACCACGAACATATCGGAATATAGTCATATACTTAGTGAAGTTTATAATATCTTATGGAGCAAGGAAAATAGTGAGAGAAAGTGTAGGTTCGCGAAAGTTGACTTGGGAGCAAAATGTCTTTGACATGCCATGGATGGATAAATTAGTTGTTATGAAATTACCAAGAGAATTTATAAATTCAATACCCGTTATAAATATTGAAGAGGAAGAAAATCTTGAGGAATTTCCAAATTGGATTGTAGAAGATGAATTTGAAGAGAATTCAGAATTTAATATATAGAATTTCCCAGAAGAAGATATAGAATCGGAGATGGAAGAAAACTTAGAAATGAGTTTAAGTGGTTAAATGCAAAGATAAAGTAAAAGTTAGAGACTAGAGAATGTGAAAAAAAGATAGAGTAAATATGATTGTACATGTACGAAATGAGAATTGTAAAAGTCTGACCTTATGAATAAAAAGTTTTACATATTGATATAATGTTGGTCTTTTTTCAGTAATTTTTTTATTGAAGTAATTTTCTTTGCTGTTCGAAATTGTATTGAGAATTTTTATTTTTTTTAACAGATTTAGTACTGAAGATGGATAATCATTTTTCATATGCATTTATTTCAATAAAGTAATTTTGACAACAACAGTTGGATGTATATTTGAATGCCACCAACAAATAGCAATGAGATTTAATAGAAATGTCTCGTTTAATGATATGGAGGAAATGATTAGTGCAAAAATTGTTAGACGTTGTGGGAGAAGGATCTCGAAACTTTTCTACAGATTTAGTTTCAACAAATCCCATCAAATTCACCGAGATGGAACTTGTAAACGATGAAGACGTGGAGACAACGATCGCTCTTTATTGTGAGAATTGGAGCGACTAAAATGCACCGATTCAGTTATTTGTTGAGTTAGCTAGTGTGGAGCCAATTGAATATCTCACTTCATTAGGTGAAGAACATGGAGCTCAAGAGCCGTGTATGATGGTTCTGATATAGTACGTTGATAGTCAATCGACTGTACGTAGGATCGACATTGATCTTAATGATGCACCCGAGACTGAGGCGATTGGTGATGATGGATATGATTGCAGTGATCCTTCTGATTACAAGGTCGATAGTGATAGTGATCCCGATGTGGACGAGGTCCCGAATGATATTGATGATGAAGACGTGAATGATGATGGAAATGTTAACGCATCTTTAGTTGGGAACTAGATTCGACGTATTGTGATACACAATAATCTTGGGCACACATGTCACTCATAGACCCTAATGCGATGCACACAACCGATTTCTCAGAGTATATTGATATACTACCAGCTCACAAGCTGGCTGTAGATTCCAATCCGTAGGAGTTGTTTGTGGGCCAGAAATTCGAAAGCAAGGAAAAGTGCGTATTTGCCATTAAGTGGTATAGCATGAATGTGTCAGTGGATTACAAAGTCTCCGTGTCTAAACCAACATTATATATTGGGGAGTGTTGGTGGTCGACGGAAGGCTGCAATTGGCGGGTAAGAGCCGCATTTATCTAGAAGTCACAGATGTAAGAGATACAAAAATTTTGGGCCTCACAGATGCACTTCAACACGTATGACAGAAGATCACTGGAAACTTGATTTCAAAACTATTTGTATATGCATCATGCCAATGGTAAAGGACATGCAAACTATTAAAGTTTCAGTACTGATTGCCAAAATGCAAGCACGACTCCAATATCATACTAGAAAGCATGGATAGCTAAATAGATGGCAATTGAGCAATTGTATGGAGATTCTAATGCATCGTACAATTAAATACAAGGGTGGATAGCTACTATGCAGAAGTACATGCATGAGACTGTTATTGAGTTGCAGACATGACCTTATTACGGCCCAGATGACCAACTACAACCGAGAAAAAGAATTTTCCAACGGATGTTCTGGATGTTTGATCCATACATGCAAGCATTTCCTCATTGCAAGCTGTTTGTGTAGGTAGACAGGACCTGGCTATATAGAAAATATACGCATATCATGCTTATTGCAGTTGCTCAAGATGGGAATAAGGACGTGCTCCCGATAACCTTTGCCATTGTAGACAAAGAGAAAATAAAATCATGAGAAATCTTCCCGAGGAACACGTGGAGGTATGTTTTTAGTGACTATAATATTTGCATCATCTCCGATAAAAGGAAATGAGTAATTGCCACCATTAGGCATTCTGATATACTGTAGAGATCTATTTACTGCATCCAACACATCGCGGCTAACTTTCACCAAAAGTATAAGAACGTAGACTGGTAGAGACAATTTGTGAAAATGGTTAAAAGATGACCCTATCTTTTCAATATATGTTTTAATGTTATAATTTGAGTCTATAACTTACCTTTTCTTAATACATCTATAGTATACGAGCTAGAGCCACACTTTTTCGGTAAAGGATGACTCAACTTGAGAGTGACATGGAAGGTGAAACGAACACACCTTTTCGACAGTGGTTGGGTACTATGGAGCCGTGGCAATAGACTCAAAGTTTCAATGAGAGGTTTCGCTATGGTCATATGACCACCAACTTGGCAGAGGAGGTTAACTCTGTGTTGAGAAAAACATAACATCTTCCAATTTCATCCGTGTTCTCAGCAATTTTCTACAGGCTGGCTACCTTGATACCAAGAATGAGGCAACAACAAGTCAGCCAAATTGAGGTGGGACACGTGTTTGTCGAAGATGTTAGGGATGCAATGGTTGCAAACAGTCGGAGGGGAGATCGATGAATGTAGAAATATATTCACGGCATCTTAAAACATTTTGAGTTAAGGAGACAATCGCACATCAATTTGGTATACCACCTAGGTCATATGGAGTTGATCTCCAAAACAAATGGTGCGATTGTAGGAGGTTCCAAACACTTCATTATCCTTGTGCGCACGTCGTGTCAACCTGTGCGCGCACGTTGCGGGTCTGAGAGAATGAGTTTCTCGTCCTGCCTGACCTGTCTACATGGGAGATGCCTCCGACTACTTTTGAGTTTTTCCTAGATAAAGGGTTGCATAGGAATCTGAAAGGTCATCCGCAATCAACCAGAATTCATAATAAAATGGACATTAAGGAGAAAACTGACGAGAAGCTTTGAAGTATGCAGATTAGCTGGGTATAATCGGAGGAAATGCCCACAGTGAACCTACCATATTGGACAATCGTCATGATCGAGTAGAAATTAAGCTAATGTACTCTAATGTATTTAATGTATAACAAAGTTTGTTCCAAGTTTGTTGCAATGAATCTAATTTAAATTTAAAAATTTGTTCCAATGAATCTCAATCAAATAAATACAAAATTTGTTCCAGCATATGTCATTTAAAATTACAAAGTTTATATTTTTTCATTTATATTTTACTATAATTAAATAAATACAAAACTTGACTATTTAAATTGCAAAAACCCCTAAAATTGATGGTTTGATGGTGTGGTCCTACGGGTATATTTGTGTTCATGTTGCGGGTGATTGTGGCAATGCACATTCTCTTTACCCAAACCTAGGGTGTGCTAAAAATAGAAGAAAAATCATATGCCCCAAACGTCATCGATGAACTTGGGCCGAGAGAAGTAGAGTATTGCAGTGGTAATGGG
This sequence comes from Gossypium australe, assembly GCA_005393395.2. Lineage (NCBI taxonomy): Eukaryota > Viridiplantae > Streptophyta > Magnoliopsida > Malvales > Malvaceae > Gossypium > Gossypium australe. The sequence goes on along the minus strand of CM016623.1, from coordinate 74,160,204 downwards.
TTAGGAGGAGTGGAGTACTATTGTGGTAATGGGATGAAGATATTAAATTCTGAATGATATCTGTGCCCTAATGAGCCTGGGAAATAGTTATCGACCCCCAAGTCCTGATGATAAGAACTATCCCCAGAATGTGGCTCTAGGTCTGGCTCAGGTGCAGGAGACGGATGTGAAAGAGGACAGGATGGTTGCCCAAGTCGTGTCATGTGTGGGGGGGACTATTGGAACGATGAAAATGTGCAAGTGTACACAATCGCAACAAGTAATAAAGTGACAAGTAAATGTCGAGTTATTGTATCCACAGGGACTGTGAAAAGAATTATTTATGAAAGTAATTTAAAACACTTTGGTGAAGAAAAATATTTTGATTTGAGGAGGTGATTAAAAACTAGGATTTTAACTAAGTAAAATAAATAAAGATAAAATAAAAGTTCTAATGCACAATTTCAAAAGATGATTTTAATCAAGATGGCATAATTGTGCTAGGTTAATTACATTTTTTTACTTAAATTTATTAAACTCATGTTTATGTTGTTACGAATAAATTCACGGCAACTCGGTAATTTGCTAACTTATGAACATACTCACCTACCAAAATCCATTCATCTCTTGACTATATCTATATGTCAATTCAACCGATTAAACAAATTTTAATAGGCAAATGTGTTAATTTACATACATACTTATGAAATTAAAATAATCTCCTGTACATATCTCTATGCCAATTCAAACAATTAATTCAATCTCATAAGCACATAAAAGATTACGTGAGGTATCAATGTATTTCTACCTTGAAATAGTTTAATCACAATAATCTTGCAAGTTATGCAAGGCTAATGTATCGCTAGATACCGTTGCTAATTTAACCCTCAGCTACCTTAGATGATTAAACATGCACTGATTAAGTATCGTGTCAATTAATTACAATTTCAACCCGTTTAAATAATTAATTCATTAGTTAACTTAAAATTGTAATGTAAGAATAACTTAGTCATGGTTTTACTTAATCAAACATCTTATCGAGGCCTATAACAACACAAATGCAATTTTAATAAATTAAGTAGACGAAATGTAATCAACCTAACACGAATTAAATTTAAGTCATATCAATTAAATTAAACATTTCAACATCACAAATATTCATAGACATGTTCATCATAACAACAACAAAAATTAAAAGGATAGGGAACAAGAATCAAATCCTGAGTTTCTCCGTAGCTTGACTGGTTTGCTCCACTCTTCCTTCCCCGCTTGTTCTTGTCAAATCGGGGCTGCTACGAACACTTTAATGCTACTCCAAATGGTGGATGAATGACTCTTTTTCAAGAGGTGAAATCGGCAAGAGAATAAAGAAAAATGGATGGGAAATGAAGAGAGAAAATTGAGAGAGAAGAGAAGAGATGAGAAAGTTGAGGTGTGTTTGACATGAGCAGCCAATGGGGTATTTATAGGTTCAGAAGGCTGCTAAAAATAGCCAAAACCAGCAGCCAAAGACTCCCCCCATGGCTGGCCACACATGTGGCATGTTTGAAGATTTCAAACATGTTATTTTTATGTAGGGGCAAACCTTGAAAGGCATGAATAGTGGAGAGGTTTGAACGCAATTTGAAGGAGTCTTCAAGGGCCATTTTGCAAGCCAAATAATCAGCCAAGTAAGCTGATTGAGTCAGCATGTGGGACAGTTTTCGGCTGCCCATTGCTCGGTTGGATCGGTTTTCTCGGTTCAGCTCAACTAGGCCACTTTTCATAATTAATTAATAATAATTTATTTAACCCAAATTAAATTGGATTAAAATTAAACTTAATTATATTACGAATTAATATACATAATTTGGACTGTCTTAGGCTGAAAACTCATTTCGCCTCAATGCTTCAAAAATCAGTTTTGTGCTTCTAGTAGTGTCTACCGAGCCAATTTTCGCCTTTTGTACAAATCTGTCGAAAATGATCAAAATTAATCAAAATTTATTATAAAATTAATTAAAATTCAACATGTTCATAATTTAAGTACAATTTAATTATTTTATAATAATTATATATTTTTCGACAAGAGTTTTATCGAAGCTGCATGAGTTTGAGTTAAAAAAGGTATGAAAAAATGTATGTATTTTTGTGTTTCCAACTATCACCTACTGCCCACCAAATAAATACGGTTTCCCCATCTCAAAGTACCACTGTATGTACTGCAACGAGGGCTGCAGATCGAAACAATGATCTATCTGAAGTATCCGCCCTATCCTATTGTTCCACACTGCAATATATTGTTTATGTACTGCCACCCAATTATTTCCATGTTTCTCCCTCTTGTTAATCCTGTGGATGTCCCCAAACTGTATTGGCGGGGCCAGGATATATTGTATGCAACCGAACTATCGAAGTACTCAATCTTGTGATACCACTCCACTATCTGAAAATTTATAATGGGTGCGTTAATGCACCATAGGTTTGAGTGGATGTGGGCCGACGAGGGAATAACAACCACAATTTCTCGGAGAGGATAGGGCATCTAGATGAACTGTACAATTAGTAACATGGTTATATTAACGCGGGTCGAGTAAGATAAGATAATAAAATATCACGAATATTGAAATAACTTACCCCTCTCCGGTATGATTCTCAATCATTAGACGGTATATCAGAACCGTGTATGACCTCCCGATACCCAGATTAGTACTCTATCTACAAAAAAAAAACTTGTTAGAATAATATCATTATGCATAAATGTCAAATAATTGCTATAATGGGTAAAATTTTATCACCTATTCACGAGTAGAAATACATATGCTTAGTTAGTAATTGATGCCAAGAATGACATCCGGTAAAGCGCCTAAGACTGCAGCAATATGAGACATCCGTCTATGTCCACGACAGAAGGATTTGTCGCTCGACAAAGTTCGCGATACAACATAGCTAGCACTGCGGACCCCCAACTATACGAATGGATGTTATACAAATCAGATAATAGGGGCAAGTACATTAAGTGGACCTTAGTGTTATTTGCATCTGGCATGAGTACACCCCCTATGATGTGCATAATGTATGCTCGAATGGCGTACATCATCTCCTGTACAGTGACAGTACTCTATAAATGCTCGAAATTGACCTTCAGCCATGAAAACCTCAAACTCGTAAATTTCCCCTCATTAGGCAAGCGTCCAAGTAAGTTATAGCAAAGGGCAATCGGCTCAAAGATCAAACTTCCGCCCGTGATCGCACTCCCATCAACGGGGAGCCCGAGTTGCAGTGCAACATCTTGTAGAGTGATGGTGCACTCCCCACACGGCAATGTCTGGGTCTCCGGGCGCCATCGCTCGACCAAAGTGGATATTAAGTCGTACCGCAAATCAAACGTCCGGATCAATACCGCTGATCCGAATCTAGCTAACTCTAAGTATGACATGAGGCATTCGTCCGATAGATAGCCTACACCATTCACACGACCCCTAAATGCCCGGTACTATTAAATTACTGAAATAGTTAATATAACCTAATTTAATTCCGTAAATTACGTGAGTAACAAATAAAAATTTTATTACCATCTCATTAATAGTTTTCAATATGTGATCATCATTATTAATCAAAGAACCCATATAGTAATATGCAATTTAAAAAAAATGAATTCAATTAGTTTGTTGCAAAAAACACAATACGATAGGTAAATAATTTGAATTTGAGCTTTATTTTATCAATAATAGGAGAATCAAAATTAAAATACAAAAATGAGACACCCTAACAATTTTTTGAGAATAACAAATTTCGATAATTAGTTCCTAAATGGTCCATTTTCAATAACTATAAAAACACATTAATATTATACAGTAAATAATACGATAAATATAGTACAATAATAATATAATTACAATAAAAAAATCTCATAAATTCTCATATTTTACTTACATAAAATTTTTTTATGTTAGTTTACAATAATAATATAATTAAATAAACTGAAATTATCTAAACATAAAAAACATACCAATCCAAAAATAAAACAAAAACATGCCTATTTAGTTTCTTTGAAACAACCTATAAAAATATATAAAACCAAAATTAACCAACATCTCAATAAATCAAAAACATAATTACATTCATAACAAATAACAATAAATATTAAACTAAACAAATAATTAATCTAATAAAAAATTACTAACAAAATAACTTTAAAATAAATTAAAAAAAATTACATTCATAATCTAACAAATCACAATAACATTAAACTAAACGCTGACCATGGTTATAAGGTCCCCCAAATCCCTCTCCCTCTTTCTTCTCTTTATTCCCGTGGCCTGTGGGGGATGGGACTAAACGCTGACGGGCTGCAAGAAATAGAGAGGACTGAAGCCTGGCATCAGTGCTGCCTGTCAATATGATTTCACTGGTGCCGCCTACCAGCCTGGCACCACCCTTTTGACCTTGAAAATGAGTTTTGTATAAAACCTGATATATTTTGAAACCGTTATATCAAACTTGTATATTTTGAGTGCCGTCAATCAGTATGACACAATCCATTAAAATATTAATTTTTTTAGAATAAAAACATTTTTTTATTAAAAAAAATAGGGTGGCTACATGTGCACCACCCTTCACCCCACAAATTATCTATTTTCGTATATAATTGAGCATACATACTATTTTTTTATTTTAATTATTTATTTTATGTTATTGGTGTAAAAAATCTGTTCGTTAATCATTGAAGGGCGCAGCCAAACAAATCCATAATTGGGGACCAACAACATGCAAAACAAAGGAAGGAAATGAATAGGTAAGAAGGAAATAAAGTATTGTTATGGAATGGAATGGGTGGCCAACAAAACAATGATGGCAATGGGAATCGTGCTTTGCTTATTTTCAATCTTTGATTTTGAGTGCACATGCAGCCATGTGAACTCATCTATTCTGGACCTAATCCTATAGTTTTATCAATCAAAAGCGTAATCTCTTCACCACCTCAAATTATCCCCTTTGCTTGTAAAAGTCAGGAGACCTAAAAATAACCAAGATATTTTGTTAGGCTATTTTAACCTCACTAAGCAACAACAAGAATGAAGGAGAAGGGGGGAGTCAACAGATGCCACCATCGTCTGGATGTACTATTTTTAACATCAGAGAGAATTTTTTTTTTCTTTTAAGGCTACGTTTGTTTGCAGGAATTTATTTTTTGAAAAATGTTTTCATAGTTTTTCAGTGTTTGGTTGACTGAAAACATTTTCCATTTGGAAAATATTTTCCAATATATGTGTAAAATCCCTTACATTTTAGGAAAATTGTCTTACCGTTTTCATTTTTGTAAGACATTTTCCTAAAGGCTCCGTTTTCATCTAGGCAAATCTTTCCCCTTTTTCCTTCCTTCATTCTTTCTCAGGCAAATCTCTTTCTCTCTTTTTCAGAAATTTTCCTGTTCCTCTTCGGCAAATCTTTCCCCTTTTTCCTTCCTTCATTCCTTCTCAGGTAAATCTCTTTCTCTTTTTCTCAAAAATTTTCATGTTCATCTTCGTTTTAAAAAAGACTTGTGCAAGTGAGTTGACTCGGACGAGCTGAGAACGTCAGAGATTCTACCGTAAATGCAAGATTGGTAATCTTACTTTCTAGTTGAATTTTATTTTTCATTTCAGTTATTGCTTTGCATGTGTTATTCTTCGTTTATAAATTTTAGTAGTTAGCTTTTAGTGATATGACATTGTGACTGCAGATTTTATTTTTTTTGCGGCAATTGTTAAGGTTCTATTTTCAGTTAGAAAATCATATTAGGAAAAGATAAAGAGAAGAGAAGATCTACTTATTGAAGGATTTAGCTGATTTTTGTGTTTTTAATTGCTGAAAGAATGAAGATTATATAGTAAGTGTCTTTATAACCTTTAGTTTGCGCATCTATTTATATTCTGGAATAGTAAGTCACACAGGCTGTAGAGCACTTTTGAGTTGCTTTAAAATTTGAAAGCTACTGATCTTTTACTGAGAATCTCAATTTTTATAATGTCAAATAGTTTCGTAATGAAATGGAAATTCGTATGTGAAATTTTAACTAATATATTTGTTTAGCACACATTACTGCTTGTTATTTTTTGCTTTTTTGCCAACTAAATCATCAAGCAAAATCTTGATGTGTAGTTGTGGTGATAATTTTTTTTGGAAATAAGCACTAAAATATTATAATATGGATAATCAGAGTGGATTACCTTGTTAAATTGGATTTGCTTTTTTGGAAATAACCAAATGTGTTTTAAAAAGAACATTCATCCACTGCAAATACTGTGTTTTAAGTACTGTTGAATACCAAAGTGAGGGTTGGGGCAACTTGGTTGAACACATCATAGTTTATGGTTATCATTCAACTGGATCTTTTGGTAACGAATCCTGAAGGAGAGAGATTTAAAAGTATCACCAAATCGACATAACCTTTCCATCATTTTATAAATAAGAAAGGAATTCTTTTCAGCAATCCAATTTGGACCAACTCTTCTATGATAATATCATGTTTTGAGTGTTACTATATTTTGTACCATTGGATATTATTTTATAGCTTCATTATCAAGTCATTATAACATATCTGATTCAATACCAATTACAAAATTCTGATTACAACAATGTTTTAGCTGTAAAATGTTCACTGATTACCTTATTCTAAAACTAAATCATAAAGGTTGTGGGGTTATTTTTGATGTGTTGTTATTTTTTATTATTTTTAAAGGTTCTTGCCCCTGAAATTCCCGAGGATTTGTACCACCTTATTAAGAAGGCTGTTGCGATCCACAAGCATTTGGAAAGAAACAGGAAGGATAAGGATTCCAAGTTTCGGTTCATTCTTGTCGAGAGCAGGATTCATAGGCTTACTTGTTACTACAAGAAATAGTAAGTCTATGCATCGGTTCGTAGCTTTATACTTGTGTTTTTATCAAAGACCGATCCTTGTTGCAATTAATGTCTATTTTTAGTGAACTTATATTGTTTGTTTTCTTCCTTGATGCGTGTTTTGTTTGTCTTGCCATGCGATGCAGTACGTTATGACGGTATCAAGTTTTTACCATATTTGCTAATCCCATTACGAAATGGTTGTTCATATAGTTTGTTTTATATTGTGATTTTCAATGAAATAAATACCCTGCTTGATTTGTTCACGCTCTTTTATCGTAAGCCTTAAAAACAATGTACAGCTTGCTAGTCTTTTTACAGAACCTTTGGAAACTCCTCTTTTTCTTTTTCTGTGTTGTTTGGTTACATTAGTTCTGAGGTAGTCTCACAATCGATGATGTCCCACTGTTGCTGTGCTTCTTTTGTTTGCATACTGACAAACAAAGTCTGGGTTGGACGGTTACATTAATTTCTTTACTTACGGGTTGGACAGTTGTTGTCTGCATACTGAAAAGTCTCTCAGGTGTTTATCTTGAATTTCTACTTATTTCACTTCAATTATTATTTATCTCCAATAACCCCAACTCCTATTTAATAATCTATCACATACCTATTACTTCCACACTCTTATCCTTTAGTATTCAATTTTGGGATTTTATTTCCTTAAATTATCTTAAAAATTATTAATTTTTATTTAACCAAATACTGTTTTCTTTAACCAAATTATTATTTTAGTAAGGTAACATATTGTTTTAGGACATATTGTTTTAGTAAGTGCATACAAACTAGATGAAAGATGTTAGTTTTAACATTTATACATTTGCACGCTTGTATAGTCATACTAAAGCACGGTTTTGGTATATTGGAGGACCTGCAAGAGGCAGTTTGTAATTTGGTTTCGGAACAGCAACAGTCACATTCATGTTGCAGAGTATCTATGCATGTTGAAAGTAGTTTCCGATGCACCCAGAACGCTCAATCTCGTTCAGCACATAGATAAAGAATTCTACAGTAGTATAAAAACTCTACAGTTCCCCATGCATCCTGGTTGTGCATATATAGCTCCTGTTGTAGTGCTTGTGCTTGTTAAGGGACTTGCGGATTTGCCATGAAACCTTGCAAAATTTGGAAAAGAAAAAGAGTTGAAAGCTATCAAATTGTCTGTAAAATCTGGTGTGTTTGATCACTTCGTGTCTTATTCATCAATATAATGAAAGGTTTAGATGACTTTGCTATATATACTCATTACTGGCTATGAATGCTAAAACCTTAATCAAATTAATACCTTCTAATGGTTTATTCATAGGATTGCACTAGATAGTGAAAGGACCTTCGATTCATATCATCTGATTTTTTTTTAGGATTCTTATATTAAATTCTTTAGCATCATAAGTCGGGTTCAAGATCTATTATATGTAATTATACGTATAGGTCCGACCCTATTAATGTTTACAAATTTTAGTTTAAATTATTGGGTTTAATCTGAATTATATTAATAATCAGTTATTTGTACTATAATGATTTGATTTTATTTAATAATTATTCGATAATCTGATTATAATAATTTAATACTAATTAAGAAAATTATCATATTTATAAATAACCCATACTAAGAATATTTTTTAGTGGCAATTCAATTAACTTCTTTTTTTCCATAACATTAAAATAACTTTTTTTATATAACTCTATTGTATATTAATTTCAAAACTTTTAATAATTAGAAAAATTAAGAAGTAATTAAATTAAGAAATAGAGGAAATTAAAATAAATTAAATTAAATTAAATTTGATAATTGTAACATTTCATATATGTATGTATGCACTTTACTCATGGTAGCTTTATTCATATATGTGATATTTGTTTGGTATTATTTTGTGTAGATGGATCGTAGTCAAGATCAAAATGCAATTGTCGGAGTCGTGGCTTCAGTTTTAGCTTTTGGGGCTTTTTGGATTAAAAAAATTAAAAACTAGGAAGGAAATTACTTCTCACCCTCGTGTGAATCGAGATTATGAAATAGAAAATTGTATTAATAGTATTTTATATAGTGGTGATCAACATTGTATTAATGTGATAAAGATGAGACCGATTGTCTTTTTTAATTTGTGTGATATTCTTAGTAGGAATAATTTGCTACAATCAACTAAATTTGTGAATATTAGGGAGCAAGTAGTTATATTTTTACATATAATTGGTTATAATGTAAGGTTTCGAGTGATTGGATCTAGATATTATAGATCAACTGAGACAATTCACCGTTACTTTAGGGTTGTATTGAGAGCTATTTTGAAATTGTATAAACTAGTTATTAGATCACCTGATGAGTCAACTCCTAGTGAAATCAGAAACAATCCAAGGTTTTATCCTTATTTTAAAGATTGTATTGGAGCATTAGATGGAACTCAACATTTAAGGAAGATTTCGTAGCCGTAAAGGAGGGACGACACAAAATGTATTGGCTGCCTTTACATTTGATTTGATATTTTCCTATGTTCTAGCTGGTTGGGAAGGTAGTGCACATGATTCTCGTATTTTAAGTGACGCACTTTCACGCCCAAGAGGATTAATAATTCCGGAAGGTAATAATTATCATTAAATACCAAATAGTTCTAGTAAGCTCACAATTTATTAGTATTAATTGTGTTTTGTAAAATTGTAGGTAAATATTATCTTGCTGATGCTGGATATGGCATCCAAAATGGATATATTACCCCATATAGTGGTGTCAGATATCATTTAAAAGAGTTTAGTGCTTAGGGGCCTGAAAATGCAAAGGAACCCTTTAATCTTCGACATTCATCATTGTGAATCACTATTGAACGTGTTTTTGGGATTTTGAAGAAACAGTTTCGTGTATTAGATGCTGAACCATTTTGGAATTTTCAAACTCAAGTAGATATAGTTTTGATTTGTTGTATCATTCATAATCATATAATGGGAGTTGATCCTAATGATTTACTTAATCAAGGATTATGCGAGGAGTATGAGTCTGGTTTGCTAATACCAACTCTTACGAAGAGAGAAGAAAGAGAAGAAAGAGAAGAAGCAAGAGAATGGTCTGCTAAGAGAGACGAAATTGCTCAAACTATGTGGACTGATTATATGGCTAGAAATATTAGGTAGGTTTAGGGCTTAGGGTTATTATTTCTATGTTATGTATGTTTTAGTTTTTTTTTTTTTTTTGTTAATGTTGGTTGGATAATGATATTGAAATTTTAGTTTGTTGGATTTTGAAATTATTATGTCTTAAATTTGTTAGATATTGGTTATGTTTTAAGCTTGTTATATATTGAATTTATTATGTTTTAAGTTTGTTGGATATTGAAATGATTGACAATGACAATTATTAATGTAGAATGGGTAAGGGCAACAAAGAAAGGACCTCCAAGCAATTCAGGTGGACAAAACCGATGGAATATATTTTTCTTGAAATTCTAGCAGAGAAGGCCCAGAAAGGAAATAAGCATTCTAATACTTTCAAAGTAGTTTCTATTAATCGAGTTGTCAAAGCTATTTCTAAAAGATTTCAAGTCCAATGCGATGCGAAGCATGTGGAAAATCATTTGAGGACTATAAAAAACCAGTGGAAGATTATATACAAAATTCGAGGTGAAAGTGGTTTTAGATGGGATGATAACATGAAAATGATCACATGTAGTAGTGATGGTATTATATGTATATATATGTTAAGTATATTTCAATTGTTTTTTACTTGTTATTCTAATTGTGTATAATATCCAACAGGCACACAAGAAGTATGAACCATTTTTGAATAAAAGCATTGATCATTATGATGAAATGGCTTTGGTTGTTGGCAAAGATATGGCAATAGGGAGTTTTGCTAGAACATTTGCTAACATAGATTTGGATGATGATAACCAAGATTCAGTGCCTATAGACTGCGACAATGAAGAGACTGAAGAGGTAAGAACAAAAGTATCTTCATCTAGCACATCCAAACGTAAAAGAAAAAATGTTCAAGAAAGTGTCGTTGATGAACAAATTAAATTTGTGGGTAAACAACTTGGCAAAATTGCTAATGCTTTGGAACAATTTACTACGGATAAGACACCACATCTTTACGAAGAAGTGATGTCGATTGAGGAAGAAGGATTTGATGATAACTTCCTGTGTTCTGTGTTTGATTATCTAGTGAGTCATGAATCCGGGGCCAAAGCTTTTTTAGTTAAAAGTAAGAAGCAAAGAAAAATTTGGCTTCAAAAATTTTCTCAAGGTCAAAGATATTGATACTTTTAATGTGGTATAATATTAGTTATGCACTTGGACAATGTTGTTGTTATTATGTGGTGTACTACTAATTATGTATTTGGATAATATTATTAATTTCTAATATTAATTATGGTTTGGAAGCTAATTTATAATTATTCAATCCTTGTTTTTTTATTTTTTTATAACACAATTACAAATAATTTATTTGACATTGGTTGTTTTCAATTTATGACGGTTAATATTCTAGCTTAATAATTGAGTATTATTATATATTAATTCATTGCAATATATGTAAAAATAATTTAAAATATAAATTTATTAATATATATATTTATTAATATATGTAAAAATAGCTTTTCTGAAAAATATTTTTAAGAAATCTGCCAAACAATAGAAAATATTTTACACAGATTCATCCAAACACCAGAAAAGAAAATCATTTTCAGAAAAGTAAATCATTTTCTAGAAAATATTTTACTGGCAAACAAATAGAGTCTAAATTTCATAAAAATCATAATATTAGGCAGAGAGTACAAGTATCAAAACAATCTGAAAATATCAAAAAGTGATTTTTTTTTAGATTTTTTTTTTCAAATTTGTGATTTGATAAGGTCCGACAATTATTTTATTATTTGTGGAAGATCAAGAATATTTTATTCAACATGAAAATGACTCTAATGATCTGGCGACTATTTCCATTATCCAACAGTTCATCTAATGTTATGTGTTCATTATGATTTTAGAGGATTAAATTACTTTTTTATAATTTTCAATAGTTTTTATAATTTTTTTATATTTTATTACAATTTTATTTAACTTTTTATATTTTTTATGAATTTTTATAAGCCTTATAAAATTTTAAATATATCAAATATGTTTTATTAATTTTTTATTTTTTATAATTTTTATGACCTTTTTTATAATTTATAAATTTATATAAATTTTAATATTTTATAATTTTTAACAAATTTAACAATTTTAATAGATTCTTTTATATTTCTTAATGAGAAAAATATAAGACTAAATCATAACCTGCCACATGTCGCCATCAAATTAGTTCATTAATTGATTTTAATGGTCAACATGGTCAAAGATGAAAATTGTTAACGAAATAGGCTTAATTGATTTTGTGTTTATTAATGCAAGGGCTCAATTATTTGCGAATTTAGTGCAACAGTTCAATTGATTTTTTTTTTCGATTTTTTCTTAAGGTATATGATATGATATAATATAACATTATATAATATGGTAGAAAGGCTAACTGTCAAATGTACGAAAAGTATAGGGGCTTAGAACATATTTCAACCACTATAATAATAAAACAATAATATATAACAATAATTAATGATTAGACAACTACTTCACCATGAGATCTCTATCAATATCAACACTATACAAGTTCCCATGAAGTGTGTAATATGTTGGTGTAAAGTTCCTTTTCCATCAAACTGTTAAAACTTTTGAGGGTAATATTTTTCAAGCATCTTCAAACAATCAATCATTTGAGTATATGGCTTTATGTATGTGTATGTGTATGTGTATGTGTATGAAGGTGGAACAAAATTTTCAACTTAATCTTTGATGTCATCATTGACAAGTTACTTAAGTATATCTGAAGCTACATTTTGAAGTCTTTCGACAACTTTAGTTTCACCAACATCTTAAAAGTTTGATGTTAAGTTTCGTTGGTAGGACTTTGGTTGCTTCCACTTGGACATTTAATTTGAGTTATTATGAAAGAATTTTTATCATCCATTCATATGATGTTTGTCACAATGGATTCTATAGATTTTGCAAGAGAAGTCATTTGTTCCTTAAAGGGAAGTAGTGTTCGTCGCCATCATATCCACAAAATTGAAATTTGTACACATAAATTTGTCGAAATTTGTCCCACCAGGCATGCCAAAAATTTGTACACACAAATTTTATGTCGAAATAAGACTTGAAAATTTGTAGCAAATCAAATAATGAAATCGTGAGTTACAATCTCTCAATAAATTCTTTGATTGTTCTCTTTGATGGAGCATTAATCCAATGGTTGTCTAGACTTGCTTTTGGATGTATCCGAGTCACTTCAAGGCTCATCGAGACTTGATATTGAAAAGACTTTTGAGAGATATTGACTTGAGAATTTAATTTGATTTGGATTCAAGATTTTTTAAGACTTGATCTTAGATTAATGAAGTCCACTTCAAAGCTCGTCGAGACTTAATCTTGAAAACTAGTGACAGTTTGATCCAAGGATTTTCTAAACTTGATCTTAGGCAAATATGGTTCACTTCAAGGGTCATTAAGACTTGATCTTGAAGAAGAAATTTCATCTCCTTTATATTGGTGCAACCAAATTGGCAAGAGCTTTAATTCAAAGATATTTAAGACTTGAAATTGGATTAATGATTCCACTTCAAGGACCTTCTAGACTTAATCTTGAAGAATGAGTTTAACCTCCTTTCTACTGGTTGAACAATATAAAAAAAATTAATTTTTTTCATAACTAGTAGGAATTCTTCAAAATTTCTTTGATTTTTTTTCTTTAGAGATTTCTAGAGATTTTGGATAAAGTTTTGAATCTTCAAAATCTTCTCTTCAGACAACTTGTAAACTTCTGAATTTTTTATCTTTTGGAGTTGTCTAAAATTACTTGGAAGTGATCCCTTTTTATAATGTCAACTTGTAACAGCCCGTTTTCAATGGTGTCAAATAGTAGTTTCGGAACCACGGTTTCGACGAGTGAATAATATTTTAATATTTATTTAAAGTCTATGGGATTATATTAGGGTCATATTAAAGTTATCTGTTATATTGTGTTAGTTATAAACGGACTTGAATATACATGTATCGATGCTTTGAATAATTGAAGGATAAATGATCCCGTTTGAACCTTAAGAATTCTTAGGATACGAATGACATGACATTAGCGATTTCATGTTTCGTGTCTTGGTCTTAAATGTCCTACCGATGGTTGAGGTCCTGCATTTGTTGTGGATTCTCCACAGCTCACGTGAGCAGCATCGTGTAGCTAACATTTCGACCCACAACTCATGTGAGCACTATTGGAAAGGAAAGGTTACAGTTATATGGAAAGGCACACCATGTGTGAACATTCCCAAGCATCCAATGTAATTCTAGATGGTTCAACGGGTAAGTAAAGGTTAAAGGCAAGGTATGTATACAATTGAACAATGGTTCATGATCTTATGAAAATGTTAACGAGTTAAATGATGTGTATATGAAATCTACTTATGATATGATTGAACACATATGTATCATGTATAAACTTACTAACTTGTGAGTTTGATGGTGCTTGTATAAGATTTTACTAAGTTTATGGAATTGGTAATGATATTATGCTTATTTAATAATGTGTTCTTAAGAAATGGTAAGTTATGTTTGAGTTTATACGAGCTTACTAAGCACTAGTTGCTCACGTAGTTACTTTCTTTTTTTTTTGTAGATTATCAGAAGCTTGATCGGTTGGATGCTTGTCTGAGATCTATCATACTATCCAACAACCTTTTCGGTAGTTTTTGAGTTATTTTGGCCAGTTATAAATGGCATGTATAGGGCTTTGTGTATTGATAGTTCATGAATGTGTTAATGATCATTTTGGTACAAATATGCTTTTGGAGTTTAAGTCTTGTTTGATGGACTTTTAATGCTTTGATAAGTTTAAGTATTTTGGCCACTTTTAGGTACTTGGAATATATGATTTTTTTTTGGTATGTTTGTGATTATATGTAAATGGTTATATGTGATGTTATTTGGTAGTTACAGGAACTAGATTTTATGCTTGAAATCTAGCTATATTGCTTTGATTTGATTAATGATGTTTTGGTATAAATGTGGTGCCTTTGAATGGCATATTGGTTAGATGAAATAGGATGTTTGAAATGGTATATTTATAAGTGTTTGAAAGGTGTTTAGGTCTTTTGAGTGTATACACAAATGGGATGGTTGATTAGGTGTGTTTTGGCCTTGAAATGGCTTGGTTTTAGGGTTAAATTATGGAGCACATGGGCTATCACACGGCCTAGCTACACGACCGTGTGTCACTTGTTAATTTTTTTAGTGTATCAAGTCAAACATAATCAAATCCTACCCCCATCCGCTACACACCAACCTTGTCTCACCCAACACACCAATTAGGGTATTTAATACCTATCCAACCCAACACACCTAAATCGTGATCTTTAGCCACCAAAAATTATGCAGACAAGCTGCCATATTTATTGGGGAAAACTGTTAGAATTCGCAAAACGTAATCTGCCAGATCTTCCTCCTTATCATAACCATAACCTAACCCAATGAACAAGCATAATCATAACATGGATTCAGATAGAATCAAAGTGAATATTGTCAGATTTAATATTCTCATTTATGAACATAATAGAACAGAAACATGCCAATAACGAATACGAATTACATATCAGATATACCATTTTACACAACTAAGCATGCTTTCAGAAAAGGTACATACCTCATTAACATATCAGACAGTCTATCAGTTACATACGTAACCATTTAACAGATACAATAATATCGCTAACCTCAAACCAACGACCCAAAACACAACCCAAACTAATATGCTCGGAATGGCCCACAAGTCTATGCGGCCCACATAACCTAACTCATGACCAACCACATGCCTGGGTGGCTTACATGGCTAGACACACGGCCAACCACACGCCCGTGCGGCTCACACGGTCTGACAAATGACCGTGTGGCATCATCTGGAAGATTCGATTTTTGCACATTTTTTTCTAAATTTTCAAGCTTGAATCATACACTTGGTTACTTTCGAGATGTCGGTAGAACAACAGCACACCAATGTCTTCACATACGACATCCACAATTATCAATTAGCACAAAATTCTCCTAGTCGACACACTTATTCGACACTTACCCAAACAGAGTATTCGGCTCAAAAGAACAGTAGGCATTCAACCATTACCACCTTACATTGACCAGCCCCTAATTTTGGCATTCGAAAACTTACCCTTGAAGAGAAGATTGTTGACACTCAACTTGTCGAAGGGATATGCACCACACGATCCCCACCTAGCAATACACACATGAAATCACTCAAATACTTAATACTCAGCCAAATCGAATGCAACACCTTCAAGAACAAGTGAATAATACTTAATCACAAAAAGAAATACACAATGATTAATCTAAATTCCCTTACCACAAATCGCTAACAACGAAACCGAAATAGAATGTTAGTACTGATCAAATCAACAGCAGAAAAGAAGGAAGAATGAAGAGAGAACAAGAACAAATAGTAAAAAGAGTAGAGGATTGATAATGGGAGAATACAAAAAGAAACAAAACAAAATAACAGGGGTAGAAGAGAAGAACAAGGAAAACGGTAGAGGGAAATTTTGTAGTAGAAGTGGAAAAGAAAAGAAAAGAAAATCAGAAGAATGGAGAAAAACCCAAATCTCACTAGCCTTTTTAGTTACTATCCTATCAAATTTTCCTAGAGTTTGAATTAAACCTAATTACTAACCATGTGGCCGACACAACAAGACAGGAGCAAAAGTAAATCCACTTTTGCACACAATGAGATTCAAACTCAAAACTTAAGGGAAATTTAAGGCTTTACACTAAACCAATAGACTCATTCTTGTTAGCAAAGTAATAAAAAATAAAGATAACCAAATTACACATCTAGATATAAAATCAAAATTAATAAAGAAATTCCTAAGAAAAAGAAATTGAACACATGACTTCAAGCACACATACAAATCACTTAACCACAAAAACAGATAAATTTACATTACACAAAACAACAAATTCAAAATTTTAAAAAATTTCTCACGTTACAAGATATGATGGTAAAAGGATGGAAATTTGTGATGCAATGGCTAACCGAATTTGTCCTATTTTTACGTAATTTTCATAAAAGAAATAAAAAGATAATCCAAATATCAATAGTAAATTAAAAGTGGATTTCGTTATTAGGCCACACATATGGGGTTTAAGAGAAAAAGGCATTTAAAACTAGAGGCATGTGAGTGTGGGGTTAATAGGCATGAGCAGAGTATTAGGAGGACAAACATATATAATCAATCAAACATGAAGATATGATTGTTGCTTTTGGATGTCAAATCCATTTGCAGGTTGGGGAATAATTGTTTCTATATTGCCTGCTTGGCCTTTTATTCATTTCTAAATTGGAACTTTGGGTCACATTATCGTTTCATTGCTATTCTTCTCAATTTCCAAGCCAAGCCAAGTTACAATCATTATAATTCCTTCAGGAAGAAGGTTTGAATCATTTCTTGAAAAGTAATGCATGAGCATTATTTTTTACATTTTTTTCCCAACTCCACCATTTTATTTATTTAATTAGTTTAACTAAATTCATATTTATTTATTTATTTATAAATATGTTGAATATTTACACTTGTTACTATGCCTTTAATGGCGCTTCTGAATCACACAAAAGATTGTCCTTCCCACTTTTCATCCTTAATCATAGTCATTATAAAGAAATCTTGTTCCCTATTTCTAACAAAAGGAGATACCCAATACATATTTTTTACTATAAAAAAGATACTATATAAATATACATTTTACTTTTACTTTTGAGGACAAGACATGAGACTGCGACAAAACCAAGATTCTTCCTTTTAAGATTGTTTGCACCAACCTGGCCGTAAAGTTACTTTAGGCCTCTAATGTCGCACACCATCCCTTTTCATCTAAGGATGGTAATGGAGCCGATTCCGCGACGCGGATAATGCTAAATTTATCACTGTTTTATAATTGATATTAAGACTGGTTAAGATTTAATTCGATTCGATTCGATTTTTTTTAAAATAAATTTAAAATTAATTGGATCGAGTTATTCGAGTCGAGTCGAATAAATAATTCGAGTTTCGAGTTCAAGTCAAGTTGGAATAATAAATTGGTATAGATACCTTTTTAATTCTTGTCAATTTTGGAAATGAGCAAATTGGTCTCTCTTTCAACAAAAATTACAAAAATAAAATAAAAAAATTCAAAATAATTTTTAAAATTAAAACATTTATAAAAATTCCAAAATTTATATTTTTTTTAAAAAAATTCTAAAAAATATATAAAGAAAGTTAAGTTTTTTAAATTTTTTCCAAAATAATAATTTTTGGACTTAAATAAGTTAATTAATGATTCAAGTTTATCATATTGAAGTATCTTATTATTATTATTATTATTATTATTATTATTATTATTATTATTATTATTATTATTATTTTACTTCGAAAAAAATTTCAAATATATATGGTTTCAAATTTATGTGCTCTAACATTGAATTAGTTATCTTATAACAAAATTTTAATTTGACATGTTCAAATTTTTAATTTAACTCGAACAATTTCACTCGATTCGATTCGACTCGACTCAAATTTTATTTCACTCGACTCGATTCAAAAAAAAATTTAAATCGAGATAGGATGATAAAATAAGACTTGTCAACTCAATTAACTTGAAATTTTTTAACTAGATTCGATCGAAAGCTCACCCCTAATTGGTACACTCTATTCCACCATTTGTCCTGTTCCACTTTGGATATATAATCTTGAAAATTACTACCACCACCATGGATTTTGGATGCATCCATCTCCGACCCACCCACCTCGCTCTACTTCAATTTAATTTATGCTAGTTATCTTTATTTTTTTAATCTTTTTATAATCAAGTAAAAATTTAAACATAATCCTTCAAAAAATATTTAAACATAAAATATATTATTTTTTTCTATATTACTTTTTTACCTTTTTATCTTTTTAATAGCTTATATATACAAGAATAAAATGATAATTTTATATAGTGGAGCTGGTCTAGTCGAGGTGGGGCAAGCAATTATCAAAAACCGCTCCATACCCACTATCCCAAAGAAAAAATCTACCCCGCCTCACCGCACCACGCATCCACTTTTTAAATAAAAAAAATCTGCTCCATTCAGAACGGATGTATTTAAAATCCATAAGACAATTTAAATTTTACCATCCTGCTTCCATCCAATATTTTAAAATTAAAGAATATTTATTACATATATTACTCCTTAGAGTTGAATCAGCCAAATATTCAAAGATGATTTAATCTAATTTAAAATATTTATATAAAATAGAAAAAGAATATTTTATTTACAAGTAAAGAATCGTAGAAAATTTGATAATGTTTGGGTTACTTTAAGATGGTAGAGGGATAAAGGGATTTTTTTGGTTATGGTGATTGAAAGATTACAAAATAAAGAGTGAATTATGGGATACACTTTGATACTTAAGTCAGATGTTGAACAATGGTAAATTTAAGAAAATACTTGATCAAAATATGTGGATGACAAGTGAGTTCATATCTTAAATTTAATATGCATAAGCATTTTATATTAAAGGTGTCGTGAAGTAGGAATGAAGTTAGAAAATTTTTTTAGGAGTCGAAATTAAATTGTAATTTTTATGATAGTAAAAATACATTTTCACCATTTGAGTAGCATTTATCTTTATAATTTTAAAGGATTAAAATTAAATTATTATTATTTTTAGGGAAGGCCAAAGTGATAGGTTACATGAGAGTACGTTAAGGCCTAAAGCATGATTGGTTGACATGAATGCCCTTATTTGGTAGGGTTGCTCTTGCAATTCGTATGTTGCTCTTATCTCTTGATTTTTGGTAGGTAGTATTGACATCCCTTATTACTGGATTCCTTGCTTTTGAATTGAGTAATTTATTTGGGCTTCAATATCTTTGATATAATAAATAAGATGATTAAAAAAATAATTTTTGTTTTTTATTTGTAATTAATAAGGTTTTAAGCTTCAGTAGTTTTTTTCGTATTAGTAAATAATAGAAAATTTAAGGGTTGTGCCTCCTCCAATCACTCCACTAAAACAGATGAAAGGTTAAAAAATACAAGTTAATAAAGGGAAGAATCATTGAAAAAAAGATTAGGAGAGATGTAAACCAACAAATGTATGTGCAGGTGTCGAAGTTAGAGTTCCTTGATGAGCGGGGGCGTAGTGGAAGCCTCCAACAGCAAGCATGTGAGGTGAGCCTAAGCAAAGCCCTTTTGGCTTTTGCATGGCCAATGGGATGATGGGTGATTGTTGATTAATGGTCTATATATATATATGGGGTCCCATGCTTGAGCTGGCTTCAATTATTTGCCCTTTTAATTGTTTGGCTGCGGCTCTACTAATTACCCTATTTTCAACCACTTTTCATTCCCAGAGTTTGGTGAGAAACGGGTTTGAGATGAAGACAAGGAAACTCTAGTTTTGATAAATTCCTAGTTTAACATTGAAAGTCAACTCTTCCGATATATATATATATAGCTGCAGATGGGATATTTGCATTCTGGGTAATCTTTAAATATATTTATTATTTGCATTACATTCAAGTATTGTTAGATATACAAATCTATTAAATATCTAAAATCAATAAATCAATTTACTTTTTTCATTTATACTAATATGTAGATAATAAATTCAAATTCAGACATTCAAATATATTTTTCACAAAAGTGAAACGATTTTGGATATTTGCAATCATTATTTGCATAAATAATGTGAAATGATTTTATTTGCATAAATAGTTGCCTATACATATCTATTTTTTTTCCATAAAAACATCATTAAAGAAGAGAAAATCACAAAGGTCATGAAGGACAACAAAACCCCATCTGACCAAGAGAACGAAAAGGAGACAAGGCCACAGGCCTAAACATGACTAAGAGACAAAAACATATGACATGAACACCATTACAAAAGTGGCCATGCCTGGCAAAAAAAAAAAAAAAAACCCACCAAAGCAAAGGATAATTGTTGATAGGACACAACCTCCAATACAATGGCATGAGATGGATCAATGCTTGATCAGAAGAGTGCCAAGCATTAGTGTGAACCAAGGTCCGCCTAATGCGAAGATTCATTGTAGTGCTCATGTAAAAACCGAAGTTAAAACCTGCAACAACCTCTAATGTAATAGCACGAGATGTGTTTATCATTTTGGATTAGTACTAAAATTTTAAAATTCCAAAAATATATAAATTGAAAATGATCGAATTAAAATATAGGGATTAAATTTGCAACTTGCAAATGTTACAAGGATTAGTAATAAAATTTGACCAAGCCTAAGCAGCTGACCTTCTTTCTTGGCTCCATTAATAATTGCACAATAATAAATTAACAAAATGACAAGACTAGTAATTCTCTAATATTATTTTGACTTTTGTTATGAAAAAGATTTTCAATTTTTATCGACCTATAATAAATATAAAATAACAGTATGAAGACTTATTGATGCACAAACATGAAATTGAATATTGACGAGAGTTGGCTCGAAAACCGAGAGCCATACAAGTAGATAGAAATTGAAGAAGTCTCAAGAGTATGTGAGCTACAGAGGATTTTGAGAGAAGGACATGAACCCTCTCTTTCTTTCGTAGTTTTATCGTAAGTTTTAAATGGGATTCCCCTTATTTGGGTCATAAGAATAAGTTTATATATTCATTAAGTTCTGTGGGATAAGTGTAAAGTGTGTAAGATTTGTGCAGTATATGACGCGTAATATTTAGTGAGGTGAGATGTGGGTAAGATATTTTTGAGGTTGATCGAACGAAACCTATATGCATGACGGTTGATTTAGCCAAATCTTTCAAACACAATGAAAATATACTTTCATCGAAGAAAAGATTATAGAATGACATTACTTAAGATAAAAAATTAATGAAAAAATCTTTACATTGTTCAAGAGATGTTTTTCATAAGGTGCTGTTAATGATGTCAAGAGATTACCATATTTATGGGTTAACCAAACTTTGTTTCTTTATTATCATTTTTTTTTTATAATTGGGATGAGTGAATCGATCTAAATTTTTATTTTAAATTAAGAGATTATTTTTTTAATATTTTATAAATATAATTAATTATAATGTTTAAATTAACATAGAATAATAGGTCAACAATAACAATCCATATCTATTAGATATAAAGAGAATTTTATTCTGTTCAAAATTACAAGTTATAATTGCAAATGAGCATTGGCATTATCCACAAAGGCTAAAAGATTAGGTCTTTATGTACTTAAGTTTGACATTTATAATACACAATTGTTATGTAAGTATTCAATCATACAATACGTTGTTGTCATGTATAGATTTTAATCTGATAGATTATTTTTAGCTTGAATTATTTCGATTCTTAATTTATTTATACTTTGTGTTGATTTAATTCTATTTTATAATCACTACACCAAAATAGACTTTTAGCGGCGTTTTTAGTGGCGTTTTAAAGAAAAACGCCGCTAATATTACACATTAGCAGCGTTTGAAGGAAAACGCCGCAAAAAACTGAGCAACAGCGGCGTTTACTTTAAAATCGCCGCTAAAAAGGATAAATAGCGGCGTTTTTTAGTAAAACGCCGCTAAAAGTCTGATCTTTAGCGGCGCTTTTGGAAAAACGCCGCTAAAAGTCCGATCTTTAGCGGCGCTTTTGGAAAAACGCCGCTAAAAGTCCGATCTTTAGCGGCGCTTTTGGAAAAACGCCGCTAAAAGTCCGATCTTTAGCGGCGCTTTGGAAAACGCGCTAAAAGTCTGAGCTTTAGCGGCGCTTTTGGAAAAACGCCGCAAATAATTTGAAAGTTTTTTTTGGGCATATATGATTGACTGTTAAGGGTTTCATGGGTTAAGGGTTAGGGGTTCTTACATAATTGTAAAATAGATATATTAATTTTAATATATTAAATTAATTATCATTATAGTTTAGGGTTTATGATTTAGCATATAAAATTTAGGGTGTAAGGTTTAGGAGTTACTATTTTAAATGTTTAGGGATTATGGTGTATAGTTTATGGTTTAAAGTTTAGGGTTTCATGGGTTTAAGGGTTAATGGTTAAGGGTTATGGGTTAGGGGTTAATGGTTAGGGATTAGAGGTTAGGGGTTAGGGGTTTATGTTGTATGATTTAGGGTTTATGAGATATAAGATAGAGGTTTAAGGTTTAAAGTAATTAGTGTCTTTTAATTTATATATTAAATAATTTATTACATAATTGTAAAATAGATATATTAATTTTAATATATTAAATTAATTATCATTATAGTTTAGGGTTTATGATTTAGCATATATAATTTAGGGTGTAAGGTTTAGGAGTTTCTATTTTAAATGTTTAGGGATTAAATGGTGTATAGTTTGTGCGTTAAGTTTAGGGTTTCATGGATTTAAGGGTTAAGGGTTAATGGTTAGGGGTTAGGGGTTTATGTTGTATGATTTAGGGATTATGAGATATAGGATAGGGGTTTAGGGTTTAGAGTAATTAATCTCTTTTAATTTATATATTAAATAATTTCTTACATAATTGTAAAATATATTTGTACGTAGTATAAAAAATCAATAATACATATTAGTAGTATAAAAAAATATTTTATTCTTTGAAATAGTAAATTAAAATGATTAATAAATAGAGATGTCAAAAGTATGTAAATTAATTATAATTAATGTATGTAAATTAATTATAATTAACTGTAACAGAAAGAATTTTATTATGAAAATAATAACAATAAGATTAATTTTAAAAAAGTCCTTATAATTGTAATAATTTAAAAGTTATTTTATTCAAAAAAATTTAAAATATATATTCTTTTTTCAAAATTATTGAAAAGATTTAATATTATTTTAATAGCAATTCAATTTAAAAAATTACTAAACAATATTATTTTAATATTCAAGGTATTTAGCGGCGTTTTTGAGTAAAAACGCCGCAAAAAGCTAACTAAAAACGATGTCGTTTACTTTTGTATTAGCGGCGCTAGAAATAAAAACGCCGCGAAATAGGATTAATAGTGGCGTTTGTTTTTCAAAACGCCGCAAAAAGAAATAAAATTGAATTGAAACGGGGCGGTTTTTATTTTCTCAATTTTCTTTTCTTCTTCCCAGCAGATATCTCCTTCTGCCTAGGTCTTCATCCCCTTTCCCAACTGGTAATCCCCCCTTTCTTTCTTCCCTCCTTTCAAATTGCGAGACCAGAAAAGAATATTTTAATGCTTTGTTTCAACCATGCCTGTCGAATGGACGATTGATGGAGGCGATGGGTTTAGGAAATTTTCTACAATATTCCAATCGTTAAATCGTGAAAGAGGTATTACAGCTTAATTTTTGAATGCCCATTTCTAATAATAAGCTAATAGTAACTGTTATCTTTATCTTTTTTTTTGGGGGGGGGGAATTAGCTTTGCACAGTTGCAGTTTTGGTACTGGGAAACCCCTAGATTTCATGACCCAGGAATGTCGTTGAAAGAGCGTTATTTTTATTCAACAGGTTTTTCCCTTTTACATTTTTTTTTCTTTTGAACTTGAGGAATTCAATTCTTGTTAAGAATTCAAATTTTCTTAAGGTAATTTGTTTTACTAGGGTCTCACTTCTCTGCTAAACAAGATTACTACGAACTTCTTGGGGTGCCCAAAAATGCGACCCGAGATGAGATTAAAAAGGCATATCATGTGGTGAGTAGACTAAACTGTTAATGATTAACATGTAGAAACCATCTGGGGAATTCTTTTATTGTTTTGTTTGATTATGCAGCTTGCCAAGAAGTACCATCCTGATGCTAATAAAAATAATCCTTCTGCAAAGAGGAAGTTTCAAGAGATAACAGATGCCTATGAGGTTTGTAGTTTCTAGTTGTTGGTTAAATAAATATAAAAGTATTTTTTAGAAATCTTGTTAAACATTTCCATTCGTTTAATTGCAGACTTTGCAAAATCTTGAAAAGAGGAGAGAATATGATACGGTAACTAATACTTCCCTCTTTTTCCTTTTTAGTTGTAGTACTTGCCTTTTCTTTTACCTTCCAGAAGTGAATCGCATATACGGTTTTGCTACTATTGGTGTTTTAGGCTATTGTGGCCACCATGTAGGGCTTTTAAATTATCCGTAGTTTGATGTATGTTGTTTCTAAACTCATTGAATCTCTCTGTATCTTTATGAAAAAGATGCGTGCCAGAAGTTCAGAAGACATGGGATATGGTGCAAGTGGTGCAAAGGGGTTTAGATATACTTATCAAACAAACTTCTCTGATTCATTCTCTAAGATTTTTTCTGAGGTATTTTGTGTTCCCTCTGCCTATTCTTGTCTTTATGGATTTGGTTATCATGATGGCTCAAAAATGCTGAAACTTGATGCGTTGCAGATATTTCAAGATGAGATGGATCAATTTGCACCAGATATCCAGGTTAACACATTTTCTGTCCTGAAGTTTTCTACCAGCTTCATGCCTTACATTTCAAGTTAAAATATGTTCTGTTTGGAAAACTTTTAGACAGAGATCTTGCTCTCTTTTTCTGAAGCTGCTAAAGGATGCACAAAGGATCTACAGTTTGATGCATTTGTAACTTGTGATTCTTGCGGTAAGTAGCGCCTAAAATTTGTTGGAATCATGTTGTGTTCAAGAACCATACAAGCACAAATGTAATCCACTAAATGCATAATCCCTGTAGTACTCAATTTACATTTGTTTTTAATATGTATTCTCATAATCTCGTTACTGTTAGAAATCAATTTTTGCTTAATTTGTTGCAAATATTTTCCAGCATCTTGTCGGAAGTGTTTGTCTTCTCTTTCCATTTGTCTGAAGAATTGATTTCTTTCCTCATTATACATGATATAGTTTTCTTGTGCCTTGTTTATTGCATAATGCAGATGGGCGTGGCTATCCGCCTAATGCCAAAGTGAAAGTTTGTTCAACTTGCAGAGGCTCAGGGACAGTGAGTTTTGACAATCTATTTGGATGGTGATTAGTATTTAAGTCTTTCAAATGGGATTCACTTTCGGAAGATAACCTACCATTTTATTTATTATACTGTATTAACTCTTAACCAGATTACAATTCCTCCATTTACATCAACATGCCATGCTTGTAAAGGATTGGGCCGAATAATCAAGGTCTGATGTGATTTTAGCAAAACATTCCCATTTCTTCTCTTACTTGTACACCATGTAGTAAGTTACAAAAAACCTTGCATTTGAATGCATAGATCCCTTTTCCTTTCCATCTCAAAGATTTTGAACTTTTTTTTTTTTTGTGGATTCATAGTTGGTTTGTTTGTTTGAAGGTAAATGGGTCTTCAGAAATGTTCCCATTGGTGGAAGAGAAGCTGTTGTTGTTCAATGAAAGCAGAGTTTCCAGATATGTGCTGTTTGTACATGCTGTGGTGGAGCAAAAGGTGCTTGCTTACCTTCTCCTTGTTGCTATGCTATCAATTGCAACATTCCAAACAGACCCTTTGGTTTCTGTTCTTTCACTCCCAAAACCTGTAATTGCTTTGGATGCTATCTCTTGTTTAAACCTTTGTTTTATCTATAGTTCTTACTCTTTTTTTTTTTTTAAATTTAGGAGTTAAAATAAAAAAAATATATTGATTTTGATGCAAGTTTGAAAGTGGAGAAAGAGAATATATGTTTTCTTTCATTTGTTTGTTTATAAGTTTCATAGGGAGGTTTCTCAGTTAGCGTTTTTTGGCAATTTTGTCTATAATTTATGTTCTTTTCAAGGCAGTAACATTGCCTGGCATATGCTTGTTTATTGTTATCTTGTTTACCTTTTTTTAATTCATGTTTAATATACTTATTAGTGGGTGTATTGCATTATGCAACTTGGAACCATGTAATACCAATTTGTTTTTATTATTAAAATTGAAGTAATGTTTGATGCTGCTTTAATTATGCTTCACACTTGATCTACCACAGTATCTTTAGTCAGAGTTGGTCAATAAACAAATAAATAAAATACTCTTGATGTTGGTGAGATGATGCTCAAGGGAAAGTGAATTGTTAGAACTATGTAGTTTGGCTGCTTGTGCCTACCACATTTTGATGAATTTTGTAGCCTTCACTTAAAAAGGATAGTGGAAAGGGTCTCAAATATTGAGATTCAATTATAGAAATATGTATTCTTCTATAATTTTCATTTTAATGTCTTTAAATTAAATTATACATTTTTAAATTGAATTTTTGGTGTTTTTATAATATTATAATTTTTTTTTAATTTTTCATGACAATTAGCGGCGTTTGTTTCAAAAGCGCCGCTAAAGGCCCGTACTTTTAGCGGCGTTTTTTTAAAAGTGCCGCTAAAGGCCCGTACTTTTAGCGGCGTTTTTTTTAAAAGCGCCGCTAAAGGCCCGTACCTGTAGCGGCGTTTTTTTTAAAAGCGCCGCTAAAGGCCCGTACCTGTAGCGGCGTTTTTTCGCAAAAAACGCCACTAATTTTTGCGGCGGTTTCCGTAGCGGCGTTTTTTGCGGCGCTTTCGAAAGCGCCGCAAGTAATATTAGTGGCGCTTAAAAACGCCGCTAAAGGCCCAAAAAAACGCCGCTAAAAGTCTGTTTTGGTGTAGTGAATTACCCAGACATATATTTATAATTATACAATGTATTTATAACCTAAACTTTTAAAGAAATAAAAACTTACAATTATATTAATATTTACTATAATAATCAATTATTTTACTTAGAAAGACACTGTACATAAAGTTTTCATGGGCAATTATAAAGTTTCATGCACATATGTGTGAAGAAAAGGCAGATATCCATCCATGTTTGGCTTAATTTACTTAATTAATGTTAAATGAGTACATAAAGTTTTCATATGAAAATCCTCTTACGGGAGACTATGACCTTTGATAGCAACAATGAGGATACAATGTTACTCTCACTCAGTTTTGCCTTTCCTATTTTTTTATGAGATGTGTATTTTTTATAAAGCATTTCCTATTTTTTTATGAGATGTGTATTTTTTATAAAGCAATCACTACAGCAATTTAGACTTTTAGCGGCGTTTTTTAGGCCTTTAGCGGCGTTTTTAAGCGCCACTAATAGTCTTTGCGGCGCTTTTAGAAGCGCCATAAAAAATGCCGCTAAAAGAGGCGCCGCAAAATTTAGCGGCGTTTATGAGCAAAAAATGCCGCTAAAAACCATGACTTTTAGCGGCGCTTTTCCCACAAACGCCGCTAAAAACCATGACTTTTAGCGGCGCTTTTTTTACAAATATTGCTAAAAGCATGACTTTTAGCGACGCTTTTATTACAAACGCCTCTAAAGGTCATGACTTTTAGCGGCGCTTTTTTTACAAACACCGTTATAAGCATGACTTTTAGCGGCGCTTTTCTTACAAACGCCGCTATAAGCATGACTTTTAGCGGCGCTTTTCTTATAAACGCCGCTAAAGGTATGACTTTTAGCGGCGCTTTTTTTACAAACGCCGCTAAAGGTATGACTTTTAGTGGCGCTTTTTTTTACAAACACCGCTAATTTTGTCATGAAAAATAAAAAAATATTTTTCTTCATATCAACAAATTAAAAATAAAAATTTTGCATTATTATTGTATCTCTAATTTGTTTGGTACCGAAATACCACATTTTATGTCACATCAATATACATTTTTTCCTTTAATAAATGACCAAAAAAGGGAAAAAAATACAAAAGGAAACCTAGATTTGCTCGGGCGATCATCTACCACATCAGGTTGTCTCTCTGCACTTCTCTCAGATTTAGCATCTTCTTCAATGCCATTGCTCTTTCGCTCTCCATTTTCCCTAGGAGCTTCACACTCCTTCACCAAACCAGCCACTTCAGTCTTTATGCGAGGAATTGCTCTCTCTGTAGCAGAAGGGGATTGGTTCCCAGCTGCAAATCGTGGACAACCCCATTGATATAGTGTAGTAAAAATAAAAAAGTTCAAAGAACAGAGAATTATCCATATCAGTAGGCTTTAGCAAACAAAGCAAGAAAATTGGAAGTAGAAAACAAGAATATCCAGGTTTATGATTTGCATATGTACATATATATAAGCAACAAAATTTAACGTGAAAAGGGTGCAGCCTCACATCTGCTTCAGTTCACTGTGCAGCAATGACTTTTCGCTGTATTTTGCAGCTGAATATAGCTGAGGCTTTAAGTTGTTGAGCTCCTGCAGAAAGAAACGCAGATCCAACTTATCAAGTAGTATAACAATGAAATGCTAGAAAGGTTTGAACATACATAAGCCTAAAATCCAAAAAGATGAACTTTGGACTCAACAAAGAGGACAAGTTAGCAAACCAAATGGAACCCTTAACTCTTATAGATTACATTCAAATTGCATGCACATGCCAATTTCTAAACTCGGGAATGACAATGAAGCAACCGTTTTTCTTCTATGAATTAAATATTGTTTTTGAAATATATCAAATTATAGATGTTAAAAATGGAATTTAATTTATAAAATTATTTGATATATTTTTTTAAAATAAAATGCAAAATATTATTAGATTGTTTGATAAATGTAATTTTTAAAAATTTAGAGGTGCAATATTTAAAAGATAATATTAAAAAGATCTTCCAAACATTAGCATTTTCGTACCTGCAGATAAAACAAAAAATGCAGCTTCAAACCCAACCAAAAATTTAATAAGAGAAACTTGATAATCCACGAAAATGAATGAATAATTAACACAGGACCAGCATAAGCCATTAAAGTAGTTCCAAATGATTTTGACTACATAACTGGTTCTGTAAATTTTAGAAGAATCATCCAATATTCAATTGCAGAAAACTTCACATGTACTTTAAAATTAGAAAACAGCATGCAAAACAAGCTTGATTCATCGATATGGACGACATCCCATTGCCTCAGCACTAACATAACACATTATTTTTCTTAATTGAACAATTGGGCAATAAACTGATTTAAACAACAAAGTTGAGTTAGTAAAGGAAGATATGGCAGCAATTAAAAAAACATATCTTACATCTAGATCATACTTTTTAAAACAATCTTCACATAGTGCCCTATCATATGTCCTCTTTGTTTTATTTATTTCCACATTAGTATGTTGCGTCAAAGCTGGACATTGACAACAAACTATGACCAAATTGCAATACAAAATTAATACTTAAGCCTGATTACCTTTGCAAACCACATAAAGAAATGAAATGAATGACAAAGGACAGACACGAGGCAATATTTATAATCAAAATAAAGAAAGGTATCAATCTCAACCCTAATAAAGAAAGTATTTATGTACACAAATAAATTTATATAGCAAGATTCTAAGATACTTCCTTAGGCATTCATCATAAAAGCCATACACTTGAGTAATCTGTGCTAAAAACATGAAACCATTAACAAGACATGAAACAAAATTGTTCCTCACCTTCTAGTTCCTCACCTACAGTTTCTGTGATGACATTATTGTTTTCCACTATGCTGCTTCTACTTTCTTGCTTTCTCGGTTAGTTTCCTAGCTGCCAACAGCGTTGACAGTTCGTAGCTATAGTTTTACACATATAAGCCAAATTCAATTTTTTTCACCATTCCAAGCATCTAAATGTGATAACCGATAGAAAGACCTCCAAACAAATAAAGTCCAATCCAAACTAACATTCCCTTCAAAAAAAGTTATATCAAAGATGATAAGAAATAACCCAAACAGCCAAAAGCCAAGAACACTACAACATTCAACCCATTATCTACCTTAAAAGAAAAGGGACCGAACATAACTTGGCAAAAGTTCAAACAAAGAATCGATTTTGGTTTTTCAAACTTCGTAGTGTTTTCTTCTTCACAAAAATCACTCTCTAGATAAATAATCACTTCTTTTTGGGCAATATATAACGACAATACATGATAACAACAACAGATTTCCATAAAAGAAAGCTAACTAATAATAATCAAAAACTAATTTCACCGTATATATTTTATTCTCCAAATTTATAATCACAAATGAATTAAAATTAGCATAAAAATCTTACCTTCTTAAAAGTACGGGGACGAGCAGAGGTACCAGCACCTGAAACCATTAAAACATTAGAACACAAACAAAAACAAAGTGAGATTAATGATAGAAGTTATAAAACCACTTAAGAAAAACACAAAGAATTAAAATATTCTTTTTTGGTCTCTCAATTTGACTCAAACCTCAAATTTTTAGCCGCACTGGTTAAATTTGAACATACTGTAACACCCCAAACCCGGCCCAAACATTACGACCGAATTTGGTATGTCACAGAGAAAACCATTTTGAAAATCCCTTTAGCCGATTTGAGTTTTGATGAAAACATTTTGGTAATGAATAAAACATTACTTAGTGTTGATTAAAATACATTAAGTCAGATTGTTACAATTTTTGTCGATGTACCCGATGGTACGAAAGAAAATCAATTACGTTTGAATTTAAGAAAAACATGTATAACCATTTTAAAGTCACTAAGTAATTTAAACAAATTATCCAAAACATGCAAAGTAATAAAAATAATCTTAGGAGGCCTTATTACAACTTGAGCAAATGAAACCAGAAATAAGTAAAAATAATTCAAGTCCATTTAAACCAATATTTCCACTGCATGGCCACCTCGAGTCCATCCGGCTCCTCATCCGCGATCTACGAGTCACCTGAAAAATGTTAAAGGAGAAGGTGAGTCACCAAGACTCAATGTGTAACCCTTCCCCCGGTTTAATGCAATCTCATACACAATTTATAACTAAGTGAACATGCACTAAATCATGCACCCAACCTAGCCATCCATAACACCTTTCTCTACCCCGTGTGGTACCAAACCACTGGTGGTGCCAAACCACTGGTGACTTAGAGTCACGATATCCATCAATACTGTGGTGTCAAACCACTGGTGGGGCTAACCCACATGTGATACCAAATCACTAGCGTCAATCCCATAATATAAACCGTGGGGCCAACCCACTGTGGTGCTAAGCCACTGGGACGAGACGCTATGAGGTGCCAAACCTCTGGTGACCGAAGTCACGAAATGTGGTACCAAACCACTGGTGTCCGTCGACACGAATATCACTTCCCCCTCCACTCGTTTAACCCATATATATATATATGATATGCATTTAACAAAAATCGTGCCCATCATGTTTAATTAATATCATACACTGGATTTATCATCAACCATATCACATATACCAAATATGTCATGCCTCCATAAGCATCAAATAATAACCTCGTATTACCAAGGACTTACCTGAATCCTTGCTTATACCTTTAGGGTATTAAATCCACATAGTTTAGCATACACAATAGATTCAGCACATTAATTAGTTATAAAGTGTGTATGTACACACCTGTTTCTACTGAAATTCCTAGATCCCGAAGCCTTTATTAACCTTGGCCGAATAGTCCCCCACTTACCGAAATCCCGAATTTATCACTTGAGTCACCCTTTAGGAAAACGAACCCCGAAAGCTTCCTTCAATCGACTATGGCTTCCCAGAGAACTTTTGGAAGAATTTTGGCAAGAAAGGCTAGGGAGAATTCGGCAGCAAAAAGAAGAGAAAAGAAAATAGCCTTGAATGAGTTTAGAGGGACATTCGGCTATGCTTATGCTCTCAAAACTGATAGCTAACGTTGCCTACAATCCCACCTTCGGTCAACTCTATGTCCCTTAACCTATTCCCCTTTCTTCTCCCACTTATCCCCTTAATTAATAAAATAACAATACTCGATCCCATTATCTCTTATCCTCCCATTAACATAAATAAAATAAGACCACATTTATCTTGTCATTACTCAAAAATAAAATAAACTAAACATCACTTAACCCTTACCTACTCCCAAGAGAATGCTTCATATTCGGCCAAGCATAAAAATGGAAAGAAAAGAAAATCCAAGAAGCACTTTCGGCTATGCACAAATTGGAAAAGAACCAAAAACAAGCTAGGGAGATTCGGCTATTCTTTCCTAAGCTCAAGGCCGACCAAGACCATGCTTCAAACGGCCAAGAAGAAATTTGGAAGGAAAAGAAGAACAAAAAGACGGATTTTGGCACCTCTTTGCTACTTGAAAAAAAAACGACCATGAAGGTCCCGAGGAAGACCACATTCGGCCAACACAAATTGGAGGGGAAGAAAAACAAAACAAAGCATTTCAGCCATGCTTTTGCTTTGCTAAGCACAAGGCCGGCCATCAACATTGAAAAAGGATAATTCTTTGTTTATTAAACCTCCCATTCCTACCCCATCACCAAACATAAAATAATAATAATAATAATAATAATAATAATATAACACCACTCCTTCATCCTATAATAAAGTAAAAATAAAATAATAATAATAATAACAACAATCCCATACTTCCATAAAATAATAAAACTAACCCATCATTCTACCATAAAATAATAATAATAATAATAATAATAGTAATAAAAAGAAAACCCAATACCCCCATGCAGCTCCTTCCCACGCCAGCCAAAAGAAAAACAAAACAAAATCCATGCTGCTGCCCCCAGGTCTCGAACCCGAGACCTGGGGAAACACTCCCAAGCCTCCAGCCACTCTGCTAACACGCCTTTCATGCCATAACATGTTGCAACATTCTTTTAAAGTATCCTTCGCTGGCTCCTTATGCTTTAGCGCTAAAAGCAAAAATAAAACGTCTCAAACGCGACCCCCAGGACTCGAACACGAGTCCTCCTAGCCGCAGCCCTCAAGCAACGCTCTTCGCCACTCGGCCAAGGAGTCAAGTGTGATATAAACCCACCACAAATTCTTTTAAAGCCTTTTTAATCGATAACGCCATTTGCAAAAATAATACACGCTGGTGCCGCGCCCAAGACTCGAACTTCTGACTTATATGGCGTCACTCCCAAACCTTAAGTGGTGCATGGAAGCCACTCAGCCAAGGCGATTCTTATGCCTACAAACGCCAAAAATTATTCTTAAGGCCTCCCTAGCCCAAATTCCTCATTTTACACTTAAATCCAAAATTTTTCCAAAGCTCCCCCTTTAGTCCTAGAGTTTTAAGAATCCCTAAAACACATCCCAACCATTCTTCAAGCCTACCAATTCGTGAATTATGCTCCAACGCACAGCCCCTAATTTAGGATGTTGCACATACAAAGAAAGAAAGAAAAAAAAATGGAATCTAACAATTCATCCACTTAATGCAGAATCATTTCTAAATTACTTAAAAACTAAGACTTAACTTTAAAAATACAAAATTTGAAATTTAGAGTACAAAAAGAAAAAAAAAGAAGATAAAATTCAATACGATAGAACTACCAATCCAACAGTTGAAAGCTTGTTTAGATCAGATACCTTTTAAAACCGAATAAAAATACGCATAAGTACATCACATGCAAATGAATTAAAAAATACCCAAAAAGTTTCGAATCTAACAATTCATCCTTGAAATTTTTCAGAGTCATATCTAAGTTCATTAAAACCCAAAACTTAAGTTATAAAACCACTTAAGCAAAACACAAAGAATTAAAATATTCTTTTCTGGTCTTTTGACTCAAACCTCAAATTTTTAGCGGCACTGGTTAAAAGAAACTAAAGTATTTAAACAAAAGTTTGAGAGCTTATCTAAGAATCAACATGAGAAAGGGACTCAATAATAAAGACAAATATAAAGAAAAAGAAAAAGAAAAACCAAAAGGAGGGAAGAAAGAAAGGGGGGGATTACCTATTGGGAAAGGGGAAGAAGACAGAAGGAGAAACCTGCTGGGGAGAAGAAAAGAACACCTAGGCGAAAATTGAGAAAATTGAGAAAATAAAAACGGGCGCCGTTTCAATTCAATTTAATTTCTTTTTGCCGCGTTTTGAAAAAAAAAAGGAACTATTACTCTTAATTTGCGGTGTTTTTATGTCTAGCGCAGCTAAATACATAAGTAAACGGCGTCGTTTTTTTAGTTAGCTTTTTGCGGCGTTTTGCTCAAAAACGCCGCTAATACCTTGAATATTAAAATAATATTGTTTAGTAATTTTTTGTTTAGTAATTTTTTAAATTGGATTGGTATTGAAATAATATTAAATCTTTTTAATAATTTTGAAAAAAGAATATATGTTTTAAATTTTTTTGAATAAAATAACTTTTAAATTATTACAATTATAAGGACTTTTTTTAAAATTAATCTTATTGTTATTATTTTCATAATAAAATTCTTTCTGTTACAGTTAATTATAATTAATTTACATAAATTAATTTGTTCATTAGCACAAATTTCTTCTATTTATTTTAACTTTGACATCTCTATTATTATAATCATTTTAATTTACTATTTTCAAAGAATAAAATATATTTTTTATACTACTAATATGTATTATTGATTTTTTAAGTTAAGATTAAATTTATTATTTATTTTTTTAAATAATTACATTGACAAACACTATTAGCCTGTATGTCATATGGGTATACAAATTAGTTATACATATACCATAGCAATATGAAGTTACAATAAAGAAAATAAATAGTTATTATTCAATATGGTTTAAGCACTAAACGCAAAACACTATAACTCTAAAATAATAAAAACTAACTTATAAACCCAGCCTAAATCCTAACCTAACCCTTAATCTGAAATTCTAAATCTTAAACCCTAAACATAAACTCTAGATCCTAAACTATAAAGATTAATCCATAAATTATATACCCCATAAACCCCAAAATATCATGAGAATTAATTCAATATTTTAAAATTAATACTCTCTTTTACAATTATATAAGAAATTATTTAATATTGTTTTCATTTTTAACAAATATTTTCTATTAAATAATTTAAACTAGAATCATAATTTTAATGTATTAAAATTAATGTTATCTCTTTAAGAATTATATAATAGATTATTTAATATATAAATTAAAAGACACTAATTTAATCTAAACCCTATAACCCTTATCCTCTATCGCATAAACCCTAAATCATAAACTATAAACCCCTAACCCCTAACCCCTAACCCTTAATCATTTACCTTTCAACCCATTAACCCTAACTTTTAACCCATGAAACCCTAACACATCCCCCTTAAACCTTAAACTTCAAATCATAAATCATAATCCCTAAACATTAAAATAATAACTCCTAAACCTTACACCCTAAACTATATATGCTAAACCATAAACCCTAAACAATCATGAGAATTAATTCAATATTTTAAAATTAATACTATATCTTTTATGATTATATATAAATTTAAAAATAATCAGTCATATATATACAAAAAAACTTTAAACTTATTTGCGGCGTTTTTCCAAAAGCGTCGCTAGTGCTCAGACTTTTAGCGGCATTTTTTCAAAAGCGCCGCTAATGCTCAGACTTTTAGTTGATAATGCACTAAAAATGCCGCTAAAAGTCTGTTTTGCTGTAGTGAATATTAATTCTATGGTAATTTTTCAATTTAATTTCTAATTTTTTTTAATTTTAGTCTATTTGATGATGTGGCACAATAGTAAAGAGACACATTATCAACTAAAAAATTATAAAACTTGTGATGATGTGACACAACTTTAAAATATCATGTCATCACACGTGTCAAAATTGAGAAAAGTTGCGAATGAACCAAATTTTTTTTAAAAAAATCGAAGTTAAAAAATGTTTCAAAGATTAAATATTACTTTATCACTTAAATTTAAAAATAGTTGATTACCGCTTAGTTTGATTGGCATTGGCATTGTTGCAAGTGCAGGATGACATGAGTTCGAGCATGTTGAAACGCGTTTATCCTCATATTTAAAAGTTAGGATGTGTTATGGGTAACAATTTTTTTCCTCTTAATATTCGAGGGAAAAAGTACAATGGAGGCCCTTATACTAAAAATTATATTGCATTTTACCCCGTTTACTAAAAAAATGGACAAATTAATTCTTGTACATTTGATCGAAAAGTAAATTAGTCGTTTCTGTTAAAAATTTTATCCATTTCTACTACTAAAAATTGAGATGGCTGACACAATAATCAGACAGTTACATATGGGTTGCCACATGTACTTCATATATACTAATGTACAAGAATTAGTTTTTAACCGTAGATTTAGATAAAAAATTTAAAAAGACTTGTTTACTCTTTGATATAATGATAGGGGTTAATTCATCCAATTTTAATAAAAGAAAAAGAATATAATCTAACCCATAATATGAAAATTTGTATAATACTTTTATGGATATTAATTAGGATTGTCAGATGTTTCAACTAAGGGCACATGTAACACAATAGCATTGATTATGGAGTGCACGAGTAATTTATATCGTGAAAACTTGCCCCTTGCTATCATATCTCATTTCATAAAAAAATTGTTGAATTTCAAAATTGAAAATATCGTTGTAATTATAAATAATACATGTTTAAATAATTATAATTAGAATAAAATTAATATATAAAATATTATAACTCAATATTTCTAATTTAAACAATTTCTTTGACGAAACTGAAATTTGGACATCATAATGTGTGCATATGAGTGAAAATAACAATAATAGATTGATTAAAGAAAATGGTTGTTATATTATTAGAATTTAGAGAGCAATAGGAAGAAAGTGCATAAAATAAAGAGAATTTTCAAGGGTGTAATAATGTGATAATTAAGTGGAACCCCATGGTTCCACCATGCACATGGCGCCACACAAGATTGGTCTCGGCCTATATTTGTCATTGTCCAACCTGCAACCAAAATGAACTTTTTCTTTTTCTCTGAAACCGAGGATGATCTGATACGAAACTTAAATGTACATGAACCAATAAGAAACACAAATTTGGGACTAACAGTGTGATGTAAAGGCAATATATAGCTATGGGGAAGCTTTATGTGTGTACCCAATACAGAGTTTCAGGCTCAAGTTGATAGTGGTCATGTGGCTAAAGCTCCTTGTTGGGAACATTAAGGGTCAAGTGATAGTTCCCATGTTCCTAACTTATCAAGCACGTACCTAATTGAATTAATGCAGATTATGACTTGGTTCATTTTTCAGCTTCGTTTTAGTACATATCATTGATCTTCTTCGCTTTTCTTTTTTTCTTTTTAATTGGTGTTTAATCCCTTTGATTTTTGCCTATTGGTATGCTTTATCTAGCTGTGGATAAGGTTAAGGGACCCCCCCCCCCCAAAAAAAAAATGGATTAATGGTTATGGAAGACAAATTAAAGTTTTACCCTAGTCAGTTGTGAGAATCTTAATTTTGGATTCGCCATCATTTTGGCCACAATTCCTCGGTGAGTTTTTCCAATGAAATTTAATTATTAAATTAATTTGATTTATTCAAACGTTAGCCTTTTACCTTATATTAAAAAACTAATATCAACTAATTAATTAAGGGAGGGGGTTCAATTACACGATATAGAATTAGTATTTTTTATATCCTTTCATTTTTTTTTACAATTGATATTTTAATAATTAATAGTTGAATTTATTAATATAATTACACTTGTTATGCATGTAAAATTTTGAATCGATCCGATATGTTTATATTAATATATATTTAATAGTTGAAAGTTTTACACGTAAAACATGTAACACCTTACACTCGACCCGAAAGTCAATTGAATGCAAGACGACACATCCATTTCCAAAGCAACTCAAACAAACATTAAAATCAATCATCAGAGCTAAAATAAATCAAGCATGACAATTTCAATTGATAGATGTTACGATTGTTAAATGCACTCTAATAAACTCAAATGGACCCACATATGATAATCTAGGGTCAAAGACAACTAAACACAGAGCCAGGATAGTATCTTGGGTCAAGCTAGCAAAATGCAAGGCAATGTCTCATGATAGTGAAGCCATGTCTCGAAACATGCCTCCCTTGTTCTTGAGTTGTAACTTTAAAGTTCAAAGTCTCAAGATAATGGAACCATGTCTCGAGACCTAACCCTTATGTCTTGAGACAATGGACTATGTCTTGAGAACCTAGCCCGAATTTTCACTAATTTAGCTTTGATATTTTATGTCTCGAGACAGTGACACCATTGCTCGATGTAACACCCCAAACCCCGCCCATGCGTTTCGACCGGATCTGGCATGTCACTGCTTGTACTTTGAAAACTTTTGCTTTGTTGGTTTTTGAAATTGTGAGTTAATTAGATAATATTTAAGTAAATAAGAAGCATTTTAAAAAAATAACCTTGTATTAATTATTATTAAGTATAAATAAACCTTATCATAAAATCCATAAGTTGCTTAACATTGTAAACTCCTAAGTTGAATAAAAACTAGGGGCCTTATTACAAAAATATTCCCATAATGAAAAAAAAAATAAAAAAAATAAACTTAAAGAAACTCCAAATTAACTTGTCAAAAAAAACTTGATGGCCCCTCGAGTCTGTCTCGGCTCCCATGTCCACGATCTACTGTTCATCTGGAAGAGTAGAGAAAAGGAAAGCGTGAGTCATAAAGACTCAGTGTATAAATCTCATAACACACACCGATCTGAGCCCACAAACACATTATGGGCTCTGGCCCATACAGGAAAGCATCAATCATAATCACATAATAACAATAAAGAATGAATAACCAAACCCATCCTAGGTTTCCATCCTCTACACACCA
The DNA here is from genome assembly GCA_005393395.2 of Gossypium australe. Classification (NCBI taxonomy): domain Eukaryota; kingdom Viridiplantae; phylum Streptophyta; class Magnoliopsida; order Malvales; family Malvaceae; genus Gossypium; species Gossypium australe. The sequence goes on along the minus strand of CM016623.1, from coordinate 74,120,829 downwards.
TCCCGTACCAACCATCACACCGTGGGGATTTCTACAATCAACCATCCATCCGCTACACACCAAAACGACAGTCGTACTGTCTATTCTTATTAAGTAGGAATCATTAAACGTGGCATAGCCACCGATCACAATGTGACCTAGCATTTATATTTGTGGGTTTTCTACCACCGATCACTGCGTGACCTATCATGCACTTCCCCTTCATCATATCAATATCCCATCCCATGCATACACATATTAAGAAAACATCATGCAGTCATATATATATATATTTTCGATACACATAGGGAGTTCTATGTTTACGTACCTGGCATCCTTGCCTAACCCTTTTAGGGTTCCATTCGACTGTCTATACAGCCTTATTCCGGCTTTTAGCCCATAACATACATAAATAGATTTACATACAGGTTTATTAGTAGTGTGTTAGAGATCTACACACCTGATTAATGTTGATATCCTTGCTAAACCGATCTACAACTTTTCTCAAAAAGCCGAAAGGATGTGAAACTAGGGCCTCTCCTATATTCGGCCATGGTTAGTGTTCTACCCAATTTTTATGTATTTGAATAAACAACTCTTCTTACCTTAAAATCCCGAAGTTGAAGACTAACGATTTTCGGCTTTTAGATCTAGTCGACCAAGCTTCCTTCAAATCTCGAAAACCATTAAACTATTAGCTTTCAGCTTTTGCTTTTCAAAACCCAGGAATAGATTATGAGAACTAAACAAGAATCGACTCTTACCTTAGCTTAGGAGATTCGGCTAGCACTAGAGAGAGGATTCGACAATGCCAATGGAAGATTTAAATGCCGGAAGTATAGAATAATTTCTCAAATAGGATGAATAAAAGAAAAAGCGATGGATGCTTCGGCTTTTTAGAGAAATCGGCACAAGGGAAAAGAAAGTGGGGAAAAGTTTCGGCTTTTGAAGAAATTGAAGAAATAAATTTGGAGAGGTAGAGGCTAGGGAATTTTGGCACCAAGGGAGAGGATTTTAGGGTTTTTCAATGTTAGAAACAAGGAGCTAGCCCCCCCTATTTATAGATTTTTGACACCTACTGCTAAATATCGAAAACGCCCTTAAAATTTAAGCTAGAAGAGAGGAGAATTTTGGCACCCTCTATGCCATGCAGTAGCTGAATTTTACACTCCTCTAGGTGGTGGATTTTCGGCCAACACTTCCTTTGAAGATAAGCTCCTAACTTTTCTCCTTTTTATCTATGATATTATCACTTAAAAATCCGTATATATCTTCCTATTTTTAAGCCTTGTAGTCGTCCACCTCATTAATTCTAAATGCCGAAATTTAACTCATTTAAATTAAAAGATTTGGGCTTCATTAAACTTAAATTTAAATCCCTTAAATCCCTTGTTGTGGCGTCACCCTTGCTCCCATTTAATTGCCGAAAATGGCCCAAAAACATGGGCTCCTTGCGACCCAAAACTTGTTCCTTTTTAATTGTTAATGATGCCACCTTAAAATAATTTAATCTGGGCCTTTGCCTAATTCTAAGCCCAAATTTAGACCCCTATCACTTAAATTAACAAATTAATTCTATCCCTACACTAAATGCATAGGCCCATAATTTTAGGATGTTACACTCGAGACTTAAGCTCTGATGTCTTGAGAAAATCATACAATGTGTAACAACTCATTTTTTAGTGGTACCAGAAACGGTGGTTTTGGAACTCTGATTTCCGATGGTCGAGTCAATAAATATTATTTATTAATATTTAAGAGTCTACTATATGGTTATACTGAGTTTTGGTCCGGTAATTTTATTGAACGATTATTAATTAAGGTACAAGGTAAATCGTAAAACTTAATCGCTATTAATTTTTATTAGCTAAAAGGCTTAATTAAGATTTGTTCAAGGTCTTAAATGGCAATTAGGCCATTCTTTGTTAAAGGTGGACGATTAGTGTATATATTTTGTTATAATTTTTGTGTTAATTTAAAGTTAAAATAATATTAAAAATAAAAGAAAAACATGAAAGAAACATCTTCTTTATTTCTTCTTCTTTCACTCGTTCCAACCTTGAAGTTTCGGCCAAGCTTCTTCTCTTGCATGTAAGCTAATTCCAAACCCGTTTTTCATAAATTTTATGTTTTTGATATCGTTATAGGTTAGTCTAGTTAGCCCAAGGATTAATTTGTAAAAATTTCAAAGATTTTAGAAGTTTCCATTGATGATTTTTGAAGCTTTTGGTGTTAAATGGTTACATGTTAAGCTTAGATGTTAAATAGGATTAATTTGTAAAGTGAAATTTGTTAGTTTTGAGTTTAGGGGCTAAAATGTAAATGTTTCAAATTTGATATGAAATTTCTGTAAAATATGTTTCTATAGAGTTATATAAGAATGAAATTGAAATTAAAACTGAAGCTTAAACGTGAAGGTTATAGTGGTTTCGATTTAGGGACTAAATTGAACAAAATGTAAAAGTTCAGGAAAATTTTGTAAAATGGAATTAATAGGTCATATGCATGTATTTGAGTTTTATATGATGCTTGAAATTGATAAATTGAACTTAATATCATATAGATCAAGGATTAAACCAAGTAGAGGATAATCGAGGAAAGGGGAAAATTATAGAATAGTCCCTATGATCCAACTCGATAGCTGATCATATTAGGTAAGCTCATATGGTATAGTTATGTACTTATATGAATTGATTGTGGTTGAATTGTGTATATATATTGTTAGATTGAAAATTTAAAATGTTTACAATTTAGTACGAAAGGTAAGAAAATGGGTTAAGGACCTAATTGTAAAGTTTTGCATACTTGATGAATATAGTTCATGTGGAATGCTTGTCACATGGTTATGATATGTGTTCTGAAATATGGAAATGCTTCGGTAATGTAAATGTTCTGAATTTGAGTATCCAAGTTACTTTTGCTATAGTTCATTGGGTTATCTAATTTGAGTATAATTGAATAATGATATAGTGGTATATGTTGAATCTATGTGATTGAACTAAACTAAATAACACGTCAACTGTCTTATTACTCTGTGATTTGGTATTATGACGAACTCACCTGTTTCTTGTTAACTGATTTGTCAGGTTGTTAATATTATGTAAAATATTTTATTTCATATGTTTGATTTAAGGTAAGTTTGTTTATAGTTTACTTATAAACTTACTAAGCTTACGTAAAGCTTACTCTATTTCGTTTTTTGTTTCTGTAGTTGGCATTTTGTGGAAAAAGTCTATCGAATCATCTATAGAGCTCACACTATTAAGCTTCAGTCTCGATAGACATTTTTTTTTGTTTATAACTCGGTTATGTGGCATGTACATATGCTTGGTTGTGAATATGTTTTTATGTTTAAGTGATGAATTTGGAAAGGTGATGAAATGGTTTTTATGTAAAGCTAGTTTAAAAGTTTTATGTTATGTATATAAGACTTGAATATAATGTATGTATTGGTTGATATGTTCAAAATTGTTGATCAAATATAGTAATGGTATTGAGTAATGCTTGGATATAATTTGTAAGGTATGTATGCTAGTGATAGTTACTTTTGTATTATCTAATTGGATAAGCTTTGGATTTGTGTAAGGTGAGAATTTGGCAAGTTTATTTTGATGATATGCAAGGTGGTAACATAGGTTATTATGCATCTTTGAATAGGAGGAATGATTTAGAAGTTCTTAGATTTTGTTTGTGTTGGTGCCATTGTGGCATATTGGTTAGGAATTATTAGGATGTTATGTGATATGTTTTGGATTGAAATTGAAGTGTTCTGAACAATGTTTCAAGATGTCAAAATGTATAATTGAAGTGGCCTTAATGGTTGATTTTGAATAAAGCACTTAAATGATATGTTTTTGAGTCATACGGTTAGCCACACAGCAGTGTGTCACACACGGGTTTGTGACACAACCATGTGCCACTGGTATTTAGGAAGCATTTAGATCACACGGTCCATGATTGTCACACGGGCTAGCCACACGCCCGTATAAGTACTGTAGATTTGTTATGTAACACCCCAAACCCGACCTAAACGTTATGGCCAAATCTGGAGTTGTTATGTTGAAAATTTGAAAATTTGGTTTTCGTGTGTCTTGAAACTCATCGCAAACTCTTAAAATCTCGGATTTAAAATCATATTTTTAACAAACTATTTATTTGAAAGCGATGTTTGATTAAATTTTCTAAAGCTTATGGTTTTCCAGTGGAAATCCTTATAAAGATGTATTTTTTGAAACACAATTTGTTATTTGAAACCCGTTGTTTTTGCAAAAAGTAATCGCCGTTGTTAAAATGTTTGAACAATGATATACAGATATGGAAAATAAAGTCCAAAAACCAAAAATAGTCCCAAATGTCCAGAGAGTCTAAAATTTATAAAACTCTCAAACCCAAATTTTGAAAAAGTCAAATTTAAGAAAAATACGATATTAACCGAGCTCCTGATTACACCGGTCCTTCTAAGTGTAGGGATTACCTGAAAATAACAATCAAACAGAATATGACTTTTCGAAATTCAGTGTGTAACAGCCAACTCAAACAGATAATTGTTATCAGACAGTTTAACAGTATAAAATCTTAACAGAGCAGTTCAGATAAGACATACATATATAATTCCTACCCTCAACCACTACACACCATATATAATTCCTACCCTCAACCGCTACACACCATCTCTGACCATCCCAACACACCATATGGGTTTTGAAACACCTATCCAATCCTACACACCACTTAGTGTCACTAAGAAACTTATAGAATATTTGCAGCTGTGCTGCCAGTGTAGAGGGTGAGATATCGCCTCTTACAGAAACACTTCCTCCACATAATATATATCCCATCCTAGAATCGGATATAATCAGAGCAGAAATCATACATAACGTATCTGATACAAATCACATATGTAACTTTATTCTCAATTCTAATTATCTTATGACATCCCAAATACACTTGTGGATATAGAAATTATACTAACAAATGACCAAATTTCATGTTTTATAACATATTTAATCACATATCGACCCTACAGAAGGCCCACAGTCGATCACGATGATGGGTATAGCCTTAGGGAAAAATTCTGAATTTTGGATCCACACGACCTCACACACGCCCGTGTGATCCACACGGCCCAAATGGCCCAGGTCGTGTGTCACACATGATTGTGTGTCGCACATAGCCATGTGGCATCGATAGTGTTGTTTCTCGACTTTCGTCATTCGCTGATTTTCGGGTTTCTCGTTACACACCTGGTTAGCTTTTGATTCGAAAACACCCATGAGCCTACCAGAGCCTAAATCCATCGATTGAAACACCAAATTAGTAACGAAAACAAACGATTTAAAGGATAAAGTCCCCGATTTTTCCTAATAAGAGTACCAATTAAAACACCTACCAACACCACATAGACATAACAGTTCCAAATTCACAAAATTGCTTATCTTTGAATGAAAAACACTTTTGAATCTTAACTCGACGGTGAATTAAATGTTTCTTGAACTTCCCCTAAACAAATTAACCAATTAACAACAATTAACCAATGTTCGTTTAACAACAAAACTAAACTACCAAAAGAGAAATCCTCCAAATCGAAAAGAGGAAAAACGTTACTTACGTATCAATCCAATTGCAAACTAATCAATCACAAGAACCCATGTGATGAAAAAAACAAAGAAAAGCAAGAACCGCCGTTTGAACAAAAAGAAAGAAAGAAAACGTGGAAGTTAAGAGAAAAAAATGTGAAAATTGAGGGAAGGAAATTTTAGGGAAAAGAAATAAAAATAAAATAATAACTAGATAATTATTAAATACAACCCACCCCAACAACCTTAATAATTTGGTACTTAATCAAATTTTTAAGAGTTTGAAATCAACCCAAATTCATCTACGAAAGCAACCCCTTAGTTGGCCTAAACAAAAATATAACACCATTTGCTCACACAGAGAATCGAACTCAAGACGAGGTAGTAAGCTAACAAACACCTTACCACCGAACCAACAAGATCATTTTGACATGAAGTGATTGGCAATAAAATTCAATTCAACAGACCAGAGTTAGGAATAGGAACAAAAATAGCAAAATTTCCAAATTTGATATTTGAACCCATGACCTCAATTACACACCAAAATCACTTAACTACTAAAGCAGATACTTATTTATGATGAATTTTATCAAATCAAAGATTGGATTTTTGGGGCGTTACATGGTAAGTTAGATTTCCACACGGTCATAATTAGTTATACAGCTCAGCCACACGACCGTGTGACTTTTGTTGAATTATTACACTTTAATCCACATGGCCATAGTAAGTTACATGGTCTGGATACACGACCGTGTGGCTCTAATTCTACATAGTTTCATCCTGCCACACGGCTTGGACACACATCCGTGTAACCCCTATTTTGCATTATTGCCCTTCTTTTGTAGAAAATTTCAAATCAGTCCTTGTTTGATTCTAGGTTGATTTTAAAGCATGATTTAATCCTGATCTTGTATGCAAAGCATGATTTGTATGATGTATGAGATTTAATGATTTTTTTAAAGAATCTTTGATTTAAAATTGCATGTGCTTGATTCTAAAGTGATAGAAAAGAAGATTGAATCAATACCTGTTGTATGTGAGTATCCAGATGTGTTCCCTGAAGAATTACCGGGTTTGCCACCTATTCGAGAAGTTGAGTTTGGGATCGAATTAGTGTCGAGGATGACTCCAATTTGTATAGCTCCTTATAGGATGGCACCAACAGAATTAAAAGAATTGAAAGCACAGTTGCAAGAGTTGACGGATAGGGGATTTGCACGACCGAGTTTCTCCCATTGGGGCGCACCAGTTCTGTTTGTGAAAAAGAAAGACGGAACTATGAGAATATGTATTGACTACAGGCAACTTAATAAAGTGACCATAAAGAACAAGTATCCGTTACCAAGAATTGACGACCTGTTTGATCAGCTGAAAGGGGCTACAGTGTTTTCAAAGATAGATTTGAGATCGGGATACTATCAGTTATGGGTTAAAGACTCTGATGTGCCAAAGACTGCTTTCTGGACGAGGTACGGACACTATGAGTTTCTGGTTATGCCTTTCGGACTCACTAATGCACCTGCTGTTTTTATGGATTTGATGAATCGGATCTTCAAACAGTATTTGGATCGGTTTGTGTGGTAGTATTCATAGATTATATTCTGATCTATTCCGAGCGTGCTGAACACTTGAGACTTGTGTTATAGATTTTGCGAGATAAACAGTTGTATGCAAAGTTCAGTAAATGTGAGTTCTGGTTACGCGAAGTCAATTTTCTGGGCCATGTTGTATTAGCATCGGGTATTCGGGTTGATTCAAGTAAAATTTCGGCTATACTTGACTAGAAACCACTGAAAAATGTTTCTGAAGTTCGAAGCTTTCTGGGACTTGCTGGTTACTACAGACGGTTCGTGAAGGGTTTCTCTATGATTGCTACACCATTGATAAAGCTGTTACAGAAAGATGTTGTAACACCCCCTAACCCTAAACCGTCGCCGGAACAGGGTTACAAGGTATTACCGGACATATCAGACAATTTACTAATCACTCACAAATAAAATAACATTCATAGTATAATTTAATAATTAAATCCCTATATTGGACTCTCAGTGCATAAAGCATATATTAAAAGTAGAATGGAACTTGTTCAATCATTCTAGAAATTTTTTTGTAATTTATTTTTTTTTTATAAAAATTTCGACAGCATTTCTGCTTATTTTCACCTAAATCCCCCTGCAAATTCAAACCAAAACAACCAATACCAATTTATCATTTTATAACTTTATATCATTTTCCGCATCCAAAACATTATAATCATTTAAATACAACCAAAATCATTTAACTTAAGTATATATATATATATATATATATATAATTCATATAACTATCTAGTACATGCCACTTAACAAAAGGAAGAAATTCATCACCAAAATCCTCTTGTTGGAGTCGGGTTTGATTTGGATGCTGGACCGGATCAGAAATCTACTAACCTGCGCACGAAAAACAAACCGTACACTGAGTATTGGAATTACTCAGTGGTATTATCATAATTCAATTTATAACAATGATCAAATATCGTAAACATACTTAGATAAATAACACCTTATACATATAATTTTATACTAAGTTATTATATTTCCAATGTAACAATTTCAATATTTGAATTAATATCTCATCCATAGAATTCCAATTGTTCATGAACCTTTGGTTCATCTCTCAATCACGTATAACTACTCAATTCACATTTCAATAGGAACCATTCATGAACTTTGATTCATGCCTTCAATCACATAGCATAATTTCATTTCACAATATCTCTTTAACTATTCATTCAGAGGTTCAAATAATCAAATTCATATGATTTTCTCATTTCACATAATTACCCCTATTAACATGACTCGGACTTTGGCGGATACTCGGATCCAACCAAACACACCATACTGGCACTCAATGCCTAATCGGATAGTTCGAATATAGTGACACCCAGTGTCTCATCGGCCTAGCCGAAGTAAAGTGGTACCCAGTACCTTATTGAATCTATCCAAAGTAAATAATATGACACCCAGTGTCTCATCCCTAAACACTTTCAATCCTATGGCATGCCAATTATATCCGACTCAGCCCGACTAGTTAATAGGGTATTTAAATCACATATCCATATCACTTTCACTTTCACTTTCAACTGATCATAATCATTCGGATTCAATTCATACATATTATCAATGCAATCTCAATCTCAATCTCAAATCACTTCCAATTTAATTTCACAAATTAATTCAATGTACCTTTCATATCAATCATATGTAGTTCAATTTTTAATTCAATACTAACACATATTCATCAATTAAGTCCAAGTCATATTCAATTCAAACATCAATACTTACCTAAATTTCATTTTTCATACACATACATTGAAATTAAACATGCAATTATAAATAACTTGAATTATGATAATACAAACCGATATTTTCTCGAGCTACTCCTCGATCACTTTTTCCTTCCCCTTCGTATTAGACGTCTCGGTTTCCTTGTTTGCTACGAAAATAATAATAACAATTTACATTACTAATTATAGCATTAAATTACAAAAAAAATAATTGAATTTTATTCAATTCCTATCCTTGCTCTTCATTCCACATTCTTTGTACACATTTCTATTATTTACTTATAAGTTCTTTCAAGGCTATTTACCTGAGTCATTGTCACTAAATTATCTATATCTTGAGTTACAGAATTCCAAATCAACATCCGTAAATTTTCTATGAAACTAGACTCACATCTCTTCTTACCATAAAATTTTCAGAAATTTTGATTTAGCCAATAAGTACAGTTTATTCTTTAAAATCACCCCTGTTCTGTTGTCTGACAATTCCAACCACTCTTTACTAACATTTCATTATCTTTCTATAAATAATTCAAATGATTTTATAGTTTATTTATTCTAAAAATAGACTCATCAAGGAATCTAAACATATAAATTATATCCCCTAATTATTTTTGTACAATTTTTAATGATTTTTCCAATTCAGAACAGGGGATCTCGAAATCACTCTGAACCAGTCTCACAAAAATCTAAATATCTCAAAATACAGAATTTCTTTACTTTCTCTGTTTCTTTCAAATGAAAATAGACTCAATAAGCTTTAATTAAATATCTCACACAACTTCTAATTCCACTTCTACGATTTTTAGTGATTTTTCAAAGTTACTCTACTGCTGTTGTCCCAAAATTGTTTTCTTATAGCTTATTTTACAATTTAATCCTAATTAAGTTTACTTATTTTCTTAACTTGAATTTCTATCAATTTAACCCTTAATTCATCATTTTCTTCAACATAAACAATGTCTAATAATTAACTATCTTTCAAAAAATCAACTTAACTTCATCAAAACCTTGTTCCAAGGCTTCTAAAATATCAAAATTAAGTAAAAAGGGCTAAATTGTCTTACCTATCAACTTCCAAGCTTCAAACTTTCAATTTTTCCCTTCTTCTTTCTTTTCTTTCTTTTCTCTGTTTCGTTTGCCTATTTTGTTTCTTCTCTTTTATTTCTTTGCTTTATTATATAATATAATATTATATTAATATAGTTATCTAATAATAATATATTTTAACACATAAAATCTTAGATTTTATGCTTATGCCGCCTCAAGTTTGGCAATTGGCATAATTTCCTCTTTAGTCCTTTTTATTTTCTATAATCTTTAATTAGACTTTCACTCTTTATTCAATTTGATCCTTTTTCCTAACTACTTTAAATTAAACTAAATTCACTTATCAAAAATCTAATTCAACCTATACTAACTTCATAAATATTTTTAATAAATATTTACGGACTCGTTTTCCTAGGACGAAGGCCCTAAACTCACTTTTCCGGTGCCCATAGAATTTGGGTTATTATAGATGTTAAGTTTGAGTGGTCAGAGAAGTGTCAGAAAAGTTTTGATCAGTTGAAAGCACTTTTAACTGAAGCTCCAGTGTTAGTTCAGCCTGAATCGGGTAAAGAATTTGTCATTTATAGTGATGCATCTTTGAATAGTCTGGGTTGCATTTTGATGCAGGAAGGCAAAGTCATAGCTTATGCCTTAAGACAGCTGAAACCACATGAAAAGAACTATCCGGCACATGACTTAGAACTAGCAGTCATTGTGTTTGAGTTGAAGATATGGCGTCATTATTTGTTCGGTAAGAAATATCATATTTATTCTGATCACAAAAGCTTGAAGTATTTGATGACTCAGAAAGATTTGAATTTGAGACAACGTCGATGGTTAGAGCTACTGAAAGATTACGAACTAGTAATTGACTACCATCCGGGAAAGGCTAATGTTGTTGCTAATGCTCTAAGTCAAAAAACATTATCTTCTTTGCATGCAATGAATGTGCATATGGTTATATCTTATTATGGTTCGATAATAGCCGAATTGAAAGCAAGATCGTTATTTGTTCAACAAATTTGTGATGCCCAGATAGTTGATAGTGATTTGTTAGCAAAGCAAGCTCAGTGTAAAACTAATGTTGAATCAGGATTCCTAGTTGATGAGAATGGCTGTTTGAGGTTCAAAAATATAATATGTGTTCCGAGGAATTCAGAATTGATTCAGATGATTTTAAATGAAGCTCAGAGCAGTCAGTTATCTATTCATCTGGGTAGCACGAAAATGTATAATGATCTGAAACAATTTTATTGGTGGTCTGGTATGAAACGAGACATATTAGATTTTGTTTCGAAATGTCTAGTTTGTCAACAAGTAAAAGCCGAGCATCAGGTACCTTCTAGATTACTTCAGCCGATTATGATACCTGAGTGGAAATGGGACAGAGTCACGATGGATTTTGTATCTGGTTTACCATTGACACTGAGCAAAAAGGATGCAATCTGGGTTATTGTGGATAGATTGACTAAATCTGCTCATTTTGTTCCGATTCGCACAAATTATTCACTTGATAGATTGGCTGACTTATATGTTTCTCATATTGTGAGATTACATGGTGTGCCTATTTCTATTGTTTCAAACCGAGACCCGAGTTTCATATCGCAGTTTTGGAAGAAATTGCAAGATGCTTTAGGTACGAAACTACACTTTAGCACGGCTTTCCATCCGCAAACAGATGGTCAGTCTGGACGAATCATTCAGATACTTGAGGACATGTTGAGATGTTGCATCCTTGAGTTCGAAGGTACGTGGGAACGATACTTACCTCTGATTGAATTTGCTTATAATAATAGTTTTCAATCCAAGATCAAAATGGCACCCTACGAGGCTTTGTACGGTCGTAAATGTCGTACACCATTGCATTGGACTGAGCTCAGTGAAAATAAGATACACGGGGTTGACTTGATTAAAGAAACTGAACAGAAAGTGGCAGTGATCCGTGATAGTTTGAAAGCTGCATCAGATCGGCAAAAGTCATATGCAGATTTGAAACGTAAAGATATTGAGTTTTAGATCAGAGATCAATTGTTTTTGAAAGTTTCACCGTGGAAGAAAGTACTCAGATTCGGTCGTAAGAGCAAGTTGAGTCCAAGATTCATTGGACCATATGAAATCACGGAGTGTATCCGGTCGGTTGCTTATAGATTGCAGTTGCCACCTGAGTTAGAAAAGATCCATAATGTATTCCATGTTTCGATGCTTCGTAGATACCGATCTGATCCTTCACATGTGATTAGTCCGACAGAGGTCCAAATTCAGCTCGATATGACATATGAAGAGGAAACGATTTGTATTCTGGCTCGTGAGATAAAAGAATTGAGAAATAAGAAAAATTCCGTTGGTCAAAGTATTATGGCAAAAGCACAGAGTTGAGGAAGCAACTTGGGAGTCAGAGAATACGATGAAAGAACATTATCCAAACCTATTCACCGGTAAGATTTTCGAGGACAAAAATCCCTAAGGGGGAGAGTTGTAACAGCTCGATTTTGACCCTAATTAGAAAAGTGGTTTCGAGACCACAAATCTGAGTCCAAAAAATATCTTAAAATTATTTTCCGTGTTTATTATATGTGAATTTGTTTGTGTTAAATTTTCGTGACTTAATTTTGCCGTTTAGGTGTCCGGTTAAATAAAAGGACTTAATCGTGCAAAATATAAAAGTTACAAACTAAAGTGTAAAGTGCCAATTTGATAGTGGCTTTTTAATATGGGGTCCTTAAAGGGCAATTAGCCCATTTTAGAAGATGGTGGATGGTTTGTGCCAAAATTGACCTTAAAATATATGTTATATTTATTTAAATTAAAAGGTTAAAATAGTAAAATAAATGTATCTTATAATATATGATAAAATAAAAAAATAAAGTCATTTGTTCATATTTTCTTCACCGAATATCAAAGAAAAGAAAAAAAGAAAAACCTAAGCTACATTCGACACTTTGAAGCTTTGATTTAGGTATGTGTTTTGTTCGGTTTTTGATAATTTTTATGTTTTTGAGATTGTTGCTTCGTGTACTTCAAAACCCATATCTCAATTTGTGATTTTGATGATGATTTTGTGTTTTGCCATTGATGATACCTTGTGGTTTTTGATGTTTGATGATGAAATATGAATTATATGTGTTAGATTAACAAATTTTGTCTTTGAATTTTTGATGAAATTAAGTAATTAGGACTAAATTGAAAAAAATAAATTTTTTAGGGACTAAAATGAAAAATAAATGAAATTTATGGGCTTGTAATAATTCTATGAATATTCAGCCCTAAAGAGGTGTGGTCAAATTTTGTGTAATTTGTGTTTTGTGCAAAAAGGACTAAATTGTAAAAAGTGTGAAATATTGGGGGCAAAATTGTAATTTGCCCATTTATGTGTTTTTAGGCTAAATTGAATAAAAAGGTGTTTAAATAAGCTTAATTTGAATATGTTTAGATCAAGAATTAAAGAAATCAGATTTGGATCGGGGAAAGACAAAAGTGGTTGAATAGCCGATTTCACAATCATCGACGTTCGAGGTAAGTCAATTAGCATTTAAATGTTGATATAACAATGAACATGTATTAGTTATGAAATAGATTAAGTTATTTGAATTTATTTTACTTATGGCAGAATGTGGGTATGTATAATTAAATAAATTTCGAGCTTGATTTGACTGAGATTCGACGTCCGTAAGCCCCATACGAACCTTAGGAATAGATAGGATAAATATGTCATGACATAGGATATCCATTATGTGTTACCGAGTAAGACCACGTCTGGAACGTTGGCATTGTACGAGCTTCCGACTATCCGCGTATCCTTTTGAATTCCGAATGGTTCAACGGGCATGTGTAAGTGAAGGCCAATGTGATATTTAAATTAAAAGAACTCAGGTATGTATTTTATATTTGTGTTGAGAAGTGAAAGGTAAGTTATATATCCATTATATTTGTTCGGAAGTTAATGCGTATACATGTGAATAGTGTAAAATGTTTCAAAATGTATTTGCTAGTTGTGTTTGGTAAGCAAAGTATTAGTATATGAAATGTTAATATATATATATATATATATGTCTGTTTTGAGTTGTATCTGCTTCGGTGATGCTTTGTAACCCTAGTCCGGCGACGGATACGGGTTAGGGTGTTACATTCATACTTCAAAAACGCATTTAAACAAGCCTAAAACATGCCAAAACAATCAACCTAAGTGCCTAACCTGTAACACCCCTTACCCGAGACCGTTGTCGGAGTCGAGCACGAGGCATTACTAGACTTAACTTACTAGTTCTGGGCATAAAAATTGAAACTGTCCGTCTACATCATGTTCACTAAATTAATTATAACTCGAGTTACAAAACTAGAAATTAAGATCCGTAAATTTTTCCTGAAACTAGACTCATATATCTTCTTACTATAATTTTTCCAGAATTTTTGGTGTGGCCAATTAGTACAGTTTATTAGTTAAAGTCTCCCCTGTTACACAGTTTGACAGTTCTGACCTCTCTTCACTAAAAATTAATTATCTCATAATATACAACTCTTTTTCCTACACTGTTTTCTTCATATGAAAATAGACTCAATAAGATTTAATTTTATATCTCATGCACAACCTAATTCAAATTATACTATTTTTGGTGATTTTTCAAAATCACGTCACTGCTGCTGTCCAACTATTCCCCTGCATATAATTACATAATTTCTTTAAAATAACTATCAACTAGGCATTTCATAACATCCAAAACATGTTCTTAATTAACCATTTTAATGGCTAATCATTACCAAGCATTTACAAGTCCATACTAAGCCATATCATAAGGTCACACACATAAAATGGCTAAGTCCCTATACATGCCATAACTTAAAACGTTCGAGTCACAAAATACCAATATAATCCTTTGATAGTGTGTAACGATCTCCGACGTCCTTTCGATCCCCGAATTGGCTTGCAATACTATAAAAAAAAATAAAGAATGGGAGTAAGCATAAAGCTTAGTAAGTTTACATGTAAATAGATGACAACATTCTTAATGAATTAACTTATTCTTTTCTTATCAAGATCACTTAAGCTTTTAACTCAATATACTCAAACTTGTATTCTTACCTTGCCTTTTTAACATGAATTTATCTTACCTTACCTTTTTAACATGAATTTATCTTACCTTACCTTTTTAACATGAATTTATCTTACCTTACCTTTTTAGCTTGAACTTGTCTTACCTTTACTTTTTAGCTTGAACTTGTCTTAACTTACCTTTTTAGCTTGAACTTGTCTTACCTTTACTTTGGTATACTCTTTGAATTTTCCCGTTGAACCACTTGGAATACTAAGGATACGCGGGTACCTTTCCTTATGAAACTTAACTATTGCCATGTCTTGACATGGTCTTACGTGGTATCCTTGCCTTGTGAACTCACCAATGCCATGCCTTGGCATGGTCTTACATGGGACCTTTGCCTTATAAATTCACCAATGCCATGCCTTGGCATGGTCTTACATGGGACCTTTGCCTTATAGTAACTTATCAATGTCATGTCTTGACATGGTCTAACATGATTTCCTTAAACCCTAATGTCATGACATTTGTATCCTACACATTCCTAAGGTTCAACCGGAACTTTCTGAGATAACTTTTTCCGTCAATTCATACTTGAGTCTTTAAATAATAAATTTACAGAATAAATATGTAAATGCTGGAATTTCATAATATTAAATGTAAAATAACAGAATATTGCATTTATTTACCGCAAACTTACCTCGAAACAAAATCGATAAACTATATCGATTTAGTCCACTATCTTTTTCTTTCCCCGATCTAACTCTGGATTTCGTTCTTCTTGATCTATAATAGCAAATTTAGCTTATTTAATACTCACATTTATCAAAACAGTCCTTAACTCTAACTTTGGAAAAATTACAATTTTGCCCCTAAACTTTTACATATTTACAATTTTGCCCCTAGGCTCGAAAATTAAACTTCAGCCCTTATCCTTATGTTTTCTAACATGCTGAACATTTTTCCCTTCTATAGCAACTTCAAATTCTTACCATAACACATACTTATGAACAATAACAACTTTTACTAATTTAGTCCAAACTACTTAAATTCATCAAAAATCCAAAGACAAAACTTGTTAATCTAACACATATCTTTCATTTTCTACCATCAAACAACAAAAATCACAAGTTCTCATCAATGGCATAACTCAAAATATTCATCAAAATTCAAAATTGAAACATGGGTTTTGTAGCACTCGAAGAAACGATCTCAAAAACGTAAAAATTATCAAAAACCAAACTAAAACATACCTTCAATTTAAGCTTAGAAATGCAAAAGATACAAAGCTTCAAAGTTTTCTTTTTCTCTCTTTGAGTTTCGGCAAGCAGATGGTAAAATGAAAACCATCCACTCATATTTCTTTTATTGTAGCATTAATATATAATATAAAATAATACAAATTTTTAACATATAACTTTAACATATAAAAACATATATGTTATCATTATGCCGTCCACTATACTCAAATGAACAATTATGGCTAAATTACCCTATCAACCCTTAAATTAAAGAAATCATCATCAATTCAACCACTTAATCAAGCTATAAGGCTACTTTTACCACTTATGCGATTTAGTCCTCTTCTTTAAATTAAGCACACTAACAATAAAATTAATTCACGAAACTTTCACACATGTAAATTCACATATTATAAGCACTAAAAATAATATTAAAATATTTTATTGACTCGGATTTGTGGTTTCGCAACCACTATTCCATTTAGGCCCTATTTCAGGATGTTGCATTTCTCCCCCCTTTAGGGATTTTCGTCCCCAAAAATCTTACCTGTAAAGAGATTTGGGTACTGTTTTCGCATAGTCTCTTCGGGCTCCCATGTAGCCTCTTCTATTCCATGCCTATTCCATAATACTTTCACAAGTTCAATACTTTTATTCCTTAATTGCTTAACCTCTCGAGCTAGAATTTTTATTGGTTCCTCCCCGTAAGTCATATCTGGCTGAATCTCAACCTCAGTTTGCGAAATCACATGCGATGGATCTGAACGATAACGACGTAGCATAGACACATGAAACACATTATGAATCTTCTCTAACTCAGTTGGCAAAGCCAATCGACATGCCAATGGCCCAACTCTCTCGATCACCTCAAACGGTCCAATAAAACGGGGACCTAATTTGCCTTTCTTGCCAAATCTGAGAACTTTCTTCCACGGAGATACTTTCAAGAATACCCTATCACCAACTTAAAATTCAATGTCTTTTCTTTTCAAATCTGCATAGGATTTCTGTCTATCTAAAGCTGCTTTCAAGCAATCTCTGATGACTTTTACTTTTTCTTCTGTTTCTTTGACTAGATCAACCCCGTAAATCTGATTTTCCTTAAGCTCTGTCCAATACAAAGGTGTGCGACATTTACGTCCATACAAAACTTCATAAGGTGCCATCTTCAAACTCAATTGATAACTATTATTATAAGCAAACTCTATTAATGGTAAATATTTCTCCCAACTACCTTGAAATTCTAATACACAACATCTAAGCATATCTTCAAGTACCTGAATAACTCTCTTTGATTGACCATCAGTCTGAGGATGGAAAGCTGTACTAAAACTCAACTTTGTACCTAAAGCTTCCTGCAATTTCTTCCAAAATCGTAAGGTAAATCTCGGATCCCTATCTGAGATAATCGATAACGGTACTCCATGTAGTCTCACAATATCTGTAATATATAACTCGGCCAACTTGTCAAGTGAATAATCCATACGAACTGGGATAAAATGAGCCGACTTTGTTAACTTATCAATCACAACCCATACTGCATCTTTCTTTCTCGGTGTCGAAGGCAATCCTGTCACAAAATCCATAGTAACTCGATCCCATTTCCACTCGGGAACTAATACAGGCTGCAATAAACCTGAAGGTACCTGATGTTCGGCCTTTACCTGCTGACAGATCAAGCATCTAGAAACAAACTCTGATATATCTCTTTTCATTCCTGTCCACCAATACATTTTCTTCAAATCATTATACATCTTTGTACTACCTGGGTGAATAGACAAAGAACTGCTATGTGCTTCCTGTAAGATTTTCCTAATAAGCTCATCATTCTTTGGTACACATACTCTGTCTCTGAACAACAAACAACCGTCAGAACCGATCTGAAAATCAGACTCTACACCTGACTCGCACTGAACTCTTTTGGCTTGCAACTCACTGTCATCCTTCTGAGCTTCACAAATTTCTTCAAGAAACGTCGATTTAACTCTCAACTCAGCTAAGATAGAACCATCATCTGATAATGCCAAACTAGTGTTCAAAGCTCTCAATGCAAATAACGATTTTCTACTCAAAGCATCAGCAACAACATTTGCCTTACCCGGGTGATAATTGATCACTAGCTCATAATCTTTAATCAACTCTAGCCATCTTCTTTGCCTCAAGTTCAGATCTTTCTGAGTCATCAAGTACTTTAAACTTTTGTGATCAGTGAATATTCGGCATTTCTCACCATATAAGTGATGTTTCCAGATTTTCAATACAAATACAATAGCAGCTAGCTCTAAATCATGTGTCGGATAGTTTTTCTCATGTAGCTTTAACTGTCTAGAGGCATAAGCAATTACCCTTCCTTCCTGCATAAGTACACAGCCTAGTCCATTCAAGGATGCATCACTGTAAATCACAAACTCTTTACCCGGTTCTGGTTGTACTAAAACAGGAGCTTCAGTCAACAATGCCTTTAACTTGTCGAAACTCTGCTGACACTTCTCAGTCCATTCAAACTTGACATCTTTTTGTAGCAATCTTGTCAATGGAGTAGCTATCATGGAAAATCCCTCTACAAATTGTCTATAATAACCGGCAAGACCAAGAAAACTTCTGACCTCTGATACATTCCTGGGAGGCTTCCAATCAACAATGGCTGAAATCTTATTCGGATCAACTTTAATACCTTCACCTGAGACAACGTGTCCAAGAAAACAAACTTCCCGTAACCAGAACTCACTTTTGCTAAATTTGGCATAAAGCTGATTATCTCTCAAAATCTGTAAAACTGTTTTTAAATGCTCTGCATGCTCAGTCTCATCATGAGAATAAATCAAAATGTCATCAATGAACACGACTACAAACTTGTCCAAATAAGGTCTAAAAATTCGGTTCATTAAATCCATAAAAATAGCAGGAGCATTAGTTAAGCCAAATGGCATCACAAGAAACTCATAGTGACCATACCTAGTTCGAAAAGCAGTCTTTGGAACATCTGACTCTTTAACTCGCAACTGATAGTATCTGGATCTCAAATCTATCTTAGAGAACAGAGTGGCTCCCTTCAATTAATCAAACAAATCATCTATTCTAGGTAATGGATATTTGTTCTTGATGGTTACCTTGTTAAGCTGTCGATAGTCTATGTACAATCTCATGGAACCGTCCTTCTTTTTCACAAATAATACTGGTGCACCCCATGGTGAATAACTAGGTCTTACAAAGCCTTTATCAGTTAATTCCTGTAGCTGAGCTTTCAATTCTTTTAATTCTATTGAAGCCATTCTATAAGGAGCAATAGAAATAGGTGTGGTACCTGGAATCAATTCAATACCAAACTCAACTTCTCTGATAGGAGGCAAACCTGGCAGTTCTTCCGGAAACACATTAGGGAACTCATTTACCACAGGCACTGATTCAATTTTTGACTCTGGATCTTTAGTATTCAACACAAAAGCAAGATAAGCTTCACATCCTTTCCTTAAACATTTCTGAGCAGACATAACAGAAATCATGGAAATTGAACTATCTGACTGATCTGAATTAACCCGAAGGAACTCACCATTTTCACATTTCAACTCAATGAATCTTTTTCCACAATTCACTACCACATCATGTGCAGTTAACCAATCCATACCAAGAATCACATCAAACACATCAAATGGTAATAGCATGAGATCAGCCGGAAAACAATAACCTCTAATCATCAAAGGGCATTTTTTACATACTTTGTTTACTAACACATGCTGACCTAATGGGTTCGATACTTTAATCACAAATTCTGTAAACTCTATGGGCATGTTCATACTAGGCATTAATTTCATGCAAACATAGGAATGGGTTGACCCTGGATCAATCAAAGCAATAACATTAACATCATGAAGAGAAAATGTACCCGTAATTACGTCGGGGGAAGATGCCTCTTCACGAGCACGGGTAGCATAAGTCCTTGTGGGTGCTCTAACATCTGATCTTGTTGCTGTATCTCTAAATGTACCTCTACCTGCCCCTACTCCTGAATTTCTCTGAGATCTGCCTCTAACGGGGGCATTACCTGATCTTGCACTCGGTATTACTTCTTTTTTAACCATCTCGGGACACTCCCGAATGAAATGATTCGGTGCACCACATCGGAAACAACCAGTCTTAGTTGCTCTACATTGACCTGGATGACGTCGACCACATTGAGGACACTCGGGCCTATCAGGCTGAATACTACCAACACTCGCAATCGAAGTGGTTTGAGCTTTTGAATCTATAAATCTTCCACCTCTGTTTCGGCTAGAATACCCGGTTGAAAAATTAGGTCTCGTAGAAAACTCTCTAGGCCTCTTGGATGTAGACTGAAATGACTTGCTCATCTGTCTTTTCTTCGTGTCTTGCATCTCAATTTCAACTTTACCATTTCTTTTTAACAACTCTTCTGCCTTACAGGCTCGTTCAACTAAAACAACAAACTCCTTTATCTCTAAAACACCAACTAACAGTCGGATATCATCATTGAGCCCATCCTCAAATCTTTTGCACATGATAGCTTCTGTAGACACACACTCTCGAGCATAATTGCTGAGTCGGATAAATTCACGTTCATAGTCGATCACAGTCATCTTACCCTATTTTAACTCAAGGAACTCTTTTTTTTTTCTGGTCAATAAACCTCTGACTAATGTACTTCTTACGGAACTCCTCTTGAAAGAAATCCCAAATAACTCTTTCTTTCGGTACTACTGACACAAGTGTCTTCCACCACTGGTAGGCCGAATCTCTAAGAAGTGACACCACACATTTAATACATTCTTCCGGTGTGCAGGATAACTCATCAAAGACTCTGATAGTGTTCTCGAGCCAAAATTCAGCTTTCTCTGCATCATCATCTTTGGTAGCCCGAAACTCTTCAGCCCATTGTTTTCTGATCTTGTCAACGGGCGGTTTCTCTCTTCTAACGGTATTTATAACTGGGGAAGCTACATGGGTAGTCTGTGGATCATGAGGGGGTGGAGGTCTAACGGCCGGGTTCGTACGAACGAACTCAGCAAACCATTCATTCATAGCTTGGAAGAAGGCTTCTCGAGCCCCTTCTCCCTGACTAACTGTAACGGGCCTTTCACGACTATCTGGTGGCACCATCCCTTCAGCGGGAGTGGGTGCACTACTCTCTACATCATCTGCACCAGCTCGTTCGGGATCCATAACTATATAAAAAAAAATTTTAAATCGTCAAGAGTCGTCACACTATCAAAATATAAGTATGGCATGTATAGATAGACTCTTACTCATACTAAATATTCCGAGAACCGACTAAACTCTTGCTCTGATACCAATAAATGTAACACCCCTCACCCGAGACCGTTGTCGGAGTCGAGCACGAGGCATTACTAGACTTAACTTACTAGTTCTGGGCATAAAAATTGAAACTGTCCATCTGCATTATGTTCACTAAATTAATTATAACTCGAGTTACAAAACTCGAAATTAAGATCCGTAAATTTTCCCTGAAACTAGACTCATATATCTTCTTACCATAATTTTTCCAGAATTTTTGGTGTGGCCAATTAGTACAGTTTATTAGTTAAAGTCTCCCCTGTTACACAGTTTGACAGTTCTGACCTCTCTTCACTAAAAATTAATTATCTCATAATATACAACTCTTTTTCCTATACCGTTTTCTTTATATGAAAATAGACTCAATAATATTTAATTTTATATCTCATGCACAACCTAATTCAATTTCTAATATTTTTGGTGATTTTTCAAAATCACATCACTGCTGCTGTCCAACTATTCCCCTGCATATAATTACATAATTTCTTTAAAATAACTATCAACTAGGCATTTCATAACATCCAAAACATGTTCTTAATTAACCATTTTAATGGCTAATCATTACCAAGCATTTACAAGTCCATACTAAGCCATATCATAAGGTCACACACATAAAATGGCTAAGTCCCTATACATGCCATAACTTAAAACGTTCGAGTCACAAAATACCAATATAATCCTTTGATAGTGTGTAACGATCTCCGACGTCCTTTCGATCCCCGAATTGGCTTGCAATACTATAAAAAAAATAAAGAATGGGAGTAAGCATAAAGCTTAGTAAGTTTACATGTAAATAGATGACAACATTCTTAATGAATTAATTTATTCTTTTCTTATCAAGATCACTTAAGCTTTTAACTCAATATACTCAAACTTGTATTCTTACCTTGCCTTTTTAACATGAATTTATCTTACCTTACCTTTTTAACATGAATTTATCTTACCTTACCTTTTTAGCTTGAACTTGTCTTACCTTTACTTTTTAGCTTGAACTTGTCTTAACTTAGCTTTTTAGCTTGAACTTGTCTTACCTTTACTTTGGTATACTCTTTGAATTTTCCCGTTGAACCACTTGGAATACTAAGGATACGCGGGTACCTTTCCTTATGAAACTTAACCATTGTCATGTCTTGACATGGTCTTACGTGGTATCTTTGCCTTGTGAACTCACCAATGCCATGCCTTGGCATGGTCTTACATGGGACCTTTGCCTTATAAATTCACCAATGCCATGCCTTGGCATGGTCTTACATGGGACCTTTGCCTTATAGTAACTTATCAATGCCATGTCTTGACATGGTCTTACATGATTTCCTTAAACCCTAATGTCATGACATTTGTATCCTACACATTCCTAAGGTTCAACCGGAACTTTCTGAGATAACTTTTTCCGTCAATTCATACTTGAGTCTTTAAATAATAAATTTACAGAATAAATATGTAAATGCTGGAATTTCATAATATTAAATGTAAAATAACAGAATATTGCATTTATTTACCGCAAACTTACCTCGAAACAAAATCGATAAACTATATCGATTTAGTCCACTATCTTTTTCTTTCCCCGATCTAACTCTGGATTTCGTTCTTCTTGATCTATAATAGCAAATTTAGCTTATTTAATACTCACATTTATCAAAACAGTCCTTAACTCTAACTTTGGCAAAATTACAATTTTGCCCCTAAACTTTTACATATTTACAATTTTGCCCCTAGGCTCGAAAATTAAACTTCAGCCCTTATCCTTATGTTTTCTAACATGCTGAACATTTTTCCCTTCTATAGCAACTTCAAATTCTTACCATAATACATACTTATGAACAATAACAACTTTTACTAATTTAGTCCAAACTACTTAAATTCATCAAAAATCCAAAGACAAAACTTGTTAATCTAACACATATCTTTCATTTTCTACCATCAAACAACAAAAATCACAAGTTCTAATCAATGGCATAACTCAAAATATTCATCAAAATTCAAAATTGAAACATGGGTTTTGTAGCACTCGAAGAAACGATCTCAAAAACGTAAAAATTATCAAAAACCAAGCTAAAACATACCTTCAATTTAAGCTTAGAAATGCAAAAGATACAAAGCTTCAAAGTTTTCTTTTTCTCTCTTTGAGTTTCGGCAAGCAGATGGTAAAATGAAAACCATCCACTCATATTTCTTTTATTATAGCATTAATATATAATATAAAATAATACAAATTTTTAACATATAACTTTAACATATAAAAACATATATGTTATCATTATGCCGTCCACTATACTCAAATGAACAATTATGGCTAAATTCAACCACTTAATCAAGCTATAAGGCTACTTTTACCACTTATGCGATTTAGTCCTTTTCTTTAAATTAAGCACACTAACAATAAAATTAATTCACGAAACTTTCACACATGTAAATTCACATATTATAAGCACTAAAAATAATATTAAAATATTTTATTGACTCGGATTTGTGGTTTCGCAACCACTACTCCGTTTAGGCCCTATTTCGGGATGTTACATAACCAATGTGTCCTCATTGACACCACAATTCAATTATCAACCTCAATTCACATGACACATCAACTAATTTGCATTCAAATTCATAAGTTCATATATAAAACTCATGTCAAACTTATCATTTCTTCTTAATCATTCAAATTCATTCATACCATGATTCAAAAACTTAAATAAGGTTTATATCACATAACTAAAACAACTTTAGATGAACATATTCACACCAAGATTCAAGGCACATACACAAGTAAGCGTATACCAAGCTTAAAACATAACATTTGTAATAAGTATCTAAACATATACAAAAACACCTATTACATGCCATATAACCCAAAATAAACATATCAAAATCTACCAAAATGTATCTGGATATTATGGTCTTCAAGTTGATCTGATTTCCCGACTCCACAAAACGTTATCTACAAGGAACAAAAAAGAAATGAGTAAGCTTCACTAGAGCTTAGTAAGTTCAACGGTTAAAACGATAAAGCTTACTGAATTAAATATAATAATTTTAATAACAAGATTAAAAGTCAGAGTCTCCTGTCAGCCACAATCCACAACAGGTCAGTTTATACATAAACAAGTGTGAGATCATTCACTATCAAGCCACATGCTATCAGGAGATTCATGAATAATCTTTCAACAATTCAATAACAAGACATTTAACACAAGAAACATTGCCCAATGAATGATATACAGATATAAGTACACAATTATCCATCCGAAACACGCCAAATGCTCAAACGAGCCAATCCCACCGATAACATGCCTTGGCACCAAGTGTCTAGCCCGTAGGCTAACATTCCTCATAAAACACACCTGGGCATTAAGTGCCGAGCCCAAAGGTTGCCGAGCCCAAAGGTTTTACATCCGGCCTCAGTAACACACCAGAAATACGGTAATATATCGCGATAGTCCACAACAAATGCTAGACTTCAGTATATTAAGTGTAAAATCACATGTCAGGAATCATCGTCTCATCTCAAATCAATCCCATATTGCGCGCACTATAACCTATTGGCATGTCAATCGTACTCCATCCTATGTTCATCGGCTCAGGAGATATTACCGCTAAATCAAGGTCCAATACTTTATTATTTCCATTCATACTAATTTAACATCGAAATATTTAATTTAACAGTCAACAACTAAATTCTCACTCAATTCATATTGTAAAATATATCAAAACAAATCAAATGAACTTACCAGGGCTAAACTGCAGCAACAAACAAATATTCAGGGACTATTCAACTACTTTCCCTTTTCCTCGGTTATCTACTTTTTCTTGATCTATGATATAATTTATTTCAATTATTAGCCTCAATTTCATATACTATTCAATTTAATACATATAACTTCCTATTTACAATTTTGCACATTAAACCCCAAACATTTACATTTTATTCAATTTGATCCTTAAGACCAAAACAAGCTTTTGTCACATAATTAAACTTTAAACCCATTGAACCCAATTTTTAACTATTCTAAAATAGCCCTATAATTCTAAATTTATCAAGACAAACTATGTCTATTTTAATTTATTTTCAATTTAATCCTAATCATGAGATTTACTAAAAATCACTTTATAAATTAGATCAAAATTATCATCAAGCTTCATGCTCAAGAGAAAACATCAAGAATACTTCAAGAACATCAATGGTAATTTTTCTAAACTTTAACAATTTCACAAATTAGTCCCTAAACTAGCTAGATATTAATACAAAAATCACAAAAACATCAAAAAACATAAAAAGGGGTAAGAAATAACTTACATACAAAGACTTAATCCCAAAACAAAGCTTGGAGTTCTCCCAACAATGACATTCGGCCAAACAAAGAAAAATATGAACAAGATGATAGCTTTTCATCTTTTGTTTTATTTAGTTTATTAACTAATTCCTAAAATAACCTTTAAAATAATAACAATTTCAAAAATAACCAAGTCAACACCAACCACTATAACTAAAATGGTCCATTTACTAAAATACTCAATCCCTTCATTATTATTTATCAATCTAACTCCTTTATCTATTAGGAACTAACATTTAAGTTTTTATGATTTAATCCTTTTTATTTAATTAACTATCTAAATGTTCAAATTTTCTAACCAAAAATTAATACGACACAATAACTTCGTAAATATTAATTATTTAATATTATAAAAAATTATAAAAATTAAAAAAAATTAAAAAAGAAATTAAGCCCCTACTCTTATTAAAAATTATAAAAATTATAAAAAAAAAAAAATTATTAAATTTTAATAAAAAATAAAAAAATAAATTTAATAAAAATTAGAATTTTTTTATAAAAATAGTAAAAAAATAAAAAAATTGTAAAATTTTATAAAATCATAAAAAAATTAACGACCCCTATTTTTTTTTCAATTAAAGTCATCATGTGTTGCAACACATCGTGACATGTGGTGAAAAATGATAAAATCAATAAAAATCAATAAAAGTTATAGAAAAAATATAAAATGCTTCTTTTGGTACAATAATTTTTATAATTTTTTACGAAATTTATATTTCTTTACATTTTCTATAAATTTCTTACAACTTTATAAAATTTTATAATTTTATAATTTTTTATATTTCTATATATTTTATAATTTTTTTTTACAATTTTTATATTTTTTCTAATTTTTTCTAATTTTTAAATTTTTAAATTTTTTATTAAAATTTAATAATATTTATAGATTTTATTTTTTATATTTTTTTCTAATTTTTAATAAAAACAGTGGCTTAATTGCTTTTTTTGAAAAAGTTTGAGGGTCTTTTAATGCATTTTGAAAGTTCAAGTACCCAATTGAATGAAAAAAAAAAGGTAGGGGCTTAATTGCTTTTTTGAAAAGGTTTGAGGGCTTTTTTTATGCATTTTAAAAGTTCAAGTACCCAAATGAGTGTAAAAAAAAAAGCAGGGCTTAATTACTTTTCTTAAAAAATTTTGAAGACACTTTGCCGCTTTAAACAAAAAATTCTCTTAGTTAATCATGTTATAACAGATGGCATTTTTAGTTAAATAAACATTTAATTGAATATTAAATTAAATGAAATTATCATTTACCATTATAACACTCAAGCACCTCACGTCCCCTACAAATATTGCATCACATGCTGCTAAGTTACCATATTCTATAAGAATAAAAGGCATCTAAACTATCTCATGAGCTACAGCATCAAATCCAAAGCATTTTAGCATTCTGAATAAACTCGCATGTGTTCCCCGATTATCAATATACGTATTTTAATATGCAAAATTAGTTTTTCTTAATAGTGTCATTGACTAATGTTGGTTTTAGGTTAGGGTTCATGCTTTCGAAATTTTGGTTAGTGTAGTCAATGATGGATTAAATATGCGATTTCTAATGGAATAGGTAATAAAGCAACTTTATCCCTTACTGTCATTAAATCACCGTTTCTTCAGGTCAAATTAGTGCCCCTGTTGCACCGGGTGCTAAAATATGGGTGTTTCGTTGTAACACCCCAAACCCGGCCCACGAGTCTTGACCGGATCTGGTTTGTTACTGCGGAAAAACGTTTAAAATATTTTAACCTTAGAATAAAACATGGAAATTTGTGTTTATTTATAAAACATTGTTTATTTAAAATGCTAAGTAAAAATTTGATGTCATAAAGTATTCAGATTTGAAAACTTTAATATATATATATATATAAATTTAAGAAAATAATATCATTTGCAAATAACATTTCATCGTCAATCCATAATAAAACATAATAATAAACTTCAAATGCTTAAGTGGCCTTATTACAATAATACTTATCGAAATACTGAAATTATAAAATATGAAAACAAATAAAATTAACTTCTGCATGGGCCACCTCGTATTCACTCCAACCCGGTCCGATCACCTAAAATCATCTGCGATGTTTGATAAAAATTGGGTGAGTCATACAGACTCAGTGTGTAATTAGACCACTGAATTCCATCCACATGTCAAACCATATAATAACCCATATAACAGATATTAAGATAATTTAATCACATGCTTTCACTTATTGGGCTTGGCCCACAACCACATCACATTCTTATAATAGTGTAATCAACCACATGTTTCCACATACTGGGCTTGGCCCATTTCCACATTAATTCACATAGCAGACAGATTTATGCAAAATGCACCCAACCCAGCCTAGGGTCCATCCTTTACACCTACCTTGGCAGACCCCCTGCCCAAGGCCGTGGCTAATCCACTGATCACATAGTGATCCACATATCTTACCTTGGCAGACTTGCTGCTCAAGGCCGTGGCTAGGCCACCGATCACATAAGTGATCCCACATATCAATCAATCTACGGTGATGCACACAGCTATCAACCGCCGAGATGTGGCACCTAGCCAACACCTCCCTTGATGAAGCACATAGCTAACATCAAGCGCTAATGTAGCACAAGGCTAACATTAGACCACGTACATAATGTACACCCTTTCTTCTTTCACATTCAGATCCCATCCCATGCACATGCAACATATGATAATGTCATAACATAATAAAATAATGCATGCACATGCTATTCGACATACAAACATATTCTCGTTGGCATATTCACATTCTTAATATTTAACACTGACCTGATTTTCGATATACCCCTTAAGGGTATCCATTCATAATTGTCACTGCACACATTAGCATTTACACCATACATACAATATAACATAAACCCGGAAAACAGTGGGTTAATCACACACCTTACTATTTAGCGAAATCCTTAGCTACTTGAATTTAACACGATCCCGGAACTTCCTTATGCCTGTCGATTTACCCTTAAAAACCAAAATACACAATCGGTCACCACTTATACCAAATATGGCCTATGTAGCAAATATAACATTTGGCCAATATAGCAATTATAACATTTTGGCCCATAAAGGGTATTTTCGTAGTTTGGCCCATAGGGACATTTCGTAATTCGGTAATCGTACCCACTAAGGGTAATTCAATAATTTACTCTCTAAGGGTAATTCGATAATTTACCCTACAAGGGTAATTCGGTAATTTCATATTTAACGGTGTTTTCGAAGATTCACTATTGCCTTGAGTGATACAGAACTCTATTTGGGTCTCTACAAAACTATTGGGTCAAAAATCTATTTTAAGCCCAAACGGGGTAATTTCGCAACTAAAACTTAACTAGTAATTTGGGGCATACAAATTTAAACTGTCTATTTGCGTCATACTGACTAAATTGCATATAACTCGAGTTAGAAAACTCGAAATCTAGATCCGTAAAATTTCCTTGAAACTAGACTCATGTATCTTCTTACTGAAATTTTTCCAGAATTTTTGACCTAGCCATTTAGTACATTTTATTCCTTAAAGTTTCCCTTGTTTCACTGTCAATGATTCTGACCTCTCTTAACTTAATTTCAAATATCTCACTGTACGGTTTTCATATACTGTTCCAACTTGTTTCTCTTGAAAATAGACTCACTAAGGAATCAATACATGTAAATTATAACCCATAATTCATTTTGTACAATTTTATATGATTTTTCCAAAACAGATCAGTGAACCCCGAAGTTAATCAGAACCAGTCTCACTAAAATCAAGATATCTCAGAATATAAAAGTCCTTTTCCTTCTCCGTTTCTTCCATATTAAAATAGACACAGTAAGCTTTAATTTGATATCTTATTCACTTTCTAATTCATTTTCTCCTATTTTGAGTGATTTTTCAAAAACACGTCACTGCTTCTAACCGAAACTGTTTTATTACGAAATACGATTACCATTACGATCATACGCACACCCGAGTGATTACGGATGCCGGTTTTTAGTTTTCTTTGGTATTTCCACTGATTAACAGCATATTTCATACAAACTTTCAGAGAAGTGTGATATTTTCTCACCATTTCAAACATATATTCGGAAGAGTATGAGATTACACACCTTATTCGGAATCCGTAACGTGATGCTCTCCGCGGCACCAAAAATCCGAGTCACTTATAACGAGGGATAGGTTTTCGATTGAACCTTTGATAAAGTACTTCGAGACCTTGCAACCAGCATAAACTCTCTCATGGCAAGTCCCTAGACTCTCGACCATATTACAAATTAGTCCCCTCATTAGCTAGCTTAAGCTTTGGGGCTCCAAAAATACAAAAATTATCAACTAAAGTCATCAAAATCACTTACTTGCTAAAGGATTTGTTTGCTGAAATTTTTGAGCTCTCCAACCCTTGTTTGCTACCAATTCTAGGTGGTGATGAAGAGAAGAAAAGATGATACTTCTCTTTTCTTTATTTTCATAACCCTTTTTTTTTATCTCTTCTTTCTTTCTTTCTTTCTTTTTTTATCTCTTTTTTTTATCCACCTACTCCACTCCACAAATTCTTTTATTCCTTTTTCATCCACCTACTCCACTCCTCAAATTCTTTTATTTCTTTTTCATCCACCTACTCCACTCTCCAAATTCTTTTATTTCTTTTATTTCCTTTTTTTTTCTTTTTCCTTACTTTCCTCCTTACCATACTTTTCCACAATTTAATAAGTCCACCTTACCATAATTTAAAAATCCAATTTTGCCATATTTACAAGCTTGGCCGAAATTTAGGGAAATAGTACAAAAATAATAGTCAAAATTTGCACACAATGGGATTTGAACCTCTTCCCTCAAGGTACTTCACTTGATGCCATAACCTCCTTTCCATATGCTCATTTATGCTAGCAATTTACTCTTTTATTTCCATAAGCCTTGATGCCACTTACTATCTCTCCTTATTAGGCTTAAACACAAAATTTTACTAAGGCCCAACTTGAACTCGAAACTTCATAGAATCCGGTAACTTTCTAAAATCATCTTCTTAATAAGTCCAACTTGAAATAATGTCATTCTCTTGTTCTCAAAAATTTTAAACACTCCTATGCCCAAGGCCCATTGGGCCCATTCCTACTAGGCCCAATTTCGGGATGTTACATTCGTACCCATTGAGCAAATATATTTGAAAACATATCTTGTGGACGCTCATGGTATCATTATGAATATACAAATTAAAATTGTGAAAGCCTAGAAATATACATACCCAGTTGAGATGTGATATGATTGCATCACAATACTAAGGACACGATCTAATAGATTGTTGTATTGAGTAATTGGATTGTAGTCTCTTACCATAGAAATGACTGCATGCATCCGACGAATGAATAATCATTGAGTCCCAAAAAAATAAAATTTTCATAAAAAAAAAAAAGAAAAAGAAAAAGGAGGTGGAGAGTCAATCATCTAAGTGAAACCATTTATTTAAGGAAACATATGATTATCGGCTAAACCACTAAATCTATAAATAACTAATATAATTGGCTACGGCAGCGCATCAAGCCTGTAGTGTAGATGGCAATTAACCATTAGTCATGGTTTTAAAGGTCGGACGGATGGTCTATACATATATAAAAAAAAAAAAAGATTTTAAAGCAGTTTAGATTTTGTTTTTGTCCTCCTCAAAACAATAAACTTTTGCTTAGGATCACCCCAAAAGTGTATTAGAATCCAACACAAATATTTCTTAATGCGTTGCAATGGCAATTCTCCATTTCGTTTTTCCCTTTTGTACATGTGCCAAGCAGCATGTTGGACTTCCATTCCTACATTATTAGCCATCAAACTCACAAAATAAAACCATACAAGGGTATTTTTTTTCATTTTAAATTATATAAAATCTAGAAAAAGGATTGTAGTTCTTAGTATTCAAACTCAAAAATCCATAGTTTTTAATATATTAACTTTATCATTTCAATCGAAGTTTCATTTGATTTTTATATGATATTTTACCACATTGTGAGTGCGATATATAATTAATATTAAATTCTTTTACAGAGTTTAATGTTACGAGCCAATCAAACACCAACTCAATTGAGTTATAACGATGAAAATGCTATTATTTTGAAAAGTAATTTATATTATTTTAAAGATATTTGAATAATGAAGGTTGATCTAAACTTTTGAAAATTCATAATTGATGCTCCAAAAAATTTCATTTTCAAACTTAAATTTTATCCATAAGAAATACTATTGCAGCAACAATTGTTATGATAAATTGTATTTGATTGTCTATAAGCTTATGGTATTTTTCTTTTCAATTGCTTTTCTATAATGGATAAGAGTGGGGCAAACCAAATGACTACTTTTCGTCAGGGATTCTGACCGGGAGTTATGGTGAAGCCGGTTCCAAATGAACCACTTTTTTCCTGGAACAGCAATTTGGGGTGGACTAGTAGTGGGAGAGCTGGTCAAACACAAAGCTGGAATATTTGAATTTGTTAGTATTGGACATTGTTTAAAGTAAAAGAAAGTAGATTTTGGGTTAACTTTTCAATTAGGGGAAAAGTTAAAAGAGTGACATACACAATCCTACTTCTTTCTTGCGTGTATGTTAAGGGATGTATTTGCTTACTTTGTTTGTGGCCCTCCATCTATAATTTTACCCATCCATTTCCTATTTAATGGGTTTGTAAAAAATATAACGTCGGTAATGACAATATATCGCAAAAGAAAAAAAAATAGAAATAAAGAACACACAGATTTTACGTGGAAACCCTTTCGGAAAAAACCACGGGCAGAGGAGAAGAAAATTTACTATGTCGAATTCGAATCTATTACAAGAGGAATAAACCATGTCTATTTATAGGCTTATAAAGCAGTATTCTAATAGGAGTGTAGTAAGATTGAAACTCCTTATTCTAATCAATATCAAATAGATGGAGTTTAATAAGGTTTAAAAAACCTTATTCAAAATAAAATAAAAGAAGTGTAATTCTATAAGGATTCTTCTTTTATTTTATTTTACCATTGTATTTTATATAAATAAGAATTTGGGTCACTTAATTCTAACAATCTCCACCTTGACACGAATTCTCAATAAACAAGTTCTTCATCGCGAACTCTCAACGAACAAGTTCTCCACCTCTTCCATAAAACCCCTTAAGGGTTTAACTTCAACAATGAACACCAACCAAGTCTAAGCAATGCTTAAACTTAGTTATAGGAAGTGACTTAGTCATCATATCTGCAGGATTTTCATGAGTACTAATTTTGCTCACAACAATATCACCACGAACAATAATATCACGAACAAAATGATACCGAACATCAATGTGTTTTGTTCTCTCATGAAACATTTGATCTTTTGTAAGGAAGATGGCACTCTGACTGTCACAAAATACTGTGCTGATTTGAGTGTCTTCATTGAGCTCACTAAAGAGTCCCTTCAACCAAATAGCTTCTTTACAAGCCTCAGTAATCGCCATGTACTCAGCTTCAGTGGTAGACAAAGCGACTGTAGTTTGCAAAGTAGCTTTCCAACTGATTGCACAACCTCCGATTGTAAAGGCATAACCAGTGAGAGATCTTCTTCTATCAAGGTCTCCAGCAAAATCAGCATCAACATACCCAATGACTCCATCTCTAGTTCTTCCAAACTGTAAGCAAACATCAGTAGTACCTCGTAAGTATCTTAAAATCCACTGAACTGCTTTCCAATGTTCTTTACCGGGATTCGCCATGTATCTGCTAACTGCACTGACTGCATATGATAAATCTGGACGTGAACAAACCATAGCATACATGAGAGATCCCACTGCACTAGAGTATGGAACATGTGACATGTACTCAATCTCATCATCTGATTGTGGAGACAAAGCCGATGAAAGTCTAAAATGGGCTGCTAAAGGAGTACTAACAGGCTTAGCACTCTGCATATTGAACCTGCAAAGAACTTTCTCAATGTACCCCTTCTGACTTAGGTACAATTTACTTGCTTTTCTATCTCTGAGAATCTCCATACCAAGTATCTTCTTTGCTGGTCCTAAATCTTTCATCTCAAATTCTTCACTTAGTTGGGCTTTGACCTTTCTTATCTCTCCTTTATCTTTTGCTGCTATCAACATGTCATCAACATAAAGAAGTAGATACACAAAAGAACCATCACTGTTTTTCTTAAAGTAAACACAGCTGTCTAAACTACTTCTTTTAAAATCATGAGAAGTCATAAAGGAATTAAACCTCTTGTACCACTGTCTTGGTGACTGTTTCAAACCGTAAAGAGACTTTTTCAGCAAGCAAACATAATCCTCTTTTTCTGAGACTGTAAAACCCTCTGGTTGTTGCATTAAATATCTTCCTCAAGCTCTCCATGCAAAAATGCAGTTTTTACATCTAACTGCTCAAGCTCCAAATCATGCATGGCCACAATACCAAGCAAAGCTCGAATCGAACTATGCTTCACAACTGGGGAGAACACATCTGTGAAGTCCACTCTTGGAATTTGACTGTAACCCTTTGCAACAAGTCTTGCTTTATATCTGGATTCTTCAACTCCTGGAGTCCCTTCTTTTTTTTTAAACACCCATTTACAGCGAACAACCTTTTTACCTTTAGGAAGTTTCACAAGATCCCATGTTCTATTTTTGTGGAGTGATTCCATCTCCTCTTGCATAGCACACATCCACTTTTCTGAGTCTTCACAGCTAACCGCCTCAGAATAATTAGACGGCTCTTGGTTTGCATCTATATCTTCAGCCACATTTAAAGCATAAGCAACTAGATCAGCCTCGGCATACTTCTTTGGAGGTTTAATTTCTCTTCTAGTTCTGTTTTTGGCAATAGAGTATTGTGGTGAAGAAGCAACTCTATTCTCAATTTTTGTACTGGCTTGAGGAGTTGTCTCTGTATTAATCTGATGCTCCACCTGCTTTTGATTTTCTTTATGGGAAGACTCTTTAAGAGATAAGTTAGGTAGCATAGCAGTTTCATCAAAAATAACATCTCTGCTAATCACAACTTTTCTATTTTCAGGACACCATAACTTATACCCTTTTACGCCAGCTTTATAACCAAGAAAAACACATTTAATGGACCTTGATTCCAATTTTCCATTATTAACATGAGCATACGCAGGACACCCAAAGATCTTTAAATCAGAATAATTAGCAGGATTACCATACCATACCTCTTGTGGAGTCTTTTTCTCAATGGCAATGAATGGAGATCGGTTGATCAAAAAACATGCAGTAGAGGCTGCTTCGGCCCAAAACGACTTTGGTAAGTTGGAATTTGACAACATACATCGAACCTTTTCCATGATCGTTCTGTTCATTCGTTTTGCAACACCGTTTTATTGTGGAGTATGACGAACTGTCAAGTGTCTCACGATCCATTCTGACTTGCACAGTTTATTAAGCTCATCAGAACAAAACTCTAAGCCATTGTCTGTGCGGAGGTATTTTATTTATTTTCCTATCTATTTTTCAATCATAGCTTTCCAAGACTTAAATGCGGAAAACACATCGCTTTTCTGCTTCAAGAAGAATGCCCAAACTTTTTTAGAAAAATCATCAATAAAAGTTAGCATATAATTAGCTCCACCTCTCGAAGGCACTCTTGATGGCCCCCACAGATCAGAATGAATATACTCCAATGTTCCCTTCGTGTTATGGATTCCTCTGGTGAATCGAACTCTCTTTTGCTTCCCAAAAACGCAGTACTCACAGAACTTCAGTTTGCAAATTCCTTGCCCATCAAGAAGTCCTCTTTTGCTCAATTCTGCCATGCCATTCTCACTCATATGCCCTAGGCGCATATGCCAAAGTTTAGTAATATCATCATCTGACAAAGAAGAGGAAGCAACAGCTGTATCACTAATAACAGTAGAACCCTGCAAAACATATAACTTGGCAGTCTTTCTTTGCCCTTTCATCACAATGAGGGAACCTTTGGAAATCTTCAAAATCCCACTTTCAGCTGTGTATTTGTACCCTTTTGAATCAAGAGTACTCAACGAAATTAAATTTCTCTTCAATTCTGGAACATGCCGTACGTCACTAAGTGTTCTGACAACTCCATCAAACATCTTAACTTTAATTGTTCCAACACCTGTGATTTTACACGAAGCATTATTTCCCATCAAAACAACACCTTCAGACACCATTTCGTAATTTGTAAACCAATCCCGATTGGGACTCATGTGGAAGGTGCAGCCTGAATCAAGTATCCACTCCTCGCTCTCTTTAGAATTGTTGACAGAAGCGACTAGAAGTTCACCATCACTGTAGTCTTCTACAATATCAGCTTCACCAGAATTTTCTGGTTGTTTTCCCTTTTGATTTGCAGCCTCCCTTTTAATCTTGTTTTGTAGCTTATAGCACTCAGATTTAATGTGCCCTTTCTTCTTGCAGAAGTTACAAGTTTTACCTCTGTTTGAAGACTTTGATCTACCCTTAAATTTACCGCGAGGATTCCGATCCTGTGTCCTTCCACGATCATCATCAGCA
The DNA here is from genome assembly GCA_005393395.2 of Gossypium australe. Classification (NCBI taxonomy): domain Eukaryota; kingdom Viridiplantae; phylum Streptophyta; class Magnoliopsida; order Malvales; family Malvaceae; genus Gossypium; species Gossypium australe. The sequence continues at coordinate 74,084,522 of CM016623.1, read as the reverse complement.
TTCCGATCTTGTCTCCCACGAACAATAAGACCCTCTCCCTGGGAGTCGGGTTTAACCACAAGATGCTTCATCTTATCATACGAGGTCAAAGAATCATAAACCTCATCAACTGTGAGAGACTCGAGGCTATATAAAATCGTGTCTCTAAAGGTTGAATAAGACGGGGGCAACGAACAAAGTAGAATCAACCCTAGATCTTCCTTATCATACTGAACCTCCATGGCCTCCAAGTTTGAGAGAATTTCTTTAAACACTGTTAAGTGTTCGTGCACAGACGCACCTTCCTCCAAACGATGAGCATAAAGTCGTTGCTTCATATGCAACTTGCTGGTTAGAGTTTTCGACATACATATTTGTTCTAGCCTCTTCCATAATGCTGCAGCAGTCTTCTCCTTCATCACATCCTGCAAAATTTCGTTAGATAAATGCAGATGTAACTGTGTTAACGCCTTTCGATCCTTGCGCTTCTTATCTTCCTCCGTCAATGTCGAAGGCATCTTATCTACCCCTAGCAGGGCTTCCTCTAAATCCATCTGTGCAAGAACTGCCTGCATCTTTATCTGCCACAACGCAAATCTTGTGTTGCGATCCAACAGCGGAATTTCATACTTTAAAGACGCCATTACCGTGATCGAGATGAAAAAAAAACCCGGAAGCTCGGATACCAATTTGTAAAAAAATATAACGTCGGTAATGACAATATATCGCAAAAGAAAAAAAATAGAAATAAAGAACACACAGATTTTACGTGGAAACCCTTTCGGGAAAAACCACGGGCAGAGAAGAAGAAAATTTACTATGTCGAATTCGAATCTATTACAAGAGGAATAAACCATGTCTATTTATAGGCTTATAAAGCAGTATTCTAATAGGAGTGTAGTAAGATTGAAACTCCTTATTCTAATCAATATCAAATAGATGGAGTTTAATAAGGTTTAAATAACCTTATTCAAAATAAAATAAAAGAAGTGTAATTTTATAAGGATTCTTCTTTTATTTTATTTTACCATTGTATTTTATTTAAATAAGAATTTGGGTCACTTAATTCTATCAGGGTTAAATAATAAATTCTTTTATCACCCACTAAACATAAAATCTTTTCTCTTACTAAATTTATGTATCTATATTTCTCTTGTAACACCCCAAACCCGGCCCAAACACTACGACCGAATTTGGTATGTCACAGAGAAAACCATTTTGAAAATCCCTTTAGCCGGTTTGAATTTTTATGAAAATATCTCACTTTCATTTATCTCGTTAGACAAAACATTTGTGTGTATGAAGAACAAAACTTAACTTAGTTATTTAAAACTTTATTAAGTCGGATTGTTACAATTTTGTCGATGTACCCGATGGTACGAAAGAAAATCATTTACGTTTGAATTTAGGAAAACGTGTATAACCATTTTAAAGTCACTAAGTAATTTAAACAAGTTATCCAAAACATGCAAGAAATAAAAATAATCTTAGGAGGCCTTATTACAACTTGAGCAAATGAAACCAAAAATAAGTAAAAATAATTCAAGTCCATTTAAACCAATATTTCCACTGCATGGCCACCTCGAGTCCATCCGGCTCCTCATCCGCGATCTACGAGTCACCTGAAAAATGTTAAAGGAGAAGGTGAGTCACCAAGACTCAATGTGTAACCCTTCCCCCGGTTTAGTGCAACATCATACACAAATCATAACTAATTTAACATGCACAAGTTTAATATGCACCCAACCTAGCCATCCAAACGCCTTTCTCTACCCCGTGTGGTACCAAACCACTGGTGGTGCCAAACCACTGGTGGTGCCAAACCACTGGTGACTTAAAGTCACAAATCATAAGTTGTGGGGCCAACCCACGTGTGATACCAAATCACTGGCGTCAATCCCATAATGTCATCTGTGGGGCCAACCCACTGTAGTGCTAAGCCACGGGGACGAGACGCTATGAGGTGCCAAACCTCTGGAGGTGCCAAACCTCTGGTGACCGAAGTCACAAATGTGGTACCAAACCACTGGTGTCCGTCGACACGAATATCACTTCCCCCTCCACTCGTTTAACCCACATATATATATAATATGCATTTAACAGAAATTATGCCCACCATGTTTAATTAATATCATACACTAGATTTATCATCAACCATATCACATATACCAAATATGTCATGCCTCCATAAGCATCAAATAGTAACCTCGTATTACTAAGGACTTACCTGAATCCTTGCTTATACCATTATGGTATTAAATCCGAATCTACACAAATCCGATTTAGCATACACAAAATACTTAGCACATTATTTAGTTATAAAGTGTGTATGTACACACCTGCCATTAACAGTCGTTCTAAATCCCGAAAAATCAAATCGGCACCCTAGACTTCCTACTCCCAAATGCTTTTGAACACTAGCCAACACACTCCAAGTGTGAATCGGTTTCACTTCCCAACTGGTTGACAAAGAATGGTAGATTAGATTTCTTGTTTTGAGATCCCGAAGTTCCTTCAAAAAAATCGATTAAAAGAAAGCCTCCACCCTTGTTCAATATTCGGTCAAAACAAGAAGAGGAAAAAAAAAAGGAATTCGGCTATGGTTGACTATCGCAATAAATCTAGGTTCGGTTGGAGTGAAAAGAGAAGATGAAGAAAAAAATGGAAAAGGAGATTCGGTCAAGGGAGTTGAGAAGAGAAAAGAAAATCTAAGGGAGAGTATTTTCGGTTTTTGAAGAAAGGTTAAAGAAAGAATGAAACAAAAGAGGTGCTAGCCGAAAATAAAAGAATTCGGCCTCCCCTACCCCTATGCTTGTCGTCCACTCTTCATTTGAAGAGTTTAAAATTCAATCAATTCCTTAATTTGTTCTTGACCACATATTTCCATCATCAAATAATAACATTGTTTATTAACTTCCCATCCATTAATAACTAAAATAAAATAAATAAAACAACTAACAATAAAACCCCCAACGCATGCTTGATTTCATGCATTTAAGTGCCCCATACAGCCACTAATGCATGCCGGCCACAAAAAAGGAAGGAAAAAAATAAACCCTCCAATGCAGCATATGGGTTTCGAACCCATGACCTGCTGAAGGCACCCCAAGCCTTCAGCCACTCTGCCACTGCTTCACTCACGACATAAGCGCGTCGAAATTTCTTTTAACCACTTGATTCTTGGCTCCTGCACGCATTTAATGCCAGAGGTCAAAAACAAAACACCCAACTGCTGCTCAGGGGTTTCGAACATGGGACCTCACTGCCGAGCCTTTCTTCAGCGCCTTCAGCCACTCAGCCAAGGCGTTTTTGTGTGACACAACTTGCCACAAATTTCTTTTAAACACATCCTCGCGTCAACGCCAAAACCAAAAATTAAACTCACCTTGCGCTTTCGTCAGGACTCGAACACGAGTCCTTGAGGCCGCAACTAGTCATCACGCCCCCACGCCACTTTACTACCCTGAATTTTATGTCCACTAATGCTCAAAATTTCCTTTTGAAACCTCCTTGACCCCTCCCTTATTGAGCGCCTTAAAACCCAAAATAAAAATACACTATGCGGCCACCACGATTCGAACTCCAGACTTGCTGAAGACCCCTTTTTGCACCTTAACGCCTCAAGCCACTCGGCCAGGGCGTTCATTTGTGCCATAAGCTCGCCAAATTTATTTTTAAACTCTCTTCCACCTAGCTCCTTCCACTTAGGCACTAAAAGGAATTTTAGCCTTAAGTCGGAAATTAACCTGGGTTTATGACTAGGCCCCAGAACACATCAAACAAGCATTTTGACAGGCAAACACGTGAAAATAGTAAAATTGCAAAAGACCCCTAATTCAGGATGTTACAGTTCTACCCCCTTAAAAATAATTTCGTCCTCGAAATTACTTGGGTCAGAAGAGTTGGGGGTATTGCTGCCGCATTACGTCCTCGGGTTCCCACGTAGCTTCTTCTACACCATGGTTCCGCCATAGTACTTTCACCAAAGGTACTGACTTCCTACGTAGAACCTTGATATCTCGGTCCAAAATCTGTACCGGCTCTTCCTCAAAAGACAAGTTCGAGTTTACCTCAATCTCTGCCACTGGCACAACGTGTGATGGATCTGACCGATACCGTCTAAGCATGGACACATGAAAGACGTCGTGAATCTGACTCAACTCTGCCGGCAGCTCGAGCTGATAAGCTACCGGTCCCACTCGCTTTACTATTGTATAAGGGCCGATGAACCTTGGGCTTAGCTTCCCTTTTCGCCCAAATCTTAATACCTTTTTCCAAGGTGACACTTTCAGAAAAACTTTATCTCCTACTGCATACTCCATATCCTTGCGCTTAAGATCAGCGTAGGACTTCTGCCTATCCGCCGCTTCCTTGAGACGAGTCCGGATCACCTTCACTTTCTCTTCAGTCTCTGTCATCAACTCTGGACCTAAAACTTGTCGTTCACCCAACTCCGTCCAACACGTAGGAGTACGGTATCTTCGTCCATACAGTGCTTCATATGGTGCCATTTGGATACTCGCTTGATAACTGTTGTTATAAGCGAATTCTGCCAACGGTAGATACTCTTCCCAACTACCACTGAAATCCAAAAGACAACCTCTTAGCATATCTTCTAAAATTTGTATGACCCTTTCCGACTGCCCGTCAGACTGTGGATGAAATGCTGTACTGAAATCCAATCGTGTACCCAAGGCCTGATGCAACGCTTTCCAGAACCTTGACGTAAACCTCGGATCCCTATATGAGATGATTGACACTGGCACACCATGCAATCTTACTATCTCAGCCACATACAATTTTGCTAGCCTCTGAAGAGAATAATCCACCTTTACCGGTATGAAGTGAGCTGACTTGGTCAGACGGTCCACAATCACCCAAACTGCGTCCTTCTTGCTGGGCGTGAGGGGTAGCCCACTGACGAAGTCCATAGTGATCCTCTCCCATTTCCACTGAGGAATCTTCACTGGTTGAAGTAACCCTGATGGCAACTGATGTTCAGCCTTTACCTGCTGACACGTGAGACACCTTCCCACGAATTCAGTTACCTCACGCTTCAACCCTGGCCACCAGAACTGCTTCCGTAAATCTCCATACATCTTGCTACCTCCAGGATGCATAGCGTATGGGCTGCTATGTGCATCCTGAAGAATTCTTTGCCTCAATTCCACATCCTTCGGCATACAAGGCCGCCCTTGAAAACACAACACACCATCACCAGTCAAACTATACCCTTCCAAACCACCATCTTGAACTTGCTGTCATCCCCTAATTGCTTTTCCTTAATCTCCTCGATCCAAGTTGGCTTAACTTGCAACTCTGCCAAAAGACTTCAATCGTCGTATAGACTGAGATGAGCAAACATCGCCCTTAAGTCTGTCACGATCTTCCGGCTCAACGCATCAGCCACCACGTTAGCCTTGCCTGGATGGTACTCAATTGAACAGTCGTAGTCCTTCAACAGTTCAATCCATCGGCGCTGCCTCAAATTTAAGTCCTTCTGAGTCAAGAGATACTTCAAACTTTTGTGATCTGTGTAGACTATCGACTTTTCCCCATACAAGTAATGCCTCCATATTTTCAAAGCGAAGACTACTGCCGCTAACTCCAAGTCGTGAGTCGGATAGTTAACCTCATGCGGTCTTAGCTGACGGGATGCATAGGCCACTACTTTCCCTTCTTGCATTAATACACATCCCAACCCAGTATGGGACACATCACAATAAACCGTGAACAATTTCCCTGCCTCAGGCTGTACCAAAACTGGAGCTTCCGTCAGAATCTTCCTTAGCTTATCAAAACTTTCTTGCTGTTTCTCCGACCAAACAAATGGGACTCTTTTTCTTAATAACTTAGTCAACGGCGCTGCGATTAGAAAGAATCCTTCCACAAATCTTCGATAGTACCCTGCCAGACCCAGAAAACTTCGAATTTTCGCCACTGACTTAGGCGGTTTCCAATCCAACACCGCTTCAACCTTGCGAGGGTCCACTCTAATCCCTTCAGCTGATACTACGTGACCTAAGAAAGCCACCTCCCTTAGCCAAAATTCGCACTTACTGAATTTGGCATATAATTGCTTCTCCCCCAGTACTTGTAGAACTATACGCAAATGCCTATCATGCTCCTCCTCCGTCTTTAAGTAAACCAATATGTCGTCTATAAACACCACGACAAATTGATCCAAGTATTGCTGAAATACCCTATTCATTAAGTCCATGAACGTTGCAGGTGTGTTGGTCAACCCAAACGGCATCACTAGAAACTCGTAATGCCCATACCGAGTACGAAATGCCGTCTTGTGCACATCAACCTCCTTCACCTTAAGTTGATGATAACCCGACCTAAGATCTATCTTTGGGAACACCGATGCACCCTTCAGTTGGTCAAACAGGTCATCAATCCGAGGCAACAGATACTTGTTTTTGATCGTTAACTTGTTTAGCTGACGGTAGTCGATACACATCCGCATTGACCCGTCTTTCTTCTTGACAAACAGCACAGGTGCTCCCCACTGAGATATACTTGGTCGAATAAACCCTCTATCCAAGAGCTCTTGAATTTGAGCCTTCAGCTCTACCAACTCCTTTGGTGCCATTCGGTACGGTGTTATGGACACAGGTGCTGTTCCGGGTAACAGGTCTACACCGAATTCAACTTCCCGATCTGGAGGCAGACCCGGAAGTTCTTCTGGGAATACATCCGCAAATTCCCCTACTGTTCGGACCTTCCCAACTGCTGACTCCTTAGCCTCCAGGGCACAAATTCGAACCAAGAACGCCTCACACCCTTTCCTGACCATCTTCTCAGCCTTTAAGGCAGACACCACATTGGATAGGTAATTTCTTCTATTACCTATCATGACCACTCCTTCACCCTTAGCGGTCTTTAGAACCATGCGCTTAGCAGCGCAATCCAACCTTGCCTGATACTTAACCAGCCAGTCCATTCCTAGAATTAGATCGAACTCCCCAAACGGCAGTTCCATCAGATCAGCCACAAATACTACCCCTTGGAGTTCTAGGGGTACATCTTTATAAAGCTTGTTTACAACTACAGAGTGACCTAAAGGGCTAATTACAGTCATCTCCCTAGAAGCAGTCTCGAAGTCTAGGTTCATAGTCTCTACCACACTACTAGCGACGTATGAGTGCGTTGAACCCACATCAATTAATGCAACATAAGGAAGACCGAAAATTAGGAACGTACCGGTTATGACGTCCGGTGCGTCACCCTCCTCGCGGCGCCTCGCTGCATAGACCAAGCCAGGCTGCCTAGCTTCTGTGTTGCCTGCACCTCTGCCCTGAATTCCGCGACCTCGATTAGGACCATTGCCTCCTCTACCATTACCACGACCCCTCTGTGGTGGTCCTACATTACTAACCTGAGCACGGTTCTGACCCTCTAGCTGATTCCTTTCCAACTTCCGAGGACAATCCCTTACACGATGATCCAAAGATCCACATTCAAAGCATCCTCTTTCCCCGGTCCAACAACCTCCCCAATATGACTTCCCACAACGATTACACTGAGCCGGTCTCTGATTAGTAGTCATGGGTTTTCCTTCCTGATTCGGCCCACTCTGCTTAGCCCGTTTTTGTGCATTATTACTTGATCCAGATGGCCCAAAACCTCTTTTCAGTTTATTTTTGTCATAATTCTGTCTCACAGACTCTTTGATCCCTTCGGCTACCTTAGCCTTTTCCACTAGAGACGAAAATTCACGAACCTGCTGCGGAGCAATCAGCAACCTCAAGTCATCTCTAAGCCCATCCTCAAAGCGGACACAATGCTCATTTCAGTAGCCACGATGCCGCTAGCATATCTGCTCAGCCTTAAAAATTCTGCCTCATATTCCGACACTGACTTAGTTCCTTGTACCAATCCCAGAAAAGTTTTCCTCTGGGTATCAGTGTAGCTGGTGCCCACATACTTCTTCTGAAAAGCAGCTTTGAAGTAATCCCACGTAAGATCATCTGCCGTGGCACCATCTCGAACCGTGAGCCACCACTGATATGCTTCATCCTTCAAAAGCGACACTGCTCCTTTCAGCTTCTCCTCATTAGTCAGGTCAAGATCGTCCATGATCCTTTCCGTTGATTCCAACCAATATTCCGCTGCACTGGGTGACACTCCCGACACACTCCGGAATACTTCAGCTCCGTTGGATCGGAGTCGCTTGGGTACAGATTTCCGAGCTCCCATACCTCCACTAGCCCCAGCCATCATCTCAAGGACTCGCAACACAGCTTGCGATACTGCCTCACCTCCCGCCTGATCCTGTTCCTCAGCTCTAAAAGTTGGGGGTGGAGGTGGCGGTGGTATTTCATTATCAGACCCTTGACCCGACCTAACGGGTTCTGACAAGATCATCCTGCCCCTTCCGCGTCCACGACGGCCACGTCCTCTAGAGCTCATTCTAACTATTGCGCTTAATCTGATTAAGAAATTTTATGGATTAGTGACTGTTTCACTGATTATCCACGGAGAAATTTTATGAAGAAAATTTAACAGGGATTCTTTCGATCAATCAAAGTTTTAAGTCCTCTATCCTAGTTCACACAGAAAGCACATCATTTCCCTAATACCTTTCATACAAATACTAATCCACACAGAGTTAAAGGTACTTACCTGGGCAGATCGGTGCCGGAGAATCGGTGCCATGCTTGTTCAAAACCAAAACATTTCAAAGAGGCCTACCAAAACATTTTGGGCCTTGGGCCCCCACAGCCGAGCTTTGAACTGGGCTCTGATACCAATTTGTAACACCCCAAACCCGGCCCAAACACTACGACCGAATTTGGTATGTCACAGAGAAAACCATTTTGAAAATCCCTTTAGCCGGTTTGAATTTTTATGAAAATATCTCACTTTCATTTATCTCGTTAAACAAAACATTTGTGTGTATGAAGAACAAAACTTAACTTAGTTATTTAAAACTTTATTAAGTCGGATTGTTACAATTTTGTCGATGTACCCGATGGTACGAAAGAAAATCATTTACGTTTGAATTTAGGAAAACGTGTATAACCATTTTAAAGTCACTAAGTAATTTAAACAAGTTATCCAAAACATGCAAGAAATAAAAATAATCTTAGGAGGCCTTATTACAACTTGAGCAAATGAAACCAAAAATAAGTAAAAATAATTCAAGTCCATTTAAACCAATATTTCCACTGCATGGCCACCTCGAGTCCATCCGGCTCCTCATCCGCGATCTACGAGTCACCTGAAAAATGTTAAAGGAGAAGGTGAGTCACCAAGACTCAATGTGTAACCCTTCCCCCGGTTTAGTGCAACATCATACACAAATCATAACTAATTTAACATGCACAAGTTTAATATGCACCCAACCTAGCCATCCAAATGCCTTTCTCTACCCCGTGTGGTACCAAACCACTGGTGGTGCTAAACCACTGGTGGTGCCAAACCACTGGTGACTTAAAGTCACAAATCATAAGTTGTGGGGCCAACCCACGTGTGATACCAAATCACTGGCGTCAATCCCATAATGTCATCTGTGGGGCCAACCCACTGTAGTGCTAAGCCACGGGGACGAGACGCTATGAGGTGCCAAACCTCTGGAGGTGCCAAACCTCTAGTGACCGAAGTCACAAATGTGGTACCAAACCACTGGTGTCCGTCGACACGAATATCACTTCCCCCTCCACTCGTTTAACCCACATATATATAATATGCATTTAACAGAAATTATGCCCACCATGTTTAATTAATATCATACACTAGATTTATCATCAACCATATCACATATACCAAATATGTCATGCCTCCATAAGCATCAAATAGTAACCTCGTATTACTAAGGACTTACCTGAATCCTTGCTTATACCATTATGGTATTAAATCCGAATCTACACAAATCCGATTTAGCATACACAAAATACTTAGCACATTATTTAGTTATAAAGTGTGTATGTACACACCTGCCATTAACAGTCGTTCTAAATCCCGAAAAATCAAATCGGCACCCTAGACTTCCTACTCCCAAATGCTTTTGAACACTAGCCAACACACTCCAAGTGTGAATCGGTTTCACTTCCCAACTGGTTGACAAAGAATGGTAGATTAGATTTCTTGTTTTGAGATCCCGAAGTTCCTTCAAAAAAATCGATTAAAAGAAAGCCTCCACCCTTGTTCAATATTCGGTCAAAACAAGAAGAGGAAAAAAAAAAGGAATTCGGCTATGGTTGACTATCGCAATAAATCTAGGTTCGGTTGGAGTGAAAAGAGAAGATGAAGAAAAAAATGGAAAAGGAGATTCGGTCAAGGGAGTTGAGAAGAGAAAAGAAAATCTAAGGGAGAGTATTTTCGGTTTTTGAAGAAAGGTTAAAGAAAGAATGAAACAAAAGAGGTGCTAGCCGAAACTAAAAGAATTCGGCCTCCCCTACCCGTATGCTTGTCGTCCACTCTTCATTTGAAGAGTTTAAAATTCAATCAATTCCTTAATTTGTTCTTGACCACATATTTACATCATCAAATAATAACATTGTTTATTAACTTCCCATCCTTCAATAACTAAAATAAAATAAATAAAACAACTAACAATAAAACCCCCAACGCATGCTTCATTCCATCATCAATTTCCCATAGACATTGTTTAATCCCTCCTCCATTACTCCCCCATTATACATAAAATAATAATAATTATAAAAACAATAATGACATCCCATACTCCTAATAAAATAAGGGAAATTCACCCCATACTTTCCAGCAACATTTAGAATAAAATAAGTAATAAAACAAAACAATCCATCTTGCTTGATTTCATGCATTTAAGTGCCCCATACAGCCACTAATGCATGCCGGCCACAAAAAAGGAAGGAAAAAAATAAACCCTCCAATACAGCATATGGGTTTCGAACCCATGACCTGCTGAAGGCACCCCAAGCCTTCAGCCACTCTGCCACTGCTTCACTCACGACATAAGCGCGTCGAAATTTCTTTTAACCACTTGATTCTTGGCTCCTGCACGCATTTAATGCCAGAGGTCAAAAACAAAACACCCAACTGCTGCTCAGGGGTTTCGAACATGGGACCTCACTGCCGAGCCTTTCTTCAGCGCCTTCAGCCACTCGGCCAAGGCGTTTTTGTGTGACACAACTTGCCACAAATTTCTTTTAAACACATCCTCGCGTCAACGCCAAAACCAAAAATTAAACTCACCTTGCGCTTTCGTCAGGACTCGAACACGAGTCCTTGAGGCCGCAACTAGTCATCTCGCCCCCACGCCACTTTACTACCCTAAATTTTATGTCCACTAATGCTCAAAATTTCCTTTTGAAACCTCCTTGACCCCTCCCTTATTGAGCGCCTTAAAACCCAAAATAAAAATACACTATGCGGCCACCACGATTCGAACTCCAGACTTGCTGAAGACCCCTTTTTGCACCTTAACGCCCCAAGCCACTCGGCCAGGGCGTTCATTTGTGCCATAAGCTCGCCAAATTTATTTTTAAACTCTCTTCCACCTAGCTCCTTCCACTTAGGCACTAAAAGGAATTTTAGCCTTAAGTCGGAAATTAACCTGGGTTTATGACTAGGCCCCAGAACACATCAAACAAGCATTTTGACAGGCAAACACGTGAAAGTAGTAAAATTGCAAAAGACCCCTAATTCGGGATGTTACATCTCTTGATTGAACTAGTGTCACGAATTAATCGAGTACCAACTCGGTTAGAAAATTATTAATATCTTTTTATTAAATTACTACTATTATTATTTTGATTTTTTACATACTTTTATGTAGTTTTTAAATAAAAGAACTAAATTTAACATGTCTAGGGATTGGACCCATATTTAATGAGTTACACAATAATTTTTTTATCACCACACGAATACCATGTTTGGTTGGGGGAATGGAATAACATTCCCCCCTTATTCATTGAATAGTAAACCATTCCTTTGTTTAGTTGAATGTAATACCCATTCAATGGAATGACTATTACTTCCCTATTATTTGTCTTCCCGTAATAGCTATTATTTAGTATCACCAAAGAATGACTATTCCATGCAATATTGAATAATAAAAAAATTAATTTCTAGATTAATCCTTTAAAGCTTTGGCTTAGAAAATATAAAAATAAAATATTTGGAATATTTTAATATAATTTAATATAAAATATTTAATTTCAAAATATAATTCAAAACATTGTGAAGTTAGTGTTAAATGCACTACAATTATTTATCATGAAATTGTCATTTTTCTATAGCACATCAAAACATTGTGAAGTTAGTGAAAAAAATCAATATTAAAATTATGTTTTAAAAAAATTTTAATATTGAATTGACTTGAGACACCAACGCAATCAATGATATTATCTATATACACAAATTTGATAAGATAAAATTTTTTATGTTAAAAGTTATTTTCTTTTATATTTACTTAAGAATTAACAGTCTTAATATAATGTATTTGTCTGTTTCAATTTATTTTACTCACAAGTTAAACTATTTTTTTCATTTTAATTTTGTACATATTGCATGTGTGTTGTTGTTGTTGCTATTATTATTTGTTCCAAGTCTTACTTTTCATTATTTATTATACGTTATTTTTAAATACACACCTATGTTTTAAATATTGGTTTCCACAAGTATACATGTGTGATAAGATTTATGTTATTTATTACATACTTATCTATACTATTAATAAAACCCCTAACTAAGTTGGTGTCACGAGTTAGTCGAACACCAACTTAATTAGGGAAGTTATAAAAATGTTCTCTCATACGAGGGTATTTTAGTCTTTCCATTTTAAGAAAACCAATAAAAATACGCATATGGTGGTTTTAAACTCACATCCATTACATTAGTAAAATCTTAAATTTATCATTCAACCAAAGCTTCATTTTACTATGTTTTATACATTTTTATTTTAATATGTACAATTTATTATCTCCATCAATTGTATATCTATATCATGACTGAGTTGGTATCACAAGTCAACTAGGCACCAACTCGGTTAGAACATTACAAGAATGTCCTTTCATTATAGATGTGGTAATATTCAAACCCACACCAATTATATTAGTAAAACATTTAATTAACCACTCAACTAAAATTTTATTTTGATACTTTTATGCATTTTAGTTTTATCATGTACATTCTATTATTTTCATCAATTGTATATATTAATAATAATGGATTTGGTTGAATTGATTTTACAAGTTAACTCGACACCGGCTCAAGATTGATGACAACACCATGATAAACAATTTAATCTTTTTTTTTTCATTTTAATGACATACATATTTCATTTGTTATTATTAATTAATTTCAAACCATAAATTTTATTATTTATTATATGTTATTTTTAACACATATTTATATTTTAAATTTATAATTTTTACACGTATACATATATATGAAATAATTTCTAATATTAAATAAATATTCGTATAAATGTTATGTTATAATTTTTTTTGAAGGTGGCTGTTACTTTTACCTAAATTGAAACTCATATGAATTTTAAATTTATCAATTTTGATTAGATTTATTTATTTCAAATCATTCAAAAATATTTATTCCATTAATTTATCAAATATTCGCATCAATTATTAAATTATCACATGAAAATTTGAGAGAAATATAAAGTTGTGCATGTGTCGTAAAAGGAAGTTATCCATGCATCAACTTTTTGTTTTATACCTTATAATATAATGTATATGATTAATTAAGTAACGCTAATTTAATTAGTGAATTGATTAAAATTAAAATATTTTATAAATCAAATAATAGTATAGAAAAGATTAGCTATATTTTTATATTTTTAAAATAATTTAGTTGTATTAATATTATTTAATCTCTTAAAATTTACCTACTCAATTATCATTCCCTTTAAAAACTATCTTTAAAAACTAGTTTTTATTTCCTTGAGTATTCGGGTTTAATTTTTGTCATACTTAATTGTGATGTGTAGGTCTTTGTCCCACCATGTGCATAGACCATGTGTAGGTTTTATTCCATTCTTTTCAATTTTTTGTGTTTTAGATCAATTTAATTCTACATCGTAATTGGTTGAACATATATTTGTATTTGTAATATCAAAGCTTTCCAAAAAAACAAACATCATTCCTTTTTTATAATTATTACTTTAAAAAATTGACGTCGTGAAGGTGTGTTGACTCCTAAAGGAGAAGTCTACAGAGTGTGTCCGCCAAACAATCAGAACTACCTTCAACAATCGAAGGTATTGTCCCCGTGTCAGGTTTTTGTCCCTACCCTCTGCGAAGAGATGTGTATGGTTCATCGAGGGGCACCTCAATTGGTAGAGATCAGTACTTGCAAGAAGTATTAGTATTAGGAGTGTGAATAATTGCGAAGGTACCTAGCCACACCGTTGCTCGAACCACCAACCTAGGCCTTATATAGGACTTATAAGTAGATCTAATAGTACTTGAGGTGCCTCCCTTTGTAAATTGTACACAGCTCACCTTGACACAGGAATAATACATTCAATTGTTAAGGACAACATCGACTATCTGACAAACAATACTTCAAAAATTTCTGCTGAAAAAATCATATATATATGTTACGTAAATAATTCTTTATGAATGTGGTATACGCTAGAAATTGCAGTACTTTATTTTTGATAGTAAACTTTTCATAATTGTTTGGGGCCAAAAGGGAAAAAAAAAAGAACTTTTACAATTATAAAATTCCAAAAAGTCAAAATGAAAAGAGCAAACCAAGGAGAGATTGGTTGGTGTACACAATCAAAGGTGTAAATTGTAGCAATTTCATCATGATGAAGTGTCTTCACCTTTGCGAAAATGAAAAGGGGGAGGGGTTCACAAAGCGTGCAGAAGTTGGTTGTTGCATAATTGTTCCCCAATCCCAAATTTAAATGGATAGATTTCTAATTTTCATTTGTTGGGCTAAGATGTATTACAAAATATTACTCCATACATATTTAACACAATTATTCTATTTTTACCTACAATGGAAGTTATTTTAGTTGCCGCCTCATAGACATGTAGTTGAATGGGGCAACCAAAGCAACAAGTTGTAGTTACAGATTCTAATATATATAACCCATGTAATGGTCTAATGATTAATGGGTTCACCACTTTAAGTGTGATTTAGGTTCGAGTCACGCTAGTCGCGTTTATTGTTCAGGCTTTGACATGTTATTGTAATTCACCAAATATATATATATAAACAGCATAGCTAGTTTTGTGAATTTCAAAATATTTCTTTTTCCAATTATATTTAAAGCGGATTTTGTATTTAAAATTAAATTTTAAATATGTGTTATTATATTAATTACAAATTTTGAAGACTAAATGTTGAAATTAGACTCAATCCTTGCTCACAATAACTCCTTCATACATTTTTTACATTATTGATTCCTATTACTCTATTTTGAATTGTAAGATATAACTAAGCCGATTAATTACTATAACAATTGATAGTGAATACATCTCCTTTATAATGTTTCATATTAAACCTTATTTGCTACATGCCTCTGTCAATATTATAATTAAAATATACAATTCACTCGTGAATTGAAAAAATATATATATAAGTTGGGGAAATGAGAGGTTGGTGATGCCAAGAATATGCAAGATTCAAGGATTCACAATCCTATATCTGACTGATTTTCCTCTATAAAATCATGTGATTATTTTTTAATATTAATTATATCATCCCTTCATTACTCTCAAATTGGATCCACACTCGTGAATGTTTCAAAATCCTTCCATATTTTGTGGATTTATTTATTTTTACATATTTAAATACGAGGTGTTAAAGATAATATCTATGAAATGAGGTTGGAGGTTCGATTTTCACTCATGGGTAATTTATTTCTTCAGAAAACACCAGCAACAAAAGGATTAGTCACTATTACCGGTGATAATTAGTCACTCATGGTAAAATGTAAACTTTTGAAATTTAATCCATTTGTTTGGGTTTCATATTTTAGTTTCCCCAATACTGCTAAGATTTAGTAATATACGGATATTCTCATTATCACCTCGTAACATTTCCAAAATAATTATACCCCTTTTCTATAAATCCAATCACTTCTCTTTTCCAAATGGAATAACTTCAATTATATTATATTAATATTTATAAGGTTAAAATGTGTCATAACTTCTTTTACTCTTCGCAATTTAGCCTTTATACTTTTTCAAATTTCAAGTCCAATTATTAACATTATTATTTTTTTTGTTAAATCTATTGGTGTGACATTTTAAAATTAAAAACAGAAAATCGGTTAATATCCATGTAATTGGAAAATGGTATTATAATGAACTCAAATTGAACAAAATAATTTAACAATATTAACAAATTAGACTTGAATTTTAAAAGTAGAAGGGCTAAAATCTTGGAAATAAAGTATATAAACTAAATTCCAAATTCATAAAAATATTCTTATTTTTTTTTTATTTGATCCATTTTTATTATTTGTCTAGTTTATTTTTAAATTAAGAATATGCATACTTATCATAATTATTTCAAACTAATTTTTTTAAAAATTAAATTTTAATATTTTGAGAAAATATACTATTTTTCTAATTTTATTGTAAATTTTAAAAATTCGTGAATGGTGAATGAAATAATTTACATGCTTATATTGTTTAAAATTGTTTCTAACTTCTTTACTTATAAGGAAAACACACAATAATTTCTTAACAATCAGAATTTAGTTAAAAAGAAGATACATTTTGTCAACCAAACAACAAAATCTATATTCCTGTGAAATAAAATAAATAGGGTAATGCAATATACTCGATAACATGTTATGTAATGTAATCTTATTATCAGAGTTAATTTTACATTTCGTAAACCAAATGTCCTCTAAAAATTTTATAAATTTCACAAATTCTCCCTTTTGTAGTTTCCAAATATATATTATATTGAAACCTAACTAATTTATTAAGAAAAAAAATACATTTTATTCTTACAATTTATATAACAAATTGAAATCCAAATCCATATTTTGAAATATAACATTAAGGAAATATAGTGCGCCTCCCTACAGGGTCACATTTTATAACAACATTTTACAATACCAACCAAATTCACAATGGACATCTGTCCATTTTTTCCGCCCTTTCTTTTTCTGACATGAGAACATATGGGTAAATTTCAATTCCAATCCCTCTACTTTTTAGATTATAAGAATAGTTAAATTTCAATTTGATCCCTATATTTCACTCAAATTTGAAATTTAATCTATATACTTTATTTTTGGCATAATTTGATATCTTAACTTTTGTAACGTCATTATCCAGTCTAAATACTTTATTCTAATTAAAATGATTATGTGAATTTTTAAGAATTGTTAGCATCGTTAAATTTATTTATTAAATTCAGGTCTTTTACAATGTTATTTCTTTTTATTACATAGTTATCAAGTTTATTTTTATTTTCAAAATACCACACTAACACAAAAGCATTTTAACAACAAATGAACCTAAATTTTTAATTTTGAAAAATAGAGGGCTAAATTCCTAAAAATGAAAATATGAAGATTAAATTCCAAATATATGAACAGTTGAAAAACTTTGAGTAAATTATAACCTTTAAATTTTTACACTATAATTTAGTCAATAAGTAAATAATGAACCCAACATGAAACGGGGGTGGAAACCATATTGGTTTTATAAGAAATAATTGTATAAAACTGTGATTCCACGTCATCCTTATCCCTTTTCAATGAGAGAATAAAAAATCAGATTTTTCCTCCTGAGTTTTAATATTTTTAGTTGGATTTGAATTTTATCGGGAGGAAAAATCTGATTTGTCATTCTCATTGGAAAAAGATAAAGATGATGTGAAATCACAGTTTCATACGATTCTTTCTCCTGATTTTATTAAATGAAAATGCAATTATATTTTTATATTTTATTATAATAAAAAATTAAAAAATAAATATAATCTAAATCTTAAATAATATTACAGGTGTATAGCGACTACTTTTTTATTATAAATAAAATCTTAATAGATAAATTATGTTACTACATAGAAGAATAACTATAACAAAAAGAAAACCCAATTTAATTAAAAAAAACTATAGTTTGCTAAATTAATCATAAGGATATTTGAATTTATTATTATTTTTAATTGATTTTTAAAATAAATTTATTTTAAGAAATAACTATATTTTTTAACCACCAAAATAACTGTTTCTCTATATTTTTATTTAAAAATAAATTTTTAATATCTATTTTTTAGAAATTCAACCAGTTGCAAAGTGATTTCAACGTTTGGTATGTTAAATTATTTTTACTTTGTTTAAAATCTAACTTTCCATTGAGAATTACTTATCATAAATATGACAATGTGATTCCCACAAGAAAATGGGAGAAAATTACTTTCTCATATAAGTTTAAAAGTTAAAAAAAAAGTATTAAAGATAAAATTATCCTGATTTTATTTTGGTTTAGGGGATTAATCTATTAAATGTAAAAAAAAAAAAAAGGAAAAAGAAGTTATTACCTCCTTTTCACTACTAACTCTTTTATTATGTCAACCGGTTCTTCAAAAATAAAGTTTTTGTTTTTAATTTTATTTTTGATATGCATATTTAATCGATATTGTTTTCATATTATATTTATTTTCTATTATTTGCCTCTCTTCCCCTTTTGATATATTAATTGAAATTTCAATTGCATTATAATGTTCATTTCAAAACAAACTTTATATATGCGCATTGTTATATTTAAAAAAATACATGTAATATAACGACCCAAAAGTCAGTAGAGCCAGAAACAATGGTTTTGAAGTTTTGTTTTTCAATGATAGAGTCTGTGAATATTGTTTATCAATATTTACGAGGGTATCATAATATTATATTGAAGCTTAGTCTAATAATTTTAGTTATTTGGAAAGTTAGACAAGATACAAGTGTATTGGTTTCAAAGTCAGTGGTTTTGGAAATTAAGGTACTGGGACCTTGTTTTCAATAAACCGGAACTGTAAATATTTTTATTAAATGTTTACAGAGTTATATTAGAAGTGGATTGAATTTTAATTGAGTAATTTAATTGAATTAGTGCTTAATTATGGTATAAGGATTAAATCGTAAAAATATCAAAAGTAAAATTTTTAAGGAATCTTTAATTAAAACATGACTAAGGGATTTAAGAAGAAATTAAACCATTACATTAATAATATAGGACGGTAAGGAATATCTATTGATGGTTAATGTTATAAGATTTTTAACTTAATTAAAGTTAATTTCAAAACTAAAGTTAAAAATAAAACAAAAGGATAAAACTTAGGTGAGTGGAGAGAAAGAGAAAAAAAACATATTCTCTTCTTCATGCAAACCGAATGGGAATTACGGAGAAGGAGGTTTCAGCCATTAAAATAAAATTTTGAAGCTTAAATCGGTTAGTATAATTTCGTCTTTTTTTTTGTAATTTTTATGTTTTTAAAATCTCAAGAATTTAAGCTATTTGACCCATGTTATATTTTTTCGTTACTCTTAAATTTTTCGAAGGTTATCATTATTGAGTAATTGAACTTTTAGGGACCAATTTGATAGATTTAAGTTTAGTATTGAAAAAGGACTAAATTGTAAAGCTAATAGGGATTAAATTGGAAAAATTTCAAAATTTGTGGTAGAAATTTAAAAAATAAGAAGTTAAATTAGGCCTAAAGTGAAATCGGCATAAAAATGGGTGATTAATTTTGAAAGTTACTATAGTCCTGGTTTTAGGGGCTAAATTGAATAAAATATGAAAGTTGTATAAAATAGTAATTGAATCTGAAAATGACTATGAATTGATAATTTTTATGTTTTATGTTAATCCATAGCTAAAGTCAACCCGAAATTCTCGAAAAAGAAAGGAAAAGACAAAGCCATTAACGATTAGCTCGGAGTTGCATTTATGAACTGTGCTGCATGGTAATAACATAAGGTAAGTTGGAAAAAATAGAACGAGTTGAATTGAATTAATTTGAATTAGTTGTTTGTGATAAGGACTAAATTGAATAGTTTTGAAAGTATGATATATTGTTACAATTGTGCAATTGAATTGAATTGTGATGAGTTATATTGTCACATATGTGAATTCATGATTGGTTGATGAAATTATGTTGTGAAATTGAGAAATTGATTATTATAAATTTAAATGAAAACAGATATTAAAGCTTGATAATTCAAGGAATGTGAAATGGTAGTGTAATATTATATATTAGTACTTTTGTTGAATGGTTAAATGAAGCTACGAAGAAGTGGAAATTTAAATGTTAAATTTGCATACCATCCATCACTTCTAATTCAAGCACTTGAATTTAAAATTTGGATTATTGAAATACCGTTGAGTTATATTCAATGCGTGGTTTTGTTTTCCGTGCGCAAGTTAGGTACTTTACAATTTAATCGTCGACTCAGCATCCAACGGCAATCCCGAACTTAAGTATTAGTGATGTGTTTATTATGATCTTGGCATGTACCTAGGATGTCTAATAGTTATAATGAACATTGAGTATTTTATTGGCATTTTGGAAATTATGTATATAAATGTATATATATATATATGTGTGATGGCATTGATCATGATAATGGTTTTTTGTGGAGTAGTTGAATGTATAGTTGATAGCTCAAATGGTGATAAGGTAATGAGCCATGGAATGGATGAGTAAAAGTGATACATATGCCTATGCTATGCTTGAAATGAATTGGTAGCTTTAATGCATAAAGTATTAAGTTGAATTGGAGTCAATCTGAGAAATGTCTTGAAAGACCTTTTGGAGTGTTATGCATATAATGTTTTAGTTGATTTTGGATTGATTAGGTTGAGGTGCCTTATAAGGCATATTGGTACACTCTTGGTTGATGTTTTTTTAGGTCTATCATTATAGATATGGTTACCATTTGAGTTGTAGGTGATTTGGGCATGATATGGACAATTGAAAGATTGATCTTTACCATTTTTGAACTTAAGTATGATATTTTGACATTTAGTATCGATACTTTACTATATGAATAATTTTAAAACAAATAGAATCATGATTTGGTATCGATATTGAACAAGGTATTGATACAATATCGATACAAAGCTATTAAATATCGATACCAATACTAAAATTTTGAAACTTTACTATTCAATCCTATTTCATGCCTGGACTTCATAATTAGGTCCATATAAATTGCAAATTATTATAATTTTTTACAAGTAATATAATGATAATTAATTGAGATTTTTTTATTAATAAATTGCATGTATTTGATTTGTATTTGTTTGTACATCCTATTATTCGGGTTCAGCGACATGTAAGATAAATTTGAAATAAAATTTTAATTAAAATTAAAAATTAAAATAATAATTTTAAAAATTATCAATTAAAATATTATTAAATATTTAATCCAAAGATTTATTACTAATAAATTTTATTGTAAGATATCAAATAAATGAATATTATTTTTATTTAATAAGGGTGAATTTGTAAGTCATCATTACATTTCTAATAAAGTATTTAATGAACCAAACGTGATAATGCAACTTTTCAAGGATTTTAATCAATAGTTTCCAATGTATGCCAAACGTTGCAAAGTAACTTTCCCAGCAATCATATTCCTAGGAATCACATTTTAAGGAATCACGTTCCATTAGAATCATAACATGAGAAAACACCAAACATTACCTAAGACCAAACATTACCTAAGACTCATTTATTAAAAAAATTTCAAATAAAAATATAACTTTACCCTTTATTAATTAGAGAAAAATCAAATTTATTTATGAACTTCCATTGTCCAATTTGATACATGAACTTTGGTTTGGTGTAGTTATATGCATGGAACTTGAATTGTGGTTCGTAAGTTTAAAGAAAATTTTAATTTTGAGTTAATTGTACATGTTTAAAGAAATGAGTACATACATTTTTTTCGGCTTTTTTACCCAAATAATATAAAAATAATTAATTACGAAAAATGTATGGAAAATAGATTAATTACAAAAATAGGCATTTGCTACAGTGTTCTAACAATGCCGCCTAACAAATTGGTGACACCAGATTAAAATGCGATGACCTAAAATAATCAGAGAGCTGATATGTAAATTTCTCGATTTGGTTGGCAGCTGAAAAAAGGGCTTTAAGGTTGTCGTATACAGTTGGGTGGCACCAAACTTTAATGGGTCAACTGCTTCATAAAATGTAACATCTTAAAAAAATTTGAGTATCAATATGTTGCTTATCTTTGGTGTTAGCTCGAATATGATTTTTTTTATGTGCTTAGTATAGTTTTGAGAAAACTCGGGATTTATTCGGAGCTAGAATAAATTTTAGTAATGAGAATTTTATTGAAGTGGAATAAGTAACCCTGATGCTTAAAGTAATGTAAGTGTCAAAAACTAGCATAAGATGAGCTAGTAGCAAGGTGGAATTGGCGCATGAGTGATTGCTTGAGGGAAGAGGCTCGAATCCCATGGATAGCATTTTGGTGGCTTTTATTTTTTTTTTTTTTTTTTTTTTTGCACCTATTTGGCAAGTGTCGGCCAAGCTCTAATCTTGGTAAAGATGGACTAATTTTTTTTTATGGTAAAGTGGCTAAAAGTTATGGCAATTATGAATTTAGGATAGAACTTGCTTGATTTTGGGGATAGAATTTCTAAACTTTTGGGAAGTGGAGGATAATGAGGCTTAAAACAAGGAAATGTGTTTTGGAAACTTTTGAATGGTCTTTTTGACCATGTATGTGGACGGCATAGGGGGCTAAGGGGGATGGCTGATTTTTGGTGATTAGTTTGGTGGGATTAGGTGCTTGATGAGCACATTTTCCATTTGGTTATTTGGTGTTTTCCCAAAGCATTTTCTCTCTAATTTTCTCCTCTTAGCCGTATGAATATTGGACAAAAGGTAAACCATTTTCTTTTCTTCTAATCAATTGAGTTTTGTTTTTATTTTGTTTCCTCTCTTTTTCTTTCTCCCATAGCCGAATGTGTCTTGAGCTTGGAGAAAACAACTTTGTTGGGTTTCATTTAGTCATTTCTTTTTGACCTTTTGGTCATTTTTGCTAATCACTCAAGTATCCCATTTTGTGTTCTCATCTAGTGCCTAAACATCAAACACAAACAACATCTCTTTCTTCTCTCCTTTGGCCGAATGTTAGACTACTTCCATAACCGAAGTACCCTTCATCTCTTCTTTATCATTTCTTCCCGTTCGTGTTGACACTCACTCCTTTGATCAATCGAGTTATAGTGGAAGGCCGGATTTAGAATCTAGTAGGGAAGGATCGCGATTGTGGTAAGTGACTCTTGTGAGTGAGTACTTTTGGGCTTTTGGAACCTTTAAGATATCGATGCTAACTTTTGATCGAATTTATTTTTAGGGGGCAACAAAGAGTGGTTCTTTAGGGAATCCTAATCAAGGTGTGTAATCCCTTACTTTCCGAATACATATTTGAAATGGGATGTGTAATCTCATGCCTCTCTAAATGTTTGCATGAAATGTTCTGTGAATTGGTCACAAGATTGAAAAGCCGAAGACCAGCATCTATGGCCACTCGAGCGTACGTATGTTCGAAGTGGTAATCATATTTTGTAACAAAACAGTTTTGGTTAACAGCAGTGACGTGATTTTGAAAAATTCACCAAAAATCGTAGGAATTGAATTAGAAAGTGAAGGATATATGGATTGAAAGATAATCGAGTCTATTTTCTTATAAAAGAAACGGAGCAAGCAAAGGATTAGTATATTTTGAGATGTTTAGATTTTTGTAAGACTGGTTCAGAGTAATTTCGAGATCCCCTGTTCTGACTTTGAAAAATCACTATAAATTGTAGAAAAATAATTACAGGACATGGTTTATATTATTAGAATCCTTAGTGAGTCTATTTTTATTTGGATCAAACGAAATCAGTATTTGGGTTCTGTACAATAAGATATCTGAGATTTTGTGAAGAGAGGTCAGAACTGTCAAACAGTGAAACAAGGGATACTTTGAAGAATAAACTGTACTAATTGGCTAAGTCAAAAATTCTGGAAAAATTACAGTAAGAAGTTATATGAGTCTAGTTTCAGAAAAAATTTACGGATCGAAATTTTGAGTTTCCCAACTCGAGTTATAGTCATTTTAGTCAGTACGACGCAGATGGACAGTTTTGATTTTTATGCTCCAAATTAGTCATTAAGCCTAGGTTGCAAAAATTTCCATCATACCCTTGGAGGGTAAATTACCAAATTACCCTTAGTGGGTACGATTACCGAATTATGAAAACGCCCTTATGGGCCAAATTACAAAAAAGCCCCTAATGAGCTGAAGTACGAAATGTCCTTATGGACCGAATTACGAAAATACCCTTAATGGGTCAATTTGATAAATTGCTATATGGGCCCAACTTGATAAATCGATATATATGGGCCAAAATTGCCAGATCGATATATATGTGGGCCAAAAATTTTGCTAGATCGTTAAATGGGCTAAATTGCTATTTTGACTAACGGGCCAAATTGATAACTTGTAATATGGGCTTTTTGTTGAAATTTACTTTATGAATATATTGTTATGCATTATATATATACATGACTGCATGGGTTGGGATAATTGACGAAGAGAAGAAAGGCCTGTTGCCAAAATCTAGTTCGGTGGCTCTGCCACAAATATTATATTTGGCTTAATGCCTGCTATCGGTGTGTTGGCGGGGTGGGTTGACTTGATCCCCACAGGTGTGTTGGTTGGTACGGGTGGTGTGTAGCGGATGGAAATTAGGTTTGGTTGGGAATTGCATATCACATGCATTTTTATATTTTATTTATATAATGCACATTTGTAAATGGGCTCAAGCCCAACTAATTGTTTAAATGGTTTTGGCCAAGTGAACACGGTAAGTGGGTTACACACTGAGTTCTAAGTAACTCACCCCTTCTTCTTACCCTTCTCAGGTAATGACAATTGATGGAGGTTTGGGCCGAGGATGACTTCGTGTGGAGGCCATACTACGAATGATGAGTTATAAAAACTTTGGACTTCTTTTAAGTATTTCTATTTAAGTACTATTTTAAATTTCGATGTAATAAGGCCTCTAGTATTATTTTGTTTATGGATTTTTATTTGTGAATGGTTTTTAACATGTTTTAATTACTTAAATGGGGTTGTTTAATTTTTATAAATGTTTTCTTAAACTTGCGTATAAAAAGGGGGTTTTTCTTAAATATCACCCACTCGTAAAATTTTGTGAAAACTCTTTTATAAATTCATTTCAACCAATTAATTAGATTTTCAACCAATTATCTCTCTCTAAATCATATTGTAAACTCTTATGTTTTAAAATCATAGTTTTTTTCAAATAAATCTCGATTTTTGATAAACTCCGTCTTCAAAATCGTTTCGAAAAATTTTTTCATTAAAAGCATTGACGACTGGACGTAAATTCGAATCGCGTGGCATGCCAAGTCTGGTCTTAACTCATAGGCCGGGTTTGGGGTGTTACATTTTGTGGTATCAGAGCTAGTTTCAAAACTCGGCTGTGGTTTGGGTTCAACAACAAATTTTGTTTAAAAACTGTTTAAATTAGTATGGCACCACGAGCATCCGGCACCAATTCAAGTAAGTGTATGTGATTGAATAATTCTTATTATTGTGATATACCTATAGGAACACTCTAGAACTCTTAGTTTTGGGTATTGAAACTATAGAGATTAAGACTATAGGATGCGTTTACGAAAACAACTTACCTCTTATATCTCATAAAATATCGTTAATAAATACTGAAATTGTGTACTGATTCATAAAACTTGTAATCAGATTAAATCGAAATACCCAATATGAGCACTAGAGGACGTGGACGTGGACGTGGACGTGGTAGACGTGGCCGTGGTAGAGGCCGAGGTGCTAGGGTAGCGTCTGAAGCGTCGGGACTTATGCCGGAAATGGATGCACCTGTGTCACCTGGGAGTGAGACTGGATCTCATGATCATACGAGAGAGGATAATGCTTTGACTCGAGCAATGTTGCGATTCTTAGAAAGGGTTACTGGGGTTAGAGCTGGTCCAGCAATCCGTGGATCAATCTCGGAACGACTTAAATCAAGTGGTGCCGAGGTTTTTAGAGGTGTCTCGGGTGTAGCTCCGAATGTTGCAGAATATTGGCTCGAGGCTGTAGAGCGGATTATGGATGATATGGAGTGCACTGTCGAGCAAAAACTGAGAGGGGCTGTGTCTTTGCTAAGGGACGAGGCGTATCAATGGTGGCTTACGGTTCGAGAAGGCACCGAGGCTGCATTGATTACTTGGGATTTCTTCAAAGCTGCTTTCCAAGGGAAGTACGTTGGGACAAGTTATGTAGATGCACGGAGGAAAGAATTCCTAAATTTGGTTCAAGGAAATAAGACGGTGGCAGCTTACGAGGCGGAATTTCTTCGCTTGAGCCGTTATGCTCGCACAATAGTGTCTACTGATCATGAGCGCTGTGTACGCTTTGAAGATGGGCTGAATGATGAGTTGCGGGTACTGATAGCCCCACAACAAGTACGGACTTTTGCCTCGCTTGTGGAGAAAGCCAAGATAGCCGAAGAGGCTAAGAACTCAGAACGCCAGAACCGGGAAAGAGTTAGAGGCAAGAGGGATATTAGGTACACGGGCTCTGCTAAAAGGTTTCAGAAGAGGCCACAAATGATGAGTCAGCTCAAGCTAGAGCACCTGTGACTACCAATCAGAGTCAAAACTGTGCTGACTGTGGGAAACGACATCCCGGAGAATGCTGGAGGAAAATTGGTGCCTGCTATAGATGTGGTTCCAAAGACCATCAGTATAAGAACTGCCCTCGACGGACTGATACGACTCCAGAAGCTCGTAACCCTGATGCTCAGCCAGCTAGAGGCACTCAGCAGCCACCGAGAGGCCGTGGACCAGGTCGTGGTGGTAATGATGTTGGAAGTGGTCAAGGTGCATCGGGTCGAGGAAATGGCTTTAGAGGTAATGCAGAGGCAAGACAGCCAGGGTTGGTCTATGCGGTTAGGCGTCGGGAAGATGGCGATGCACCTGATGTGATAACTGGTACGTTCTTTATCTTTGATGTACCTGTTACTGCTTTGATAGATATCGGGTCTACCCACTCGTATGTTGCTAGTGCCATATCTGGAAACTTGAATATTAGATCTGAGATTACCGATAGAGAGATGACGGTACTTAGTCCTTTAGGACAGTCGGTAATTGTGAATAAACTGTTTAGAGACGTGCCCTTAGAAATCCAAAGAGAAATATTTCTGGCGGATTTGATGGAATTGCCTTTTGGCGAGTTCGATCTTATTTTGGGAATGGATTGGTTGGTGAAGCACCGGGCGCAAGTAGATTGTGCTGAAAAGCGGATGTTGATAAGGACTGTGGATGATGAGGAGGTAGTTATGATTGGTGAGCGAAGGAACTTTTTGGCAAATGTGGTATCTGCTTTGAAGGCAGAAAAGATGGTGCGGAAAGGGTATGGAGCATTCCTAGCCTTCATTAGTGCTTTGGATGCCAAGGAATTATCGGTGGAAGGTGTGAGAACGGTGAAAGAATTTCCAGATGTCTTTCCCGAAGAACTTCCGGGTCTACCTCCAGATCGAGAAGTAGAGTTTGGTATTGAGCTTTTGCCCGGAACGGCTCCGGTGTCCATTGCTCCTTATAGAATGGCACCGAAGGAGTTAGCGGAGCTTAAAGCTCAAATTCAAGAATTGTTAGATCGGGGATTCATTCGACCTAGTGTGTCTCCGTGGGGAGCACCGGTTTTGTTCGTCAAGAAGAAGGATGGGTCGATGCGTATGTGCATTGATTATAGACAGTTAAATAAATTGACGATCAAGAACAGGTACCCATTGCCGAGAATCGATGACCTGTTTGATCAATTGAGAGGAGCTTCAGTTTTCTCCAAGATTGATTTGAGATCGGGTTATCATCAACTAAAGGTTAAAGAGGCGGATATTCATAAGACGGCATTCCGAACTCGTTATGGACATTATGAGTTTTTGGTTATGCCATTTGGTTTGACCAATGCACCAGCTGCATTTATGGACATGATGAACCGAGTCTTTCAACCCTATCTAGACCAGTTCGTAGTGGTGTTCATAGATGATATCTTGGTATATTCGAGGAATGAAGAAGAGCATGACTCACATTTGCGCATTGTGTTGAAAATTTTGCGGGATAAGCAACTTTATGCCAAATTCAGTAAATGCGAATTTTGGTTGAAGGAAGTGACTTTCTTGGGGCATGTGGTGTCAGCCGAAGGAATAAGAGTTGATCCTCGGAAGGTAGAGGCTGTGTTGGAATGGAAACCACCGAGGTCAGTGGCTGAAATTCGGAGTTTCCTAGGGTTGGCTGGTTATTACCGGCGTTTTGTTGAAGGGTTTTCATTGATTGCTGCACCCCTAACTAAGTTGTTGCGAAAAGGAGTACCGTATGTGTGGACCGATAAACAACAAGAAAGTTTCGAGAAACTGAAGAAGATTTTGACGGAAGCGCCAGTACTGATTCAACCTGAGGCTGGAAAAGAGTTTACCGTTTATTGTGATGCGTCACATACGGGTTTAGGATGTGTGTTAATGCAAAGTGGGAAAGTGGTGGCGTATGCTTCTCGTCAGTTGAGGCCGCATGAAGTCAACTATCCTACTCATGATTTGGAGTTGGCAGCGGTGGTGTTTGCTTTAAAGATTTGGAGGCACTATCTCTATGGTGAGAAGTCGATCATTTATACGGACCATAAGAGTCTTAAGTACCTCCTTACCCAAAAGGAGTTAAACTTGAGACAACGGAGATGGGTGGAGTTGTTAAAAGATTATGACTTCTCAATCGAGTACCATCCTGGAAAGGCTAACGTGGTGGCAGACGCGTTGAGTCGTAAGGTAG
Organism: Gossypium australe; assembly: GCA_005393395.2. Lineage (NCBI taxonomy): Eukaryota > Viridiplantae > Streptophyta > Magnoliopsida > Malvales > Malvaceae > Gossypium > Gossypium australe. The sequence continues at coordinate 74,055,740 of CM016623.1, read as the reverse complement.
TATCGGAGTTGAGAGCAATGTTTGCTCATCTCAATTTGTTTGAGGATGGCAGTCTACTAGCGGAACTTCAGGTGAAGCCTCTATGGTTGGAGCAAATCAAGGAAAAGCAGTTATCAGATGAAAAGTTGGGTCCTTTAATGCAACAAGTTGAAAGTGGTATAATAGGGGATTTTGGATTGAACAAGGATGGCGTGCTATGTTTTTGTGGAAGAGTTTGTATGCCCATGGATTCGGGTTTGAGACAAATGATTCTACGGGAGGCGCATAGTAGTCCTTATGCTATGCACCCCGGAGGAAATAAGATGTATCGGGATCTTCGTGAACAGTATTGGTGGCCAGGGTTGAAACGAGAGGTTACTGAATTTGTGGGGAAATGCTTGACTTGTCAACAAGTGAAGGCGGAACATCAATTACCATCGGGATTATTACAACCGGTAAAGATTCCTCTATGGAAATGGGAACGGATAACGATGGATTTTGTTAGTGGGTTACCCTTAACACCTACTAAGAAAGATTCTGTTTGGGTGGTAGTTGATCGATTAACGAAGACTGCTCATTTTCTACCAGTTCGTACAGATTACTCGCTGCAGAAATTGGCTAAGCTGTATGTATCTGAGATCGTGAGGTTGCATGGGGTACCAGTGTCTATCATATCGGATAGGGATCCCAGGTTTACATCACGGTTTTGGAAAGCTTTACATGAGGCTTTGGGAACAAAGTTAAACTTTAGCACGGCTTTTCATCCTCAGTCAGATGGTCAGACAGAAAGAGTAATTCAGATTTTGGAAGACATGTTACGTGGTTGTGTAATCGACTTCAGAGGTAGTTGGGAGGATTTCCTACCGTTGGCAGAGTTCGCGTATAATAACAGTTACCAATCCAGTATTCAAATGGCACCTTACGAAGCTTTATATGGTCGTAGGTGTCGTACCCCTACTTGTTGGACTGAATTGGGAGAGCGACAGTTGTTGGGTCCTGAGTTGATATCTGAGACAGAAGAAAAGGTAAAAGTGATTCGAGCACGGTTAAAGGAAGCTTCGGATCGACAAAAGTCGTATGCGGATCTGAAGCGTAAGGATATTGAGTTTGCTGTGGGGGAGCAGGTCTTTCTGAAGGTCTCACCTTGGAAGAAAATTTTCAGATTTGGAAGGAAGGGCAAGTTGAGCCCTAGGTTCATTGGACCGTACCGTGTGTTGAAGCGCGTAGGACCAGTGGCCTATCAGATTGAATTACCTCCGGAGTTGAGTCAAATTCATAATGTTTTCCATGTTTCCATGCTGAGGCGCTATAGATCTGATCCGTCTCACATAGTACCGGTAGAAGAAGTGGAGTTGAGATCAGACTTGTCTTTCGAGGAGGAACCAGTGAAAATCTTAGACCGAGATGTTAAAGTGCTAAGAAAGAAAACCGTGCCGTTGGTCAAGGTTTTATGGCGTAATCACGGAGCGGAGGAAGCTACGTGGGAGCCTGAGGATGCAATTCGACAACAATATCCTCACCTCTTCTAATCAGGTAAATTTCGAGGACGAAATTTTCTTTAAGGGGGGTAGAATTGTAACATCTTAAAAAAATTTGAGTATCAATATGTTGCTTATCTTTGGTGTTAGCTCGAATATGATTTTTTTTATGTGCTTAGTATAGTTTTGAGAAAACTCGGGATTTATTCGGAGCTAGAATAAATTTTAGTAATGAGAATTTTATTGAAGTGGAATAAGTAACCCTGATGCTTAAAGTAATGTAAGTGTCAAAAACTAGCATAAGATGAGCTAGTAGCAAGGTGGAATTGGCGCATGAGTGATTGCTTGAGGGAAGAGGCTCGAATCCCATGGATAGCATTTTGGTGGCTTTTATTTTTTTTTTTTTTTTTTTTTGCACCTATTTGGCAAGTGTCGGCCAAGCTCTAATCTTGGTAAAGATGGACTAATTTTTTTTTATGGTAAAGTGGCTAAAAGTTATGGCAATTATGAATTTAGGATAGAACTTGCTTGATTTTGGGGATAGAATTTCTAAACTTTTGGGAAGTGGAGGATAATGAGGCTTAAAACAAGGAAATGTGTTTTGGAAACTTTTGAATGGTCTTTTTGACCATGTATGTGGACGGCATAGGGGGCTAAGGGGGATGGCTGATTTTTGGTGATTAGTTTGGTGGGATTAGGTGCTTGATGAGCACATTTTCCATTTGGTTATTTGGTGTTTTCCCAAAGCATTTTCTCTCTAATTTTCTCCTCTTAGCCGTATGAATATTGGACAAAAGGTAAACCATTTTCTTTTCTTCTAATCAATTGAGTTTTGTTTTTATTTTGTTTCCTCTCTTTTTCTTTCTCCCATAGCCGAATGTGTCTTGAGCTTGGAGAAAACAACTTTGTTGGGTTTCATTTAGTCATTTCTTTTTGACCTTTTGGTCATTTTTGCTAATCACTCAAGTATCCCATTTTGTGTTCTCATCTAGTGCCTAAAACATCAAACACAAACAACATCTCTTTCTTCTCTCCTTTGGCCGAATGTTAGACTACTTCCATAACCGAAGTACCCTTCATCTCTTCTTTATCATTTCTTCCCGTTCGTGTTGACACTCACTCCTTTGATCAATCGAGTTATAGTGGAAGGCCGGATTTTAGAATCTAGTAGGGAAGGATCGCGATTGTGGTAAGTGACTCTTGTGAGTGAGTACTTTTGGGCTTTTGGAACCTTTAAGATATCGATGCTAACTTTTGATCGAATTTATTTTTAGGGGGCAACAAAGAGTGGTTCTTTAGGGAATCCTAATCAAGGTGTGTAATCCCTTACTTTCCGAATACATATTTGAAATGGGATGTGTAATCTCATGCCTCTCTAAATGTTTGCATGAAATGTTCTGTGAATTGGTCACAAGATTGAAAAGCCGAAGACCAGCATCTATGGCCACTCGAGCGTACGTATGTTCGAAGTGGTAATCATATTTTGTAACAAAACAGTTTTGGTTAACAGCAGTGACGTGATTTTGAAAAATTCACCAAAAATCGTAGGAATTGAATTAGAAAGTGAAGGATATATGGATTGAAAGATAATCGAGTCTATTTTCTTATAAAAGAAACGGAGCAAGCAAAGGATTAGTATATTTTGAGATGTTTAGATTTTTGTAAGACTGGTTCAGAGTAATTTCGAGATCCCCTGTTCTGACTTTGAAAAATCACTATAAATTGTAGAAAAATAATTACAGGACATGGTTTATATTATTAGAATCCTTAGTGAGTCTATTTTTATTTGGATCAAACGAAATCAGTATTTGGGTTCTGTACAATAAGATATCTGAGATTTTGTGAAGAGAGGTCAGAACTGTCAAACAGTGAAACAAGGGATACTTTGAAGAATAAACTGTACTAATTGGCTAAGTCAAAAATTCTGGAAAAATTACAGTAAGAAGTTATATGAGTCTAGTTTCAGAAAAAATTTACGGATCGAAATTTTGAGTTTCCCAACTCGAGTTATAGTCATTTTAGTCAGTACGACGCAGATGGACAGTTTTGATTTTTATGCTCCAAATTAGTCATTAAGCCTAGGTTGCAAAAATTTCCATCATACCCTTGGAGGGTAAATTACCAAATTACCCTTAGTGGGTACGATTACCGAATTATGAAAACGCCCTTATGGGCCAAATTACAAAAAAGCCCCTAATGAGCTGAAGTACGAAATGTCCTTATGGACCGAATTACGAAAATACCCTTAATGGGTCAATTTGATAAATTGCTATATGGGCCCAACTTGATAAATCGATATATATGGGCCAAAATTGCCAGATCGATATATATGTGGGCCAAAAATTTTGCTAGATCGTTAAATGGGCTAAATTGCTATTTTGACTAACGGGCCAAATTGATAACTTGTAATATGGGCTTTTTGTTGAAATTTACTTTATGAATATATTGTTATGCATTATATATACATGACTGCATGGGTTGGGATAATTGACGAAGAGAAGAAAGGCCTGTTGCCAAAATCTAGTTCGGTGGCTCTGCCACAAATATTATATTTGGCTTAATGCCTGCTATCGGTGTGTTGGCGGGGTGGGTTGACTTGATCCCCACAGGTGTGTTGGTTGGTACGGGTGGTGTGTAGCGGATGGAAATTAGGTTTGGTTGGGAATTGCATATCACATGCATTTTTATATTTTATTTATATAATGCACATTTGTAAATGGGCTCAAGCCCAACTAATTGTTTAAATGGTTTTGGCCAAGTGAACACGGTAAGTGGGTTACACACTGAGTTCTAAGTAACTCACCCCTTCTTCTTACCCTTCTCAGGTAATGACAATTGATGGAGGTTTGGGCCGAGGATGACTTCGTGTGGAGGCCATACTACGAATGATGAGTTATAAAAACTTTGGACTTCTTTTAAGTATTTCTATTTAAGTACTATTTTAAATTTCGATGTAATAAGGCCTCTAGTATTATTTTGTTTATGGATTTTTATTTGTGAATGGTTTTTAACATGTTTTAATTACTTAAATGGGGTTGTTTAATTTTTATAAATGTTTTCTTAAACTTGCGTATAAAAAGGGGGTTTTTCTTAAATATCACCCACTCGTAAAATTTTGTGAAAACTCTTTTATAAATTCATTTCAACCAATTAATTAGATTTTCAACCAATTATCTCTCTCTAAATCATATTGTAAACTCTTATGTTTTAAAATCATAGTTTTTTTCAAATAAATCTCGATTTTTGATAAACTCCGTCTTCAAAATCGTTTCGAAAAATTATTTTCATTAAAAGCATTGACGACTGGACGTAAATTCGAATCGCGTGGCATGCCAAGTCTGGTCTTAACTCATAGGCCGGGTTTGGGGTGTTACATAAAACCCCTCATTTATTATTTTATTTTATTCTCTTTTAATACCAAAAATTTTATACCAAAAATTTTAATAATTTTTCGAAAATATTTGTACTCATTGTTCTATTATTCAAAACTCACTCTTTTTCCTCTGCTTTTTTGTTGGCTTATTAAGGTATAGTATCACATTTCTCAATTTTACAACATAAAGAATTTTATTTTTATTTTTATTTTAATTTCTATTTTCTTGTAATTTGTTCATATATATATATATATATATATATATATATATTATTAAAAATCATCTCTGTATTTACTCGTTTGATCTCTCTCACCAATCCTACCTTAACCTCATTCTATTTATTTCAATGTTTCTTTTGTTTGAGTTTTCTTTCCCAATCTTTTTCATTTATGACTTTTAATATCTTTTAATTGATAATGGGTGCAGTAGAGCAGATTTTTAATTCAAGCAAATAAAAAGAAAATGGCAAATATAGACATTGATGGAATCTTGAAGGAGCTTTTAAGTTATGGTCGTATCGCCAAAACCAAAATTGTTTGCACTTTGAGTCCGGCATCGCGATTGATACCCATGATCGAAAAGCTGCTGAGGGCCAACATGAACGTTGCTCAATTCAATTTCTCCCATGGCAACCATGAATATCTCCAGGATACCTTGAATAATCTCGAAAATTTTTATTATTTTATTTTTTTGGTGTTAAAAGGGAATAATAATAATGATAATAATAATAATAATAATAATAATAATAATAATAATAATAATAATAATAATAATAATAAATTGAAACTTTAACCTTCTTTTTTTATAATAAAAAGTCTACTTGATTGGCATCCGTTTATTTATTTGTTTGGTTCCTACTTTAACGCTAACCAAACAAGGTCATAAATATTCCTTGAAAGAAAGGAAAATGTTGCTTAATAATCGGTTGAGCGAACCCAAAGAAATTGATGAAACTAGAGATTCTGTTACTAATATCCTGCTTTTTTGTTGCATTAGTTGGACATTTATTATTATTAATTTTGTTTCCTTTTTTCAAAACTAACCAATTCTCATCAATATTCCTTGTCAAATAAAACTTCAAATATTAAGCTATAATGATTTATTTTACAAATAAAATTCATTTTCGTCTCTTTTAACATTTCAACTTGCATTGTTTTTCAAATTACCCAAAATAGATGGGAAAGTTAACACTTACGTGGTACCCACATGATAGTCTATGTTAGCAATTAATTAATTTTTATATTTTTTTAATACTTTTAATAATTTTTATTTTTTGAATTTTAAATTTTGAAAAATTATTTAATTTTTTGCATCCCATGACAATCCACGTGTATGGCATGTTAGCAAAGTTAACAGACATTAACTTTTCTATCCATTTGGAGGTGATTTTACAAACAACAAGTCTAAGGGTTAAAAGAGACAAAAAATTAAATGGAGGACTAAAATGATTTTTTTTTTTTGTAAAGTTGGAGGGTCAAATAAGTCATTCTTCCTAATAGTAATGTATCCACAAATTTTGAGTAGAAATAAAATGTAACAAATAAAAAAGTATTTATAAAAATTAAGTTATAATTTTTGATTCTTCACTTAATTGGAGCTTTTATCCAATAGTCATCTAGACTTGATTTTAAATTGATACAGATTACATAATTATCAAGACTTTATCTTGAAAATAGGTTTAGAGAAAGTTTAAGGGTCTTCAAGATTTGATATTGAATGGTTGAGTCCGCTTTAAAAGTCGTTGAGATTTGATATTGAATACAAGTTTTATCTCCTTTTATGTTAATGAAATTGGATAGGAACAGCTTTGATTCATTGATTTTTTAAACTTTTACTCATTACATTTTTAAATTATATTAAATAATTTACTTTTAAACATAATTTAATTATTACACATCTATATATACAATTTATAAGGTAAATATAAAATTACGTAATTGTTGCATCAATTTGTTTTCAGGGTAGTTATTTTTAAATTATTAATTTTTTTTTGACATAAATTACTTTAAACATGATCACATATATAATTTTATTATATTTTATAGGAACAAATAATTATAATTTCCATAATATTAAATGAAAATTTTATTTCCATTAAAATTTTAACAAATTATTATAATATAAAACTTTTGGCAAGAAACTAACAAGTAAAAGGTATGTTGTAACTAAATGAAGTTAAATTGGTGTTTAAGTATTTATATTTTTTATATAATATCTAGAATTATTCATAATAATTTCTTAATTTTTAAACATGAAGAAAAAATGTGCTTGAGCATGCTTGAACCCATGTCATCCTGCATGGACAGCAATATCAATACCAATTGATCTAAGACTCAGTCGGCTTAAATATTTATATTTGATATTCGCTTTTATACTATCTGTAACCTCCCCAACCCAGCCTAGACGTTAGACCCGAATTTGGGAGATTACATTAGCCTTCGAAATGGCCTAGCAGAATTATCAGAATTCTAAAAACAGTTAACTAAAATATTTGTTTATTTTAGAATGAAGTTTAATCTCTTTTCAGAAAAACACAGGAGTTAAAAAAAATAATTAAGTTTAACATATTCATCGTAACAGTGTTTACTATTGAAAACTTAGTTGGATATTCAAATTACTTTCTTAACAAAACACATTTACAATTTAGCAGCGGAAAAGTGATATTAACTCAATCTTGATAAAAATCATGTTTCATGCATAATTAAATAAAAATTCATATTTTAATAGCCTAAATTATTTAAATATCATGCATACCTAAATAAAAACCGTAAATTAAGTTCCATGCCACAATAATAATATAGTTTCAAATAACTAGAATTATAAAATAAACAGTTTAAAATACTTTTATATAGAAATCAATATTCCGAGCTAAGCCATCCAAATGTCGCGCCCATGTCCTAACTGTAGGACCCAATTTATGCCCGGGCCCATACCAAAATAAATAAATTGCAATAAAACACCAAAAAATTAACAGTCCAATGTCCATTATACAAAACCCTCAGCCCAAATATTTTAAACAGATCTAAACCGGGCACAGCCCAATACCTAAATAAGCCAAAATACCTAATCCATTTACAACTCGTTTACAAATTTCAGCCCAGGATAATAAAAACCATCCCAATCCAATTACGCGGCCCAAATGGCCCAAGCATTTCAGGGTTTCAGAAAACCCTAGAGACCTTCCAGAGGGTTCCAGTGCCGCAACGGCCTCCCTCGCGCGTACCTCCACGCTCTCCACTACTCGTGCTTCCGCACGCCCCACGCACCTCCGTACGCCACGTCCGCACCTTCCTTACCTACAAATAAGCCTCCAATAGCAGAGAAACAGCAAAACATACAAAAAAGAATAGATTTTTATTTTTCGGTGGCTATAAAACGGCCTTAGATTTATGTAACCTTTTTTTTCACGCACATTGTTATTACGCATTGAATAGAGAGAATAGAGAGAAATCAAAGGACAAATTTTTAAGGTGATTTCCAGTTTTCGATACCTTTTTTCTTTCTCTTTTAAATCCGTGTTTGGTTCGTTCGTGTGAGAATAAAAAAGAAAAAGAGGGATATACCTTCATGAATAGATCGCTGGAATCCTCTCCTCCTTCGTCGAAATCGAGGTTTCTGGAGAGGATTGCGGCGCTGAAATGGTCCTATCGTTCAACCATTGGTTCCGAGTTGGACCTCTGCGCATCGCTAACCACCATTTCTGGTGGAATAACAGCGTTTGAAGGAGGATCCCTTGCGGCGGCTAAGAATGAGAATGAATGAGCATTTTGTTTTTTTTTTTTTTTTTTCTGTTTTTCAAAATGGTTAAGTATTGGTACTCTAGGGCTTATTTTTGTACTGATAGTTGGTCTGAAACGGCACCATTTGGAGCCTGATTCAGTGGCTCAAAAACGGTGTCGTATGGGCTGACACAATTTGACCCGACCCGATATCTATAGGATCCGCGCGTTTTGATGGTGATGGATAAATTGCGCGTTTAGTCCTTTTTTTGCGTCGTTATTTGATTAAATCCCATGTACCTTTTCTTTTTTTTTTAATTAGTCTCAGTAATTCACGCGCCTTTTCAATTTAGTCCAATCTGTGTGCTGCGTTTTTATTACCAGAATATTTGCTAGTTTAGTCCCTAACTATTTATGCGCATTTTAATTTAGTCCTTAAATTTGTTTGAAATTATTTTTATAATATAGCCTATTAATTTCATTCTTATTTCAATTAAGTATTTTTTTAGTTTATAAAATTTATTCATTATTTATTTTTAGAAGCTGTTTTAATAAATTATTTTGAACTATTTTATTTATTTTACAATGTTTTAATTTGTTTTAAACTTTCATTTGTATATATTTTTATTTATTGTATAAATATTTGATTTCAAAATATTCTTTTATATGTCTCTTTGTTTTAATAATTTGTATAATATTTAATTTAAATACAATTATATGCTATTACTTTGTACATACATATATATAATAAGATTTTTGTACAAATTATTCCATTTTAAATAATTTCATAAATTGTTGATTTCAAATCCACTTTCTTTATTTATTTTAAACACATTTGTTAGCACTCCAAATTTTGTTTAATATTAATTTGCCATTATAAATCTTGTAGAATTATAATTGATTGTTAATATGTCCTTTTAACCATGCGATTGTCGTTATTGTATATTTGTGCGTTAAATTACCTATAATTACGTTCATTCTTATAATATTGAGTTTGTACATTACTTCATGCTTAATGCTATGCTTGTGCTATTCGTTATTGTTTTATGTCTCAAATTCTAAAGTACTCGAGCCTTTACTAAATTTTTCATTTTTATTACGTGTATACCAAATAAAATGCATTTTTAGTTAATTTTAAAATTGCGTGCTTGAAAATTTTTCAAAATAAGACAATATTTTTGTGTTTGGAAATTTGAGGAATCGAGCCCTATTGTGCTGGGTTTCGGGTTTCCGTTTAACCAAATAACCAAATATCCTTTTAAAATTTTGTCCATGTTTTCAAAATAAGGCAATATTTGTGTATTTGGAAATCCGAGGAATCATGCCCTATCGTGTTGGGTTTCGGTGTTCTGTTTGACCAAATGACCAAATATCCTTTTAAAATTTTGCCCATATTGTCAAAATAAGGCAATGTCTGTGTGTTTGGAAATTCGAGAAATCGTGCTCTATCGTGCTAGGCTTCAGTTTTTCGTTTGTCCAAATAACCGAATACCCTTTCAAAATTTCAATGCATGAGTTTTAAGAAATTTGGGATAATCTTGAATTCGAGGACTTAAATTGTTGTATCCTATAGTGCTGGATGTGATATTTTATTCCTTCGGAACAAGTGAATCTTAATATTCAAACTCGAGTATCTTCAAATGGGTCAAAGAAGGTCATAATTTAAAAATCTTTTAAATTTTCAGCATAAGGACATTAATTAATCAATTTGGTACCAATTTTGGGCGTTACGAGGGTGCTAATCCTTCCTCGTACGTAACCTACTCCCGAACCTATTTTCTTAGATTTCGTAGACCAAAATTATTGTTTTAATAAATCAAAATGTTTTATTAAAATTCATCTCAAGGTGGCCCGATCACACCTCGATTAAAAGATTAGTGGCGACTCCAATTTCATTTTTAAAGTCGATCCCTGTTTTTCCAAATCGAAAAAAATGGTTTCGACACTAACCTTGTGAGTTATCTGAAAAGAAGAAAAATAAGGTGGTGAGCTATGAAAGCTCAGTGTGAGGTCAATCACAAGAAAATCGGTGTAAACAGTACACAAAACATACAGAATATCAATTTCAAAGTATAAACTACAATTAATTAACAATTCAGAAAATCGGTAAATTAGATCAATTTCATCAACATAATATCTCAATGTTAAAAAGATAAACACAATTTGAATAACAACTTGAAATTTTGGTATTTTAGATTCACTCATTATCATAATATCTTGGTATTCAGAGCAATGCAAATGCTTATAAATGCAATGTATTTTCAATTTATCTGAAAAGATTCCTACCCCACCGCTACACACCATAATAGGAGTTCCCCAAAACTTCTTTGCCTTTACACCACGCTGTGGAAGTTGTGGATAAACCACTAGTAATAAAAAGGGTGGATGAACCAGGGTTTTTGAAAAAATAGTTCTGCAGACAAGCTGCCAATAGGTTGTGGATGCACAACATGTTCACAAATTGAAGCTGCTAGTGTGGTGCGGATAAACCACTCAAACGGTGCAAACAAAAGTTGTTCACACTTCCTCTATACATATCATTCCACCCCATGCAATACAATATGGCAAGCTCAAACAGATCAATACAGTAGCAATCAATATGCTTATAATAGTTCAAAATAGTAGCAAATAATATGCTTATAATAGATTAACTCAGTAGCCAAAAGTCATGCTTTTCATGTATTCAGAATAACATTATCATAGGGCATGCTATACGAACATTCATAAACATGTATTCAATCAACATATTCATTCACGATTCATGCAAGTATATATTAATAAATTAGTAATTCAACCATTTAGGTCATGTATTCCAACATTATTCATGTTATCAGAGGCTTAATTGGATAAATAAATCACTAAAAATAATTCAGGAACTAATCATAGACTAATCTGATCAAAACATAAAATTCTGGGCAAAGCTGTAAAACTTAGATCGTAAGGTAAAGGTTTTGAGAAGGAAATGGATCCAACTAGTTAAGGTTCTGTGGTAAAACCATGGCACTGAGGAGGCTACATGGGAAGCGAAAGACACGATCCTTCAACAATATCTTTATTTATTCAAAACAGGTAAATTTCGAGAACGAAATTTCTTTTAAAAAGGGGATAGTAGTCACGCCCCGAAATAAAGGAAGTTAGTTGAAGTGATTAAATAAGAAATGAGCCTTAGGCTTGATAGTTAAATGTTAGATTCCCTTCCTAGAGGTCCTAGGTTCAAGTCATTCCCTCCCATTTTAATTTTGACCCAACATTGGTAAATTTGTATGTGTTGCCCCTAGGTTTTTTAAACCCTAAGTATTTAACTATTTTTTTCCTATTGTGATTGGAATTGCCCTTTTCAAAATTCTAGTGAAATTACTCTCTATCTTCTTTTTCTTTTCTTTACCTCACCTTGCACCATATTTTTTCATCTTTGTGTTGATGAATCTTTTATTTTCCAATATTAAATCATCCCCATTCAATTGTTCTCTATCGGATTTCAGAATTGCTGTAAATAGCATCCGTAATATTTGCCAAAGGTTGGTAAGTATTTTTCATTTCAATAATTAAGATCTCGTAATTTTGTAATAGTATTATCCCATGCTAATCTTTAGGTTCGATTAGTCAATCTATTTGAAATCTTGCCAAAACTTGATACCAATCGTTAATTGTTTGTATTTTTCATTGAAAGATCGAATCTAAGTGAATCAGATCAAAGTTGATTGTGAGAGGCATCAACCGGGCCCGTAGTGAAAGGTGTTTGTCTTTTTGAAGTGAATCGATTGTGATCGTGTGTAGGTTTAAGGCCATACGGTCTCCCATACGACCACCACAAGACCATGTGCATATGTAGATTTTAGGGACTTCGTGAACTACACGGATTTAGCTTGTTAAATAGTCGTGTCCTTCTTGTAGGGTAAAATTATCATTTTTCACATAGCATCAAGCCGTTACATGGCCTGGCCACACGACCGTGTGACCGCTATTTTACAGTTTTTCCTATAATTTTGTGAATTATTCAGTTAGTCCATGTATAGTCTCTAAATTATTTTTAGAGCTTTTATAAACTCAATTGAGTCTATGATAGTATGTTTACTCAGGAATCTATGATTTAATGACTAAATTGTTACTATTATATTGTATGATATGTGAATGTTACATGCCTTCTATAATACTAACAATCTATTACTGTTAATATTGTTATTGCTCTATTGAGTACATGTTAAGCATGTCTACTGCTACTGTTGAACTGAATACATGTTAAGTATGCCTATTGATTTTGCATTGTTCTGTTACAAGTATGTCATATTGCATTGCATGGGGTAGGACGATATGAATTGAGGAAGAGTGCCAATTTAATGCTCTTCAAATAGTAGTGGTTTATCCACAACATCGTGGCAATTTATCTGCAAAATACTAGTTGTGTACCCACAAATGTTTTTTACTAGTAGTTTATCTGCAAATCAGTGGTGGTTTCTCCGCAACGCAGTGTGTAACAGATGTATGAGTTTTGGGGAACTCTTACTGTGGTGTGTAGCGGAGTTGGCTAGGACCTTTTTTGATAGCTGAAATTGCACAAAACTGTGAATTTTGAAATATCATATTGATGTGTTGTCACGCCATGAAATATAGGGGGTTAATTGCAATGGATAGATAAAAATGAATTAGACTTGATGGTTAAGTGTTACTCCTCTATCCTAGATGTCCTAGGTTCGAGCTTCTTTCCTCCAATTTTTTTTCTTTTTTTTCGGCAATCTAGGGTAAAATCCACATCTAAAATTTATGCAGTCAAGAGTAAAATCTAAACAAGAAATAGGCTTCAAGCCTAATGGTTAAAAGTTAAGCTTCCCTCCCTTGTGTTCCTAGGTTCGAGCCACTCCTTCTTCAAGGCATTCGTTTTATTTTCGACATCAAAGGGTAAATTGCTATGCCGCCCTTAGGGTTTCCAAACCCTATGTATTTAGTCCATCTTTTCCCAATAGACTTGACATCTTGTTTTGTTTTCAATTCCTATTAGAATTTTTCTTTTTTTCTCTCTATTTCTTCCTTTTTTTTCCTTTATTTTCCTCTTCTTTGCACCTATTTTTCATCTTTGAGCTATTGATTATTTTTTTCCGTATCAAATCAATCCCTATTCAATCGTTTTTCTACCGGTTGTTGAATTCATCATTGATAGCATCCATATTTTTAGCAAAATTTGGTAAGTGTATTCATTCAATAAGTAGAACTCATAATTCCGTAACATCATTATTCCACAAAGATCTTTTGCTTGATTAATCAACCTTTTACGATTCTTACTAAATCCTTCAATAATCTTGTTAAATCTTGAAACCAACTGCTAATTCATGTAAATATCATTTGAAGGATCAAATTTAGGTGAATCGAATTAGATTTAATTGTAAGGAACTATGATCTAACCCTCGATAAAAGGTGTGTATTCTTTACCAAGTGAATTGGGGCAAACCGTCTGTAGGTTTAGGGCCACATGGTCTCCTACATGGGCATGTGGACCACACGACTAACACAAGGCCACCACACGGCCATGTGCCCCTGTTACGTTAAAGTATTTCATTTTACACACAGCTAAGAACTTTCCACATGACCACAACACGATGAACATCTTAGGATAGTTTTTCAAATCCTCATCAAAAAGAAACTCTAAGTGAAATTAAGTAAACGCGAGTTCTGGCTTAAGAAATTCATGTTTCTAGGTCATATGGTATCCACAGAGGGTATCTGTGTAGATCCGAAAAAGATAGATGCTATTTTAGAATAGAAACAACCTGTCGAAACCATCCTTTTTTTTGAAAATGGCGAGAATCGAACTTGGGTTTTGAAATTGAAAACGGGAGTCGCCACCGATCTTTTATTAGGTGCGATCGGGCCACCTATAAAATATTTTGGTCTATGAATTTCAAAAAAATGGGTTCGGGAGTCGGTTACGTGCGAGGAAGGATTAGCACCCTCGTCACGCCCAAAATTGGTACCAAATTGATCAATTAATGTCCTTATGTCGAAAATTGGAAATCATGAAAATGGATCTTAAAAATGTTAAGCTTTCATCGTCCCGAAAGAATAAAATATCGCATCTAAAACTTTAGGACACGATAATTTAAATCCTCGAATCCAAGATGAATATTGCCTCGTTTAGAAAATCTTATTTCGAAATAACGGAATGTCACATCCAGTAAGTTAGGACACAACATATCGAATTCTCGAAAATAAGTTTTTACTTTTATTCAAAAAAGGCTTTTATTTTTAAAGATATTTCGTTATTTAGGTTAAGCGAGAAAAATCGAGACCTAGTGAGTTAAGGTACGGTTTTCTCAAATTTCTAAATACGAAATATAGCCTTTACGAAATCAATTAATTTTGTATTGGAGAAAATGGAGCATGAATTTGTAAAAATGTGATGATACGAATGAAGATAATAGTATATATGGAATGATATAAATATAAACATATGAATGAAAGTTAAATAAATGATAATGTATTCAGGTATATAATATAATAAAAGTAAAGAAAAAATAATAACAACGATAAAATAATGATGATACGAAACATGTATATGTAAAATGTTAATATGAACACAGCACGAAGTAATAATACTAATAATAGTAATAATAATAATAATAATATACATAATATATACAGTATACCAAGTGAATATAGTAGTATTAATAATAATAATAGTAACATACAAAGATGAAATAAACAAACAAAACAAAAAAATGAATAAAAATAATAGTAAAAATAGTAATAATAATGATAGTAGATATATACAACTGATAATAATAATAATAATAATAATAATGATAATAATGATAATAATAATAATAACAATACAAAATATGTACAAGATAAAAAGATATAACTATAGTACTAATACTAAAATAATAATAATAATAATAGTAAATGTAATAATAATAATAAGGGTATGAAATATATAATGTACTAATATAAATATAATAGTGTTAAAATAATAACAATAGTATAATAATAAATATGTACAATATAATGATAATATAAATAGAACAATAATATAATAAAAGACTAAAAAGATTACAAAATAACTAAAAGGGGTCAAATCGCATTTGAAACGAAAGCTTGGGGATTAATTCGAAATAAACTAAAAGGGGAAGGGTCTATTTGAAACGCGCGTGGAAACGGAGGGACCAAAATAGACAATAACCCTTTTTTCAAAATACATGGCATCAGGGAGGATCCAATTGAAATCAGAAACAAGTTGTTGGGCCAAATTTAAAAATTTTGTAAACTTAATTGCAAAATCATAAAAAGCGGAAGGACCAAAAGCGCAATAAACCCATTAATTAAAAACACGCGGATCCTCCCTAGCGGGTCGGGTCAAAAACGGGTCATAGTCAAAACGACGTCGTTTTGGGTGTTTAAGGCCAGCCCCAAAACGACGTCGTTTTGATAGGCTATATAAGACCAAATTTCAACAAAAAAAATCACTTTTCATCATTCTAAAAAAAAAACTCTCTTAACCCCTTCTTTTTCTCTGCAGGGGGGAAAGGTCGGAGCGATTTCCGGCGGGGGAGGGCCACTGGATACCGCCGCCGGCCACCGTCGGTCACCGTCGCCGGCCACCGCACGCGGTGGCCGGAAATCGCCAAAAGGTGAGTTTTTTTTTTTTTTTTATGTATATGTATGTATATATATATATATGTGTGTGTGTGTGTGTGTGTGTGTTTGCAAACAAAAAATGAAATGAAAAAAAAATATATATATACCTTTGAGTATTTTTGTGTTTTTTTTGAATCCTTTTGATTATTCTGAGCCCCCTTCCCGAAAAAAAAAAGGTCCCTCATACATGATTTCTTTTCGGTTTTTATAACCGAATATTGAAGAAAAAATAAAAAATATAATATTCTTGTACTTTTTGCTATCGTTGCTGTTATTTTGTCCTCTTTCGCAGGTGCGCTTGGTGGCTGAAAACATGGAGAGGTGGTGCGTGAGCTGGTGCTGGTGGCCGACCGTGGACGGTGGGATGCGGCGCTGGGGGTTGCGGCGCTAGGGTTTCTGAAACCCTAGCTTTTCTGAAAAGGGATTCAATTTTCAGGCTTTTTGGGCCTTGTAAATTGGGCTGTTATTTTTGTTTTTCTTTCTCGGGCCCGGACGAATTGGGCCATTTACAGCTGTAAATTGGGCCTATTGGACTGTTTTTGTTTGGGTTTTAGGCCCGGACAAAATTTGGGCATTACACAACCCAAAAATGTTTTTAAGATTCGAAGTTTCCTTGGTTTAGTTGGGTGCTATTGTAAATTTGTTGAAGGGTTTTCTCTGATTACTGTTCCTTTAACTAAGTTGTTGAGGAAGAATGCTTCGTTTAAATGGACAGATAAACAACAAACTAGCTTTGAAAAGCTGAAGTCTGTGTTGACTCAAGCTTCCCTGTTAATTCATCTTAGTTGAGAAAATAGTATGTGGTGTATAGCGGCTCATCCTATACTAGCCTTGGATGTGTGTTGATGCAAGCTAAAAAAGTAGTTGCCTATGCATGGAGGCATTTGAAACAACATGAATGCAATTATTCAACTCATGGCTTAGAGTTGGCAGCAGTAGTATTCGCACTAAAACTTTAGAGGCATTACCTGTATGACGAGAAACGCTATATTTATACGAATTATAAGAGTCTCAAGTACCTTTTCACCAAAAAAGAGTTGAACTTGGGGCAATAGAAGTGGATTGAATTGTTAAAAGATAATGACTGTGCAATTGAGTACCACCTCGAAAAAGACAATATAGTGGCAGATGCTCTAAGTAGAAAATAGATGATCATTTTAAGAGCATTGTTGGCTAAGTTAATTTTAGTGGATAATGGAGGCTTATTAGCGGATTTGCAAGTGAAACCCACATTGGTTAATGAGATTAAGGCTAAAAAACTTTAGATGTGTCATTGTTGCGATGGATTAATTAGGTGGAAGACGATAAAACTAAGAATTTTTTGTTTAACGGTAATGGTATTTTGTGCTTTTGAGAGAGATATTGTGTGTCGAATGATACTAATTTAAAATAGTCCATACTTTGAGAAGTGCATACTACCCCTTATGTCATGCATCCCAGAGGAAATAATATGTACTGAGATCTAAAAGAACTATACTGGTGGCCTGGAATAAAACAAGAAGTGACAGATTTCGTAGCTAAGTGCCTAATGTGTCAACAAGTGAAAGTCAAACTCCAGTTTCTTGCTGGGATGTTACAACCGATTAAATTACCTCAATGGAAGTAGGAGCATATGCAGACATAAGAAGAAAGAATATTGAATACAATGTTAGAGAACAAGTCTTTCTGAAAGTGTCATCATGGAAGAAAGTGTTGAGATTCAGACGAAATGACAAGTTAAGTCCTAGGTTCATCGGGCCTTACAAAATTCTTAAGAGAGTGGGTCTAGAGGCATATCAATTATAATTATCTCCTGAACTGGAGCGTATCCATGATGTCTTCCATGTCTCTATGTTGAGACGATATCTATCTAATCTCTCTCATATTGTTCCAATCAAAGAGATTGAGGTGAGACCGAATTCGTCCTTTGAGGAGGAACTTGTGCAAATTTTAGATTGTGAGGTAAAGGTTTTGAAAAGGAAATAGATTTTGCTAGTTAAAGTTCAGTGGTAGAACCATGGCATCGAGGAGGCCACGTAGGAACTAGAAGACGCGATCCGTCAGTAGTATCCTCATTTATTTGAAACAAGTAAATTTTGAGAATGAAATTTCTTTTAAGAAGGAAAGAGTTTTTACACCCTAAAATAAAGGAGGTTAATTGAAGTGATTAAAAAAGAAATAAGCCTTATGCTTGATGGTTAAGTGTTACCTTCTTTTCCTAGAGGACTTAGGTTCGAGCCCTCCTTCCCCATTTCATTTCTTTTAATTTCGGTCCAACTTTGGTAAATTTACATGAGCCACCCTTAAGGTTTTCAAACCCTAAGTATTTAACCATTCTTTTCCTATTGTGATTGGAATTGCCTTTTTCAAAATTCTAATGAAATTGTTTTCCATCTTTTTCTTTTCTTTTCCTCACATTGCACCATATTTTTTCATCTTTGTGTTAGTGAATATTTTACTTTCCCATATTGATTCATCCACATTTAGTAAGTATTTGTTTCAATAGTTAAGATTTCGTAATTTCGTAATAGCATTATCCCACGTTAATATTTAAGTTTGATTAGTCAATCTATTTGAAATCTTGCTAAATCTTGATACCAATCATTAATTGTGTGTATTTATTGTTGAAAAACCGAATCTAGGTGAATCAGATTTAAGTTGATTGTGGGAAGCAACAATTGGACCTGTGGTGAAAGATGTGTGTCTTTTCCAAGTGAATTAGTGGTGATTTTGTGTAGGTTTAGGGCAACACGATCTCCCACAAAGGTGTATGGACCACATAGGTGGACTACACGGCCACTACACGACCATGTGCACCTCTAGATTTTAGGGACTTTGTGAAGCACACGGCCTCAGCTTATTAAATGGTTGTGTCCTTCCTATAGTAAAATTATTATTTTTCACATGGCATCAAATTGTAACACGGTCTAGCCATACGGCTGTGTAACCCTTCCACATGGTCTCAAGCCTTTCACATGACCTGGCCACACAGCCATGTGACCCCTATCTTATAGTTTTGCCTAGAATTTTGTGAATTGTTCAGTTTAGTCCATGTATTGTTTTGAGAGTTTTTGGACACTCAATTGAGTCCTAGTTAGTATGTTCACTTTGGAATCTGTGATTTAATGACTGAATTGTTACTATTATATTTTGTGATATGAGAATATTACATGCCTTTTGTCAATGTAATATTGACAAATTGTTACTATTAACACTGCTACCACTCTACTGAGTACATATTAAGCATGTCTGCTGCTACTGTTGAACTGAATACGTGTTAGGTATACTACTATTTCTGCATTATTCTGTTACAAGCATGTCATATTGCATTGCATGGGGTGGAACGATATGAATGGAGGAAGAGTGGTTGTTTAATAATCTGTAAACAGTGGTGGTTCATCCACAACATAGTGGCAGTTTTTATGCAAACTTTTTTTATCTGAAAATACTGATGATTTACCCACAAATTTTTATATTGACAGTTTATATACAAATTAGTGGTGGTTTATCCACAATGCAATGTGTAACGAATGGATGAGTTTTGGGAAACTCTTATTGTGGTGTGTAGCGGAGTTGGATAGGACCCTTTTTGTTAAACTGAAATTTCATAGCTATTCATAAGCACGTACATACAAAACTATGAATTTTGAAATATTATAATAATGTGTTGATATAAGAAATTGATACTCTAAATTGTTATA
This sequence comes from Gossypium australe, assembly GCA_005393395.2. Taxonomy (NCBI): domain Eukaryota; kingdom Viridiplantae; phylum Streptophyta; class Magnoliopsida; order Malvales; family Malvaceae; genus Gossypium; species Gossypium australe. The sequence continues at coordinate 74,035,884 of CM016623.1, read as the reverse complement.
CGATTGTGATTATTCTAAGAATTTTTATTTCCTATGCTTTGTTTATTGTTTTACATCGATTTTCTTGGGATTGGACCCACACTAACCTTATTAAGCTCACTCCCTTTAATATTCATCTTTACGGATAACCCACAAGGTTAGGATGCAGACTCGACATCTGGAAGGTCTCGACTCAGATTAATGTTTTCATTAAAAGTATTGTAGACTTAATATTATAATCTATGTTATTTAGAACTATATTGTTTTATTCAAACTATGGTATGAGACTTAAGTTTTGAGTTTATTTGGCATGCATGACATTGTTGGAAAAATCCGGTTTAAAAACAATTTTCTTACACATCAGAAAATTTAAATTTTGAAAACTGACCTGGTTTGTGATATTTATAGCAATAAACCTTAACCGAATACGCACCTATGTTTTCTGATTAGCGAATCTTTAATTTTTTTTAGCTTTCAACCAAACGATCTTCTTCACTATTCTCGTACCATGAACTACTACGAGTGTGTGCTCTAACTAATTGAACCAAAAACACGGAACTAGAAAAAATTCTCTTTTGGGGTGAAAATGAAAATTCTCGCTTCTTTAAAAGAAACTTGTAAAATTGTTATTCTGGATAAATATATTTAGAAGTTAAGAATAAATTCTCTCTATTTTTCGGCAAAATAACAATCTCTCAAAAGTTGTGTTAATAGCTCTACCGGTGCCATCTATTTATAAGAAGAGAAAGTAGAACCCTTGTAGAGTTGTAAATGTTTATTAAAAAAAAATATTTTACTTAGAGTAGGAGATGGGTAAAAGACTCACCATTGTATTTCTACTAGGTTGTCGCCCCCTTCATGTTATATGATGGGTTTTGGGCCTCTCTCACATCGGGTCCAATTACGAGTACTTCCTAAACCTTTTTAACTCAGTACTCTGTAATGTGATCCAACCCAATTCAGTTTTTCTATTTCCCAAAATAAACTTTAATATTTACATATTAAATAATTTTCTCATCCCAACTTTACTCAAGTAAATTTTTGACGATTTTACCCCTGATAAAATTTTGACGATTTTACCTCCGGTAAAATTTCAAGAAAATTTGTTCAATATGTCACAACTCAACATGTTCATTATGATTGAATGTTTTTTTTTATTAACCAATCTGTTTGAAAAATTACAAGTGTGTATTGACGAAAATACTAAATTTGGGGCACCAGATCCAACAGACATTTAATTTGATTTTAGGATCTTGAAACATGGATTTTGAATTAATTACGCATAAAATTCTGGTTTTCTTCATTGAAACTATTTTGAATATCACTTTCCGCTGTGATATCATGTAAATGAGTTTTTGAAAAGTAAATGAATTGAAAATCAAGTTTTTCTTAAGTGAACTTTAAAATAAGTGAACTTTAAAGTCAATCATTTTTGAAAAATTTTATCTTTTAGTGAAAAGAAGATAATACGCTAAGTTTTTCTTCAGAAATAAGCAAATGTTTTAAAACGACTATTTTATAAACTCCGATAGTTCTACTAGGCTATTTCGGTGGCCAATATAATTTTTCGAATTCAGCCGTAACGTCAAAGCCGAGTTTGGGAGGTTACATACCTCCATATAATATTAACCTAAATTTAAAAAAAAATTGTTGTTAGTTTATCAAATAACAATCCATATTTAAGGGATTTTTTTGTACAATTATGATTTTTTTTTACAACTATGATTCAAATCCAAACTATTCATAAAAAAATAACACTCAACCAATAGATCACAACTTAATGATATTATTATTTTTAGTCTAAAACAAGCATATAGAATCAACCTTATTATCTTTCATTAAATGATACCGATTCACATCAACAAATATTAATATAATTTTAAAAAAAAAATGTATAATGGTTATTGAATAGGAAATGTAATATTTTTAACATTAATGCAATGTATGGTTATTAGTGTTAGGGGTGAGTAAAATCCGATTCGATTCAAAAAATTCGATAAAAATTTCAAATTTTGAATTAAATAGTTCGAGTTATTTGAGTTAATCAAGTTATTCGGATAAACTCGAATAAAAAAATAAGTTTTTTGGTTTAACTCAAATATGAATTACACAATTCGAGTTATCCAAAAATCTGAACAAGAAAAGGCAAAATTACATCATTTTGATAAATGTTTACTTTTTATAAAGTTGAAAGCCAAAACTATTAAGTTAAAAGACAAAATTACGTCGTTTTGATAAATGTTTACCCATTAAGTTAAAAGGCAAAACCATTATATTGTTTATGTAGTTAAATAATCTTATACTTCGTCTACTAGTTAAATAATCGGTCCATGTAAACGCAATATTGAGTATAAATAATAAGATTCGTTAACTCGACTTGAAATTTTTTGACTCGATTCGAAAAAGTTCAAATTGAGTTCGGTTGCTAAAATAAGATTTGTTAACTCGACTAACTCAATTTTTTTTTACTTGATTCGACTCTATTCGATTGAATACTCACCACTAATTAGTGTAATACGATGGGGAAAATGATTATTTAATAGATATGCGTTGAAGTAGTTAGACTTAAAATAAAGAATAATTTGAGTAAAAAAATTTGTAAAAATAAATACATTTTCAAAATAAATGACAATAAAAAAAAAATCATGAGAATGACTTAAAATTAGACATGGTGAAAAAATAATATCACATAAAATGATTATAAAAAGAAATTAGTAAAAGCATCTAAAAATCAAATTTGTTTTAGAATCATATCTACTAGTGGGTGTCTAAATATGTTACTTAAGAGCCATGTGAAGAGAGAGAAAATAGAATATCAATTTCGTATCCTTATAGTTGAATCTTGTTTGGAGTCAAAATCCCCTCACTTTCTCAAGGCCGTGATTGGCGCACACGTAATTTTACTACCACCAAAATTCCAATTCATTTCTTTTTTATTTTTAAAATTAATAAATTCTTGTTAATCCCTCTCCTTAATTTAACCTAACTATTTTGATTTAAAAATCTCAGTCCATTCATTAAAAAGCGTATGTATTTTTTAGCAAAAATTTATAAATTCTGGTAGCTGTCCTTATGTGACGTGTCATGTGATTAACATAAAATAAATATGCTAAGTTGATAAATTTTGATAGAAACTACCAAACACAATAATAATTGGACTAGAATTTTTAAATCTGAAAAGTAAGAGGATTGAATTTTTAACTTTTAAGAGTTAATTGCACCAAACATCACCAAACTATTACCTTCATTCTAAATGGTCCCCAAACTTCAAAATATTCTAATTACATTCCCAAATTATTTATAATGTCCTACCATTATTGAAATAGTTAAATTAATCATTAAATGACACGTAAATTATTATATGAAATAGTTTAAAATAAAAATTTTAAAGAAAAGTAAAATGTTATTTCGTAACTTTTACAATTAAAACCTAAAAATAAAGTAAAACCAAACAAAAAGAGAGTGGACGATTGTTTCTGTAGAAGTTTCAAAAATCCCAACACCAAGATCTTTACAGCATCCAATTTTACAATATTTATTTTCTTAAAAATTTTCATTTTAAGTTATATCACATAAGATCTGACACCTCATTTAATGGTTAAATTAACGATTTTAATAGTTTGAGGATGTAATTAAAATATTTTAAAGTTTGATGAACAATTTAGAATGAGTCATATTAAATTTTAAAGTATAAGGACTAAATCTAAAATTCTATAAAAGTACAGGGACTAATAGCATATTTTAAGCCAATATTTATTAATGTGGTTAATTAAAAAACACATCATTTAATGCCGCAAATTCAGCAGGAAACTGTGTGACATTCTGCTCCCTTCTCCAACCGTACGCCCGTAATATCTGACGTGGCATTATCCAACCGTTAAAATAGTAAAATTAAACTTATTTAACCCTGGTGAAAATGGAGTGCGGGAGAGAGACAGTTAGTGGCGGTTAGGTGACTTTAGGTTATTTGGTTAAAGTAAACCTACCCAGAAAATTCCAATGTTTAATATTTTGGGTATATAATCGGCGTCGTTTTGGTCTTTCTGTTTTGGTGTTCACTTTTTTTATTTTTTGCTCGTGGCTCTATAAAAGCCGTTTGCTTGGAGCTTGTACTCTGACTCTCCCTGCTTCACCATCTCCTTCTTTCCTTGGATCTCTCTGTCTCTCTCTCAATTTTTCCTCTGTTTGGATAGAGAGAAAGCTTTTAGGTACCGAAGAAGCGGAGAAAACTGCAATGGCGGTTTCCAAGAAATGGTTTTTAGCTTCTTTAGCTGTTCTGTTTTTGTTTCTTGTTGGAGCAATGGCCACTGTACAGACCAACAAAGATTCCAGGTCTTTCTCTTTCTTCAACTCAGTTTTCAAGCTTTCTCAGTTTTATTTTAGTAAAAGAAAGAGAGAGTCTCCATTGTGTGTTTTCTTTCGGGTTTTCGAATTTGCCTTGCAAAATCGTTGCCTACATTATGTCATTTTATGGTGAATTAGAATACAAAAACTATACAGAATTTTCATTGTTTAGATCTTGAAAAATAGTCTCATTCTCAGAAAGAAAAAAGAACTTTTCCTTTTTAACGGATCCATTAATATTCCCTCTTCAAAAACTTCACTTAATACGTCGAAAATGAGATTTCAGTGTCCTCTTTTTTTTTTCTTCAAAAAAATGCTAACTGAAAATGGAGCATCACTGCAAAATACTAGAAAATTTCAATTTTCATTTATATTATGTTTATATATTTTTACAGCACTGTGGAGATAGGGAAGCTGCAGAACTCAAAAAACTCAACAATGGCAACTAGGTAATGTAGAGCTTAAAACTAGCCTTTTTTTGTATTTATTTTCTTTTTCTTTTTCCAATTCTGATCATCTCAGCCGTTATGTTTATCTCCGTTTAACCATGAAATAACGATCCCATCCGTTGAGATCCAGATCCTTAGATCTCAACCATTTACTCCGTTACTCAATTCAATTCCCGTATATAGAAAAAAGAAAGATGGTATAATGAGGAAGGGCATTTTATAAATTTCCGTCGAGGGGTCCACACGGGATTTCTGTTTCTTCCCCCTTGAAAAACACTTTTGTAACGGTTTTGGAGTACTGTTGGTGGACGACACAGTGAATCCCCTTTAAGCAGTGTGTTTCATAGAATTATTAATCACCAACGAGAATAAGAAAATTAAATGAAATATTGAGAATTAATTTTATTTAATTGGAATTTGGGTTGGTGTGATTGGGATTTCAGGTCAGAAGAGGTTAAGGCCTTGAATGAACATGCTGTGGCTGATCCAGAGGCCGTAGCAGCCGAGGTTGACACCATCATTGACATGTGAGTCTCTACTCTCTATAAACATTTCTTTTGAATTGCTAAATATGTAAATAGAGAATGTAAAAGTTGAAGCAGAAAGATTCCCTTTTTTTGCCAAATTTTCATTTATCATTAACCATAAACCAAATGGATTACAATCTTATATGTTGATGTTGTTTGTTTACTCCCGACTCCACCATTATGGTCAGATCCGTGTCTAACGGGCACGACCCTTTTCAATATTTCTTGCATCACATGACCGTATCATTGTCTTTCCAATCGTACCTCGAAGTGCAAATTTTTTATTCAAAGCAATTAAACGCTTTATCAACCTTACTATAATTACAGTTTTATTGCATCACATGACTAATTCTCTCTTCTTCATGCACAACCACTCTTTTATTTACCTCATTATTGATTTAAAAGTTGTAATATGAAGGAAGCAGGGTAAATGGTAAGTTGGGAAGGTTTTTCATTGTTCTTATTCTTGGTGTTTGCTGCACACTGGACCAGCTAAATAAGATAAACGAACAGACTCTTTTGTCTCTTTTTCGTTAAAAATGAAAAGAAACAGCATGTCCTAGCCGTTATACCTGGAGTGAATGACCCTAATGTCCTTTCGAAAAAACAAAATTCTACATCATGTTTTGTCTGCTTATGCAATCTTTACAAATTGGGATTAATTTAACTCCCACCGACAATAATTTACAAGCCCATCTAGTAGTAAAATCAAAGTTACAAGCTGGAATATTTAGACCATATGACAAAAGTCTGCGTAGTAAAATTTAATAAACTGAATGAAAAAAATGGCAGGAATATTCGAAATATGACGGAAAGGAGGAAGTTGGGGTTCTTCTCGTGCGGAACTGGTAATCCCATTGATGATTGCTGGCGTTGTGACCCCAACTGGCAGAAGAACCGGAAGAGACTTGCTGACTGTGGCATTGGTTTTGGAAGGAATGCAATTGGGGGGCGTGATGGACGCTTCTACGTTGTCACTGACCCTAATGATGATGACCCTGTTAACCCCAAACCTGGGACCTTGCGTCATGCTGTGATCCAGGAACAACCACTTTGGATTGTGTTCAAGAGGGACATGGTTATTAAGTTGAAGCAGGAGTTGCTGGTCAACAGCTTTAAGACCATTGATGGTCGTGGGGTGAATGTCCATATTGCTAATGGGGCATGCATCACAATTCAATACGTTACCAATGTCATTGTTCATGGTCTTCATATTCATGACTGTAAGCCCACTGGCAATGCCATGGTTAGAAGCTCACCCACTCACTTCGGGTGGAGGACAATGGCTGATGGTGATGCAATCTCCATCTTTGGGTCAAGCCACGTTTGGGTTGATCACAATTCTCTTTCTAATTGTGCTGATGGTCTTGTTGATGCTGTCATGGGCTCAACTGCCATTACCATCTCCAACAATCACCTCACCCACCACAATGAGGTAATTTTGATGCATGTATTTCTCTTGTACCTCGCATTTTTATCTGTAGCATCCTTATTAACGCTCAAGCTCAACTGCAGGTGATGTTGCTGGGTCACAGTGACTCTTACACAAGGGACAAGCAGATGCAAGTGACCATTGCCTACAACCATTTCGGAGAGGGACTTATCCAGAGAATGCCAAGGTGTAGGCATGGGTATTTCCATGTGGTAAACAATGACTACACTCATTGGGAAATGTATGCTATTGGGGGAAGTGCAAATCCTACCATAAACAGCCAGGGTAACAGATACGCAGCTCCAAGAAACCCGTTTGCAAAGGAGGTATTGTCTTGTGTCATATTTGCTGAATATGTTATGTTTACAATCATCATATCAGATAATATGGTTGATTGGTTGGTTTGAGCAGGTGACGAAGAGAGTGGACACAGCTGAAAGCCACTGGAAGAGCTGGAACTGGAGGTCGGAAGGAGACTTGCTGCTAAATGGTGCATATTTCACTCCATCTGGAGCCGGAGCCTCAGCCAGCTATGCCAGGGCCTCAAGCTTGGGAGCCAAGTCCTCCTCCATGGTTGGATCCATGACTTCCAATGCTGGAGCTCTACCCTGCCGAAGAGGCAGGCAATGCTAGATAGTATATCCCTCACCCAATCAATTAAAATGGTTGAAAAGCCAGCCATTTACTAGCTCTTTCCCATCATTCAAAAAGCACTACCAACCAAATATCAATATTCTCTATAGTCTATCCTCCCCATCTACCAGCATCATCGCATATTCTGATTTAAGTGTAAATTTATTTATTTTTACACATTGCCATTATTTTGTCCTACCGACTCCACTCATTCTGTTTGTCAATCTGTGTTTCTGTTCTCAACCTCAACCTGCTTCAACTCTAGTGAACTAAAAAATCCATCTTAAGAGCAGGTACGCAAGCGTTGTCCTTGGTTCCCTTTTCCTTTTTTGCCCCCTTTGAAGTTTCTGGTCTTCCTCAGCCTCCCATCCGCGTCAATCTTGGTCACTACCTACACTTTGGTCTTTTGGGTTTATACGACTTTTACTGATTTGGTGAACTTTATTTTATTTGTGTCTAGTCATACAAGCAATAGTATGAGCGTCAAAGTTTGGAGTTATTGAAAGACTTTGTTACAGAGATGATGTATAGTCAATAGCAGTGATGTTTACCTTTTACTTTTCTTCGCTTTTTCTTTCTTAATGGAAGCGATCTTGTTACTTTTATTTTATGTATGGGTATCCTCTTTCTTTTCTTTTTCTTTTTTTTTTTCACTTTATGGTTTTGCAATTGTGGTAATTTCCGTTATCAGTATGCCCCTTGTTGTGCCGTTGTTCCTCTGCCATCGCCAGCATTAGTGATTCTTTCATGTACTTTGCTATCACCCACATTACCAAAATTCATCAATTACTAATATCATGACAGCTTTTGGTCTTTTTTATCAAAATGATGCAATTGCTTTAAATGGGTTCAACCACTTTACTGGTTTTCAATTCTAAATCATCACTCCCTCGGAAACCAATAAGTTAATGTTGATATGTGACATAATTCATAGGGATAGCAATTATTTCTAATTAGTTGATTGGGAAAGGAGGGTGACTCTCCAAAAGCTTTGCAAAACCAAAAGAGAATTTTAAATTAAATGAAGATCGTGCCTGGTGTCTAACAAGGTGGTTGAGCTTCATCACTAAGTTGCTAATAACATACTAAACGGATGATGGCCTGAGTCAGAGGCAGAGAAATGGAAGTAATGACAATTGCATTTGCTTGGGCTTGGCCATAAAATAGAATGGAATGCTACCATCTCTCTTTCTATCCCCAACTTGGCAGCTCAATGGATAAAAATAAAATATCACTAATATTATATAAATTAATGCAATCCATAAATTAATTTTTAGAGTATAAACCAAGTCATATTAGCACTCAATAAACAAATAAATTTAAACTTTAAATATATAAAATTTTTCATGAACCTAAGAAATGATAAAAGCAACCCTCAAGCAAATAGCACACAAGTGAGCATGCGCAAGCGGATGTATGTGCATCCTCTTGAGGGTATAAATAATTATATAATACTAAGATGATTTAAAAAAAAATCAAATATATTTATCTATTTATAAACTCCGTGTAATTGATTCAAATATCTTTTTAAAATAGACATATGGAGTTTAGGGCAGTGAAGAAGGTGAGACAGGGAGATGAGGATCCCCGATGGTGGCGGAGGGAGAGTCGGCTAAGCCTATATTTTCTAAATATTCTTCCTTTAAAGATGCAGTGACAAATTTGGCTGGCATGAGTCATTTGCCGGAGAATGACTGGGAAGAAGAATACTTTGATTTAGATGATGGAGACTTATTGAGGAAGACGGTTGATGGTATGCCAACACTTGACTTCTAGGAAAGACTTTATTCTCTTACCGAGAAGAGTGTGTCTAACACGATTGTATTGAAGCTATTAGGGGAAAGGATAGGGGTTAACACTTTATGGAGCAAGGTGTGCTCGTTGTGGAAATGACTAAGCGTTTCCAGCTTATGGATATAGAGAATGATTATTTTCTTGCAAAATTTGAATAACATGTAGATTATTTTAATGTCTTATCCGGGGGGCCCTGGGTGATCTACGGCCAGTATCTTACAGTCCAACCATGGACAACCCAATTCTCCCTACTGCAGGAGTTTCTTGAGAATGTTGTTACATGGATTCACATTCCTGGTCTGTCAGGGGCGTTTTACAATAGAAGTATTTGCGAGCTATTGGAGAGCTAGTGGGAGAAGCTTTCAAGATAGTTTTGCAAACTGATAAAGGGGTTCGGGGACAATTTGCAAGGTTTGTAGTAAGGTAAATTTACATAAACCTCTTATTTCCAGGGTCCGAGTAGCCAATAGAATTCATAGAGTTGAGTATGAGTCTCTTATTTCCAGGGTCACATGAGGGAGAATTGTGCTAAAGTTCATAATGCAGAAAGTATGGAGGAGGAATCGGACATGGCTCATGAGAATTCTGTAAGGATAAAACAACAACCAGAAATTCTCAAGTGAGAGTTGAAAAGGAAGAGTATGGTGAATGTATGGTTGTGGATCGTCAGAATTGTTGACAAAACTGGAAGATTACGAGTGGTTCAGAGAATGGATTAAGAAAGATCTCTTTTGGATCTCGATTTAATACTCTTGCTGAAATTGAGGAAATTAGAAATGAAACTGGAGAAATTGGTAGTGAAATCTTTAATTTTGGGAGCAAAGCAATCAGGAAACCAGATCAACTAAAGATATTATGAGAGGAAATCAAGGGAGTCGCTCTAGAATTAGGAGAAAATGCATGAATAGTGAATAGCTAACTGGGGGATGTGGGCTTAAAATCAATAGAGGCAAGGGCCGAAAGAAATGGGATGTTGATGTCAAGGCTTTTGGCTCTAGGCAGGCCGTTATTGGGCCTCGGAAGGAAGTAAACTTGAGGAATAAGGGCCCAGGGGTTATAACAGGTGGCCAAGCAAGGATAATGGATCCAAGAACAATCAAGGTATTTTGGATAAGAGTAAACATATATCTGTTACTCTTTTGGATAATAAAAATCCAAATATATTTGCAAGGAATTTTCACGAATCGGGAAATGCTCTGGTTATTAAAAATTTTATTTTGCCTTCTATAATTGCTTTTGTTCTAAAAAATCCTTCATGTTCTAATGGTCGAGTCTTCGATCCTGGGGAGAAGGGGGATGTTGTGTACTCTTCAAAGGAAACGATTCCCATCCAAGAGGCGATTTAGAGATGGTGGATCAATTGGAGATGGATGGGAATGTGGTTGAAATAGGTTGCAGAGCAGTTGCTTGTGAAACTATGGGTTTGGCATATCAATGTCTGACTTTGAGAGGGCATGAAGTGCTAGGTCAAGAGGGTGAAGATGCGGTAGCACTCATGGACGAAAATGCAGAAGAATGATATGTTCATATGTCTTAGACCTTGTGTTATTTGTCTTATGAAGTCAACTTTTTTAGTGTGGAATTGTTAGGGTGCTGGTCACGGGAATTTTGGTAAAATTGTAAAAGAATATTTGCGTGAAGTTAATCCAAAAGTTCTTGTTTTAGTGGAAACTAGGATTAATGGCTTGAAAGCTGACAAAGCTATTAAGAGTATTGGAATACCATTCTCCCATAGGGTGGAATCAATAGGCTTTTCCAGTGGGATTTGGGTTCTATGGAAAGAGAAAATTCGTGTAAGAGTGCTGGTAATAACAAACAGTTTGTTCATATGAAAATTGTGGTTGATGAAAAATCTGATTGGGTTTACTTTACAATGATTTATGATAGCCCTCATAAATTGTTAAGGAGAGATTTGGGACGGTTTAGGAGGCATTGCGCAGAATATTGAGGAGCCTTGGCTAGTCATTGGGGATTTCAACGCTTTGCTTAGTGAAGAGGAGAAAAATGGTGGATCAAGAAGGTTCGTTGTTGGGTGCCAGTGTTTTCAGCGGATGTGTTTTGACTGTGAGCTAAAAGATTTGGGTTATAAAGGTCTAAATTTTACGTGAAATCGTGGGAATGTTTTTGAACTTCTCGATAAGGCCTTATGTAATGCTTAGTGGGATTTGAAGTATCCGAATACTATGGTTGTCACATCCTGAAAATCGGGCTAGTAGAATCGGGATAGTTAATTGAGGATTAGTGAACCGAGAATCGTAATTAAGTTAGATCATTAAAATAATTAGAAATTAATTACATAATAATAGCTCGCTTTTAGTGGTGTCAGAAACAGTGGTTTCAAGACCACAATTCCGACGAGTGACTTATTATTTTATCATTTATTTAATTTCTACAAGAATATATTAAGGTCGTACCAAAATTTTGTTAAGAAATTTTGATGTTTAAATGGTTAATTAAGTAAATATGACTAAATCATAAAAGGTGTAAAAGTTGAATTCTTTTAGTTAAAAGGGATAAATGGCTATGAAAATGAAAGTAAATGGACTTGAATGATAATTATACCATTTAATGAGTTAGTGGATAGTTATGGACAAGGTTTTATTGAAAATTTTGATTAGTAATAAGGGTAAAATAGTAATTTGGTAAATAAAGCTAAAATAAACTAAGAAAAAGATATCATCTTCCCCATTTCTTCTTTGCTTTGGCCGATTACATCATTGAAGTGGGGAGAGCTTCGGTTTTGAATTATTCATTGCATGGTATGATTTTGTGCCCCGCTTTTATTGATTTTTATATTTTTGAGTTTGTTTTAGCTTAATCTAGTTAGCCCGGGGGTTAATTTGTAAAACTGTTAAAGGTTGAGGGACTTTCCATGGATGCTTTTGAATGTTTTTTATGTTAGTTGATGGATTATTTATCTTTGTTGTAAAATAAACATGTTTTGTTAAGTGATTTTTGATGAATTTTGGAAATAGGGATTAAATGATTAAAAGTACAAATCCATGGGTTTTATTGTGAAATGTTGGTAATAATGGGTTGTTTCAAGGTCTCTTGTAACACTAGTTAAGTTGGATTTAGGCTAAAATGAGTTATATTTACGTTGTGAGCTTAAGGACTAAATTGTGAAAAGTCAAAGTATTAGGGGTAATTTTGTAATTTTGCATAAATATGAACTATGGATTAAATTGAATACTATAAGTACTTAATTGAATGAAATTATTTATTTAGGTCAAGATAAACCAAATTCGAACTTAAATTGAGGAAAAGCGAAAGCTTCGGATTAGTTCGACTCTACTACTACAACCTTAGTTATTGAGGTAAGTTCGCATGAATTATGATCATTTTAATGTTAGCTAAATTGATTATTTGCTATGTTGTTTTAATATAAAAAATATATATAAATGTATCCATGTTATGATGAATTGACGGTTAACAAGTCCCGGTTGAACCATAAGAATTCTTAGGATACAAATGACATATCATTAAGGATTTCACGTTTCGAGTGCTGGTCTTGAATGTCTTACCGATGACTGAGGTCCTACATTTGTTGCGGATTCTCCACAGCTCATGTGGGCAGCATCTGTAGCTTACATTCCGACCCATAGCTCGTGTGAGCATTGATGTAAAGGAAAGGTTACAGTTATATGGAAAGGCACACTATGTGTGAGCATTCCCAAGTATCTGATGTAATTCTAGATGGTTCAAAGGGTAAGAAAATGAATGGAATGGTAAGTATATTAATGGAATGGTTTATGATCTTATGAAAATGTTGATGAATACGTATTGTATCTTATGAAATCTATTTATGTTATAAATGAACTTATATGTGAGGTTGATGAACCTGCTAACTTGTGAGTTTGATGATGTGGTATAGGCTTATACTAAGCTTATGGTATTGGTAATGATTTATGCCTAAACTATGAATTGTATTAATGAAATGGTAAGTTATGTTTAAAGTTTATACGAGCTTACTAAGCACTTGTTGCTTACGTAGTTACTTTCCTTCGTTTTAAAGATTATCGGAAGCTCGATTGGTAGGAAACTCGTCGGAGACCTATCACACTATCCAGCAATCATTTTGGTAGATTTTGTGTATTTTGGCCAAGGTTAATAATGACATGTATAGGATCTTTGTAATGCATGTGTTGGTATGTTTAAGCTTTTGAGGTTAAGTTGGTTTGCTGCACTTTAATGCCTTACCAAGTTATGTCATATTGGTCACTTTTAAGTGCTTGTAAATAAGGTTTTTTTGGTATGTTTTGATGGCTTGCAAATGGTCATGTATGGCCGTTAAGTGAACTAGGTTGTGTGTTTGAAATATGGTCAAATTGCTTTGGTTTGATTCTTAATGTTTGATACAATTGTAGTGCCTTTGAATGGCATATTGGTTAAGTGACTTAGGATGTTTGAAATGACATGTTTATGTGTGTTTGAATGATGTTTGAACCCCTTGAATGTGTGCCCAAATGGTTTGAATGAATAGGTATGAATTGGACTTGTAATGGCTTGATTTTAGGTAAATTTTGGGTTCACACGGCCTGGGATACGAGCTATCGCACGGCCGTGTGTCACTTGTAAAGTTTTAATGTTTCAAGTCAGAGAGTTACACGGCCTGCGACACGGCCGTGTGACCCTTCTCAGTGAGTTACACGGGTGAGGACATAGGATGGGACACGGCCGTGTGTCCCTTGTTCGAGTGTTACACTGCCTGGCCACACGGTCGTGTGATCCCTGTTTTCTATTTTTTGCAACTTTTTTCTCAAAATTCCTGTTTTGTTTCAAATTAGTCTCGAATCGCTTGTAAGTTATTTTTAAGGTCTAGAGGGCTTGATTTAGGGACAAAATGCATATGATTGATTGGTTTATAATGAGTTTAATTTATTTAATGTTATGATGTTAAAATGTTTTCCGATTGTATGGTAATGCTCTGTAACCCTAATCCGACGATAGAGACGTGTTAGGGGTGTTACAAATAAAATATTAAAATAAATACAATTAATAATTTTAGGTTAAGAGATTAAAATTAAGTGTTTGAGAATTACTTTGGTTAAAATGGATTTTAAAAATAAAATCGGGTTTGAAAATAATTGAGAAAAATGTGTTTTAATTAAACTAAGGACTAATTTGAAAAACAAGGGAAAACTAGAAGTTTTTAAGAGACAATTTCCCCTGAATTTAAAAAAAAACCTGCTCGTCTTCTTCCTTCTTTAAAACCCCCACGTCCCTTCCCTCCCATTTAGCTTCTCATCCAAAAAAATTTCCAAATTCAAATATGATATTTTCTCTCAAAACTAACTCAGCATTGGTGATTTTCTAGCTATTCAAACACCTCAACACCTTCCAATTTTAAAGAAAAATCATTAAATCCTTAACAAATTTGTCATTGTTCTCCTCATGTTCAACTTCGAATTAGATCAACAACATGTTTTCTTCAAATTAAGGTAATGTTTTGACTTATTATGATTAGATTAAGGTTGTTGTTTTTCTAATTCGGAATTTAATCGAGTGTGTTGAGAGTTTTTAAGATTTAAAACTTTATGATCAAATTTCGGTTCAACAATGGTGAAATCTGAAATAATGAGTACGCTTATTGTTTTTGAGTGATTTTTAATCTATTTTTAACTAAATAGAATGTATTTTAACTCAATTTGATAGATCGATATCCAATTTTAATGAATTTCAAATTTTTCCTTTTGTGTGTTCATACAAGCTTGATTTTTTCGGAAAAATTAGATTGGTGAAATTGGATGAAATTGATGGTGTGGATGTGTAATTAAATGATATTTAGGAATATTAGAATAAAAATTAAGGCTTAGAGATAAAGTTTGAGTGGTTAAACACCTATTTCGACAAAACTAGTTAAATTTTCAGTATGAGAAAAGTAAGCTTAGAGTGGTGATTTTTTTGCTATCTTTTTTTGAGTTTAAGGTTGTTAATAATGATTTTATATTGTATTTAATTTTCATGCAAAGATTTGGATTCATTGGGAGGTTTCATGAGCAATGCGAAAGGGTAATAAAAGCTTGTTTGACATTGTTGTGTAAGAGGTATTAACTAAGGTGAGTAGTTTGACATACTACATTTAAACTCCAGTACACATACTAAGGTAACATATGCTAAGGTATTGAAAAAGGTGAGTGGTATGCGAACCTTGACTTCTTCCTTATGCAAATCCTTACAATTTTGGTTGAATCATTGAGTATATTCATTGAGCGATTTTAATGGTGCAAAATGCATGAATTTATAATATATAAACATGAGCTTTATTTTGTATACAATATAAATATATTGGGTGTTATATATAATATATAAATGGGGGGAGTTGATAATATATATGCGTGAGATTAGAGTCATATAATATATACGAGTGGGGTCTGTTGGTGTTAAACATATACAGACATATGTGTGCTTTGGTGCTATATAAATAATGTATGTGTTATATATATATGTGGGTTGTAATATATATACACGTGGGTGGTATATATATGCATGACTTTATCTTATATAACATATATGCATGGTTCGGTATATAATTACGGGAATTGTTTTATATAATATAAATTATATGCTTAAAATTTAAAGTTATAAAGGTCATTAAATAAATATGTATATATATATATATTCTGTAATATTTATGAACGAATATATGAATAAATAATATAATGTGGACTCTTATAACATACAAATTTGATCGATAATGCATATTTATGCATGTACGAATCCGTAAGTGAATTATGAGATTTATGATATAGCGAGCCAATTAAATTTGTGTATTGTGTTATATTGTGAACAATGTTAACTTGGCGAATTATATTATTATGGCAAACTGTGTTAATTTGGTAATTTGTATTAATATGGCGAACTACGTTAATTTTCTAAACTATGTATTGTGAGATTTTGAGCTTCATTGCATGTAAGCTAAGGTATTGTGTGTCCTATGCTAAATAAAATGCGAACAATGATTCATGTGAGCTATGTCATGAAATTCGAGGAGTCACTTTGATGGCTAATGTGACGTTCGAAATTCGGGTTGGACCGTCTCGACTGGGTTTGGGGCATCACAATGGTGTTTCATATGTTGAGACTTAAATCAAATCATCGGTCGATATCAATAACTTTTGGTACTAATTTAAAGGTGTCCTCGCCTCGACCCGGGCCCAATTAACCAAATTAAAACCAAATAAATAAAAAAACCAAAACAAAACAATAATAAACAGTCCATTTTAACAGTCCAATACAAGCCCAAATTACATCTAACCCAGGCCCAATGTTGAACAAGCCCGGATGACCCAAAATTTTTGATTAGGGTTCTAGAAACCCTAGAACCTCCTAGCGCCGTAGCCCCCATGCGTTCAAGCCTCCACGTCACCCCAAGAATAGCTTCTTTCGTACTACGGTTTCACCTGCAAAAAGAAACGAAATAGCAAAAATGGCCAGCAAGTGATAATAGAAATCTAAGGCTTTCTAGATTTTCTTTTTCACTTATTTATTTATTCTTTAAATCGTCTATAAAAAGAAGCCGAAAATAATCTGTAAGGTTACATTTTTTACGAATACGAAATCAATACAAAAGAAAATATCAAAGCAGATCAGCGAAAGGTTTTTTCTTTTCTTTATTTTTCTTTCTTTTTTTTCTTCGAAACTGCCTACATACATATAAAGATTTTTATTTTTTAAAACTATTTACATATATTAATATAGTATAAAAAAGAGAAAAAAACTTACCTTTTTTCGAGCTTCAGCCGCGGTGCACGGCGGCACCGACGACGGTGAATAGCGGCAGGTCGTGGCGGCCGATGACCGAACCTGTGGCCAAAAATCGGAGAGCTTGAGAGAAAGGGGAGAGAGCTCAGTGTTTTTTTTTTTGAGAAGTGGGGAGAAATGAATTTTTTGTGAAAAATTTGACTTTTATAGCCCCCCATACGTCGTCGTTTTGGGGCAAGCTTCAAACGCCCAAAGTGGCGCCGTTTTACTCAGATCCGTACACAACCGATCCGACCTGCTAGGATCCGCGTGTTTTTTTAGCGGAAGGGCTATTTGCGCTTTTAGCCCTTCCGCTTTTTAAACCTATTTCAATTAAATCTTTTTTACTTTTAATTTGACCCGATAGTTTCGAATCTCTTTCATTTTGGTCCCTATTAAAATCGGACGTTTTGGTGAACGGGAATATTTCCCCATTTGGTCCCTCCATTTTATTCGCGTGTTACAATTAGGTCATTTGCTTTATGTATATTCCCAATTTTGGCCCAAAACCTTGTTTAAATTTCAATCTAGCCCTTTAAACTTTTATCTTATTACGATTTAGGCCTTTAGTTTCATTTTAATTTCAATTTGGCCCTCCTTTATTTAATTTCCATCATTTTTAGCCTTATTCCCTATTTGTCATTTTATTATTTATTAGTTCCTTTTTATATATTACTTTATTTATTATTTAACCTATTTATTCCATGTTCTTAATTTTTTTAAATTAATTGATCTATTTCTTTGTACATCGTTATTTTATTCGATTGCATGTTTATTTTATTCTTATTATCATTATTATATTTATTAGTATTATTTTTATTTTTATTACTACCACTATTATTATTACTATATTATTATATTATTAAATTGATATATTTAATGTTGAATATTTATTTTTATTTACTTTTTTAAATAGACTCTACTTATTTTATTATTTTATTATTATTATTTTCATTATGATTATTTTATTCATTATTTATTATTTTATATCCTTTTATATATGCTTTCAAATGTTAAATTATTCATTTTATTATTTTCACTACTATTATCATTATTATTATGATTATTATTATTTACTCTTATTTATTTATTTTTACTATTATTATTCGTTTATTAATATATTTTTATTATAATTTATTATTATTGTAATATTGTTATTATTATTATTATTTTATCATCTTTAAACTATTGTACATAGTATTTATTTATTTATTGATTTACTATTAGCTTTTACTATTATTATTATTATTATTTTTATTTTATTTTATTTATTTATTGTTTATTTTTTTTACTTTTACCTATTATTTTATATAGGTTGTCTGTTTTAGCTTTTATTTTATTTTATTTTATTTTTACCTTTATTGTTATTTGTATTATCGCACTCATTTTAATTCTATTATGCATATCGGCATTGTAATTCATTTTCTATTTTACTACGATCATGTTACATTTTATCCGATGCATTAAAATTTTTGTTTTGAAATAAGTAAATACTCCGCGTTTTAAGATTCGAAAGAAATCGTACCCTAACATACTGGGTTTCAATTTTTCTCATCGAGTCTAAAGAACCAATTTTTTTTTAAATCAAAGCATATAAGTTAAATAAAAACTTATTCTCGGGAATTCAAAAATGTTGTGTCCTAACTCACTGAACGTGGCATTTTGTTATCTCGAGATAAGGATTTCTAAAAACAAAGGCAGTATTCCGTATTTGGAATTTTGAGAAATTGTGCCTTAACTTACTGGGTTTCGATGTTTCATTTGACCCAAATGATCGAGTATCCTTTTTGAATTTAAATGCACTAGTTTTAAAAGTCAAAAGACAAGCTTAATTTCGAGGACTCTAAATGTCGTATCCTAACTCACTGGGCATGACATTTTACTTCTTCAAAATAGCAGGTCTCAGCATCCAATTTAATTTATTCAAGTTTTTCTTTAAACAAAGAGGATCGTATTTTAAAATCTTTTCAAATTTTCGACATTAAGATGTTAATCAATCAATTCGGTACCAATTTTGGGCGTTACGAGGGAGCTAATCCTTCCTCATGTGTAACCGACTCCCGAACCTGTTTTCTTGAATTTTGTAGGCCAAAACCATCGTTTTAATAAATCAAAATATTTTAATGATCAATCTCAAGGTGACTGTAACAGTCCGATTTTGACCCTAGTCGGAATAGTGGTTTCGGGTCCACAAATCCAAGTTAGAATAATATTTTAATATTATTTTCTGTGCCTATGATACATGATTAAACATGTGTGAAATTTCTGTGAATTAATTCGTCTGTTTGTGTGCTTAATTAGGGGAAAGGATTAAATTGCATTGAATGCAAAATTAGCATGCCACATGTTAAAGAATTTATGTGTCATGTCTTTATAAATGTGAGGTCCTTATAATGCAATTGAACCTTTTGAAAGATGGATGGACATTAATGCCTAAAGTTGGTGGAATTTATAATGTATTAATAAAGGCTAAAATTGTAAAATAGTAAATATGTTATATTAAATAAAACCATAGCATAAAATATGGTTAGTTTTACTCATCTTCCACCGAATATTAGAGAAAGAAGAAAGGTTTAAGTTTTTTTGATTTTCGGCACACCTTTTGGCTTGATTAATGTATGATTTTGACTCAATTTTTGATAATTTCTACGTATTTGTAATCGTTGCTTTGTAAACTTCAAAACCCATTTCTTAATTTTGAGAATTGATGATGTTTTTGTAATGTGTCATTGATGAACATGTGAGTTTTTGGATGTTTGATGGTGAAATATGAAAGATATGTAATTGATTAACATGTTTTGTCTTAGAAGTTTTGTTGATTTTGAGTATTTTGGACTTAATTGAGAAAATAGTATTTTGAGGGACTAAATTGTGAAATAAATGAAATGTATGGACTAGTATGAAGCATGTAAATATTTCGGCTAGGCATGGCTAATTTGGAATTTGGTGTATTTTGTGATTTTGTGAAATAGGACTAAAATGTCCAAATGTGAAAATGTGAGGGCTAATTTGTAAATTGCCCTAAATGTGTGTTCTTGGATTTAATTGAATAAGTTTTTGAATAAAAGGGTTAAATTTGAATATGTACAAATCAAGAACCGAAGAAAACAGATTTAGATCGCGGGAAATCGAAAGTAATCGAGTAGCCGTATCCGTTTTCGTTAAACCGAACTAGAGGTAAGTCGATATACAAATAAATGTATTTGCATTGAACTATTTGTGTATAAATGAAATTTGAATTGCTATGAATATCCATTGAGATGGAATGTATGTGAAATCTGAGATTTCGAATAAGTCTACAAGTTGTTAAAGTCCGAGAAGTCCCGTTTGAACCTAGGGATAGATAGGATAGTATATGTCATGACATAGGTGTCCGATATGTGATATCATGTAAGACCACGTCTAGGACATTGGCATTAATTCAAGATTTCATGTAAGACCACGTCCGGGACGTTGGCATCGATATGAGATTTACGTGTAAGACCATGTCTGGGACATTGGCATCGTATTGATTTGTGTAAGACCCTGTCTGGAATAGTGGCATCGATATTTAGTTACATGGAAGACCACGTCTGGGACGTTGTCATTGTATGACTATTCTGAGCACTCTGAGTATCCTATTTAGTTCCGATCGGTTCAACAGGCAAGTCCGAGAAATGAATGACTATGTGAATTGTACATCTGTTTCAGGTACGTTTATAAGTATGCTTTGTATAAGCATGAAAGGTGAGTAAGTATGTGCAATGATGCAAAGGAACATTTGAGATATATGTATGTTTGAGATATGAGCAAGTGTGATACTTGAGATATGATGAATTGGTAAACAACGGCAAACCAAGTGAGCCAAAGAGATAATTTATGTGCTTGAAATGAAGATATGTTAAAGAATTCAAATAGTTATGCTTATGATTGAATACATGTTAAGTTTATTTGTATATGGCTTACTAAGCTTTTGGAAAGCTTACTTTGTGTGTGTTTGTTCTGTTTTATAGATCGTTAAAGCTACGAGAGGCTCGGGAACCATCGAGGATCATCATCACACTATCAAACTCAACTTTGGTACTTTTGAATGTGTATATAGCTAGATATGGCATGTATAGGCTAGTCATTTTGGATTATGTTTGAAATGTGTATAAATAACTATGAGATGTGGCTAGATAAATGTTGGTAATATGCATGAGTGAATATAGTATATGATGCATGTTTTGGTATGGCTTGATAGCAAATGAAATGGTCAAGGCTATGGTAAGCATATGAATGTAATATGAGTATGTATGTTTGATCAATGAAATGGTTATATGAAAGGTAAAATGTGGATGTATCATGCTTGGATATATATGTATTTTAGTTGTGCGAATTGGTATGCAAATTAGCATATTTAGAAATGAGATTGGATGTGAAGATTTGATGATTATTTGACATGTCTTTGGTTGTAAATTGTACATGAAATGAAGTGGTATATTGCTTGTAGGGATCACCCTTGTGTCGGTGGCAATTTGGCCTTGAAAATGGCCTATATTTGCCCACACGGTTGAGCACACGGGCATGTGGCTCGACCGTGTCCCTCGTGGTTGAAATTCAAAACAAGTCAAGATCGACCACGGGCTGGACACACGGGCGTGTGACTGGACGTGTGGTGAAGTTAGTAGCGACCACGGGTGAGGCACACGAGCGTGTCCACAGCCGTGTAAACAAGTCAGTATGTATGCCCTGTTTTGACACGGCTTAGACACACGGGCGTGTTGAGGCAGTGGGAGGCACACAGCCTGCCCACACGGGCGTATGACCTCTGTAACCTAGAGAAATTTTTAAATTTCCGAGAAATTCCATATGTGTTCGGTTTAGTCCCGGCCCTATTCTAAAGCATGATTAAGGTCTCGTTGACCTATAAAAGGGACACTTTGATTGTGTTTGATGAATTGTATTATGAAATGTTCATAAAAGTTTTCGATTTATCTGGTAACGCCTTGTAGGCCTAATCCGGCGACGGATACGGGTTAGGGGTGTTACATTGACCCGATCACACCTAAAAAAAAAAGGATTGATGACGACTCCATTTTCATTCTTCAAAGTCTTCCTTGTTTTTCAATGAAAAAAATGGTTTCGATAGCATGGCGACTCCATTGGGGACCAATAAGAGAGTCAAGTCGTAAAATTGATTATTTCCTGTCTTGTTGTCGAAAATTAAAAATCTGATTTGAAAAATTACGATCCTTTTATTGCATTTGTTAGTGTTATTTCATATGATTGCTGTGGTTTGAATCTTGTAGAATATCTTCGCATCATATTGCATAAGAACCGTTTGGTCTTACCTCTTTTAAGTGGGAGTGAGAAGCTACTCCTTCGTGAGGTTTTCACCTCTGTGCAGGATAGTGGATCGCTTTTGGGATAATCTGTACCTATATTTTCGTGAGATTTTCATCTCCGTGCAGCCATAGGGAAATGTATTCCCCTGAACCGAACTTAGTTCGTATGAGCCTACAATGGGTGAGGGTCGAGGAATCTGCTGGTT
Organism: Gossypium australe; assembly: GCA_005393395.2. Lineage (NCBI taxonomy): Eukaryota > Viridiplantae > Streptophyta > Magnoliopsida > Malvales > Malvaceae > Gossypium > Gossypium australe. Next base: position 74,013,471 of record CM016623.1, on the reverse strand, counting down.
CAGGTACCTCAACTTTAGAACCAAACCGCATGTAGAAGACCCTAGGAGCCTACCCTAGATAGCACTGTGCCAAACCCTAGCAGTTACCCAGATAGGTGCTTGATTCTCCTTCAGTTGCTTTGAGTTTTTGTATATTGTACTGACTTATTGTGTTTTTGCTATGTTTGCATGTCATTTCATATTTGAAAGAGTGTGGATTCACGTTCGATTACTAAATTAAAGAGTTTGTCATGGAGAACGAATTTCTTAATAAAGTAGAAGATAATGCGGCTGTCTGTATATTTGTAATCCGTTTTATGTAAAGAATTTTGTTTTCTAGTAAAGTTTTCTAAATGAAATTGAATTAGAATCGATGCCTTTTTCCATTCATTTCATGCATTCGCATTACATCACATCATGTGCATTAAATTTCATGGAAAGACCCTAATTGGTTAAAATCATTTCAGAATTAATCTGGAAACCAACAAAAACTTACCAACCAAACATCATTAGGGTACCCAAGCAAAGACAAAAGACATGTATCAAAGATTGGAAAGACTTGAACAACTCTAAAAAGAGATGCAAGACCAACTACAATTGCAAATGCAAGAACAACTGGCTAAATCCAGCAAGACATGATGGACCGAATGATGGAATCTCAAAGGAATATGATGACTCAGTTGACTCAACTGCTGACTGGAGGAATAGATAAAGGAAATACCCCTATGGTTAATACTGGAGAAGATAATGAGGAACCTCTCTATCCTCTGGGTTTTACTTCAACACAGCCTGAGGTGTACCCTCGAAGAACATCCGTCACGATTAGGCCTCAACAATTTCAGGATGATGTTTCAGTACCGATTAACTTGTACACTGGATCAGGTTCTAGCCTAGGAGATAACTCAGCTAATCCTGTTATCCCTGACCTTGATGAAATGGCAGAAAAGGAAAGGATAATGACAGAATTGCCAAAGCAGTTAGAGGACCGATGTAAATGGCTGGAAGAAAAGTTTAGGGCAATGGAAAACACTGATAGTCAACTAGTGCTTCCCCACAAGTTCAAAAAGCTAGAATTCAAAAAGTACAATGGGACCAGTTGTCCCAAAGCTCACATCACCATGTTTTGTAGACAGATGACCGGGTCTGTTAATAACGATCAACTACTAATACATTGTTTCCAAGACAGTCTGGTGGGAGCAGTATCCAAATGGTACAACCAATTGAGCCGTACTAAGATTGGTTCCTGGAGGGACTAAGCACAAGCATTCATGAAGCAGTACAGTCATGTGACGGATATGACCCCTGATAGAATTACTTTACAAAACATGGAGAAGAAACCAAGTGAGAGTTTCAGGCAATATGCACAGAGATGGAGGGAAATCGCCATACAAGTTCAGCCGTCGCTCCTAGAAAAAGAAACTACAATACTCTTTATCAACACCCTAAAAGCCCCGTTCATCACTCACATGATACGAAGCGCTACGAAAAGTTTTTCAAACATAGTGATGACTGGCGAAATGATTGAGAACGCAATAAGGAGTGGAAAGATAGATGCAGGAGACAGTAACAAAAGGTCAACCTTGAGGAAAAAGGAAAACGAGGTAAATAATACGAGTACATATAACAAAGGTTACTCAAAATTGATTACGGTAAATCAGCCAAGAACGATGGCTACTGGTCAACAAGGTTCATTAAGGCTGGAGTCAGGCACAAAGCAAAACATTGAGAAGCTCAAATTTACACCAATCCCAATGGCATACAGAGAGTTGTATCAAAGCTTATTTGACGCGCACGTGGTATCCCCTTTTTTACCTAAAACCATTGCAGCCTCCATACCCCAAATGGTACGATGCAAACGCTCAATGTGACTACCATGCAGGAATTTCAGAGCATTCAATAAAAAACTGCATTGCCTTTCAGAAAGTCGTTGAAAGACTTATTAAAATGGGCATTGTGAAATTTGATAATGCACCTAGTACCGAAAATCCACTACCCAATCACACTGATAATTGGGTAAATGCGATAAATGGAAAGGTGAGGAGAAGAATCAAGACCGATATTGTAACATCCCGAAATTAAACCTAGTAGGATTGGGCCGATTGGGCCGTGCGCTTTAGGAAAAATTTGTATGTCATCTAGTTATTTGTGTTAGCTCGGGTATGAATTTTTGTGTGCTTAGTATATTTGTGTGGAGGCTTGGAAATATTAGGAAGCTAGAATAATTTTTAGTATAGTTTATTTAATGAAGTGGATTAAGTGAGTTTGGCACTGAAGTTAATTTAAGTGTTCAATTAAAGCACATGAGGAGTTAGTGGCATAATGGATAAGGAGCTTGAAAGGTTGCTTGAGGTTAGTGGTTTGAGTATCAAGGAAAGCATTTTGAGGATTTTTATTTCATCATAGCATTTATGGACGGTCAACTTATGTTTATGATAGGTTGGACTTTCATCTTTTGGTAAGTTGAATATATGTTTAAGGAAAGCCTGATATTGGGGATAAGATTCTTAAGGTTAAGGAAGGTTGGGGAGACATAAGGCTAGACTTTAGGATGATGTTTTGGAAAGTATTCTTAGGCCTTTAATGATTGTATGTGGACGGCATGGGTGTCTAGGAGGGTGGCCGAATGTGGTTAGGTGGTTTGGGGGGGAATAGTTGGTCAACTTTTCTTTTTGTGCATCTTTTTGCATTTTGTTTTTCCTCTCCAAAAACTCTTTCTTTTGGCCGAATGTAGCTTATGCTTTTGTGCAAATTTTGCTTTTGATTTTAACCTCATTTTGTTTGAACCAAATACCATTTCCTTTCTTTCATTTTATCCTTTTGAAACTGAAACAACATTTGTACTTTTGTGCACTTTTCTTTTTGGCAAACAAGGAGTTGGCTGAATCTCTTAACCCCATTTTCTCTTTTATTCTTTTTCTTTCTTTTGGCCGAATCTCACCTCTCCAAACTCCCTTTTCTTTTCTCCATTGTTGCTAAAATCGAACTCTCTCTCTCTCTCTTTCATTCTCTTTTCTATTCACATATTTTCTTCTCTCATAACCAAATTGCCGAAACTCCCTACTTCCTTTTAGTCTTTGTTTTGACCAAATATTCAAGGGTAGACTCTCTTTGGTTTTCTTCAATCGATTTTGGAAAAAGAGTAAGTATTGGCCGATTTTTCTATTATTTCTTTCTCCTTTCTATATCACTTTCTTGTGGACATAGGCCGAATCTTTGGGCATTGGTTTGCAAGGTTCTAATCATTCTAGGAATCGATTTCATTTAGGCTTCTCGGACGTTGGAAGCAATCAATCTAAGCCTCGTTTCTTTGTCAATCGATTTGGGTAAGTTTAGGTAAGACTTGGTATTTCGAAGTGATAACTCATTGGATTTAGTGATATGGTCGAATGGCCTTTGTTTATAATTTAAGTGTTCGATTGTAGGACAAGGTGATCTAGTGCGATAGATCGGATCTCTGGAAGTTAGATTTTTGCTTTGGTGAAAGGTGTGTATCTTACACACTTTATAACTTGGTTTATATGTATATATATGTGTTATTACTAATCATATTATGAAAGTGGGAAAAACGATGAGATTTGGATTTGATACCATGATGGTATGAATGAGGATTCGGGTAAGTCCGTTTCGATATGTTGTTAATACATGTGGATTGAAATCATGATCTACGATTTATGATATATTTATTATATGATTCATATCATAGTATATTGACATGATTTGTTTATCTATTGCATTGGTATGGGCAATATGTTTGGCACCACCAGTGATTTGGTATCACATTCGTGTCTTCGGACACCAGAGGTTTGGCATCTCATAGCGACTTGTCCCTGTGGTTAACACCACCGTGGGTTGGCCCCACTTTTGAGATATGGGATTGTCTGCCAGTGATTTGGTATTACACGTGGGTTGGCCCCACAGATGGATTATTCGTGACTTCGGTCACCAGTGATTTGGTATCACATTTGTGTCTTTGGACACCAGTGGTTTGGCACCACCAGTGAATTGGTACCACACGGGGTAGAAAAGGAGTTATGGATGGCTAGGTTGGGTGCATTATACATATATGTTGCTTTGTTATAATTTGTGTAAGTATGTGGTATTTACCCGGGAGGGAATATGCACTGAGTCTGGTGACTCACCTTCTCCCTTATATTTCAGGTGATTCATGAGATCGCGGAAATGGAGCCGGATGAACTCGAGGAGGCCATGCAATAAAAGTTGGTTTTTATATGAACTTCCATTTGGGTATTCTATTTTAATTTGGTTTTCATATTTTATGGATTGTAATAAGGCCTGTTTAATTATGTTTTGGATTATTTTATTTTTATGTTTTGAACATGTTTTAAATATGGTTTATAAATTTCATGATTAATTTAATAATTGAGCCCAAAGTTTTCTAAATTATAACACGCAATGGTTTTAAAATCTTATCATTGGGTAATGTAAATTGTTTGATAATAAAATAGAAATTAAGTGTTTTCTACAATTTTAATGATTCCAAATATTGAGTTTCTATATTCAAATGCTAATGGTTTTCAAAGTAAAATTCGAGTTTTTCTTAAAATGATAGCCCTTTCTAACTTATGATTATTTATTTATATTAAAGTTTTATGTAATTTCAAAGTAAATTTCAGTTTTAACTTATTTTCTACAAATAAAGAATTCCAATGAGTTTTTCACAAAAATTTAATCGTTAACTCGTTTTTCTTCAAAACGTTTTCCTTAGTGACATACCAAATTCGGTCGTGGCATATTGACCGGGTTTGGGGTGTTACAGATATTACAGAAGTAAAAACTCCTTTGAGATGGGTCTGGATGGAGATGGTAAAAAGGGAGCTGAGCATGTCAGATCTTGAAGGGAGTTGTAAAAACATGAGAAACTACTGTGAGTTCCATCATGAAGAGGGGCACAAGATCCAAGAATGCACAGAATTCAGAGCTTTGGTGCAAGGTCTGATGGACAATAAAGAGATAGAGTTCTGTGAGGAAACCAAAGAAGAAGGAAGCATATGTGCGTCAGAATCAATAATGAAGGTCCCAAAAGTCAACCATCCTGTGGTCATCATTTCGTGACCTAAAAACAACGAAGCTGGAGTACAGATAAAACCAAAGATCATAATTCAAAAACCGACAGTCTTTTCTTATCAGGATAGTAAAAGGGTCCCTTGAAATTATGATTGCAACGTAACAATCCAGGGAAAGGAGATCTCAGCCAATGCTTCAAAAGAGGATCAAGATGTAGGTTCTTATACGCGTAGTGGAAGGCGTTACAATTTGATAAATACCCGAGCTAAACCCGCAAAAGGAAAGACCATAATGGTGGAGCAAAAGAAGGAAAAAGTAGTCAGACTTAAGCCACTTGTTAATGAGCCAGTAAAAGAGGAGGAAGTCAAGGAATTCCTCAAGTTTTTGAAGCATAGTGAGTATAGCGTTGTGGAACAATTGCATAAACAACTAGCTCGTATATCTATACTAGCTTTACTCTTGAATTCGGAGGTACACCGAAGTGCATTGATGAAAGTGTTGAATGAGATGTATGTGGCCAATGATATCTCTATCAATAAACTGGATCGGCTGGTTAATAACATAAGTGCCGATAACTTCATCTTCTTCAACTATGATGAAATACCACTAAGGGGTATGGGATCCACTAAAGCTTTGAACATCACTACCAGATGCAAAAGATACACATTGCCAGGGGTCCTGATCAACAATGGATCGGAACTGAACGTATTGCTCTTATCCACACTTAATAGGTTACATGTGGATAGCTCACACATGAAGGCATGCCAGAATATAGTGAGGGCGTTTGATGGCACAGAAAGAGGGGTCATGGGAAGAATCGAAATACCTCTGTTGATTGGCCCAACTACTTATTAGGTGGACTTCCTAGTAATATATATCAAGCCCTTCTACAATTACTTATTGGGAAGACCTTGGATACATTCGATAGGGGCAGTACCTTCGTTGCTACATCAAAAGTTGAAGCTAGTATCAGAAGGTCGGCTGGTGATGATAAATGCTGAAGAAGATATTATCGCGGCCGTGACTAGTGATGCGCCGTATTTGGAGGCAAATGATGAGGCAATTGAATGTTATTTTTGGTCTTTGGAGTTTGTGAATGCAACATTCATTACTGAGGGGAATAGGATTCCAGTGCCAAAAAATATCCAAGGCTACCACGATTGGATTACAGCTGACGGTAGGAAACGGAGCCTTACCCGAAAAAGGACTAGGGAGACATCTTCAGGGAAGAGTTGAGGCTCCAATGCTGAAAGACAAGCAGGACCGCTTTGGCTTAGGGTACAAGCTAGATGCGAGACAAAGAAGGAAGGAACTGGAAAAGAGGCAAGAAAGAAGAAGACAAGCGTGAGTGGGGAAGAAATCAAATGGGAGCCAATGATATTCTTCCACATATCCAAAACTTTCATATCGGGAGGGATTATTCATTCCGAGCGAAGGGCACCAAGGAAAGAAAGTGTTGAAGAAATGTTGGGAAATGTTCACATCAATGCCATACATGAAGAAACCACTGAAAGGGGGACCTTGTCAGATATCCACCCTTATGAACCCGGGAGTGTTCTGAACAATTGAACTGCAAAAGAAATTCCTATAGTTTTTAGAGCTTACATAGAGTAATGTTCAAAACACACTTGTTGCTTTAAGCCTAGAAGCAATAAGAATTCCCTTGTGAAATAGGCTTATGTCCAAACATCATTATGAAATACATATTCGATATCATTTTTGAGTAAATATTCTCTCATTTTTTATATTCTTTCATTCTTTTTATATAAATATTATGTTAGATTCGAACTGCAAAAGAAATTCCTATAGTTTTTAGAGCTTACATAGAGTAATGTTCAAAACACACTTGTTGCTTTAAGCCTAGAAGCAATAAGAATTCCCTTGTGAAATAGGCTTATGTCCAAACATCATTATGAAATACATATTCGATATCATTTTTGAGTAAATATTCTCTCATTTTTTTATATTCTTTCATTCTTTTTATATAAATAATTATGTTAGATTCTTTCATTCATTGGATCTCTTTCCAAATCATTCTTTCACCACATTCATAATCATACCATACAAATAATTATTCTTAAATTCATTAATTCTTTGTATATTCCTTTGTATCTACAGCAGGTTCTCAAATATCAATGACATGAGTAATACTGCTACGAAATTAGAACTTCCATTTGAGCAAGACATGTGTTTAGAGGGATCCCAGGACTTTGAAGATGACATAGATTGTGGCTTATCTTCGGACTTGTTAAGAATGGGAAAACAAAAGGAAAAACAAATTCTGCCTCATGAAGAGACAGTAAAGATTGTGACCTTGGAAGAAGGAAAGGTAGTGAAAATTGGAACGTGCATAACTGAAGAAACGAAGCGAGACCTCGTAGAGTTACTTCAAGAATTCAAAGATATCTTCGCATGGTCATACCAGGATATGCCCAGGTTAAGCACTGACATTGTTGTACACCACCTCCCCATAAAAGAGGATTGCAGGCCGGTTCAGCAGAAGCTCCAGAAAATGAGGCCTGACATTGTGCTAAAAATAAAAGAGGAAGTCAAAAAGCAGTTTGATGTCAAATTCTTGCAGGAAGTCAAATACTCAGAATGGGTAGCCAACATTTTGTTTTTCCCTAAGAAATATGGGAATGTACGAATATGTGTAGATTATAGAGACTTAAATAAGGCTAGCCCGAAAGACAATTTCCCCTTGCCACACATTGATACTTTAGTAGATAATACGTTAGGTTATTCTCTGTTTTCCTTCATGGATGGCTTCTCGAGATACAATCAGATAAAAATACATCCTGAAGACATGGAAAAGACTACCTTCATAACCTTGTGGGGTACATTTTGTTATAAGGTGATGCCATTTGGGCTGAAAAATGCAAGAGCGACATATCAAAGGGCAATGGTGACCTTGTTCCATGATATGATGCACAAAGAAATTGAAGTTTATATCGATGATATGATCACAAAGTCCTGAACAGAAATGGAACATATCCAAGTTTTGAGGAAGTTATTCTTGAGACTGAGGAAATTCCAATTAAAGCTCAATCCAACAAAATGTACTTTTGGAGCTAGATCGAGAAAATTGTTGGGCTTCGTAGTCAGTGAGAAAGGAATCGAGGTTGACTCAGACAAGGTTCGAGCTATACAAGAATTGCCTCTGCCGTGTACTCAAAATAAATTCGAGGTTTCCTTGGAAGGTTAAATTACATTGCTCGGTTCATTTCATAATTAACTGAGAAATGTGATCCCATATTTCGTCTTCTTAAGAAACTCAATCCAGGCATGTGGGATGATGAATACCAGAAAGCTTTTGATAAGGTTAAACAGTACTTGTCAAGTCCTCCAGTATTGTTACCTTCATGCCTAGATAGGCCATTAATACTGTATTTGATAGTGTTTAATAACTCTATGGGATGTGTGCTAGGTCACACAATAATTCGGGAATAAGAGAAAAAGCGATATACTACCTCAGTAAGAAATTCATTGAATGTGAAATGAGATATTCACCAATTGAGAAATTGTGTTGTGACTTGATTTGGACAACTCGGAGGTTGAGATAGTACATGCTATACCATACGACCTGGCTAATCTCGAAGTTGGACCCTCTAAAATATATGATAGAGTCAACTGCTTTGAATGGAAGGATGGCTAGATGGCAAATCCTGCTCTCTGAATTTGACATAGTTTATGTGAACCAAAAAAGCCATGAAAGAAAGTGCAACAGTAGATTTTTTGACCAGCAGAGCTCTAGAAGATTATGAGCCTCTGAACTTTGACTTCCTTAATGAAGAACTAATGTATGTGGCAGCTATTAAAGAAGACGCTACAAAAGATCACCTTTGGAAATTGAACTTCGACGGAGCATCAAATGCTATAGGTAATGGAATTGGGGTAGTCTTGGTATCCCTAAATGGAGATCATTATCCGTTCACGTGCAAATTGGATTTCGATTGTACAAATAAATATGGCGGAGTATGAAGCATGTATCATGGGACTCCGTCCAGTCATAGAACGTAAAATTAGAGTGCTGGAAGTATATGGAGATTCTGCATTGGTGATCTACCAACTGAAAGGTGAATGAGAGACAAGAGACCCTAAATTGATCAATTATCGAAGGATAGTTCTAGGGTTAATTGAGGAGTTTGATGATATTACTTTTAATTATCTCCCGCGAGATGAAAACTAGATGGCAGATGCTTTGGCTACTTTGGCTTCCATGATCAAAGTGAGCAAACAAGAGGATGTAAAACCCATTCAAATGAGTATTTACGAGGTCCTAGCTCATTGTTACAACGTGGAGGAAGAAAGAGATGATTACCCCTGGAACCATGATATATTACGGTACGTGAAAAATCGTGAATACCTTGATCAGGCAACCGAGAATGATAAAAGGATGTTGAGAAGACTAGCCTGTGACTATGTCTTAGACGGGGAGATCCTGTATAAAAGAAGAAAGGATCAGGTACTATTGAGATGTGTGGACGCTGTTGAAGCTAAAATTTTTTTGGAAGAATGCCACGAGGGTGTTTGTGGAACACATGCCAATGGTTTCACAATGGCTAGACAAATTATAAGATTCGGGTACGATTGGTCTACCATGGAGGGAGACTGCATCAATTATGCTAAAAGATGTCATAAATGTCAAATTTGTGGAGACGAAATTTATATACCTCCTTCCCCTTTGCATGTTATGACCTCCCCATGACCTTTCTCTGTGTGGGGCATGGATGTCATCGGGCCGATCTCTCCAAAAGCTTCAAATGGGCATCGGTTCATCTTTGTAGTCATCGACTATTTCACCAAGTGAGTAGAGGCTACTTCATATGCCAGTGTTACTAAGTCGGCAATCAGCATATTCCTAAAAAAGGAAATCATATGTCGATATGGAATGTCTGAGAGAATCATATCTAACAATGCATTAAACTTGAACAACAGCACGATAGCGGAGTTCTGCAGTAATTCAAAATCAAACACCACAATTCATCACTGTACCGTCTAAAAATGAATGGTGCAGTAGAAGCAGCCAATAAAAATATTAAGAAGATCGTGGGGAAAATGGCTAAAACTTATAAAGATTGGCACGAGAAGTTATCATTTGCTCTTTATACTTATCGAACGTCTATCAGAACTTCCACCGGGGCAATGCCTTTCTCATTGGTTTATGGAAAGGAGGTAGTTTTACCCATTGAAGTAGAGATACCTTCCCTTTGAGTTCTGTCGGAGCTAAAGTTAGATGAAGCAGAATGGATTCAGTCTTGATATGATTAGTTGAATTTGATTGAGGAAAAGAGGCTAAGGGCAATTCGTCTGGTCAGATGTACCAAAAATGAATGATGCGAGCTTATGACAAAAAGGTTCGCCCAAGAGAATTTCATGAGAGGGACTTGATATTAAAAAAGATCCTCCCACACAAAAGGATTTCAGAGGGAAATGGATGCCAAATTGGGAAGGACCTTATGTGGTAAAAAAGGCTTTGTCCGGAGGAGCACTGATTTTGACCAAAATGGATGGGAAAAACTTGCCCAATCCTGTAAATTCGGATTCAGTCGAGAAGTACTATACTTAAAGAGGAAAAGAGGCCAAAGTGAAAACCCGCAAAGGGCGCTTTAAGACTTTCTTAAAAAAAATGGAGAGGCCAAGGTGAAAACCCGCAAAGGGCACCTTGAGACCAAAGGGGTTTTGAGTCGAAAACCCGAAAAGGGCGGCTCAAATTGTGACCAAGGATGGGGCATGCAGTGATCTTGCTATACGTAAATTAACGAAGAGAGGGTCTGCAACGTCTTGGGGCATCAACAAAGTACTCTAGATCTCCTAAACACATATTGAGCTTAAAATGGTCTTCAGAAAGTCCGTACAAAGAAGCTCAGGCTACGATATCTGGGCCACCTATCTTTTCCCTCATCATTTTGTATTCTAGCAATGTTTGCTTTCTTTAATTAACTCATTCTTTTCAAATTTTGCTCCTGATAAATTTCAGTTTTGTCCGTCATTATGATCATTTTCAAACATTTTGTATTGAAGTAACGATTAATGGACTAATAATACTTTCACAAAAGGAGTTTTGTATATTACTCTGGGAACTTCTAAATAATACAAGAACCTGAAACAGGACTATTATTTATAACTCACCAAGTCTAAGGGTTGAAATATTTGAGAAAGAAACTCTAAACAGTGACCATTTCTTCGAACTTTCTCTCAAAAATATCGGCTGAACAAGAAGACAGGATATTACGTTAGTGATACAACCTTGATGAACAGCGAGCAATGACAACCTAAGCATTAAAAAAAGGACCACTCTCATGACATTCTGCATTCATGCAAATATAATTCATAACACATTAGGTTAGGAGCATTCGATTCATTCTGATCATTGCATTCGAATCATTATGCATAAGCATAGGTCCATAAATCGATTCTACAGGTCATGTTTCCCAGAGGACGGTGTAACAAGATCGGTGAATCCACAAATCTCATACCCTTGAAGTTGTAGTGGGATGGATTGAAGAAGACAACGAATCTTATTTCCCTGGCGTTGTAGTGGAACAGATTGAAGCTGTGGCGGATCTTATCTTCCTGAAGTTGCAGTGGAGCAAATTGAAGCCACCAGCCTTATCTCCCTGAAGTTGCAGCGGAGCAGACTGAAGACAGCGAATCTTATTTCCCTGAAGATGCAGTGGAACAGATTGAAGCTACCAAATTATGACAGATCTTATCTTCTTAAAGTTACAATGGAGCAGATTGAAGCCACCAGCCTTATCTTCTTGAAGTTGCAGCGGAGCAGACTGAAGACAGCGAATCTTATTTCCCTGAAGATGTAGTGGAACAGATTGAAGCTACCAAATTATGGCAGATCTTATCTTCCTGAAGTTGCAATGGAGCAGATTGAAGCCACCAACCTTATCTCCCTGAAGTTGCAGCGTAGCAGACTGAAGACGCGAATCTCATTTCCCTGAAGATGCAGTGGAACAGATTGAAGCTACAAATTGGTGGATCTTGTCTTCCTGAAGTTGCAGTGGAGCAGATTGAAGCCACTAACCTTATTTCCCTAAAGTTGCAGTGGAACAGATTAAAGCTACAAGTTACAAGTCCTATACCTCTGAAGTTGCAGTAGGTCGGATCAAATCTATCATGGTGAATCTTATTTCCCTAAAGTCGCAGTGGAGCAGATTAAAGCCACGATTCTTCTCTACCTGAAGTTGCAGGGGAGCAGACTGAAGATAGCAAATCTTATCTCCTTAAAGTTGCAGTGGAGTAGATTGAAGCTACAAGTCTAATCTTCTTGAATTGGATCGAAGCGCTAGTTCCTATGCCCCTGAAGATGTAGTAGGATGGAATGAAGCTACTCGAAGAAGAAAGGCACCAAAACAAGTAGAGGCTCAGCGAGGCTGGGAAAAATTAGACATTTTTAATAAACAAAACAATAATAAACAGTCCATTTTAACAGTCCAATACAAGCCCAAATTACATCTAACCCAGGCCCTGTAACACCCCCTACCAGTATTCGTTGTCAGAATAGGGTACAAGGCATTACCGGAGTTTACGATTTTTTTTTCAATATAGCCCCTTTATAGATATCTAGCCTTCCCTGCAACTTTTAAACTGAGACCAATCCACATCAACCAGTCCAATTCAACATATTTTCAAAATAGATTCATGCATATTATAAGATAACATCAACATATACCAAACCAAGGTTTGCTAGCCATACCAATGGCTGACCTTACATTCATTTCATATTAAAATTACTTTATTAGCTTATACATGCCATTGATTTCCAAAATAAAGTTTCTTTATATACCGAAATCTTGAGGCTGATAGTGTGATGTATCTCCTACCGAATCCGACCTCCGAGCTCTTAACACTACAAAACAGGGGAAAAGGAAACAGGGTAAGCACTTTGTGCTTAGTAAGCCCATATAACAAGAATTATACTTACCTAATATTTTCAATACAATGCAATAAACATTCATATATCCATTCAATGCACTATTACCCTAACATGCACAAACTCAATTTTCAAGTTAGTCCAATAATTTTCATGTATTAGTAATATATACCATAATTGATGAACTCATCAATACCATGATTTCCCATTCCCTTAATCTTTTTCCATATTTATCCCGTTGAATTTCTTGGAATTTTCGATGGATTTTCATAGGTACACTTTTAGTGTACAAATTCGGGTCCGTCAATTCACATTTATGTACGCACATTTCTATTTCAGAGAGCACACTCCTGCAAACCTCATCTTTACAGCGGGATTACCAGTCCAGGCTAAATCCCCTGTAATATAAACTCATAGAGTATTGTCGGGATTACCAGTCCAGGCTAAATCCCCTGCAACGACAATTACTCTAATGAGCTTGGATCTGAATTACCAGTCCAAGCTAAATTCAGACCCTAATTCGGATTACCCGTCCGGGCTAAATCCATTTTCCACATATTCTTCGGGAGGGCTATATCAGGATAGGATCACCCGTCCGGGCTAGATCCTTTTTACCGTCAATTCCTTTTCAGAGATCCATTGAATTTTCCATTCATTCAACCGGGATTTCTTCTTTTTTTTTTATCAAATATACCAATGTATCATCAATTTTCATACAATGAACATTCAAATTATGTTCACATCAATAACATACATTTCAAGCATTTAAGAATATAATTCAAGTTACATGAACTTACCTCGATACTAGTTCGTATATAAAATCTACTAATCCGGGACTTTTTCCTTTCCTCGATCTAGCTTCGTATTTGAGTTTTCCAGATCTAAATAAATAAATTCAATCATCAATTTAATACATTTCATGTTCACATGTAGCATTCTCTATAATTCTATTAATATTTTTAGTTTATTCAAAGTTGTCTACTTGAGTCATAGTCACTAAATTATTTTTATCTTGAGCTAAAGAACTTAAAATTTAGATCCGTTAATTTTCCCTGAAACTAGACTCACATATCTTCTTCCCATAAAATTTTCAGAATTTTTGGTTTAGCCAATAAGTACAGTTTATTCATTAAAGTCACCCCTGTTCTGCTGTTTGACAGTTCTGACCCTTCTTCACTAAAAATTAATTATCTCTTCATACAGGATTCGGATGATGTTCTTGTTCATTTCTATTGAAAATAGACTCATTAAGAATTCTAAAAATATAAATTTAAGCCCCTAATTATTTTTCTCCAATTTTTTCTGATTTTATAAAGTTAAAATAGGGGAACCCGAATTCATTCTGACCTTGTCTCACAAAATTTATTATATCTCATGATTTACATATCTATTGCTTACACCGTTTCTTTTATGAGAAACTAAACTCAATAAGATTTAATTTAATATTTTGTTCATCTTCTAATTCGATTTCTACAATTTATGGTGATTTTTCAAAGTTAGTCTACTGCTGCTGTTCAAAACTGTTTTAGTACAAACTGTTTATTACCAATTTTCCCCCTAAGCTTTCAATAAATGATAATTTCATCCCTGCTCAATTAACTTCTCAATTGAGCTGATTTCTCTCAATTAAAACTTTATTCTATCACTTTAAACTACTTTATAACCTTTGGAAATCAGAATTTCAGTAATAGACTTTAATTCCAAATATTTTCACAATTTAGATCCTAAAAATCAATTTCTATTGGAATTACCTAATAAAATTATCTCATAAACAATTTAAAGCTTAAATTTCATGCTACTTCATCATAAACTTACAGCACTCAACCATGGTAACTTTCAATTTCATCCATGAAATAAAAAACTAATGAATTTAATAGTCAAATATTCCAATTTTGCAATATTCCAATTTTGCCCTTAATTCTCCTTATTTTCTTGCTGATTTCATGCCCTTGCCGTCCAGCCCAAATAGAACTTGGGTCTATTTTCCTTTTTAAGCCCTCTTTCTTTTATCATTTAAACTATTTAATCATTTTTCATAATTTTGTATTTGTTACAATTTAGTCCTTTTCATTTAATTACATACTCAAACGTTAAAATTTTCTAACAAAATTTTAATACCACATTACTAACATTTTATAAATATTTATAAAAATATTTCCTACTCAATTTTATGAGATCAAGGTCTCGATACCTTGTTTTTACCCAATTCCTTCAATAATTCCTTTTTCTAACTAACCACTAAATCGGTAAAATTTTTCTATCTATATTTTAATACGACTTTCCTATCATATAAATATTCATGCAAAAATATTAAAATAAATTTCTCTTTAAATCGGATTTATGGTTACGAAACCATTGTTCCGATAACCTTGAATTTAGGCCATTACATGCCCAATGTTGAATAAGCCCGGATGACCCAAAATCTGATTAGGGTTTCAGAAACCCTAGAACCTCCTAGCGCCGCAGCCCCCATGCGTTCGGGCCTCCATGTCACCCCACGAACGGCTTCTTCCGTACGACGGTTTCACCTGCAAAAAGAAACGAAATAGCAAAAATGGCCAGCAAGTGATAACAGAAATCTAAGGCTTTTTAGATTTTCTTTTTCATTTATTTATTTATTCTTTAAATCGGCTATAAAAAGAAGCCGAAAATAATTTGTAAGGTTACATTTTTTACGAATACGAAATCAATACAAAAGAAAATATCAAAGCAGATCAGCGAAAGGTTTTTTCTTTTCTTTATTTTTCTTTCTGAACTGCCTACATACATATAAAGATTTTTATTTCTTAAAAACTATTTACATATATTAATATAGTATAAAAAAAGAGAAAAAAATTACATTTTTTCGAGCTCCGGCCGACGTGCACGGCAGCGAGCCGCGGCAGTTGATGACCAGACCTGTGGCCGGAAATCGGAGAGCTTGAGAGAAAGGGGAAAGAGCTCAGTTTTTTTTTTTTTTTTGAGAAGTGGGGAGAAATGAATTTTTTGTGAAAAAATTTGACTTTTATAGCTCCCCCATACGACGTCGTTTTGGGGCAAGCTTCAAACGCCAAAACGGCGCCGTTTTGCCTAGATCCACGCGCAATCGACCCTACCCGCTAGGATCCGTGTGTTGTTTTAGCGGAAGGGCTATTTACGCTTTTAGCCTTCCACTTTTTAAACCTATTTCAATTAAATCTTTTTTACTTTTAATTTGACCCGATAGTTTCGCATATGTTTCATTTTGGTCCCTATTAAAACGCGGTGTTTTGGTGAATGGGAATATTTCCCCATTTGGTCCCTCCATTTTATTCGCGTGTTACAATTAGGTCCTTTGCTTTATTTATATTCCAAAATTTGGCCCAAAACCTTGTTTAAATTTCAATCTAGCCCTTTAAACTTTTATCTTATTACGATTTAGGCCTTTAGTTTCATTTTAATTTTAATTTGGCCCTTCTTTATTTATTTCCATCATTTTTAGCCTTATTCCCTATATGCCATTTTATTATTTATTTGTTCCTTTTTATATATTACTTTATTTATTATATAACCTATTTATTCCATGTTCGTAATTTTTTTTAAAATTAATTGATCTATTTCTTTGTACATCGTTATTTATTCGATTGCGTGTATATTTTATTATTATTATTATTATATTATTAGTATTATTATTTTTATTACTACCACTATTATTATTACTATTATTATTATATTATTAAATTGATAATTTAACGTTGAATATTTTTTTTATTTTTTTTTAAATAGACTCTATTTATTTTTTTATTTTTTTTATTATTTTCATTATGATTATTTTATTTATTATTTATTATTTTATATCCTTTTACATATGCTTTCAAATGTTAAATTTTCCATTTTATTATTTTCACTACTATTATCATTATTATTATGATTATTATTACTCTTATTTATTTATTTTTACTATTATTGTTCGTTTATCAATATATTTTTATTATAATTTATTATTATTATTGTATTATTGTTATTATTATTATTATTTTATCATCTTTAAACTATTGTACATATGAGCTTTTACCGCAAATGGAAACCTATTCAGTTGGAGAAAGGTGGTCCTCTTATTTCTCATAAGTTTTGTTTTTTTTGCAGATGACCTTGTATTATTTGGGGAAGCGAATAAGGATACAACCGACTCTATGGAATCTGTGTTGAAGCAATTTTGTAATTTGTCGGGCTATAAAGTGAATGCTGGGAAGTCTAAAATTTATTTCTCGACAAATACGGAAGAATCAGTTAAGGGGACGATTAATGAGCAATTGAGGTTTCAAGACGTAGATGATCTCGAAAATTATTTGGTAATGCCTCTATTCCATCATAGAGTTAAGAAGAGGACATTCCGGTTTGTTATTGATAAGGTTCAGAAGAAGTTACATTGATGTGATGCTAGATTATTGTCCTTGGCCGAAAGGGTGACATTAGCTAAATCAGTCTTGTTAACTATACCGGGTTACTTTATGCAATCTGCCATGATTCTCGTGGGAGTTTGCGAGAAGATCGAGCAGATGGTGTGAAAATTCGTTTAGGGTTCAACTAGCAATAATAGGAAAATACACTTAGTGAGTTGGGATACCTGGTGTCGACCTATGAAAGAAGGGATAAAATCATTATTTCCTTATGAAGTTGGCTTTTCAAATAACGACTAATGTGGATACACTCTGGGTATGTATACTGAGAAGTAAGTACAAGGTTAATGAAATATGTCTTGTATCTATTCATCGTTGTTGTGCTTCTTATGTTTGGCAGTCATTGTCGAAAATATGAGGGCAATCTCGGGAGAACATCGTTTGGAGTACCTTACGAATAAGTTTGGGGAAGGTAACTTGTTGTCTTTGATCCGGAAGATTTCTACGGTTAAGAGGTGCTTTCAAATGGTGAAGTTCCAGCTTATTCGAAGATAAAGAAATGTGGTTGTTGATTAGATAGCTAGAACTTGTCCGAGAGGGAAATGTGATTGTTGATTAGATAGCTAGAACTTGTCTGAGAGGGGAATCCGAACTTTCAATTATTGATTTTCCTACTTTTCATGGTAGGAAGCTTTTTTTAGAAAATACATAGGGTAATTCCTTTGTAAAGGCTAATTAAAGGCACTTGGTTGCCTTCTTTATTGTAATATATATATTTAATCTTTTATATAAAATTATTTAAAAATATATTTATAAAATAATATTTAGGGTGCGATTTTTATTTTACCTTTTTACCGTGGAAGTAATAAAGAATAGTTGGTTTTTAGAGTTAAAAGTGTTTTTCCACTGAAACGCAAAAGTTATGATTTAGGTGATTTTGGCTTTTGTGTTTGGAAGTAAAATTTTTTAAAATACTCTTATTTATATTAACTCTTTAAAAGATATATAAAAATAGATTAATTCATATATATCATTATATCAAATTATTTAAATATGCGATGTATGATGAGTATATAAATTTGAGAATATAATTCCAAAATCATATATTATCCGAGATTATTTGAACTATAAATTTTTATATAAAATAAGAATGTTTGAAAAGGGAACAAATTGATTTTACATTAAAGTAAAATGAGGAAATATTTGGACTTTTTTTAAGGAGTAGGAAACATGTGAAACTCAACCTCTTTTGTTTCTCTATAAAATTCGACCCAGTCTAAGATGGACCCTTACAGAATTCTTCTATCTGGATGAGTCCAATCCAGACACCGGAAAACATATGAATTCGTCACTCACCTCCTCAAGTAAAAGGCATGCGCATATCTGACCAATTAATTACAAACTTAATATTTTTGATTGGTATAATAATAAATTTAGCCTTCAAAGTTTATATATTTTGTTAATTTGGCCCTAAGTTAACAAATTTATCCAATAACTTTTGTGTAAATGTTAAGGTTGAATTTTTTAGAATTAAGGTCAAAATGATAAAATATGTAAAGTTAAATTCATTATTATATTAATCAAAATTATGTACATTTGATAAAAGAAATTAATATCATAATTAATTAGTCTTAATTGTTGATAGGTGAGAGAAATTTTTTAATTTCAAAATTGAGATTGACCGATATATCTAAAACACAGTAGGAACGAAGGTTAAATGTGTTGAAGGAGGCAACCATGTGAGCATCGGATCTTAGCCTTATGGGGGCTTTCAAAAGTTGGTAGGCAGCCCACTTCATGTTGTGTTCACATGTTAAAGTTGTTTCAACTTTCAACCCCTTCTGGATTAGCAAATCAATCAATATTCTATCAATTACTTCAGTATTGGATTCTTTGTATATTGAGCTTCAACTCAGTGGTTTCGTATGAACAACATTATAATTTTTAAAAAAAAAAAAACATAATTTTGTAACCTTTTCTTGGTATTAAAATATGACATGTTATAAGACTATGTGGGTGACAAAAATATGTTATGCCTCACAATTTTTTTTTTAAAAAATAGTATACATAAAAATTTCAAGTTATTGGTGGCTTTATTTATTTTTGGAGTGGAATTTTCTGATAACACATTAACTATTAACTATTAGGCGAAGTGCAATTTAATTCCTTTAAAATAAATGTGGACAATTAATCTTTAGATCATTCAAAAGGTCAATTGTAGAAGGAACCCAATATAAGCACAGTTGTGAAAAATATTAATTTTAAAAATCCAAAAATTAATAAATACTGAGCAACTTACAAAAATATTTTTAAAAATTAGGAATTTCTTGAATATTTTAAACAACTTTTTAATTTCTTTTTTTTAATTTTACTATTATTATTTTATAATTTTTAAAATGTAGAATATTTTATTACTTTCATGAATATTATAGATTTTAAATGTTCTAAAATTCACTTGTGCCTTTAAATTCATAGTTGTATTTTTTTTCTTCTTTTTGGCCACGTTGACTTTTGTTAACGAAATACATTAACATCTCTTAAATTTTCCTCTATTTTTTTTTCAATTTTATTAACCTCCCTTATTTTGATAGATTTTATCTTATTGTTTAGTAACTTAAATAATTAATCACTTTTTAATAATACATTAATTAAATTACTCTATTTATTTTGATAGCAAGTAATATGCTTCTAACCCTATAATACATGGATCTCTTTGATGTTTAATCCACAAAATATTATATAAAATAATAAAAGAAATAAACATTCTTATCACAATATTTATTAATTATTTTAAATTGGCTTTTAATCTTTTCTTAACTGGATTTTTGTTTGATTTGTTGGGGAATATAGACATCACATATTTAATAAGATTAACTAAATGTCATTATTTACTATTATAAATGTTAGCCCAAATTAAAAGTAATCTAATTTGATTAAAATTTATTGGGCTTCAATTATTAAATAAAGTATGAGCAAATATATGTAGATCCTCTGGTAACTAATATCTAATTAATGATGGGTTGATTAGAAATTAAGATTAATGTGCAAAAGTTATGTATTAGGGTCATGGTCTCCAAATTACACATACCTAACTTTTTTGACATCCCATCTTCAAAAAAAGAGAGACACATTATCTAAATTACTTGTGGTTAATTTGGAAGATCAAAGCCACAAGACTAAAAGATTTCAAGATATTAATAGATTCAAGTACACTTCCGCATCTAGTTTTGTTATTGATGATTTCACTTGAAAGATTCTAGTTTATTAAGTTTCCTATCAATCTTTCAATTCTAACAAGTGTTATCAAAGCCTTGTCATGTCCAATAATTGGTGTGGAGTATGCCTCACATTCTGGTCAAATTAGGACACAAACAAAGAGTGACATTGCAATGAGGAGGAACTCTTCATCTCGATGTCACAACGAGAAGAAGGTCATCGTCCCAACGACGTGGCGACGTGTCATGCAATTTTCTTGGTTTTCTTCTTCCAATTAAACTCTAATTATTTGTCTCAATCAAACTCTGATTAGTATAGATTATTTTAATATTATTTGACCTACGAATTTAGCCTATAAATAGTCCCCTTTACACATTTAGGTATTAGCTTTTACAAGCTTTTAGAGAATTTTATATTTACGTTTTGAGGGTTCTTACTTAGGGTTTTGGGGTTTAGTTTTATCTCAATCTTTTGTAC
Organism: Gossypium australe; assembly: GCA_005393395.2. Taxonomy (NCBI): domain Eukaryota; kingdom Viridiplantae; phylum Streptophyta; class Magnoliopsida; order Malvales; family Malvaceae; genus Gossypium; species Gossypium australe. The sequence goes on along the minus strand of CM016623.1, from coordinate 73,992,528 downwards.
TCTTCGTTTTTGTCATTATAGTGGAATTATTTTTACCCATAGTTTTTTATCCTCTTCAGAAGGGTTTTTCCAATTAAAATATTTGTGTTCATTCTTCTCTACTTTTACTACTTCACTGCATATATGGGTCAATCCCCACCAAAATGGTATCAGAACTAGTTCGACTTCTGCATTCAACCCGTTCAGAGATGGCAACAATAAGGTTTGATATTGATAAGTTCGATGGCATCACAAATTTCATTTTGTGTCAAGTTCGAACAACGCCATTTCTGATTCAGGGCAATTTTGAGAAGGTCCTTATAGAGAAGAAGACTGCAAACATGGATAAATTAGAATGAGATAGGTTATATAAAAAGGCTCTATAAATGATTCAATTAAGTTTAAAAAATAATGTGTTGCATGAGGTTTTGGTGGAGAAAACAACATTCACTTTATGAAAAAGGTTAGAATCCCTCTACGTGACAAAGTCTCTAACTAACCAATTGGTGTTGAAACAACATCTATACACTTTCCGCATGGACGAAAGTGAGCACCTTAAAGGTCCCATCAATCAATTTATAACTTTTTTCAATGATTTAAAAAAATGTTGAGGTTTAGATTGACGATAAAGATCAGATTATGCTATTGTTGTGCTCATTACCCCATTCATACAGTCTTTCAAGGAAACCCTGATTTATGGCAGAGATGATCTCTCGTTCGAGGATGTGAAGGGTCATCTGTTGAGAAAAGACAAACTCGAAAATGAGTTTGGATCGAATAACAAGTAAGATAGGCAATCATCGATTTCTGTAGGATCAAGGAAACAAGATAAGAGATGCCACTATTGTAAGAAGTTAGGTCATGTCAAGGTAGATTGTTACAAACTACGAAATAAAAGTGCTGTCGAGAGCAACGAGGAAGATTTAACTGGTGCTAATTTGGACAATGACAAGGGTGATGATTTCTTATTGGTGTCAACAAGTAAAAGCTCCGAGCTTATGCCCGAGTGGATCCTGGATTCGGGGTGTTCTTTCCATATGTGTCCCAACAAAGATTGATTCCCCACATACAATTCCGTTAAATGTGGAGTTATGTGCATGGGGAATGGTTCACCCTGTAAGGTAATCGATATTGGCACTTTCAGATCAAGATGCATGATGGGACAATCAAGACACTATCACATGTCAGGCATGTGCCCTACTCTAAGAAAAATCTCATCTCGGGAAATTTAGACTCGAAGGGCTGTAGAATTAACATCGAGTCAAGAGGAATTAAGGTATCTCATAGGGCTCTCGTTTTGATGAAAGGTAAAAAGATTGACAGTCTTTATGTTCTAGAAGGATCAACGGTAATCGGTGAAATAAGACGTCCCCCATCTGTTAAGGAGTCAAAGTCGACTCGTTTGTAGCAGAGACAATTTGGTCATAAGAGGGAAAAATGTATGACTGTTTCGTATAAGAGAGGTTCTTTTTGGGATGCAAGTTTTGAAAAGATAGGGCATTGTGTTTGTGGAAATCAGACCTGGGTCAGTTTTGATTTGGTAATGCACAAGTTGAAAATTAGAATTCTTCTAGCTTCTAAGCACAACTTCAACTCAGTTAATATCCTGCATAGTTCGAGATAGGCCTATGACGGGATTTGACAACGAAGGCATTGTGGAAATAGAATTAAGGTGGAGATTTATGGAGTATGTCTTGCATTTCAGTCAAATTAGGATACAGATAGAGAGTGACGTCGCAATGAGGAGGAGCTACTCTATAACAGCCAATTTTTAGTAAAATTGAAACAGTAGTTTTGGGACCACAAATACGAAGTCAAAAATTTATTTTATTATTATTTTATTTTCTACAGCATGATAGAAATACCGTATAAAAATTTTGTTAAGAAATTTTATCGTTTACATGCTTAATTTGATAAAAAGGACTAAATCGTGTAAAGTGTAAAAGTTGTGTTCTAATAGCTAAAGGTATTAAATAACTATATAACTTTAAAGTGGAGGTCCTTATATGGTAATTAGACCATTAGAGTTGATAGTGGATGGTAATGGTTTGGCATTTCTGAAATTTTGGTTAGTTTTTAAGGTTAAATAAGTAAATAATTAATAAAGGTTAATAATTAAAGAAACAAAATAAAACATTCATCTTTATTTTTGTTTCTTCAACCGAATAACAAAGTAAAAAGGAAGAAACCATGGATGCTTCATTCGACCATCTTTAATCCTTCAATTAGGTATGCAATTTTGTCCTCTTTTTAATGATTTCTATGTTTCCGGATTTGTTGTAGCTTAATCTAGCTAGCCTGGAGACTAATTTACAAAGTTATTAAACTATTAGGGTTTTTCCATTGATGAGAATGCTTGAGTTTTTAAGTTTGATGATAGAAAAGGAATGGTTGTTGTTAGATAAACAACTTTTGCAAAGAAATTTTTAGTGAAATTGTCATATAGGGTCTAAATTAAAAAATAAAAAATATTGTGGTGAAATTGTGAAATAAATGAAATATAGGGCTTGCTAGGGACTAGATTGATATTCGGCTATGATGGGTTGTGATGGAATTTCGTAAATTTCTATTTTTATGAGATAAGGACTAAACTGCAAAGAATTAAAAGTACATGGGCAAAATTGTAATTTTTCCAAAATTACATGTAGGGCTAAATTGAATGTGAAATTTATTAAATTGGGTTAAATTTATCCATATAGATCCTGTCAGACCTCGTACGGAGTTAGATTGAGGCAAAGAGAAAATCTCGAATTAGTCGCCTCTGTATCTACGTACCCTCGTCGAGGTAAGTTCTTGTAATTAAATTGTGTAATTATATGCTTTGATTGAATTAGATGTATTTTATTTGCGTTATCATTATATTTGAGTACCGATTGCATATTCGACGATGTACGACGATTATCGAGCCCCGTTTGAACCTTAGGAATTCGTAGGATACAAATGACATGTCATTAGGGTTACCGATTTCAACTCTTATGAGCTTACCATTACTTAACTTGTATGAGCTTACCGTTATTCAGCTCGGAGGAGCTTACCGTTATTCAGCTTAGAGGAGCTTACCGTTTACAGTTCGTATGAGCATACATATACAGGAATTGACGGATTACAATTCAGTACACCTCGTGTGTACTACCCGCGTATCCAACGATATTCTAAGTGGTTCAACGGGCATTGTTCTATTACAAGATTACATGAGTTCGATACGAACTACCACAAGTATTTACATGAGATATATGAAAATGATTTGTACATGATATATAGGTACATGATTTGGAAATTATATGTTCATGGAAGTTTGATTGTTGTTGAGCTCATACATGTTTCTAGATATTTATATGAATTACATGACTAACATGGTTGATGAGGATATGTGTCTAGGCTTTTGGCCAAATTGAGTTTGGATATGCTTTGTTTGCTTACCTTAAATATGACTAAATGATAAGTTAATTTCTTTATTATAGGAACTTACTAAGCTTAAATACTTATTCTGTGTTATTTTTATGTGTCTTATAGTGATTCGGAAGCTCATTAGGGTTGAAAGCTTGTCGGAGCTATATCATGCTATCCATCGGCTCTTTTAGTACTTTTGGTTATCTAACTTTGGTTATAATGGCATGTATAGGTTATTTTGGCTAAGGATAGCCTACATGTTTTATTATGTTTTTAACCATTTGAATTGGCTTGTGTTTTGGTATATTTTGCTATGTATATAAATGGCCTTACTATGTTTGATGTGTAGTTTGGTATGGTTAACATGTGAATTAATTTATGTTTGATGGATGAAAATTAAATGGTAGTTGAATATGCATATGATTATGTATTACAATTTGGAGCGATTTAGTGCTTGTTTTGGAAAGCACATTTGTATATTGATGTTAGTTTTTGAATGGTTTGTATGGGTGTTTTTAGTGCACAAGTTACAAGTGACTTATATGACCATTTGATGCTAGAGATCAAGTACATAAACGGTACTAAATGTTATGTTTTGATTAATGATCTACATGATAAGTTTTGGTACAAATATGCATATAAGTTAGTTAAACAATTGGATATATTGAATGTTTAGAGATACATGTTATAAGTTGTCATTTGAGGTGTCTAAGGGCATATTGGTTGTATGTGGTGATATTACATGTTTTAAATTTGATTTTGGCTAGTTTTGGATGCCTATTTATGACTTGGTTATATGCAAATTGTTGTGTTTAGGTTGGTACCAATTTGGGTGAGAAATGTGGCATGTAAAATGGTCTAATTTCGTCCACATAGGCAAAGACACGGGCTTGTGTCTCAGTTGTGTGTGACTCACGGACAAATGAAACGGTCGTGTGTCCATTGTATATTTTTAAGAGCACAAGTCAGTATGCTCACACGGCCTCGCACACGGGCGAGTGGCTTGGCCATGTGGCACAAGTCAGTGAGTTACAAGGGCACAGACACGGGCTGGGACATGACCGTGAGTTCCTATTTTGAATGCCCACACGGTCTAAGACACGGGCGTGTCTCTTGTCTGTGTGACCCTTGCAGTTTTGAAAATTTTGTAAGTTTCTGAAAAATTCTCTAAATTTTCGATTTAGTCCCGATTTGTTTCTAATTCATATTTTAGGCCTCGAAGGCTCGTATAAGGGACAATACTTATAAATTTGATTGGTTTTTGGCATGAATGCTATATGTTATGAAATGTTTTGAAAATTTTTGTCTGTCTGATCTGTAAGTCTGGTAATGCTCCGTAACCCTGTTTCGGCGATGGATACGGGTTAGGGGTGTTACATCTTCGTTTCGACGTCACGATGAGAAGAAGGCTATTGTACTAAAGACGCGACACCACCTCGTCATGACGTGTCATGCAATTTTCTCGATTTTCTTCTTCCAGTTAAACTCTAATTATTTGTACCAATAAAACTTTGGTTAGTATAAATCATTTTAATATTATTTGACCTACGAATTTAGCCTATAAATAGACCTCTTTTCCACTTTAGAAAAATCAACTCAGTACACATTTAGGTATTAGCTTTTACAAGCTTTCAGAGAATTTTATGTTTATGTTTTGAGGGTTCTTATTTTGAGTTTTGGGGTTTAGTTTTATCTCTATTTTTTTGTACTCTTCATTTTTTTCGTTATAGTGAAATTATTTTTGTCTATGGTTTTTTATCTTCTTCGAAGAGGTTTTTCGATGTAAAATATTTATATTCGGTCTTCTCTTCTTTTACTACTTTGTTGCATATATAGGTTGATCTCAATAATCAAAATGAATTATTTATGAAATTTTGGTGTTTCGATTAATTATGGATCCAATACTTTTGGGGTTTTCTTGATAGTGTATGTTGAAGGCAATTGAATAGTATTGTATTCTTGATTTATGTGATAATTGTGATCAAGAATGTCTTGAAATTTTTTGTTTGAATCCAATTCAACGATTTGAGGTTAATTGTTTCTATGCGATTGTGATCTTTACGCGAATCCGTTTGTTTAATCTCACATTCAATTTTGCTAAGATGTTGTAATTAATTTTCATTAAGTAACGTGTGACTTGTTTCATTACCCCAGTCTTGCAATTTTATTAGCTTAATGGTTCCATTTATTTGTGTGAATTGTGGCTTTTCTAAGATTGATGCTAACAATTTGATTTGATGGCCATTAATTTTTTTTCTAAAATATCAAAATTATATTGTTACATCATAATTTGATTTGATTTTAAACGCGGCATCATAGATTTTTAATGTTTAGCTGATTTTTATTACTAGTTAAATTTATGGGTTTTGATTTTAAGTCGCGTTAGTTTTATTATAGGTTTTCATCATATTTGTTCTTTTTTTAACACAATTTTGTAAACTAAGGGTATTTCGATAATTTCACAAACCAGGGGTATTTCGGTAATTCTACCCTACAAGGGTATTTCAATAATTTTGCAAACCGAAGGTATTTTGGTAATTTTGCAAACTAGGGGTATTTCAGTAATTTCACAAACTAAGGGTATTTTGGTAATTCTACCCTACAAGGGTATTTCAATAATTTTGCAAACCGAGGGTATTTCGATAATTCTACCCTACAGGGGTATTTCAATAATTTCATAAATCAAGGTATTCTAAACAGAGATAACGATACGAATGGGCCTAGGGCCAATTCTCGGCCCAAATGGGCCAACACGCTCGTGTGGCCCATTTAGCCCAAATCTAGCCACAGATATAAGATTCACATAGACCAGTCCAATATCTACTACACAATCATACAATTTATTCATATGGGCCCACGGGCCCACTTGGCCCCTTTCGGCCCATCGTGGCCCAAACAGCCTAAACACTCAAGAACACTCATGGTGGCCTCAACTATCGCGTCGAAGCTCCTACACGTGCGCTCGTATGCTCGTGTGGCTACCATGGCCGTGTGACCAGCATTTCGGCATTTGTCGCTCTACAGCTAGAGTAGTGCGAAATACACACCTGATAGGAATCTGAAGCTGTTAATCCGCGCTCCGAGCACTCCTATGCCCAAACGCTTGTCGCCCCAACTTAGCAAAATAAATATCCCCTTTTTGCTTGCAATAGGATTTGAACTCAGGTTCCCTTGTAACATAATCCACGCCGTTAGCCACTTTACCAACTAACTCCTTGTTGTCTTAAAACATGAGCAACTAAATATAAGTCTATGGCCAAAGTCTAAGTTCCTTTAAAAAAAGAAATCAAAATGAAATGCAAGTGCCAAGACTTGAACCTTGGACCCCTTGCTTCCTAGTGTCGCGTCATTCCCTTGTCTCCTATGTGCCGCCATTTGCCACTAGACCACAACTCCTTTTGTGTCATTTTTCTCCACATTTTATTCTTAAAGCCTACTTACTAACTCCCAGGGTTTTACTCACCTAAAACCAAAATTTTCCTAAAGCCCAAGTTTGATCCCGGGACTTCATAGAAGCCCCCTAACCTTCCAAAATCACTCACCTAATAGGTTCAACTTGCATTAGTGCCGTTCTCTCGTTCTCAAAAATTTTAAACGCTCCCACGCCCAAGGCCCAATGGGCCCAATTCTACTAGGCCCGAATTCGAGGCATTACATCGATAATGACAGTTAAGATTGTCAATATTCACATGTTTAAAGCATTTAGGATTAGCAAACTTACCAATAACCTAAAGAGGCACTTTATCTGAACCATCCCCATTGCAATAAACCACAACAGTGAGTTTTTCCTTGTCTTTTTTTCGTCCTTCTAATTGCTTTGTAGCTAGTGAATGATTTGCTTGCAAATGATAAAATAAGCCTATTTCATCCATATTATAGATATCCTTCCAATAAAAAATTTCCAATTTAGCTCTTATTTGAGGTAAAGCATCTTCAATATTCTTCATAACAATTGAACCACTTTCACCAAATCTTCTATAAGACTTAATCCCATGTCTTGCCTTGAACCGTTCTAGCCAACCAATTGAGAAGTTAAATTCGGAATTTGCATCACCATACATTTTCTGCAGAAGCACTTTTGCTTTAATTTGAATCATTTCTCTGGTCAAGTTTACTTTCTCTTGATATTAGAGAAACCACTCATACAATACCTTCTCTAAATCGGGATATTTGGTTGATGTGTGCCTTTTAACATTTCTATTCTTTATCTCTTTTGACAAATATTCAGATGATCTTTTAAGAGTATTTGATATTGTTGATTTGCTAACAAAGACATCAAATGTTTGTTGAACCCACAACTACAAATCTTTTTGACTTGAATAGGGATGCTCATTTTTGTACTCACATAATGCTTTTCTCATCTCATCTGTCAATGTAGACTTTTTTATACCTTTCAAATGGGAAGCCATAGAGGAAGATATTATATGAATTACAATATTTTGATATGTACATGTTTTTATTTATAATAATTTTTTTAATCTATCCAATGAATATATACGTATTGAATTTTGGAACCATTAACTCTTTTTTTTCTTTTTGGTTACATGAGCCAATTAGTTCACTCTTTTCTTTTTTCTTTTTGTTACATGAACCAATTAAATTTGATTCATTGCACCTACATGCATATTGGATTTTGATAAAAAAAAAACCCCATGCATAAAGTATGAAATATTTTCTAAATTAATAAATATTAATTTATCGATAAATTAATAATCTCGATAAAGTAATAATTTTTTAGGTTCCGAAGGGTATTATTTTATAGGGGTTTTATTGTACCACAACTAAGGAATTCTTGGTCAACATTGAAAAAAGGTTTCTCAAGAATGAAAAGGCTAAAATGGGTAACCTCTTGACATATCTAATTTCAATGAGGTATAAAGGGAAAGGTAATATCAATGAGTGCATTATAAAAATGTCATATCTTGATTCAAAAATGAAAGTACTTAAGTTATAAATCTCGGATGACTTGCTAATGCATCTAGTTTTAATATCTCTTTCATCACAGTTTAGTCAGTTTAAGGTGAGCTATAATTTTCAGAAAGAGACTTGGTCTTTGAATGAGCTCATCTCACACTATGTTCAAGAAGAGGAAATGTTGAAGCAAGAAATGACAAAAGAGCTCATTTAGCCACAACCTTGACAGATAAGAAGGACAAAAACAAAGAAATAAGGAAGTTGCAGATACAACACCAAAAAAGAAACAACAAAAAGAACCAAGGATGGTTGTTTCTTCTGTGGCACAACAGATCATCAAAAGAATAATTGTACCAATTATCATGCTTAGCGTGTTAAGAAATGTACACTTCTTGATTTTGATTATTTTGAGGTTAATTTGATTTCGTTACCGAGACACAATTGATGGATAGATTTTGGTGCAATAACTCACATTAGCTTGTCTATGTAGGATTTCCAGAATTGCCAAAAGTCAAATGATGGTGAAAGATACATCTACATAGGCAATGTTCGTTCGGTAGAAATTGAAGCAATAGAAACTTGAGATTATTATTTAGAATTAAATTTTATTTGGATTTTATTGAGACTTTTATTGTACAACCTTTTAGATGAAATCTGATTTTCAGTATTAGACAAATTTTTGTTTATTTTTGCTAATTTTTAAAATAGAAAATTTAGTTTTCAAAATTAAAATTTGATTGGCTTCAATTCTTTATCAAGTTATGATAATATATTTTATTTAATACTATTGTTCCATTTAATGAATCATTGCATATTACCGTAATAGGTAAGAAACACAAATTAGCCATTTTTAACTTCATTGTGGCATAAGAGATTAGATTATGTCTCTAAAAGAAGAATTGAGAACTTGTGTCCAATAATATTCTTTATCCCTTTGATTTTTCAGATACTCTTAAATATCTAAAGGTCATAAAATTTTATGATCCTACTACTAAGATTATTTTTTAAGATGGATAATGACTGTTCTTTGAGGATGTTGAGTTTATGGGGGAAGAGACAATTAGATACATTGTATTTGAAGAAGAACATGTTGATATTCGTCAACACATTTTTTTAATTGATATTGATAAAGATCAGGAACAATCTATTATACTTTATATTGTTCAAATAACAACTCTGGATCAAGACAATGTCATTGAACCTCTCAATCAAGTAATAAACTCTACAACCTTAAGATTTAATGCCATTAAGAAGGTCAGCTGGATAAAAAGTTATAATGGCTTTAGTGACATATTTTGACCTTAAGCTACATTAGATGGATGTTAAAATATTATTTCTCAAAGGTAACATTGATGAGATGATCTATGTGGTGCAATCATAAAACTTTGTGTTTAGTCATGCAAAGTTAATGGTTTACAAATTAAAGAAATTAATTTATGGGTTTAAGCAGGCCTCTTGTCAGTGGTGTTACAATATTCACCAAGTGATTATCTCATTTGGTTTCGGCATGACATTAGTTAATGATTATATATATCACAAGATTTATGGGAGTAAGAATAGTCTCAATCAATGCTCTGAGAATGATTTTGATATTACAAAAATGTATAAGATTCCCTACATCTTAGTGTGGGAAATCTAATGTATGTTCAGCTTTGTATGCGTTCGAATATTGCATACATTATTGGGATGTTCTACAAATATTTGAGCAATTCAGGTATGGACCATTAGAAAGAAATTGAACGACTCATACATTATCTTTAGAAAACAAAACATTACATGTTCACATATCAGAGTTCTGATAAGTTAGAGATTGTCATGTATCCAAACTCCAATTTTATGGAATATGAATGCAAAATTTTGTCTCTAAGGTGATTGCAATCCTTTATTCCAATAACAAGAGGAGCACAACAAAATCTAAGTACATAGACTTTAAATTTTTGGTTATCATGCATCTATAAAGCATATTGGGACAAACTTCATAATTGCGGATCCACTTATTAAGGAACTACCATATAGGTTTTTCATGAGCACATCGCTTATATAGGTAATATCATTTAAGGATATTCAATTTTAGTGAGAGTTTGTAATTTTAAATGTTTTTCTATTATAGACACATTTTTTCAATTATTTCATCTTACGAATACTAAGGATATTTTCTGTAGAAATAATGTTTATTTGGTTTATTCACATTTTGGTTTCGGTAAAATTTAATCTCACTAAGGTTTAAGGAGGACCAATTGATAATAGACATGTTTAGATCATATTGAATGTAATTTTCATGCTACACATCCATACTTGATCTATATCATTTGATTGTGTTAATCTGCGTGATCAAAGATGAATTTAGTTACGATATATATAGCGAAAGTCACATTAGTTCTATGTTGGCATAATTAATGGACGAGATTGTTTGAAGTACCTTTTGGATATAATAGTAAATTTTTTAGTTCATAAGGTTATATAATGACATGTAATTACAAAGTAATTAGTATATATGTGTGTTGTCGTAACCATTTTTTGACAAAATGGGAATCGACTTTGGGTTTTGAAAACGAATAAAAAGGGAGTCGCCACCGACCTTTTATTAGGTGTGATCGGGTCACCTTTGTTTTAATAAAACGTTTCGGTTTACTAAAACGAGGCTTTTGGTCTACGAATATTCGAGAGAATAGGTTCGGGAGTCGGTTACGTGTGAGGAAGGGTTAGCACCCTCGCAACGCCCAAAATCGGTACCAAATTGATTAATCAACGTCCTAATGTTGAAAATTGAAAATTTTAAAAGAACTTAAAAAATTAGATCTCTTTTGGAAACATTTGAGTTCTCTCAAATTGAATCAAGATTTTCTCATTTCGAAAAAATAAAATATCACATCCAATACTTTAGGACACGATAATTTAAAACCTCGAATCCAAGATCATCCCATGGTTTTCTCGAATTGAAAATCAAGACTTTCTCATTCCAAAGGAATTAAAATATCACATCCAATACTTTAGGACACGATAATTTAAAACCTCGAATCCAAGATCATCCCATAGTTTTCTCGAATTGAAAATCAAGACTTTCTCGTTCCAAAGGAATTAAAATATCACATCCAATACTTTAGGACACGATAATTTAAAACCTCGAATCCAAGATCATCCCAAAACTGTCGATCTACATGAAATGGTGAAGGCGAGAAATAACAAAACACAATAATAAACAATACCATAAAACACAAAATCGAAAAAGATAACATTAAAACAATAATAAATAAATAAATTTAAAAACAAAAAGATGTTAATCATGATAGAGATAATAGTAATAATAATAATAATAATAATAATAGTAATAATAATAATAATAATAATAATAATAATAATAATAATAATAATAATAATAATAATAATAATAATAATAAAACAAAGATATTAAATAATAGCATCAATAATGATAATTGCCAAATGATAAAAAGGGTTAAATTGAATTCAAGGCTGAAATTTAGGGCTCATTCGGGAATAAAAATAATTAAAAGACCTATTTATGCGCCCGAAAGAACCAGAGAGGGCAAAAGGGAAATTTTCCCGCATTCTCAAAACGCAGCATTTAATTCAGGACCAAAATGAAGGCGGATTGAAATTAAAGGGGCAAATAAAAAAAAGTAAACTTGATTGTGAAAACGTGAAAGAGCGGAGGGGCTAAAAGTGCAATTAGCCCCTCCGCTGAAAAACACGCGGATCCTAGGCTGGAGCGGGTCGGTTCGGGTCGGGTCAGAGTGAAACGACGTCGTTTTGGGGCTTTTGGACGCCGGCCAAAACAGCGTCGTTTCATATAACTATATAAGGCCCAAAATTTTCTTCAGATTTCATTTCTCCTTTGCCCCTAAAAAAAAACTGATTCTTCCTTTTTTTTGCTCTCTGCAGGTCTAAATGGGGAGAGGGGACTCCGGCAAAGCGCCGTCGTGGATAACGCCGCCGCCACCTTCTCCCTCTTTTTCTTGTTTATATATATATATATATATATATATATGTATGGATATGTATATCTATATATTCGATTGAGCAATAAATAAAAAACGAAACGACGAATGAAAAGGGGAAAAATGCGAAATCACCTCCTTGTTTCGGATCTTGTGTTATTTTTTTTTTTGTAACTATTTTGATTGAAAAATTTTGTATCCTCTTGATCAAAAAAAAGTCGCCTATACAATGAGATTGATTCGACTTTTATAGAGCCGAAAATAAAAAGAATAAAATACAATACGTTCCCTTCTTGTCTGCTGTTGTTGCCTCTTTCTTTTTGCTTTTGTAGGGGTTAGTGGAGCAGTTGGAGGAGATGGTGGCTGACAGTGGTGCGCTCGTGGGTGCTGCGGCGCTGGTGGATGAGTGGAGGCCCTAGTGGGTTGCGGCGCTAGGGTTTTCAGAAACCCTAGCTTCTTCCAAAAAAAAATTTTAGTTTTGGGGCCTATTGGGCTTGTTTGTTATTGGGTCAAAGGGTTGAGAAATGGGTTGTTTTATTTGTTTTATTGGCTTGGTATTGATTTTGTAATTAGGCTCCAGATTTGTTTGGTAAATGGACTGTAATTTTGGACATTTCTTAATTTGGTTTATTTCTGGCTGAATTTTAGGTTGTAAATGGGCCCATGAGCAAAAATTGGTTATTACATGTATGTTGAAAAAATATGGAAATCACATATATAATAAGATTAATTACATATTATTATTTACTATTATAAAAAGTTAGCCCAAACTAAAAAATGATCTAATTTGGTTACTGTTTATTAGGCTTTAGCTATTAAATAAAATATGGGTCAAATATGTGTAGATACTCAAATAACTATTTTCTAATTGATGATAGACTGATTAGAAATTAAGATTAATGTACAACAATTATATATGAGAGTTATGGTCTTCAAATTACACATAGGTAACTTTTATGACATCCCATCTTCAAAAAAGAGAGAACCACATTTTCTAAATTATTTGTGTGTTAATTTAGAAGATCAAAACCACAAAATTCGAAGATTTCAAGATATCAATAAATTCAGGTACACTTCCACATCAAAGTTTGTTCTTAATGACTTGATATGACATATCTTGATTTATTAAATTTCATATCAAATTTTCGATTTTAACACAATTAACTTGTAAAACCTACTTAATTAAAAGTTTTAGTTTTATGTAAGTATAAATATAAATAAAATGGCTAACTTGGTATTACAACTTAAGCAATTCAATCAATAAAATTACAATAAAAAAATGTAATATATATATATATATATATATATATATATATATATAACCATAAGAATATTATGCTATTTAATTTTTTTAATTAAAATTTTAATTTATTAATTTTTAAAAAGGCATTCGTATTTTTTAACCAACACTTCTTTTTCATATATTCTTACTATTTTGTTTTTAATTTTCATCCACAATGAGTGAGTAAACTCTAGTTTTATATAAAGGAAGCCATATATGAGATAAAAAAAAATTATATTACAAATATTAAAATTTAAATTCTAAACTTATTAAATATCTTCTTTATTAATGATTATATAATGACCAATAATATAAAGGTGTAGTGGTTAATGCCTTTATTACACTTAAAATTTAAGATTTAAATTCTATTTTTTTATCCTATATTCGTTTTACTGTTCATGTTTGAGGCTTGTGGCTTGTGGCTTGTGATTGTCTCTCTCAGTAATATCATCTTTAAATTTTAAACACATGTTCTCTCCTTAAGAGTGCAATGTATTTTATCATTGCACCTAACACTTATTGATAAAATTTAAACTCTATTATTATATTATGTCTAATTATTAGGCATAATATTTTTTTAGCCTTTCAATTTTATAAAAAAATATTTAACTTTAATCATCCATTTAATTTTTTCTCTTTTAGACATTGAACTTACATCACTTGTCAAATCACCCTAAAAAGAATGAAAAGTTAATTTTACTGATGTGACAATCTACATGGGTGCTACATTAGCAATTGACTAAAATTTTTAAAAATTTTGAAAAACATATTTTTTATATTTTTATCCTCTTTTATTAAATTTTAATTTTTTAAAAATAATTTTTAAAATATTTTAAATTTTAAAAATTAATTAGTTATTGGCATGTTATTTATATGACAATCTACATATATACCATGTTAGTAAAATTAACATATAATAATTTTTTCATCCATTTTGAGGTGATTAGATAAATAATGTAAAAATAAAAATAAAAATAAAAATAATTTAAAATAATTTTTTATAGCAATTATCTTTGGTATAAAAAAAGTGATTATATACTAAAAATGAAATAAACTTGGTGCTAACGATTTGTTGAAAAGCAAAAGTGGGAGTGTGATGTGATGTGAAATAGTTGTGAACAACACAAGTAGGTTTTTGATTAAGGGTGGGTGTGACAGAAACAAAAACGTGCATAGATTCCAAGGGGAAACTCCCAAGGCCACACAACCCTTAAAATAGGGGAGGCTGAGACCCAATACCGCCGCTTACCTTTATTTTTTCTTTGCTACTAAAGTAGTGGTTTACGGGGAAAAGCGATTAATTCAAACATTTTTAAACTAAAGTTTTCACGACATTTTGGTATTTTTAATATTACATTTTTGGTTTGGTTTGGTTAGCTGTATAACTCGATTCCCATCCTCACGTGATATGGCCTCAAAATAAGGGATATGTCGTTAGCTTAAGTTGCTATCCTCATTTCTTCCCCCAAAAGTCCAAAATCTTAATGCTTTCCTTCAATTCATTACATGCCTATGCTCGCCTTATTTTGCTTCGTCTTTTAATTCTTTAGTTTTTCTCTTTTCATTCTTTTGATGAATATTTTGGAATATGTTAGATTAATCCGTTTGTATACAAGTATTCTAGAAGTTTTTATGGTAGAGATTAGATTGTATTTTGTCCTCTTCACTTAAAATTGAGTAAATTGGTCCCTACACGTCAGATCTGTATAAAATTTCATCCAGTTTTATTCTTAGAATCTGGTCCTGGTACACAGGGACGAAACCAGAATTTTTTTAGGGGGCTAAAATTAAGGTGTAATTTTTACGATAACAAAAATACAATTTCACCATTTTAATGATAAAATCAAATTTTTATATTTTTAGGGGCTAACGTACAATTTTACCTTTAATAATTTAAAATTTTAAAAATTTTAAAGGGTCTAAATAGAAAATTTTCTATTTTAGCGGGGGCTGAGGCCCATGCCAACCCCTAATTTCACCTTTGCTTGTACATCAACATAAAATATACGTGGCATGTCATGTATCACTTTTTGAATATTCTGCTGTTAATCACACTAATTTTGAATAGTACATATAAATGAAATAAAAAAGAAAAAAAAGGATCATTTTATCCTTTAATTTAACGTACAAAAATTGATTTACCTGTATTTCTAATAAAAAAAATTAAAATATAATTTAACATGTAATATAATATCATGATTGTCAGAGTATGGATGGAAATCGTATTCATAATCAATCAATTTAATTTGTTCTCCAATTGTTAAAATTAAAAAAAATTTGGCATTAGTCTATTTGATCATTAAAATTAAAAAATTACACGTCATTGCCGTGTAAACGTCTGTATGGCATATAAGTCAAAGGTGCCCAGGTGAACAATGTAAATTTTGATTTTTCAAAATTTTTAAGTTAAAATTAATTATTTGATAAATTTATATTTATTCCAATAATTCTTCTGTCTTTCACATTTATGAGGCGATTCCGAATTGTCACCTGCGATTTTTATTTTTTATTTTTAAATTACAATCACATAATTACATACTAATTTATCTCAATTAATTATAATTAAAATCATTCAATACACAACATAAATCAACTTATAAATACAAACCTAATAACTAAAATATATTGCTCATATCATGATAAATCTATATAAGATCTACGCATGACAAGATTTGGTATAAAAAAAAATTACGACCCAAAATTCACACATATATAAATACACATAAATGTAGACAGAATAACTTTAATTTAAGTGGACAAAGTCTCAAGACCTCAACATTTATTAATATTGTAAAAAATTAAGTTGAGTTTTATTTATTTATTTGGACCCCTTTAAATAGGCAATACATTTATTTGTGGTTAGTATAAAAATAATAGTTATAGTAAAATTAAATACCATAACATGGGACAAAAAAAAATACATTGTACTGGAAATAAATAGCCATCCAAAGGGATTCGTTATATTCTTCTTAAAAAATTCTTGTGAAATAAAGTGGGGCCTAATATCATCAATTTTTTGAGTTAAAAGATTTAACTCTAGTGGTAAGTGGCATCTCTCTTTTACCTTTTTCTTTTCCTAATCAAGTTATGAGCATTTTCCCATTCATTAGTCAAAATTTTAATATTAATATCACTAGTACACATTTTTTGAGTTTCAAATATCAATTATTCTAAATCACAATCTACGTATATATTTTAATATTTTTAATATCATTAAATATAACACTTTACATCCAATTCAATTATTAGATCCGAATGCATAATGTTACATTGCATTGCTGAAACAATTTAGATTAACTCGATATTATTTTACTAAATAATATGCATTCAAACCAATAAATCGCGTGTAATTTCAATTGCATCACATGAAAATAATCAATGAATGTCAATTGATCTTGTTTAAAGTATTTAGGGATTGAACGAAATTAAAAATAATATTAGGATTTGAATCTAAACTCATTTATTCAAATTCTACTGGGGTCTAAAGACATGACCATCATGTCTCGAGACATGATGAATTTTATTTTTAAATCAATGTTGTAATGTCTTGAGATATATGTTAATTATAAGAAAGATTACTAGAATCTATTCAAAACTTTAGGAATTATCAATATCTTTAAATAAATACTATATATTGGATTTTTTTCAAAGTAAAATTATGTATTTTTTTATAATTAAGGTACCGCCTATGATTGTTTTATTGCCCATGAATATTTTTTTTTAGAGTTTGTGGTTTCTCTTTTCAACAATTTTATTTCTAGGGTTTGGATCTAAGTTCACTCCCTATGAGTGAAATATACTTTACTACACCCAAAACTTATTGGTGTCAAAATAGATCTTTTAGTTCATATGGTCAACTATACATATTTCATTAAATATTTTGAGAGTTTACCGATACAAATATAAAATTATATGTTCGAGCAAGTACAAAATACAATGAAACCAATATAAAATACAATTAGACAAAACTAACCCATGAGTGCTCATGCACATGATGGAATTGAAATGGACTCCTTATATGTTTTGCAAGTGATCAATTCTTTCTCATTTTAGCTAAAAAAGTATACAACATCTAATAAAAATGTTTCATGTTGAATAGTAGGGTGTGTGAAGTTAAATGAGATGAAATTGATAATTAACCCAAAAAATTAAATACCTAAACGAGGAAAACCGCATAATTTGAGAATATGTATAAGTTATTAATTTGTTAAATTTTCTTTTGTATAATAAAAGAATAACAATTTAATTGAAATGTATAAAATTGAGGGATTAAAATTCAAAGTAGACCCAATAAAATTGAATATTTGATGAGTCCCATAACAAATAAAATATAATTTTGCCCTATACTTTTCTACTGAAAATGCCAGTGCAGGCCTTACTCTTATGGCAAGTATTAAATTAAATGATTCCTCCAAAGGTCTTCAGAGTTGTATTAATAAATTTATACCTACAGTTGAGAAATTTTGGAGCTTGCTTTGTTATATACTAAATTAAAATTATTTTTTTCTTTTTTGTAAAGAAAAGTACATTAATCCCATAGGATCTAGCGTAAGCCCTAATCTCGTTTTTCGAAGGATTCCCCTTCATATGTTAATGTTGGTCAGCTCAGAATTAATTTTTTAAAGCACATCATACAAGTTTGAAGAAGCATGTGGAAGAAGACATTAGGGTTTCATAAAATTAAGCACAAATTACTTACTCATGAAATCATCACAATGCTTAAGGCGCATGGTTATGTATTGTGCAAGCTTGCGGAATTAGCAATCTATCATCATCTTCACCGCAGACATTTTTTTTAATAGGTGACGATATGTTTTTTTACACAAGGTAAGGAAATGTGTTGCAATAAATTGAAGTTAGAATTATATGTCTAAATTATTCAATGTTTATTTAAGGCTGCAACAAGTCAGAAATGGTCTTATAACTGCTCGGCCATTGGTATTTCTAGGTGGCTGGCATATAATTAGAGCATTTCTAATTAAGTTATATATACTAGAAATCAGTGTATGCGTCTGATAAATATACGTGATCAGAAATTAATTATATGATTAATAAAGGTATAATGATTTATTCGGCTCTCCAATTTAATTTAAAAGTTTTACCTTAATTGATACGGGTATTGTTGCTAATGCAAGAGGATGTGGGTTCGAGTACGCTGAAGCGTATTATCTTGCTATTTATAGGTTAGGGAGGGGCTATGGGTAGTTCTAGGCATTGTGTCAAAAACAGCAGATATGCTTAAAACCTATAATGAGATCATTAAAAAAAAGTCATTTTAGCTTTTATTTATTTATTTTTTTCATCTTAATTAACCTTTAAACTTGTACTATTCGTCAAATCACCCAAAAATAGATGGAAAAGTTAAAGTTTATTAACTTTGTTGATGTAGCATACACATGGATTGCCACGTGGATGACACGTTCAAGGGCTCAAAGAGGTAAAAAGTAAATGAAAGATTAAAATGACTTTTTTTTTTATAAAGTTGGAAGATTAAATAAGTTATTATGCCATTGATAAATAATAAAAATCCGTTACATACTATGTGTACAAAATTATAGAAAAGACAATTAAATTGTTAATAAATAAAAATATATCAATAATTTCTTATTCATTATTTTTTCTACCAAGAAGTTGTTGGAAGAAGTAGAAGTGGACTTCTTTTCCAAGTATTTAGACTAAGTTCGAATTCTATAATCGGTATTGTTGGGAGGACTTTACCTAACTCTAACCCGAATTTAAACTATAAAACGGATGAGGATACCTATACTTATACAAAAAAAAAAACTATTTTTTTGCTTGCATTCAAAATTTGTTTTTTATTCGAGAAAAATGATTTCATTAGTTTTACTAATTTTATTGATGCATTTTCAACAGTAATGTAGTAGTTGTTTTTTTTTTTCAAGTTAATAACAAGTTTTATCTTATAAAGTGGATTTTCATAAGTTATTGTGATTTTTTAAAAAGAAGTTATAGCGTGAATTTACCAAAAGGGTAATTCTTGTTAATTAATAGTGATGTTTTAATAAATTTGTCAATTAAGTTGGTGTTTTTTAACTCGTAGCCTTTTATAATTGTAATAGATTATGAAACTTGCACAATTTGTGTTAAATAATTATGTAAAAATATTAATTAAAACAAATAGAAAAAATCTCTCTTTGAGAGCATTTTTCCATTTTCCCCCTAAGGTAACCTCTATTGGTTTTCCTTCTTTTGTTAATTGTCAACACCTTCTTCAGTACCTTTTTTTAGTTGTTTTTATGTTTTATTTTCTTTTCTTCAATATTCTCGTAATCCTAAATCCTTTGTTCGGCCTTGTCCTAGGTTTTTTTTCTCATCAACCAATGGAGGTTTTCTTTTCATAATATTGTGATTTTGTCTCAAATTCTCTATTTCTAGTGGTGCATGGTCTTTTTTTTTTTTTAACTTGTCACTTAATCGAACTTTTTCGAGTCAATTCTTTTCTCTATTTTTTCCCTTGGTGCTCCGTGTGGGTGTGAATCCTTTTAACCTTTTCAATTGTTTTTGTTTGTTTGCTTTAATATTTTCCCCTTATCTTAACACCCTATTAACTCCCTTTGTGTATTTTGAACTCCTCAAATCTCTTTATACCTCAAAGTTGATTATGCACCTTTGTATTGTTATTGTTGTTTGGCATCTCCAATGTTGAAGATGAAATGAATTGTTTCTATTGAGGAGCAAGATACCTGATCTTTATATAGTGGGTTCATCGCGAGATGATGCTCTCCTAAAACCAACAAATGTTTCAAATCATTTCAATGGTCCTTTATTTTTGGTAAATATTTATATACCCTATTGTATAAGAGTGAAATAGAGTACGTTGTGTATAAGCATGAGTGTATTACCTTGGAAAGTGAAGAAGCAAACCATAACGGAGATTAAGAAGAGACTAGAGACAATGGTGCTTTCCCTCATCAACATACAAAACCTATTGAATTAGATATTGCCAACGAATCTTGGCCTTACTAGAGAATATGCCTAACTCTAAGGTATACAATTACACCAAATAACTTGGCTCTCACATAAATCCTTTAAAGGATACAAAAGTCCCTTAAAGGATGCAATTATGTCAAAAAACTTGATGGCCACACAAATCCTTCGAGAGATATAAGAACTCTTTCAGAAGATACAATTCTACCAATAACACAACCCTTACAAAATAGCTCTCAGTAAAAACTTGGTCGAGCACCAAAATCTCTGACACTTTCTATACCTATCAAACTAGTAGATAAATTCAAAATTGTGCTCCAACATCAAAACCTTAACACTTTTACATAAAAAAATATCTTCACTAGGCTACTTTAAAATCCGCATTAAATGTAAGGAGGGAAAAGTGTCATACAAGAATACAAATTGTGCTAGCTATCAAATACTGACGTGCCAGCCAAACACGTTAAAAAATTAGGCTAGAACTTATATTTTATGGTGTAATCCAATAATAACTTAAGCCTCTAAGTAAAAAATGGTTACTTTATTCCTATGGAACATCTTACATATTTCACATATCTCTAACATCATAATGACTTAACCAATAAGTGAAACTTCCAACAAGCAGGGCTGAAACTTAGTTAGAAAAGGAATAAAATACTACAACAAGAACCTAGCTAGAAACAATACTATCCACTAGTCCTTAGTAACGAATGTAATGCAAGCTACAAAAAATGCAGTACTTAGTCCACCATACAACCACTGACCTTCAGGGGATTCAATCTAATTCCCTCAAAGAGTACATTCTCATTCCCTTTGGGAATTCGTTCCTAATCCTTTTGGGGATACATCTTCACTCCCTTAATGATACATTCTCATTCCCTCAGGTGATCTATTCCTACCTTTATGTGATATGTCACAATTTTTTCAATGAATACATTTTTATTCCTTCAAGGAATACATTCTCATTTCCTCAAGAGATACGTTATCACCTACTTAAGGGGCACACTCTCACTATTTTAGGGTATGTATTAACACTTCCTTAGGGATTTATTACATCCTTATTACCTCAAGGGATAAGTTCTCACTCCATTAGAGAATACATTATCAATCCTTTAAAAGAAAGATTCAAGTCAAACAACTTTGGCTTCACATTCACCCCCACTTAATTGGTAGAGCTTCAGCCCTAAAAGATATACGATTCCCTTAAATAATTATGTTAAGTTTATTACTTTGATTTTTGCAAAATAGGCTCTACATAATTTGATGGAAATAATACCTCAAGGGATATGTGTAATACCATTCACCCGTCTCGACGACCGATATGGATGGGAGATGTTACCGAGACACTTTCAGGTCATGACACTTAACTTTCTTTAAGAAGTAATTATTTGAACATTTGTATGAATACATTGGAAATACGTAAATCAAATCATGACACTAGACTTTTTGATGACTGACACGGATGTTTTGCATTAATCGATGATATGAAAAGAAAATATGAAATAACGAATTAGAGAAATAGATCGCATATATCACTATCCTTAGTGAATGCATTTTCTCACTATGAATAAGAGATGACTCATGAATTAATTAATTTCTTTGAATTATTAATTAGTTGATTTGTAGTTAAATAATTGAAGTTCAAAGTGGAAATTAAATTAGTTAAATCTCATAGTTTTGTAAGAACAAGTTAATTAAATCAATTTGCTAATAGATTTAGATATGATAAAATCATTATGACTTTAACAGAATTAGAATTGGGATGAGAAAATAATTTAATTTAATTAATTATTTAATTAATTTAAATGAGTAAATAATATTTTGGTGTATATGAGTTGGTTTAAAGATCGGATAACACATATGATTGATCAGATAAATGATGAGGCCCAACTAAGCTTGATTTAATAAAGAGAGGTGGCAAACCCTAGTTCTAGAGAAGGTGTTTCGCCACCCCTCACACATATACTCCTAGTAGGATTCATGTTTCCTATTAAAATAATATTATTCGATTAAATCTTGTTCTACTAATACTCTTGTTATTTTCTCTATAAATAGAAGCTAAGAGTTAGGTTAAAAAACACCTCTCATATGTCAATATTCTATCAAAATATAGTAAAATTATTTTCCAAATAATTCTATCTTTTGACAAAATTAATCATCAGTTTTTAGCTTTTGAAAGTTTTACTAAAAGTTTTCGTCAATTTGCAAATAGACCTCACACTAGCAAATCAAGGTCGAGAATAGTGGAGAAGATCATGAGGTCTAAAGTCGAGAACGATAAAGTTAGGCCTATCTAAAAATACAAGTGTAGTTTGAGTAATAGGGTTATTGCTATAAATATCATAACCAATCAATTTTTAATGAAAATTTTTAAACTTCTACTATGCATTAAAACATTGTTTTCAAACAAATTTTTCCAACAGTATGATCTTAACAACTAACTTTTCTCTTTCCACAAACCTTGCAAAAGCTCTAGAAAAATGAATAATATGATCTCAATACCTTCAATCTAATTATATTAACACAACTTGGACCCCTCATAAGATCTTATCAACTTCTTAGCAAATGCAACATTACTACCGTTACAACCTTATCAACAAAATCAAATGAACCGATCCTCATACTAACAACAAAAATTATTGATCAATTTGTATCTACTCAAAGGGCTCAACCTCTAAACACATGAAGTCATATTAAATAAACTAACTCCAATTGATTATTTATATGCAAGATGCTTTAATGCTCAAAGTATGACATTCTACAAACGTCCTTGACACAAGTCATCACTAGGTCACTTTATAACCTGGCTCGAATCTTAAGGGGACATGTTGTTATATCATAATATGAATAAGGAAAAATGTGGGACCACTCTGCATCTATCATCCAATGACCAAGCATAAGGCTCGATGTATTAATCCTTTTAAGGAACTCTTTCATCTTTTCCTTCTCATACCTTTTCTTCGTCTTCATCTCTCTTATTGTCTTGCACCTTTATTAAGCCTAAGGATTGACATAAGCATCATAGAGGTCTCAAAGCACAAGCTTCAATGCTCCCATAATTTATCTTTCTTTTGAGAGCATTTGAATTCATCTCCAAACTTAAGCCATTTATGAGTAACCAAAACACTTATCTATGTTATTTCTATTTAGTAAGTGTTGCACTTCTATTCTATTCCAATGAAACAAACTTGATTTAAATGATAACTTGCATCAAAATGCATAGAAGCACAAAGAGTATGACTTGAGGATCATATGTGGAGACCAATTTTTTCTTTAAATACAAGTACTTTTCTTTCATTTTTGAATAGGTAAGAGCATTTTAAGTTTGTTTCATGATGTAAGGTGTGTTTGGAAACTAGAAAATAATTGGATGAAAGTGTAATTACTAGTAATACACCCTTTTGTAATTATAAGGAATTTGAATTTCCTAAACGTGTTTGGCTGACAAAGTGTAATTACATCGTAATTTCCTATATAATGGTTGATAGTATAATTTGTAACTACATAACATATAATTTTAAATTCTTTAAAAAATATTAACTATTATAAAAATTATTCATAATACTTGAGAAAAAATTCTAAACAAGCTAAATCAGCATAGGTAATATATTGTCTAAAAAAGTATTCGACAAAATAATTACTAATAAAATTAATAAGAAAAATAAATATCTTATGGAATTTTATCTAATTACTTTAACATTCTATATTTTTAGGCTATTCTTTGTATAACACCAAATGTATACTCATTGTCATTATCGGTTAGTCATTAACCAAGTATAAACAATTAATAATAAATACTATATGTAACACCTCAAATCCGAGAGTGTTACAAAGAAGTGTTTTGAAACTGATGATATTTTGATAAAACGTCCAAATTTAAAACGTATTCATTTATATAATTATTATTGAAACCATTACATGTTATCCTTTGAGGTTAACAAAATCATTTAGCAGAGGAAGTTTGAAAAAAAATCGTTTAAAACAAAGCCAAGCTCGTATTTTCAAAATTTAACATTTGTCCACGTGAAATCGATGTTTTGTCGAGTAGTTGCAATTTTAGAAATCATAACGCAACCAAACCAAAAATTTAAATCAAACAGTCCAAAAGTTACAAAACTCTCATGAAAGCCGAAAATTTCAGTAAAAACCATTAAACAATAATAATGAAAATAGTTTCCCGTCGAGTGGTCACTACTGAGCCTTTATCACCCGACCCGCCTATGTTTGTAGATTACCTGAACAGCATAGACAAATAGATGTGAGTTTACATAAACTCAGTGTGTAACCCATCAGAGATAGACATGCAACATATACAGAGTTTCATATACAGTCAAATATAGATCCGGACCTAAGTCCATCACAAAAATAGATATCAGATTCAGATGTATAGAACAGATAACAGAATCCTACCCCCATCCTCTACACACCATCTCCATCCATCCTATCACACCATGTGGGGTTAAGAACATCCATTCATCTCTACACACCATATAGTGTCGATGCGACACATAACAGATAATATGTAGACAAGCTGCCAGTATATAGGCGAAGAGTTGCCAAACAGATCACTTCCTCCACATATGCAATTCCCACCCCAAACATAGATATAGAATATAGGTGTAGAAATATCAGAATTAACATGCTTAACTTGCTCGTATACAGAGAGATATATACTTAAACAATACAGTCAGACATAAATACCAGCATTCTATTTAGATCAGTATATCAAAATATCATATCACATGAAATAGGGTTTGGTTAGCCCTTACCGACCTTGCGGTAGGCCCACAGTCGATCAGGTCGACCCGTGCGACCCTAGGAAAAATTTCAAAATTTGGGCCCACATACCCGTGGGGGCCCACACGCCCAGATTGGCCTTGCCCGTGTAGCCCACACAACTTGGCCCAAACCCACAACCTGTGTGACATGTGTGTGGGCCCACACGCCCAACCTAGCCTAGCCCGTGTAGCCCATAAGGCCATGCTCACATCGTCACACAGCCGTGTCTTGTACACAGCTACACCTTTGTTAGTCACACGGCCGTGTCTCACACAAGACCAACCACACAGCCGTGTGGCATCAACAAACTCCATTTTCAGCTTTGGCTGAAATTTAATTTTTCATGTTAGGAGTACACACTTGGTACGATTTTGATGCGAAAACACTCCCAAGACCACCAGAACCTAAATCGACATAACAAACTCCCAAAATCAGTCTAAAACCTCAATTAAACTGAACTAACAAAATTGAAAATGATAAGATTCAAGTGCTCAACACTTACTCGATTTCCCTGAACGAATCTGACTACGATTCCCAACAAGAAGAACTCCATACCTCACAATTCACTACTGCCAAAACCATAATTTCAGTACTTAATGGAAAAGACAATATCGTCTAAAAGAGAGAAACTACTTAAAAGAATTCGCCCTCCAACCACAACTTACCAACCCACATGAGAAACCAAAAACTCAAAACATCGAAATTGAAAAGGGAAAATTATGACAGAACTTCAGAGGAGCAGAAATAAAAATTGTTGGCAAAGAAAGAAAAAAAAAACAACAGAAAAAGGGTCGGACGAGCAAAACTAACGTCAGAAAAGGTTTTGGGAAGAGAGAGAAAACTAGATAAATCCCAACTCCCCACTAACAACTCAATCTCAACTACCCACTCACTCAGACTTTCAGTCCCATCCAAACTCTCTCAGCCAACCGAAATAAAAAGTATCACCTATACACACTTCGGAATTCGAACACAGAACCTCCAACACAGTAACTCCTTACCATTCGAACTAGCAGGCTCATTTTGATATAAGTTTACAAACACTATTACATAAGTCCACCTAACAGGGATAAGGCTTGGATAAAAAATAACAAAATTTTCAAAAGTAGGACTTCAACCCAAGATCGCATACACACCCCTAGAACACTTAACCACTAAAGTAGATACACATTTATGTCAAATTTCACAAAAACTGACTTAAATTATTCAGGGCGTTACAACTCTACCCCCTAATAGAAATTTTAGCCCTGAAATTTACCTAATCCAAACAGATAAGGATACTGATGACGCATCGAGTCCTCGGGTTCCCACATGGCTTCCTCAGAACCATGATTTTGCCATAAAACCTTAACTAACAAAATGAGCTTCCTCCTCAAAACCTTAATATCTCGATCCAAAATCTGAATCGGCTCCTTCTCAAAGGTCAAATTCGGTCTAACCTCTATCTCCTCAACAGAGACAACGTGAGATGGATCAGACCAATACCACCTTAACATCGAGACGTGAAACATATCATGGATACGGTCTAACCCTAGAAGTAGCTTTAATTGATAAGCCACCGGTCCCACATGCTTCAGAATTCGATACGGCCCAATGAACCTAGAGCTTAATTTGCCCTTACAACAAAACCTCAGAACTTTCTTCCACGGAGATACTTTAAGAAATACGAAGTCCCCCACAGAATACTCGATGTCTCTCATTTTCAGATCCACATAAGACTTTTGCCTGTCAGAAGCTGCCTTCAAACAATCTCGAAGCTGTCTAACATTATCTTTCGTCTCGGAAACCAACTCAGGACCCAAAATCTGTCGCTCACCCAACTAAGTCCAACATAGCGGAGTTCGACACTTATGACCATAAAAAGCCTCGTAAGGTGCCATCTAGATGCTAAACTGGAAACTGTTATTATAGACGAAATTAGCTAACGGTAGAAAATCCTCCAAACTACCTTAGAAATCAATTACACAGCTCCGTAACATCCTCCAGTATCTGAATCACCCTATCAGATTTACCATCGGTCTGAGGATGGAACACAGTACTGAAGTTCAATCACGAACCTAGAGCTTCGTGAAGTTTTTTCCAAAACCAAAAAGTGAAGCAAGGATCCCTATTAGAAATTATCGAAATCGGAACCCTATGCAGTCTCACAATCTCATAAATGTATAGCTTCGCTAACCTTTGCAGAAAGTAGTCCGTCCGAACTGGAATAAAATGGGCGGACTTGGTCAATCAATCCACGATGACCCAAACAAAATCCTTCTTAGTGAGTGTCAAGGGCAACCTGCTAATGAAGTCCATCGTCACTCGTTCCCATTTCCATAAGGGAATCTTAACAGGTTGAAGCAAACCTGAAGGCAGCTAGTGCTTAGTCTTTAATTGCTGGCACGTTAGATAACGAGCAACAAAATCTGTTACCTCACATTTCAAACCCAGTCACCAATACAGTTCACAGAGATCCCGATACATCTTATTACTATCAGGATGCATAGCATAAGTGTAACACCCCTTACCCGTATTCTACGTTGAAACCGGGTACGAGGCATTACTGTACTTGGCTCACATGGTCATACAACTTTGGGATATCTAAATTTATTCCAAATTAAAACTTTTCCATTCACATTTCTAACATCTTTATACTGGGCCTACGAGGCCCTAAACATACTTCCGGAAGGTTTCAAAAATAATCGAAAACTTTTACGCACTTAGAAAACTTTTACCTAAACAGGGGACACACGCCCGCGTGAAATAGGACACGTTTGTGTGGGCAAGCCGTGTGGTCACACACGCCCATGTCCCTCATCCGTGGTTGACACTGACTTATTTCACACGGCCAGACACATACCCGTGTCCTTGGCCCGTGTCCCTCACACGGCCTCGACACGTCCGTGTCTCAGCCCGTGTGCCAAAACCTTGGCATTCTGTTTATGACGTCATCACCTCACTATGGTCACACGGCCAAGGCACATGCCCGTGTCCTTAGACCGTCTGTTGAATTAAATTCCTAAATTCAGGTGCAGACTTCACATGGCCTGGGCACACACCCATGTCTTTGGCCGTGCCTCACACACGGCTGAGACACACGGTCATGTCTCTGCCCGTGTGTTTACTACTAAGCTTACTGACTTGTAATTCTAACATGCAAGGGGACACACAGCCTGGTCATACACCCATGCAATTGATCCTGTGTCACACACAACCTAGACACACGCCCGTGTGCCTACCCGTGTGGACAAGAACAAGGCTATTTGCCAACCTCTTTCATCACCCTAACTCACTCAAGCATAATTCACCCTCTACCATCAATTCATTTATGCATATTCATACCCAAACAACCCAACCATATACTCTACACACTTATGAATAATCTTTCATTCCATTGATTGATAGTAAAGAGCCATTTACTATAGCAATATACAAAAGATTTCATCTATAATGAGCCAACACATTTTGCCAAAATAACAAAACAATATACCTAGTTTAACTCCTATACATGCCATTGTCATACTCAAAATACTAGTTCTAAATATACCGAGATGAGCTGATAGTGTGGGTGATCTTCCAATTATCTCTGTATCCCAACTCGTCTCTTTGTCACTATAAAACAAGGGAAAAGAAAGGGGGTAAGCTTTAAGCTTAGTAAGTTTATATGTAAATAATAAACATCATAACATGTGCTAATCAATAAATAGCATTTCACAATCCGAGGTCATGCTTAATCATTCATCTCTTACCACAATCCAACCATATCACAACCAAATACTCTTATTATTTAACATTCATCCCTACACTTGATCACTACATGATTACATCAAACAACACATCACAATTACACAATAAACCATTCTTAGTAGTACCAAACACTTGGTGGTATCGCACTTAGCCTACCATTTATTATTAACAGGGTGGTATCGCATATAGCCCACCAACAAGAATATTTATAGTGGTATCGCACTTAGCCCACCAAATAATAATACTAACGATGGTATCGCACACAGCCCATCGTGAATAAGTGATAAGGTGGTATCGCACATATCCCACCATTATTTGCTACGGATAATATTCCACACTTACATATTTATTTCAACGTTCATATGGAATTTATTCACTTTCTACCAAATTTCCATCCATTTAAATCGTAAATGTTCTCAATCATACAATGCACCAATAAACAACAACATACGTATTTAAGATGCATTGTTTACACATAAACTTACATCGGTGCAAAACGCGTTAATCAACGTTCTATTCCGTAACCTTGCCTTTTCCTCGGTCAAGGTTGATTCCACGCTCTTCTTGGTCTATAACAACAAAATTCACTCATTCAATCATTTTCTAATAATAATACATCATAATCTCTATTTAGGCAAAAATAACCGTTTGCCCTTGTACTACGGCAAAATTTTGATTTTGCCCCTAGGCTCGTAAATCATTTTTCATCACATTTTCTCATTAAACAAGCCTACCTGAACATTTGTTACTCTTACAACTACTCATAATTCCAATTATTTCATGCATTTATTACACATTTTCAATACATTCAAGTTCTATTTAGGTGTTTTCATGCTAACACCTTTCACAAAAGTTGTTCCTTAACTCACTATCATTCATTTTCATCCATAAAAACTTAGCAAACAACATTAACACTCTCATAGAAAGTCCCTAAAATTTCAACCATTTAGCAAATTAGTCCCCTCATTAGCTAGCTTAAGCTTTGGAGACTCCAAAAGTACAAAAATTATCGAATAAAACCACCAAAATCACTTACTTGCAAGAGATTTGTTTTGCTGAAAATTTGAACTCCAAGAACCCTTATTTCCTCTAAATTTTCAGTGGTAGAAGAAGAAGGAATAGTAAAAGATGATATCTCATCTTTTTATCTTATTTTATTCTTTTTTTATCACCTAATGTCACCAAATTTTGACTAAAATTAATGCTCTTGTCCCCCTAAGCTATATGGTCGGCCATCACACTTCCAATGGCCTAATTTCACTTTAAGGACCTCCAATTTGATATTCTTTGGCTATTAGACACCTCTACCACTTATAATGGAACTTTCACACTTTATGCGATTTAGTCATTTTTCACAATTAAACATACAATTGCTAAAATTAAAGCACCAAAATTTTTATATAGCCAAATATTAATACCATAACACAGTAAATAATACTAAAATAATTTTCCTCAACCTCGAATTAGTGGTCCCGAAACCACTATTCTGACTAGCCCTAAAATCAGGCTGTTACAATAAGGGCTACTATGCGCCTCCCTCAGAATCAACTGCATCAGATCAAAATCATTTGGTACGCAAACCCGTCTTCAGAAACATAGAACCCCATCGTTATTCAACCCAAAATCAGAAGTACTACCACTCTCAACCTGAGGAAACTGCAAACCCATAGATTCATCCCCTAACTGCTTTTCTCAAATCTGCCCAATTCAAGTCGGCTTAACTTGCAACTTGGCTAACAGACTTCTATCATCAAATAAACTAAGACGAGCGAATATAGCTCTCAAATCAGTCATCGCTCTACGTGAAACACCCCAAACCCGGCCCACGAGCTTTGACCAGATTTGGTATGTTCCTCAAGAAAACCGGTTCAAATTCTTTTGCTTCATAGGAAAAACTTGTGCAATTTTTTTTTTAAAAAAAATATTGTTTTGGGTTGGGCTTGAGTTGAAAACGAATTCGATTTTATTTGAAAACCCTTTTTAATTTTAAGTGATAAAACATACAGAGTATAAAAAAAAATTAAATTACTTAATCTTTAACTTAATAAAAATTTGTAAACATAATTAAACAATAAGACAGAAATAAAATAGTTCACTGCCTTATTTCATAAAACAAAACCCAAAGTAAAAATTTTAGAGTACTTAAATAAAATAAAATGTCCAGATTAAATAATTTGCTTGCTGTGCATGGCCACCTTTGAGCTCCTGCCGACCCGGTCCATTACTGCTCATCACCTGAAACATGTTCCCACAACGGGGTGAGTCAACAGACTCAATGTGTACACAACACTAAAATTTAATAGATCAGGCATACCATAACGTATCACATGCACATTCATATACAGATAAAATAATGATGCAACCCATACCCAAACCTAGATGCCATCCGCTACACATCCCCGTACCAACCTGCACACCGTGGGGACTACTAAGTCGACCCTCCTTCCGCTACACACCATCGAAGGCAGTCGCTGCAGTCGACGTGCTCATCGCCCATATATAATTCGTGGCATAGCCACCAGATAATTGTGTCATGAGACACCACATTCAGATAATGTAACCGAAGTTACCACATTCAGATAATGTAACCGAAGTTACCACATTCAGATAATGTGACCGAAGCCACCACATTCAGATAGTGAGACCGAAGTCACCACGTTCACTTCTCCTTTCTCATATAACCCGAATGCCCTATTTTATTCATGTCATGCTTATCATACTTAAATTCACATTCACGTTACTTTTCACATGTTAAATATAACATATTTCGTAATCCTAGTAGGAGTAGGAAACATACCTGAGTACTTTGTACCACATTAGGGTACTTAGCCATATTCACATTCTTATACATACATATATTACATATTGCCATATAACGTATTAAAAGATAGTGTGGGGTACACACCTGATTCGCTTAGCAATTCCTTGAAATCCCGAAAAACCGATCTATTGCCTTAGATCCGTTAACTCCTATATTCGGCCAATCATTTAAACACATTAATAAACCTTTTCGACCACAAATCCAAATCCTAGTAGGATTTATACACTTAAAACTTACCTTGGTGTCGATTTCCTTATTGTTCAAATCCAGAAAACCTTGCCTTATATGTTTGTCGAAACCCCTATAACTTCATGTTAGATTCGATTTCATCCTCAAACATAGTAAATAATTCTAAGCCGAATGTACATATGACTTACCTTGAGTCTTTAGATCCCGAAATTCTCCTCCTTGTAGTCGACCTAAACAAATCCCAAAAGGCCCTTCAAGGTTTCGACCATGGAATCCTAAAGGAGTTAGATTCCTATATTTCAGCTAAAAAGGAGAGATTGAAAATCAAATATCAGTTGATCTTACCTCTTTGGATGAAATCGTCAACACCCTTCTGTCACAACAAAGATTCGGCTTTGGCTTTAGTGAACAATCGGCTAAGTTCCAACAAATACTTAGTTTCGTCTTGACAAAAGAAAAAGAGAAGAGAAGAGAGGAGAACACGAAGAATTCGGCAGAGAGAAGAGAAGGAAGAAAATTGATGAGTAGCCCTCCTTCCTTCCTTTTATAGACGAAATTATCATCTAAGGAATCCCTTACTTGGCCACCACTCTTCTATTTGATAGCTTTATCCTTTAATTATCATAAAATAAAAGAGTTTAATCCAACATTTATCTCATGGGAATAATGATAAATAAATCCCTTATTTATCCATCATTTAGCCGAATTTTAAAGAGAATAAAACTCTTCCTTTTTAAAAGCCTTGTTGCCGTCCACCTCTGTGCTTCTGGAAGCAAAAATAAAATTTCTTTTATTTGCTACCCATATGACTCGAACTCAGGCCCAACACCCTTGCATGTGGCGCCATTTCCAGAGGCCCTAAGTGGCATCTTCAGGCCACTTTTCCAAGCCCGTTTGTGTGTCAAATTTCACATACTTTTTCTCTTAAGAACTTGACATTTCCTTTCAAAGTTTCCTAAAATTTGACATTTCCTCCTTTTTACATCCAAGTTTCCCGAAATGTTCACTTTCCTCCTTTAATTTTCCAAAAATGTTCACTTTCCATTTTTGAACTTAACATTTCCATACATTTTCAGGTTTCCAAAATGTTCATTTCTACATCTTTTCCATACATTTCCAGGTTTCCAAAAATATTCAAAATTTATTCGTAATACTTAAGACATGTCAGTTCGTACAATCAAACCGAAAATGCATAGGCTCTTTTCAGGATGTTACACTACGACTGAGAGATTGACCACCACATTGGCCTTACTGGGATGACACTCTATCGTGCAGTCATAATCTTTGAACAACTCAATTCAACGACGCTGCCTAAGATTAAACTCTTTCTAGGTAAGGAGATACTTGAGGCTCTTGTAATCGGTGTAGATAATACACCTCTCACCATAGAGATAATGCCTATCTTTAATGCAAACACCACAGTGGCTAACTCGAGATCTGGGTCGGATAATTTCCCTCATGTGACTTAAGCTGACGGGACGCATAAGCCACAACCTTACCATCTTGCATCAGTACACATTTCAAATTGACGTGCGACGCATCACTATACACCACAAACTCCCTACTAGATTCAGGCTGTATCAGAACAGACTTGAACATCTCAAAGATCAATTGTTGCACATCAATCCAGAAAAAAGGAACACTCTTGCGCAGAAGCTTAGTAAAAAAAGCTGTAATCAGCGAGAACCCCTCAACAAACCTCCGATAATAACCCGCAATTCCATGAAAACTGCAGATATCAGATACATTCCTAGGCTATTTCAAATCAAGCACAGCCTTAATCTTTCTAGGGTCAACTCGGATCCCCTTAGTAGAAACCACATGCCCCAGAAATGTTACCTCTCGTAACCAGAACTCACATTTGCTCAACTTAGCGTAGAGCTACTTCTCTCGGAGTATCTGAAGCACTACTTTAAGATACTTATCATGCCCAACCTCAATCTTAGAGTACACCAGAATATCGTTGATGAAGACTACGATAAACTGATCCAGATACGACTGAAAAACTCAGTTCATCAGATCCATGAATGTAGCCGGAGCATTCGTCAAACCAAAGGGCATAACTAAGAACTCATAATTCCCATAACGAGTCCTAAATGCCATCCTATGAATATCTGTTTCCTTAACACTAAGCTGATGATACCAGAACGAAGATCTATCTTCGAGAATACTGCAGCCCCACGAAATTGATCAAATAGGTCGTCGATCCTCGGAAGTGGGTACTTATTCTTCACAGTTTAACTTATTCAGTTGCCGATAGCCGATGCATATCCTCATAGTACATCATTTTTATTCATAAACATAACCAGTGCCTCTCATAGAGATATATTAAGACGGATGAAACCATGATCCAGAAGTTCTTGAAGTTGAGCCTTAAGCTCTGTAAGCTCTTTTGGTACCATACGGTACAGAGTAATGGACACCGGAGCTATACTTGGTAGAAGCACAATGCCAAATTCAACTTTTCTATTTGGAGGTAAACCCAATAACTCCTCAGGAAAAACATTTGAAAATTCCCTCACCATTCTGATATCCCCGATAAAAGAATCCCCCGAGATTGAAACACTGACACAGGCCAAATACGCCTCACATCTTTTCCGAACCAATTTTCAGCCACAAAAGCAGAGATCACATTAGACAGATAATCTCGACGCTCACCAATCACAACTATTTCCTTATCATCCTCGGTCCTTAGAACAAACTTCTTAATCAGATAGTCCAAACTAACTCGGTGCTCAACTAACCAGTCCATACCCAGAATTAAGTTGAACTCCTCAAACAGTAGCTCCATCATATTTTCCGGAAACACAACCCCTTGTACTTCCAACAGAACATTCCTATATAGTCTACTAACCCAAACAGATTTCCCCAACAGACTTAGTACAGTAATCTCACCAGAAGTACACTCAGCAAAAATCCCTAAGTTCTTAGAAATAGAACTAGCTACATAGGAGTGTGTAGAACCTATGTCTATCAAAGCAGTATATGGAGCATCAAAAATAAAGAATGCACCTGTGATCACATCAGGGGCACCTCTGTCATATCGACATCGATAAACATAAATCAGTGTAGGCTGCCTCGCCTCAAACTAATTAGCACCCCTTCCTTGTGCTCTATGTCCTCGGCCCATACCATTACCACTTTTAGTTGGTCCACGAACCCTAAGAGGCTGTTGTATTACCGTCTGAGGCTAAACAAAACCCATTCCGATAGCTTACATCTAAGCCGCACGATGTGGACACTCTCTAATCTGGTGCTCTAAAGACCCACACCATAGATAAGCCTCTAATCTCCTCCAATACTCACTTGGATTGCGCCTACTACAGTCACCACAAAGCTGAATCCTAGTAGGAGCAACAGGAACTCCCACTCTAACATGCCCATCAGGTCTGTCCCGTTTCTTAGGCCTCTGAACAGAATTAGAGGGCTTTGAACCCCTCTTATTCTTGCCTATCTCAGGTCTCTATTCTGGCGCTCCACACGCTTAACATCTTCGGTGATTTTCACATTATCTACCAAAATAGCAAAATCATACTCCCTCTGCAGAGCAATCAGAACCCTCAAACTGTCTCTCAAACCGTCTTCAAAATGAACACAGTTCTCATACACGGATGCCATCATGACTCGAGCGTAACGGCTTAATCTCCGAAACTCGGCCTCATACTCGACCATTGATTTATCACTTTGCATGAGATTCATGATCTCACACCTACGAGCATCCACATAGCTCACGCCCACATACTTCCTCTACAAGGCAGTCTTAAAGTAGTCCAGTTCAGACAATCCGGTTGAGTACCCTCATCAACCGACAACCACTACTAATATGCTTCGTCGCGAAGTAAAGAAACTGTACCCTTCAGTTTCTGCTTAAGAGTGTAGTCAATGTCATTCATAATCCTCTTAGTGGCCTCCAACCAATACTCGGCCACAATAAGGGCGACTCTAGTGACGCCCCTAAACAATTCTACTCCATAGGACTGTAGCCATTCAGTTACCGACCCACGGCCCCCAGATCTAGAATAGAGTTCAACGACCCTGTCCAACACTCTCAACATAGCTTGGGACAGTGTGTCGTCCCTAGCCGAGCGGCTTTGAGACCAAGTCTCAGTAGCAGGTGAAACCAATGTCTCACTCGTATCTTAATGCGTCATACTGCCGAAAGAGGAAGATTCAGCTCGAGCCCCCTACGGCGCCAGTCGCGCCCACGAATACCACGGCCGCGAGTTCGACGAGCGCTCATTGTATTTTCAGTTTTATCTACATTATTAAATTTTATGAATTAGTTCTAGTGTTTATTAGCAGATATTTTATGCTCAAGTTATCAGAAGTTTAGAAGTATTTCGGAGGTTTTAATCTCTAACTAACTCAGTACAGTTTCAGAAAGTGCTAACTACAGTGTTTTCTAATTTCAGAGATACTTCCAGGATCAGTATCGGATACTCAGTGTACTACATACTTATTCAAAATGATCCAAATTATTTGAAAACCAATTCTTTTTCAAAACACAATTTTGAAACCCAAAATTCATAGCCCGAATTTTGTAACCTGACTTTGATACCACTGAATGTAACACCTCAAACTCAGCCTAGACGTTATGGTTGAATCCGGGAGTGTTACGAAGAAGGGTTTTGAAACCGAAGATATTTCGATAAAACATCCAAGTTTAAAACATATTCATTTATATAATTATTATTGAAACCGTTACATGTTACCATTTAAAACAAAACCAAGCTCGTATTTTCAAAATTTAACATTTGTTCGTGTGAAATGGTGTTTTGTTGAGTCATTACAGTTTTAGAAATCATAACGCAACCAAATCAAAAATGTAAATCGAATAGTCCAAAAATTACAAAACTCTTATGAAAGCTGGAAATTTCAGTAAAAACCATTAAATAATAATAATGAAAATAGTTTCCGGTCGAGTAGTCATCACTAAGCCTCCGTCGGACTGACCCGCCTATGTTTATGGATTATCTAAACAGAACAGAAAAACAAATGTGAGTTTACGTAAACTCAGTGTGTAACCCATTAGAGATAGACATGCAACACATATACAGAGTTTCATATATAGTCAGATACAGATTCGGACCTAGGTCCATCACAGAAATGGATATCAGATTTAGATGTACAGAACAGAATCCTACCCCCATCCTCTACACACTATCTCTGCCTATCTCATCACACCATGTGGGGTTAAGAACACCTACCCATCCATACACACCATATAGTATCGATGCAATAGATAACAGATAATATGCAGACAAGCTGCCAGAATATAGGCGAAAAGTTACCAAATAGATCACTTCATCCACATATGCAATTCCCACCCCAAACACAGATACAAAATATAGATGCGGAAATATTAGAATTAACATGGTTAACATGCTCATATACAGATAGATACATACTAGTATCCTACTTAGATTAGTCTATCAGAATATCATATCACATGAAATAGGGTTTGGTTAGCCCTTACCAACCCTACAATAGGCCCATAGTTGATCGAGTCAACCCATGCAACCCTAGGAAAAATTCAGAATTTCAGGCCCACATTCTCGTGTAGGCCTGCACGCTCGTGCGACCCACACACCCATATTGGCCTTGCCCGTATGGCCCACACAGCCTGGTCCAAACACACACACACCAGTATGGCATGCCCGTGTGGGCCCACAAGCCCAACTTGGCCTAGCCCGTGTGGCCCAAACGGCCACACTCACACTGTTACACGGTCGTGTCTTGTACACAACCATGCCTTCGGCAGTCACACGGTCGTGTCTCACACATGACCAACCACATGACCGTGTGGCGTCGACAAATTCCATTTTTGGCTTTCGTCGAAACTCGATTTTTAGTGTTAGGAGTACACACATGGTACGATTTTGATGTGAAAACACTCCCGAGAACACTATAAACTGAAAAATATATAGGATTTTTCCGATGTAATTTATCACATTTTTACTTAAATTCGTTGTTAAAACTAAGTAATTGTTTAATAAATTAATAAAATACGTGAAAATATGAAATTAGGACGTAAAAATTATTAAAATGTGATTTTATGCTTTATTATATAGATTTCATGCATAAAATGGCTTATTTTATTTATTTGAACATATTATATTTTTAAGACATAAAATGATCCATGCATGATTAAATTAAATAATAAAATATAAAATTATATTTAATAATTCATTTTAAAATATTTCATTAATAATTTGGGTTTTAATTAATTATTTAAATTGGATAAATTTTATTTTTTGGTCCTTTAATTTATTGATTTATTTTGGACAGGTTTGATAGGTTTGTTGGATTACAAAAACCGTCCAAATTGAAGACCAAGCCAACCCAAATTCGGCTACACATGGCTGCCTGCTTTTGGTTTAATTACACAAGGTTCTTGCAATGTTGAAGAAATTGGAGATTTGCTCGAAGATTTACATTTGACCTAGCCTCAGTCCTGAGTTGTCATGGCTTTTAAATTGCTTAAAAATCAAGCAAAAACCAAGTCAAAAGCCACTAAGCATGGCCGACCACTCATTGAAGAAACTTGAAGAGATTAATCCCCACTATTTTTAGCAAACTACCCCTTCTCTTCACCTATTAATAAGACCTCCTCATTCCTTCATCAATCATCCCTCATCCCTCATCATTCTCTCTTTTCTCTCAATTCTTCTGAGTATTTTCCATTCCCCACGCCGAGCATAATCTCTTCATAGAGATTTTAGCAATTAAGCCTCTTGAAGAGTCATTAGTCGACCACCTTGGAGAGCCATCAGCAAAGGAGCAAAGCGAAGGAGCGAAGGAGCCTAGTCAGTCAGAGTCTTGGGTGACAACCACTTTGATTTGGGTTTAATCTTTCCTTTCTTTAAATTAATTTGAAAATGTTTGCTATGTGTTCTTTGTTCTTGTTTATAACAATGTTAGCTTAATTTTATTTAAGCTAGGATGATTGTTTCGATTAAATAATATTCATTTGATTCATGCTTATGATGTTTGTGCCTCAATTGATCATGTTTTCAATTAAAATCAAGTCTGTATTTTGTTCATGCGTGATTGAAATGCACTTGAATTAGTTGAGCGATCCTAACCAGACGATGGCTAGTGGACACATAATTGAAATATGCATGCTCAATTTAGATCCTAACTCAATTAAATTGTAGGTTGCATAACAACTCCTAACCAAGCTCTGTTATCTGCATAGTTATTATGTAACAGTTCGGTTTATACCCTAGTCGGAACAGTGGTTTCGGGACCATGAATCCGAGTCTAAATAATAATTTAATATTATTTTTTGTGCTGTTGGTATGTGATTAAGCATGTGGTAAAGTTTCGTAAGTTAATTGTTTATCTGTGTGTTTAATTTGACAAAAGGATGAAATTGCATTAAATGTGAAAGTTGCTT
The DNA here is from genome assembly GCA_005393395.2 of Gossypium australe. Lineage (NCBI taxonomy): Eukaryota > Viridiplantae > Streptophyta > Magnoliopsida > Malvales > Malvaceae > Gossypium > Gossypium australe. Next base: position 73,953,142 of record CM016623.1, on the reverse strand, counting down.
GCTATTTGTTCAAGTACCAATGTGTTGTGGCTTTATAAATGTGAGGACTTATGTGGCAATTAAGCCAATTTTATGGATAGTGGACGGCATGGAGTGATGAAATGCTTATATGACAAGTTTTATATGTTATTTTATAAGTTAAAGTTATAATATATATTATATAGATATATTATAATAAAAGAAACATGATAGTGGATTTCATTCATCCATATACCACCGGAAAACAAGAAAAAGAAAAGAAAGAAAATTTATTCGGTCATTTGAAGGCTTAATTTAAGGTATGATTTTGAGTCGGTTTTTGATAATTTCTACGTTTTTGTAATTGTTGCTTTGAGAGCTACAAAACCCATATATTAATTTCGTGAATTGATGATGTTTGTGTGAGATGTCATTGTTGATATGTTGAGTTTTGAGATGAGTTTAGTCCTTAAATGAAAGATTTAAGCTAGATAAACATGTTTTGTTCTTGAAGTTTTGATGAATTTAGCTAAATAGGGCTAAATTGTGAAAATAGCAAATTGAGGGACTAAATTGTTAATTTGATGGAAAATATGGGCTTGTATGATATGTATATGCATTCGGCTAAGCATGAGTATAGGTTGATTTTTTGAATTTGATGTTTTGAGAAAAATGGACTAAATTGATAAATTGTACAAATATGAGGGTTAATTTGCAAATAGCCCTAAATGTATGTGTATGGATTGAGTTGAATGATTTAGTGAATAAAAGAGTTAATTCTAAATATGTTTAGATCAAGAACCGAGGAAAACGGACTTATATCGCGGGAAAGCGAAAGTAACCGAGTAGCCGTTTTCATTCCGTTAAACTGAATCCAAGGTAAGTCACACAAACATATATGCATGCAATTGTAAATGTTCACATGACTAATGTTGGTAATGAATGCTTATGAGAGGTTGTGTATATGAATTATGAGATAAGTTCGGATATAATACGTGTACTTAGCTATGTTATAATGTTGTGAAACGAATGGTTATGATATTGTTGAATTATAAATGTTATGTGAGAAATAGATCTATGTGGCACTAAGTGTGCGTAATTAGAAATGTGATCGAGACGACTAGCACTGTGGGTGCGAAATAATATAAGCTTCGGCTTTGTGGATGGCACTGTGTGTGCGATACTGGTTTAAGATCGGTTTATTATAAATGCACTAAGTGTGCGATGTCATTTAAGCTTCGGCTTTGTGGATGGCACTGTGTGTGCGCGATACTGGTTTGAGATCGGCTTATTATAAATGCACTAAGTGTGCGATGTCATTTAAGCTTCGGCTATGAGTTGAGGCACTAAATGTGCGATTATAATTAATGAATAGCACTGTGTATGCGAAACAATAGAAGCTACGGATTTACTGAATAGCACTGTGTGTTTGAAAAGATAGAAGTTTCGGCTTATCAAATTGGCGCTGTGTGTGCGATTCCGATATAAGTTGGTTTATCATATTGGCACTAAGTGTGCGATGACAATTATGTTTCAGTTATGAAATTGGTACTAAGTGTGCGAATTTATCAAAGGAATATCAAAGGTTGAACGAGAGGTAATATCGAGAAGTTGAGTAGCATGAATGGTAAGTAACTAAGTGTTGATCAAGGTATGTTTGGACCAATGTGGTTAATGATAGATTTAAAGTTGAAGAATATCCGTGTCAAGTACGTTGTTTATATACTACTTGTGTATATAAGGTAAGTATCTATGTCAGGATATTATGATGATATGTATATGGAATTAATGATACGATATGTAAAGTCATGACTAGATGAACTATATATATATATGGTGTGTGATTTGGAAATATGGTAAGTTATGGCTAAGCATATGAGCTCAAGAAAGAATGAGGTGATTTTTGTCATGAGAACCATATTGGTCATCTTATTAATTCGGTTATGTGTGATTCATGCTAAGTTTGTTGTTTATTGACTTACTAAACTTTTGGAAAGCTTACTCTGTGTGTGTTTTCTCTGTTTTATATGCCGTCAAAGCTACTGAAGGCTCGGGACCGTCACGGATCGTCATCACACTAATAAACTCATTTTGGTACACTTTGGAAATGTATAAAACTAGATATGGCATGTATAGGCTAGTATTTTGGTATAATTGTTATATGAATTTAGCCATGGGATTTGGCTAGAGATAAGTTGAGAATATGCATTAAGATCATGATATGTGAAGCATGTTTTGGCATGGTTAGTCAATTCATGAAATGGTCAAGTTTTTGAGTTAAGCAAATGAATGTATTATGCTTTTGATATATATGTTTGGGTCTTGAAAGTTGGCATTGTTGAAATGGATATTGAATGTATTGTTGTGTGGTTACTTTATTTGTCAAATATGCATGGTTTGAATGGCTATTTGGTATGTTTTGGTGGTTATATGTGCATGAAATGGGACGATATATGTTGCTTTTAGGTATGACCCAAGTGGGTGACATTTTGGCCTTGTAAATGGCCTATAATGTTACACAGGCGTGCCTAGAGACCGTGGGTGAATAACAGGATCTTGTCTAATAATACACGGGCTTGACACGGGCGTGTCAACTATCCGTGGGCTCAAGTCAGTAGCTAGCCTAAGAGCACACGGCCATGGCACATGGGCGTGCTTAGTGGCCGTGGTGGAGAAGTCAGTATGTGGCCTAAGAGTGCATGGCCTCAACGCACGGGCGTGCTTAGTGACAGTTGAAAGTAAGTCAGTTTCGACCACGGGGAAGACACACGGGGGTGTCCAACAGCCGTGGAGGCACACGGTTTCCTCCCACTGGCGTGTATCCCCTGTACTTTAGTAAAGTTTTTAATTTTTCATGAAATTTTGTATGTGTTTCGGTTTAGTCCCAACCCGATTTATAAGCATGCTTATGGTCTCAAGGACTCATTTAAGGGACATTATGTTTGAGAATGATGAATGAATGTATGAATTTCTGTAAATGCTTTCCGATCTGTTCAGTAACGCTCCTAACCCTAATTCGGCGACGGTTACGGGATAGGGGTGTTACATATTAGATTTGTGTGATTAAACTGTTTCAAACCTAAAACGTCCCTATTACATCACAAGAATGCTAAGAAACCCTTAGGGTACGTTTGGTTCACTGTAATGGAATAGGGCTGTAATTAAATAGAGCTGTAATGGAATAGAGCTGTAATAAGTAATTCATCTGTTTGGTTGAATGGAATGAAATAGAACTGTAATAGTATTCTTGTGTTTGGTTGAATAGAATGATGTTGTAATAGCATAAGGAAAAGAACTAAAATGACCAGAATACCCTTAGCAGAATTTTTTTTTAGGTAGATGATTATTGTTATTGTTATTAAATTTTAATAAGATTATTATTGAAAATAATTTAATAAAAATAATAAATAATTTAACCATATTTTAACATAATTATTATTAAATATAATTTAATAAAAATAATTTAATAGCATGCTTAATATAATAATTATTATATGAATTAAAAAATAAAAATATATAATACTATAATATATATATAATCTACTTTATTATTTTTAAACTACAATACATATTTAATGTGCTAAAATATCATTACTGAAACAAATAATTTACTTATTCTACAATAAAAAATAATTAAATATTAGAAGTAATAAATAACTTGAGAATTATATTTCACATCCAAGCATAATATTCTTATATTAACAAAAAGTTACATGATTTCATTAGTTTATATGTCATAATCCATATGTTTTAAAATTTTAAGGCATCAAAAAGTTACAACATTGTAATGACATTCTATCATGTCATTATACCATCTAAATATTACAAACACAAAAAGATACCAAAATATAATCAATACAACCATGATTTTTAATGGTAAGCAAGAAATTTTCTGACCCATTCCAATCGCACAACAGAAGGTAAACTAAAGAAAATGAGCATTTGCGTTGGATGATCTGGAATTTTGCTCAATGCTCGAAAGCGCTCATCCTCAGTTAAACCTTCTACTTTACATAATGTTGGATATAATTTCAGAGCACTTTTTTGAATGGTCATTTCTGACTTTTGTTGAATTAGCACTTCGAAGGCAATACTCTTACTGATTTCAAGGCCAACAGTCCGTATATTTTCCGCCAATAAAATGGCAGCATCATTAAATGAAGTAGAAGAATCACTTGCATCAGAAACCTTTTTTTTCTTCTTTGAAGATGTGGAATCACCTTGGTTTCTACTTGGTTGTGGTTGTGTAGCTGAAAGATCCATATCATCCAAAGAAACATCAGCTTCGCATCCATGGAAATCGTTTCCTGCTTCATTAGTATTTGTAGCAGCCACATCCTCAACATCTATTTCTTCAATAATATCAGCGACTGTTTAAGCATCTTTCCAAATGCTCGATATTTTGCGTAGATGGCAGTAAGTTGGTCATAATAAGGGAAACTCCGATGTCTGAATTGAGCAGCTTCTTTATGACTCTATAAAAAATGAGAAATTCATATTAGATATAAGTTTAGTCAAAATAAGATAATAAAGACTTGAAATAATTCTTACTTTTATATATGAGTTCCACACAGCATCTTCAGCAACAACAAGCTACCTATGCTCATCCCAACTAAAGTCGCTATTGTTTTTTCCACAAACATGTCATAAACAATTGACCAAATGTCCTAATCCTCGATTCAAGATTAGGTTTAGCCTTCAACATGGCATGTGGTAAAACATTTTCTAACATTTTTTCCAACTCATTTAAATACCTAGCTTTGAATCTCGTATCTGCATTAAAGGTTCCAACATTGTGCAAGTCGACCATACAAGCAACCAATGCAGCATCTTCTTCTGGAACCCATTTCCTTTTGGTTCCTCGAGAATTTTGGGAAGAAACACTTGATTTTGAAAAACCTGACATAATTATCTTAAGAAAAAATGCAAATTAAAATTAAGTTCAATATTATATATCAAAAGATCAACACTTTATAAAATTATAACACATGATGAATCAAAGGAAAATAAATTATCATTCAACAAGTCTAGTACGATACAAAAAAATAATTCAAACACCACCAAAGTTTCATAAACTAGATACATGAAATAACATAAACAACGTAATGTTTATTATTTTTACCCTAAACCTAACAAATTTCTGGATGCTTGCCATTCATCGAACATTTGGTTGGCTAGTTCCATCCTCTAAGTAGCCCATGCACTCGATGGATTAATATTTACAATATTTGGTTTATCATCATCTATCACATTACTAGGTAATCCTTCTTCCAACTCCACTTCAATAAGATCAAGACTCATATAGGTTCGAATAAAATTATGGAGTAAACAACACGCAATAATGATTCTATTGTGCACCCTCACAGGATAAAATGATGGACTCCTAAGTATTCCCCATCTAATTTTTAATAACCCAAAACATTTTTCAAGAACATTACGCGCTGATGCATGTTTCACATTGAAAAATTCTTCCGGAGTATTTGGCTGGTAACCCTGACGCCACTCATTCAAATGATATCTTTGCCCTCTAAAAGGCTCAAGAAATCCCTCACAATTTGTGTATCCATCATCAACTAGATAATAACAACCTATAAAAAGAAACTATTTGTCATGGTTAATTTCCAAAAAAAGCATGATCTTAAAAATTAATTCAAACTCCTCTAATTTTGCATTTTACCATAAGAAAATTTTAGTCCATGTCACCTACTAATGGCATCTCGAAGAACTCGTCCATCAGCAACAGAACCTTCCCAACCAGGAAGAACATAAACAAAATGCATATCAGGTGTACAAACACCTAACATATTTGTTGCTATGTCACCTTTTCGCGTTCGATATCTAGGTTTATCAACTGTTGGAACCCTAATCTTAATGTGGGTTCCATCTAAAGCACCTAAGCAATTCTACATCACATGTATAAAATCTTGAGTTAGGATACTATATTTAAATCTAAATGGACTAAATTATGTACGAGCTGTATATAGAACTCACTCCAATACCTTAAACCATTTCCACCTTGGGTCTGTATAATTAGCTGTAATTGGCTCTGCCTTTTTAAATAACACATCTTGTAAGCGTATGACAGTATGTAAAACATTGTGAAATGATCTACTAACGGTTTCCCGAGACCTATTAAAGTGATGCTTGATAACTCTGTTTTTAAGGTGATGAGAAATGATATGTAAAAACATTGCCACTTGTTCATCAACAAGCATGTATCTTGACAACTTCAATCCCCCTAAAGTTTGTAACATCTCACATAGTTTAAAAAAGGTAATTCTATTCATCCTAACTTGTTCAATACAGGTCTCGTCACTAGAATATACAAGTCTTTTCACATAATCTCGTTTTGCATAAAAATCTAAAATATAAGATCTAATCCTTGGTCTATAAGTATGTAGGCTATGGATGACACCCAATGCAACTAAGAACCAACTCGCAATTGTATACATTTGCAACCATATTGTAATAGCAAGATCAATTCTTTTACGCCTCTCACTTTGTACAATTAAAGGCAGACGAGCCATTACTGCAAGATATTAAAGTGTTACATATATTCAAATCATAGTAAAAGGGTCACATTTCTTCAATACTAATTTCAATAATAGTAAAACAAAATCAAAGAATTTAATTTCTAAAGAACTTACAGTGGTTCAATGAATACAAGAAGCTCAAATGTGGATGGAAGAAGCAATCAAGCAAACCAAAGAAGAAGAGGAAGCAATAACACACTGTCAAAGAAAAATGAACAATACATATTTAGATTCTTTACAAAGCACAAAATAGAAATTAAAACCATCTTTGCTAGTCAAAAAATTGAAATTCATTTATTTATCAATCAACAAGAAAAGAAAAAAAGAAAAGAAAAGAAAAGAATGTGTTTTCGTGGATTTGATTAATTGATGACTGACGTTTAATAATTATTTTTTTTATAAAATATCCATTTGATTAATATAGTGTGTTAAATATCTTCCTTTTTAAAGAAAATGATTTGTTTGTAGCATTTTACTTTCTTTTTTTTTATTTCGTTTGTTGAGATAATTTTTGTAGCGTTAATTATAATTTTTAATCAAACAATATAAGTAATATAAAACATTGTTTAATTATAATTTTTAATCAAACAATTTTAAGTACTATAAAACATTGTTTGAAGACCAAAATTAAATATAACATAAATTAAAGATATCGAAAATAAAAATAGTTTAATAATATATTAAAAGATTAAAATAGTTCTAAATGAAACATATCAAAAATAAAAACATATCGAAAATAAAAACATATCGAAAATTAAATATAACCAAAATGTTCTTGTTTAAAGTAAAAATATCAAATCCGAAATGTAAATGTAGTTTAACATGTATATATTGTCTTTCCCGTATTACTAGAAAAGAGTAATGGTATCATCATTGCAGTGGAGATATTTGTTTATGTCCGTTACCTGATACTTGTCTGTCCACCTGCATCAATAAATAATAAAGATATTATCAAGACAAGAAATTGACATCACTTGTGTTAAAATATTAAAGCTCCAAATTATAAAATATAAAATCATACATGGACAACATTAATATGACATTTTCAAGCACCTTAAAATATAAAATCATACATGGACAACCCTGGGTTACCATCACACGATGTTACTCAAAAAGTCCAAAAATTTCCCCTAATTTCCCAAATATCTCAAGTTTAAAGTTTACATGGTGGGATTTCATATCCTCCAAGAATAATCAATTGTTTCCCCCATTTAACTTTATTACTTGTTTATGCAAGAATGAAATCGAACATTCCTTCAAGAAAATAATAATAATAATAAAAGAAACTGGCCCTTGTGATTTAGTATCCATCCTCTAAACTTCATGCTTCATGGACAATTTTCAAAGCTAACTTCATTTGCAATTATTTAAGGTAATCGGCAAGTATGCAACAAGAAATCTTTTAGAGAGGGAGTCAAGAACAAAAAATTTGGTGACATCTCATTATTCATCAACAATCTTGATTTTAAAATTCTAATTTTTCAGGTCATGTCAATTAGCTTCAACAATATGAAACAAGTTTATAAAAACCACTCTTTTTTTATCCCCCATTTCCATCTTTTGTTATTAAATGATTTCTAGAATAGCAAGACTAAAACAAAACGAATTTTAGTCATATTTGCCAAGATAATCCAAACAAGAACCAAATTCCCAAACTTATAAAGAACTTAAATCCATATTTTAGTGACAGCCAAAGGCATAAAAGGATCAATATTTAACTATATTAGGATGATAAACCAAGTCCTAAACAAGAAAGTTTGTGTCTATCCAATCAAAATTATTTCAATGAAATGGAACCAAAGGACAAAGTAAGGATCTACCTCTTGTAAAAATCCGTTACAAATCGCGAGCTATTGTATAAGACGAACCACATCAACACAATAACCAGTGTGTCTTCCATGGTTTAGGAACTAACAATTGGAAAATTATAGTGATACTTGGACTCATAAAGTAAATACTGTAATGGAATAGAAGCCAATAGGAGGATCCTTTGACTATTTGAAATCACAAATACGAAAGTTGATTAAAATTCCAAAATCAAACATTATAAAATAAGACAACCAACCAAATACTAAAAATCAATGACAGAGTCAATCAGATAATACTAGAAAATAGAAAACAACTCCTTATATAACAAAATTAGCATAAATAGAGAAAGAACTGAATAAACAATCAAGCAACAACCTTTTTCCTATATTTACAGAAAATAAAAAAAAACTTGGAGAGGGATAAGAAACACTGGGAGAAGGAAGAGAAGAAAACTTATTAGTCTTGAGCGAGAAAGAATGGTTTTTGGGGATGGGTTTGGAAGAAAGAAAGGGAAGGAAGCATTTAGAGGGAAGAAAGAATGGTTTTTGGGAATGGTTTTTGAGGAATTGTTTGGAGGTCACGAAAATGGTAGTTTGGGAGGCAAAAGAAGAGAGATTGCGAAGGAGGAGATGGAAGCGTTGATTGTGGAAAGGAAGACGCAACATCACTCAAATATTCATATGCTTACTTGGCTACCTGACTGTTTTTCCCTCTACTAAAGTTGAAGGAAGGAAGGGAGTGGCTGTCAGTAAGGCTGAGTCTGAGCATTTTGTAGGTGAGAAATTGAGGGGGGTAAAATTGATTTTCTTAAACAACGAATCAGTATTCGGCGGAGAGGAGAGGGAATAGAAATGCTCATTATGCAAACGATCAATTAAAAAAAAAAAGAACATGATCAAAAAGTACAGAGGAGAAACGTTAAAAGAAGGAAAAATCAAATAAGGAAAAAACGCCATTACCTGAAATATGGAAGCAGAAGGAGAGAAAGTTACATATATGTGGGAGAAGATGAAGGAGAATATCTGAAATATGGCAAGAGAGTTTGAAGGCAGAAATTGTGTATAGAGTTTGATGGCAGATGAAGGAGAAGATGAAGGAGGGCAAAATTTGGAAAATGGGAAAAAGAGAGCCGAACAGAATAGCTATTCAGGTATGTGGGCAATGAATGGCTATTACAGCCTCCAAAAGGCTGTAATAAGGCCTGAATGGAAGCAGGCTGTAATCCTTTTACAGCCAACCAAACATTGGTTTGGTGGTGGGCCCACCGAATTGGGGGGGGAATGCATTCCTATTCCCCCCAACCAAACATTGTTAGTAAATAAGGATTAGTAAAATGCGTGTTTACTAAGTAAAGGATTTTGAAAGGACTAATGTGGTTTCCAAACTAATGAAAGATCGACTTGCCAGGGAATGTTTTTCCAAATGTTATTAAGCATGTTGATAATAAATTGAGTTTAATTAAAGTTGTAACACCCCCAAACCCGGCCCATGCGTTTCGACCAGATCTGGTATGCTACGAGTTGTACATTGAAAACTTTTGCCTTGTTGGTTTTGGAATTCGTAAGTTATTTAGACATTATTTGAATAAATAGGTGACCTTTTGAAAAAAAAACCTGTATTATTATTATTTTGAATAATTAAACCTTTTGACAAAATTTCATAAGTTGCAAATATCAAAAACTAAGCAGTGAAATATAAACTATGGGGCCTTATTACATAAACATTCCCATATTAAAATAAAATAAAACTTAAAGAAAACCGAAATAATTTGTAGAAATAAAAACTTGATGGTCCCTCGAGTCCGTCTCGGCTCCCATGTCCACGATCTACTGCTCATCTGAAAGAGTAGAGAAAAAGGAAAGCGTGAGTCACCAAGACTCAGTGTATAAATCTTGAAACACACAACGACTTGAGCCCATAAACACATTATGGGCCCTGGCCCATACATGAAGGTAACAATCATATATCAAATAATAAATGATGAATAACCCATCCTATCCTAGGTTTCCATCCTCTACACACCAACCCGTACCAACCATCACACCTTGGGGATTTCTACAATCAACCCACCATCCGCTACACACCATAACGACAGCCGTACTGCTTATTCCTGTTATTCAGGCATCATTAAATATGGCATAGCCACCGATCACTATGTGACCTAACATTTATATGTGTGGGATTTCTACCACCGATCACCAAGTGACCTATCATGCACTTCCCCTTCAATATGATATTCCACCCCATGCATACACACATAAAGAAAACATCATGCAGGCTTACATATATTTCGATACACATAGGGAGTTCTATGTTTACGTACCTAGCATCCTTGCGTAACCCTTTTAGGGTTTCCATTCGACTGTCTATACAGCCTCTTTTCGGCTTTTTAGCCCATAACATATATATAGACATACATACAGGATTAATAGTGTGTTAGAGATCTACACACCTGATTACCGATAAAATGATGCTTTCTATGTCGACACTATCCGTAGTCAACACAACTACTATCTGCCTAAGGTGTTGTTCAGAAGTCAGTCCACAACCAAGTGGCCAATCTCGAACGGCAAATACCGCTCGTTTCTTAAACTTAGGGATTCTCTCCTTTGCCTGATCCATATTTAATTCCATCACAAGTCCTTATCAGAACTACTATCACAATATTTGATCGTTAATCCTCATTATAAAGTTAAAATCTTGTATACAATGAACAAATCTAGTAGAAATTTAGGGAAATCTTCTTACCTTAAAATCCCAAAATTGGAGACTTGTGATTTTCGGCTTTTAGATCTAGACGACCAAGTTTCCTTCAAATCCCGGAATGTCGTCCAACATAGAACCATTAAACTATTAGCTTTTCGGCTTTTGCCTTTCAAGAACCGAAATAGAACATGAGATATAACAGAAGTCGACACTTACCTTAGCACAGGGAATTCGGCTAGCACTTGGAGAGAAGATTCGGCAATGTCAAAGAAAAGATTTAAATGCCGGAAGAGTAGAACTGATTCTCAAATAGGATGAATAAAGAAAAACTATGGAGATTTCGGCTTTTTAGAGAAATCGGCTCAAGGGGAAAAAGAATGGAAAAGAGAGTGAAAGGAGAGGTTTCGGCTTTTGAAGAAATTAAAAAAAAAATTGTAGAGGAAGAGGCTAAGAATTTTGGCACCAAGAGTGAAGAGAAAATTAGGGTTTAAATGCCAGAATCAAAGAGCTATCCCCCCTATTTATAGAAATTTCAGCACCTACTACTTAAAACCGAAAACGCGCTTCCTGATAATTAAAATTTAAGCTAATAAAAAGGGAAAATTCGGCACCCCTTTTCCATGAAGTAGCCGAATTCTTCACTCCTCTAGGTGATGGAGCCATCACCTAGCCTTGCAGATAGCTCCTATCTTTTCTCCTTTTTATCTTCTATATTATTAATTATAATATCTACATTATCCCATTCACATAAATCCTCCTATTTTTGAGCCTTGTTGCCGTCCACTCCACCTAACCCTAATGCCCAAAATTTAGCTAACTTAAATTAAAAGAATTGGGCTCCATGAAACTTAAATTTGGGCCCCTTACTCCCTTGTGTGGCGTCACCTCCTAAGATTGGGCCACAAGCCCACTTTGGTATTTTAAACATAGATACTACCTTTTAAACCCTATAATGCCCAAACAGATAATTTTAATCAAGGCCTCTACCTAAGCCTGAGCCCAATTTGGACCCCTAACACTTAAATTAAACATTAAACATATCCACCCATTAAACGCATAGGCCCAAATTCAGGATGTTACAAAAGTAATTGTCCTAGTTTATTTATGTTATAATTGTTGCAAATTGTGTTTATTTTTGCTAAAATCTATTTCATTCATATAGTTTGCATATTTAGGATAATTTACATTAGGGATCATTGCATTTAGTTTAATATACTTAATTTTAATCATCACTTCTCAATCATATTGTGTTTTTATTTACCAAATTGTTAATATAATTTTACAAATTAAGTGACTTAACACAAATACAATCCCTGTGGAGACGATAACTCGATAATTGCTTATTACATGATAACGACTGTGTACACTTGCACAAACCTACATATTACAAGTTTTTGGTGCCGTTGCCAGGGATTGTTAACTGTTGCCATAGTCATTTTTTTAATGAAATTATTTACTTCCAATTTGGTTTATTTCTAACATTACTAACTTATTCTTTTTAATTTTGTAATTTTCTTTTGAGGTGTTTATGAGCATAGATCGGATTATCGATTTACTCCCTGTAGACTTTGAAATTGAGCAAACTTTCAAACAAAGAAAACGTGAATGAACAGCTCAAACACAAGTCGAGACGGACCTTGGAAATCAGAATCAAGATCAAGGTAATGAAGCCGATCGTGTACGAAATCCGATCCTCATTATCGGTGATAGGGATTGATGCATCAGACAATATGCTGTGCCACTTTTCAGTAAGTTAAATCTAGGAATTAGAAGGCCAGATATTGAGGCAACCCAATTTGAATTGAAACCAGTGATGTTTCAAATACTCCAAATGGTTGGCCAATTCAGTTGTATCCACTGAAGATCCACATCTCCACCTTCGATTGTTTATGAAGGTGAGTGATTCATTCAAGATAGTTGGTGTGAATGAAGACGCACTGAGGTTGAAGTTGTTTCTGTACTCTTTGTGAGATCGAGCACGAGCATGGCTCAATTCATTGCCACCAAGTTCCATATCTACATGGACAGAATTAGCAGAGATATTTCTGGTTAAGTATTTTCCGTCCAGCAAAAACGCTAAGTTGAGGAACGAGATCACAACTTTCCAACAATTAGATGACGAGTCTTTGTATCAGTCTTGGGAGCGATTCAAAGAGTTACTTTATAAGTGTCATTATCATGGTATTTCTCATTGTATCCAATTGGAGACGTTCTATAATGGTCTCAATGCACATACAAGATTGATGGTAGATGTTTCTGCGAATGGTGCAATTTTGTCTAAGTCTTATAATGAGGCTTATGAGATCATCGAGAGGATCGCGAGTAATAACTATTAATGGCCAACAAATCAAACAGTTTCAGGAAGACGCGTAGCCAGAGTTCATGAAGTTGACGCTCTCACTTCGTTATCAGCTTAGGTATCGTCTATTTCCTCTATGTTAAAACAGTTTACCGCTAATAGTGATAATAATTTTGCAGCTCAGCCACTAAGTCCGTTTGAAGTAGTTTCTTATATATACTGTGGGGACGGTAATTCTTTTAAGAATTGTCCATCAAATCCCAAATCAGTGTACTATGTGGGGAACCAACATCAAAATGGGAGTGGACAAGGGCCCTAGTCCAACGTCTACAATCCTTCATGGCGTAGTCATCCTAACTTTTCTTGGAGCAACTAAGGAAATAGACCAAATAACAACTTATTGCATCATAGACCCAACCAATCTCAAGGGTTTAATCAGTAAGCTCCAAAACCACCTCAATCTGAGGCATCAAACAATTTGGAGAACTTATTGAAAGCATACATGGTAAAGAATGAAGCTTTGATCCAAAACCAAGCAGCAATATTGAAAAATTTGGAAAACCAAATGGGTCAGTTAGCTACAGAGCTTCGTAATAGATCGCAAGGAACCTTGCCAAGCAGTACTGAAAATCCAAGAAATTTGGGTAAAGAACATATCAAGGCAGTGGCATTGTGAAGTGGTAAAATTCTGGAACCCCAATTGATTGATGTCGAAGATAAGCCCGTTGAGAAGAATCAACTAGCAGTTGAAATTCCTACACCAAAAGAGTCAGAATCTGCAAAGACTGACAATGTAATTCTAACTTAGTGAATTCAGATACTTTAACATCTTCTTTGGATGCAGATTTACCTACTCAGAAGAGTTATCCGATTGAACCAAAAGTTCCATCACCTCCATATCCTCAAAGATTGCAGCAACACAAGCAAAAACAAAAGGTGCAATTCAAGAAGTTTTTTTATGTTCTAAAGAAGTTACACATCAATATTTCGTTGGTAGAGGCTTTAGAACAAATTCCAATTTATGTTAAGTTTATGAAGGATATATTGTCGAAGAAGAAACGACTGAGTAAGTATGAGACTGTTGCATTGACATAGGAATGCAGTGCGTTCTTGCAGAACAAATTGCCATCGAAATTGAAGGACCAAGGAAGCTTTACTATACCTTGTAACATTGGTGAGTCTTACTGTGGTAAAGCTTTGTGTGATTTAGGAGCAAGTATCAACTTGATGCCTAAGTCTATTTTCAAAATGCTAGGGATAGGTGGAGTAAGACCTAAAATTGTGACACTTCAGATAGCAGATTGATCTTTAGCATATCTCGAAGGAAAGATCGAGGATGTTTTGGTAAGAGTCGATAAATTTATTTTTCCTGCTGATTTCATTATCTTAGATTTTGAAGCAGATAATGAAGTGCCGATCATCTTTGGAAGACTTTTCTTAGCCACGGGAAGAATGTTAATTGATGTTCAGAAAGGTGAACTCATCATGCGAGTTCAAGACGATCGGGTAGCCTTTAACATTCTTAAAGTGATGAAATTTCCCGATCCGATAGAAGTATGTTCAGTTATGGAAGAGATAGAAACCTTGGTTTCTATGGAAAGCAATTTTGAAGAAGATCCATTAGAGAAAGCCCTAGATCTTGACCCTTTGGAGGATGAAGAAGGTGAAGAAAACATGGCTTTGATGGAAGCCAATTCGAGAAATTTTATTCAATCTACACGGTTTGAACCGTTGGAGTTAGAAGTTAGAGAATTTGTGCAACCCAAGTTGTTAATTGAAGAACCACCTAAACTCGAAATAAAGGTACTCCCTTCCCATTTGAAATACGTTTATTTAGGTGACTGTTCCACTTGCCTGTGGTTATTTCAGCAGAACTGACGAAAGATTAAGAGGAGCAACTAATTGTTGTTCTAAAGAAATTTAAGAAAGCAATTGGTTGGACCATAGCTGATATTCGAGTTATAAGCCCTTCTTTTTGCATGCATAAAATTATTGTAGAAAAAGGTGAAAGAGCTCGAATTGATGGAAAAAGGAGGCGCAATCCTATTATGAAAGAAGTTGTGAGAAAGGAAGTGATTAAATGGTTAGAATCAGGAATCATCTATCCCATTTCAGATAGTTCGTGGGTAAGTCTGGTGCAATGTGTGCCGAAGAAAGGTGGAATCACGATTGTTGAAAATGAGCTTAACGAGTTGATTCCAACGAGAATTGTTACTGGCTGGAGAATTTGTATTGATTACAAGAAGTTGAATAAAGCCACTCGAAAGGACCATTTTTCATTGTCTTTTATGGATCAGATGTTAGATCAACTGGTAGGTAACGAATTCTATTATTTTTTAGATGGCTAATTGGGATATAACCAACTAGTTGTAGCCCCGGAGGACCAACATAAAACAACCTTTACTTGTCCATACGGTAAGCTTGCTTTTAGGAAAATGCCTTTTGGTTTATTCAATGCACCTGCAACATTTCAACGATGCATGATGGCAATATTCACTGATATGGTTAAAAATTTTGTTGAGGTTTTCATGGATGATTTTTCTGTTTTTGGTAACACTTACGATATTTGTTTGAGTAATTTGGCTAAGGTACTAAAGAGATGCGAATAGACGAATCTTGTCCTTAACTAGGAAAAATGCCATTTTATGGTTAAGGAAGGGATTGTCTTAAGGCATAAAGTCTCAAAGAGAGGAATTGAAGTCGATAAAGCAAAGGTAGACGTAATTGAAAGAATACTGGCCCCGATTAATGTGAAAGGAGTCAGAATTTTCTTAGGCCATGCCGGTTTTTACGATAAAGCATGTTTAGAAGCTTTTGAAGATATAAAAAAATGGTTAATCTCAGCCTCAATAATCGTTACACCTGATTGGAACTCACCTTTTGAGTTGATGTGTGATGCAAGTGATTATGCCGTTGGAGCTGAGATAGGTCAAAAAAGAAATAAAGTGTTTCACCCTATTTATTTTGCAAGTAGAACTTTGACGGAAGCCCATCTCAATTATACGGTAACTGAAAAGGAACTCTTTGCTATAGTATTTGCTTTTGACAAATTCCGCTCATATCTTATAGGTACCAAAGTTACAGTATTTACTGACCATGCGACCATTAAATACTTACTCACAAAGAAAGATGCAAAACTGAGGCTAATTCGTTGGATACTTTTACTCCACGAATTTGACCTTGAGATCCAAGACAGAAAAGGTGGCGAAAATCAAATAGCTGATCATCTATCGAGGTTGGAGCAAGATAAGGTAATTCGATCATGTGTGCCTATCAACGAGAATTTCCCAGATGAACACTTATGTGAGGTAAGTCGAATTCATGAAA
Organism: Gossypium australe; assembly: GCA_005393395.2. NCBI lineage: Eukaryota > Viridiplantae > Streptophyta > Magnoliopsida > Malvales > Malvaceae > Gossypium > Gossypium australe. The sequence continues at coordinate 73,936,510 of CM016623.1, read as the reverse complement.
CGCTTTGGTTTGCTTATTTTTCCAATTATCTTGCATGTGGAATAATTCCTCGAGAAATGATATACCAACAAACGAAAAAATTCCTTTATGATAGTTGGTATTATTTTTGGGAGGATCCATTTTTGTTTAAACAGTGTGCATATAATATAATCCGAAAATGTGTAGCTAAAACTGAGATTGCTGAGATCTTGTATCATTGCCATTCATATCCAAGTGGGGGACACTTTGGTGGTTCATGTACTGCAGTAAAGATTTTGCAAGCAGGTTTCTTTTGGCCCACACTATTTAAAGATGCTTATGCTTATGTGAAAAAATAAATGCCAAAGGACCAGAAATATATCAAGGAGGAATGAGATGCCCTTAACAAACATTTTGGAGATTGAATTATTCGACTTCCTAGGCCCATTTCCTTCTTCGTACGGGAACAAATACATCTTAGTTGTTGTGGACTATGTATCCAATTGAGTTGAAACTGAATCATACCCTATGATTTGGGACACCAAGAGCTATTATTAGTGATAAAGGTTCTCACTTTGTGAACAAATGGCTTAAGTGGTTACTTGACAAATATGATGTGAAGCACAAGATTGCTACTGCCTATCGCCCCCAGTCCAATAGGTAAGTTGAAAGAGTGAACCGTGAAATCAAAGGTATCCTTGAAAAGGTAGTATCCCTAATAGAAAAGATTAGTCTCGAAGGCTCGATGATGCATTATGGGCCTATCGAACAACATTTAAGACACCGTAAGGAATGACTCCTTATCGGTTAGTCTTTGGAAAGGCATGCCATTTGCCATTAGAGTTGGAGAATAGAGCTCACTAGGCTTTGAAGTAGTTGAACTTGAATCTTAAGCAAGCTAGTGAGAGAAGGATGTTACAACTTGATGAGTTGGAAGAGCTGAGGTTGTTTTTCTATGAGAATGCCAAAATGTGTAAAGAAAGATCAAAGAGATGGCATGATTGTCATATACAACCTCGCGAGTTTAAAGAAGGTCAAAAGGTTTTGTTGTTTAATTCAAGGTTAAATTTATTTCCTGGGAAGCTTTAATCCCGATGGAAAGGACCCTATACCATCTACCGAGTTTATCCTTATAGAGCTATTGAATTATACGACAATTACGAATGTACGTTTAAAGTTAATGGTCAACGTCTCAAACACTACTGGGATGGTGAAGTTGAGCGAGTTGAATCCTCGTTCAAATTAACAGACCCTTGATTTTTCATGAACTAGTTTCATAAATAAATAAATAATTAGAACTTATTTTCTTAACTTATTAGATTTAATTAATTCTGTCTAAGGAGATTGGAACTTAAGCAGGACTGCTGTGACCCCTCCAACCTTTCCTGGGAATTAATTTAATATAATTTATTAAGAAGAAATTTTCTAATAGTTTCATTTGTTTTGTTTAAAATTTAAATTTTTATGTTAATAAAGGGGTTCAAATTTGGCCCAAGTACTAATTAGTTTTTTTTCTTGAGTAAGTTTGTAAATACAGTCTGAGTTTGAAGCCCAAGACAGCAAAAAGGAGGGGAAAATCCATACATTGCCGCCGCACCATCCTTGCCGTCGCAAGATTTTCATCGTAGCAAGTCCTTACTCACCTTGAAGATTTCTCTTTTCCCCGTTATGCAGAAACATTGCCAAATTCTCAAGAAAATATACCATGTCTCGCAAAAGAACTAGATATTTAAAGACTACTCCTGAAAACTCAATTTTGATCGATGAAGAAGTGAAAGAGAGATTTGATTCAATCTTCAAGCATCAACCTATGATGTCGAAAAGAGGTTTTAACTGGAAGAGTCATGATTTGATGGTTGTTCTTATACCAATTAGAAAGAAAATCAATGCTCTCAAGTGGGAACGATTTTGCGATGCTCTTTCACTTCCCGATGATGAACTAGTTCGAGAATTCTATGCTAGTTTGACTATGCAAGATGCTACTGAGGTCATCATTCGAAAGAAAAATGCACCTCTTACTTCTAAGTTCATCAATGATTTGTTTAACTTACCTGATGTTGAAGAAGATGAGTACTAGCCTATGATGAATAATATCAATTGGGATTTTCTTCAACAAGTGCTTGATATTGTGACAAAACCGGGATCCCAATGGATTATAAGAAAGTATGGGAGCCATTCTTATCGAAGGGAATACCTAAAACCAGTAGCAAAGGTATGGTTTTATTTTGTTCGCTATAGTTTTATGCCTATCTCACATAGTTCCACCATCTCAATGGAACGGATGCTCTTGTTATATGCAATTTTGACAGAAAAGTCCATTAATATTGGGAAAATTATTCTCAAGGAGATTCATGATTGTGCTAAAAAGAAGACAGGAAGTTCTTATTTCCCATCATTAATCACTTCACTTTGCTTAAGGGCCTATGTTAAAACACAACCAAGTCTAAAGGGGCAATATGTTCAAGGGTGCATTACAAATCATGATCTTGAAAGGTTAGTAGAGAAGGTGCATGAGTTGAATCAAGGCGAGCAAGAAGAGCCAACTGAGCTAGATACCAAGGAGTCAACAAATGAAGCTGAAACTAAAGCTAATTCAGTTACAGAAATTGAAGAGGAAGAATCTGATAAGGAACCGAACAGTCCTAAACCAGTTGAAGGATCTACAATACCTAAACCAAGGGTTTAGCCAGAAGAAAAACCAATCAAGCTATGTGTTGAACCTGAACTTACAAGTCCTATGCCGACTTCTGCAAGTGCTTCAAAGAAATCGGAGTTGTCAATTCTGATGGATATGTGCAAGTTCATGCACAATCAACAACAAACTTACTGGAAATATGCAAAAATTAGAGATGACTCAATTTGAAATATTTTTAAGAATATCTCTAATACTTTTGTTTCTGAGTTTCCAAATGCTATCTTTGAGACATGGACGGAAGATACTAACTATGCAAGTGGAGATGGAGCTGAAAAAGACAAGGGGAATAAGTTAGAAAAATAAAAGGGGGGATTTTTGTCTTGTTATTTATTTAATTTTTTTTTGTCTTTAGGAATTTATTTCTTTCGTAATTAGGATTTAATTTCTGCAGAATAAAACATAACAAGCATGAATAAACTTAACACTTCTTTAGAAAGAAAAAGACTAAGTAATGTGGTAATGAGAATGAACATGTCTAGGACTGGGTTATTGGGAAAGACTTGGTATTTAAGTAGTCTTAATGACTCACCTCTCTTTCTTTACAACCATACCTGTTGTTCAATTTTCATTCATTACTTAGTTCTTTTAATGAGGACATTGCTTCTTTTTAAAGGGAGCTAAGGCAAATAAATTGTTCAAATTTTTAAAATTTTTCAAGTATGTTTCAATCATTTCTTTCATAAGTATGTTTTAATAAATGAATGTTTAGAGACATTTTTTTTTTGTTAATGAGATAGTTTGTATGCAAGTATGAATGATGATTTTATCTTAGTGAAAGTATGTTATCATAAAGAATGGAATGCTTGTATGATCTTAGTCTTAGTAATGTTTGCCATGAAAACTTAGTTTCTCTTGAGATTAGACATGCATGAAGGTTTATATCTTTAGAATTGACTTAGTAACTTTCTTGAGGCAAAATCCTAGGAGACATAAAAATCTAAAATGATATAGGCGCTATTTCTTTGGATCGTTTGAGCCTTTTCAAGCCAACCTTATGATATTCGACCCTTGAAACTGTAATTTTGAGCTTAAAGGCCTGTTTATTGTAATGAACCCACTTTATAAGCCACATTACCATCTTCTTAAGTTATCCTAAATTTTGTGCACCCATCTTAACTAAAGTTGTCTTGGTAATCAACATTTGAGGAAATTTTCAAAAAAATGTATGTGCTCAAACTTAAAAAAAAAGGCGAAGAAAGAACGAAGAAAAGTTTGCTCAGTCTCCAAAAAGAAAATGAGCATGAGTTTAAAATAAGTTTGGGGGTGTTCCAAAGGTTCACTTAAAGAAAAAGGCTGTATTTCAAGAAAACCAAGACAAAGTTAAAGGTTAAGATGTTGAAACCAAAATATCTCATCTCTTAAAATCCCTACCTTTAACCGAGCCCCATTACAACCTTCTAATAGACCTGTTGATTTGATGATTATGTCACCTACATTAGTGGAGAGGAAGTACTAAGTTCAACATATGAAGATCATAAATAAGCCTTATGATTGTTTGCTTGATTGATAAGAAATTATGTTGAATGAAGAATGTTATTTGTGGCTGTGACATACATACAAACTATGATGTTGGCATATTTTGAAACTTAGTATAAATTTTAAAAATTTTTGCATATGAATTACTTGTTAATAAAGATCTATGAACATGAAGTTATTAATGCATGATTATGGGACGAAGATTGATGCTACTTACACAGTTAGCAATTTTACCTTAGCAAGACCTTTTGCTGTGCATAAACATTACTCGGGACGAGCAATGATTTAAGTTTGGGGGGGTGTGAAAACTGAAAAATATATAATATTTTTCCTATATAATTTATCACCTTTTTACTTAAATTCGTTGTTAAAGCTAAGTAGTTGTTTAATAAATTAATTAAATATGTGAAAATATGAAATTAGGACATAAAAGTTATTAAAATGTGATTTTATGCTTTATTATATAGTTTTCATGCATAAAATGGTTTATTTTATATTTATTTGAACATATTATATTTTTAATACATAAAAAGGGCCATGCATGATTAAATTAAATAATAAAATATAAAATTATATTTAATAATTCATTTTAAAATATTTCGTTAATAATTTGGGTTTTAATTAATTATTTAAATTGAATAAATTTTATTGTTTGGCCCTTTAATTTATTAATTTATTTTAGACAGGTTTGATAGTTTTGTTGAATTACAAAAACTGTCCAAATTGAAGACCAAGCCAACCCAAATTCGGCTACACATGGCTGTCCATTTTTGGTTTAATTACATAAGGTCCTTATAATGTTGAAGAAATTGGAGATTTGCCCGAAGATTTACATTTGACCGAGCCTTAGTCCTGAGTTGTCATGGCTTTTAAATTGCTTAAAAATCAAGTAAAAACCAAGTCAAAAGCCACTAAGCATAGCCGGCCACTCATTGAAGAAACTTGAAGAGATTAAACCCTGCTATTTTTAGCAGACTACCCCCTCTCTTCACCTATAAATAAGACCCCCTCATTCCTTCATTAATTATTCCTCATCCCTCATCATTCTCTCTTTTCTCTCAATTCTTCTGAGCATTTTCCATTGCCCACGCCTATCATCATCTCTTCATAGAGATTTTAGCAATTAAGCCTCTTAAAGAGCCCTTGGTTAGCCACCTTGGAGAGCCATCAGTAAAGGAGCAAAGCGAAGGAGCGAAGGAGCCTAGTCAGTCAGAGTCTTGGGTGACAACCACTTTGATTTGGTTTTAATCTTTCCTTACTTTAAATTAATCTGAAAATGTTTGCTATGTGTTCTTTGTTCTTGTTTACAACTGTGATAGCCCGATTTAGGGGCTAGTCGAAACAATGATCTCAGGATCACTAATTCGAGGTTAGAGAAAATTATTTCCATGATATTTTATGAGTTAGAGTGTTATGGTATAAGTGTATGAAAATTTTGGTGCTTTAATTTTAGCAATTTCTTGTTTAATCGCGAAAAAGGACTAAATCGCATAAAGTGCGAAAGTTCTATTTTATAAGCTAAAGGTGCCAAATAGTCATAGATTGTTAATTGGGGGTCTTTAAAAGACAATTAGCCCCTTTTTAAAGGACATAGCCGGTCATAGGGGGACAAGATGAGTAAATTAGGCAAGTTTTGGTGGTGTTAGGTGATTAATGAATAAAATAAGAGAATATTATAGAAAAGAAAAAGTATCATCTTTTCTTCTCTTCATCACCACTGAAAATTGGCAGCAAACAAGGGTTAGAAAGCTCAAAAATTTCAGCAAACTTATCTCTTCACAAGTAAGTGATTTTAATGGTTTTTCTTGATGAAATTTGTACTTTTTGGAACCCCTAAAGCTTAAGCTTTCTAAAGAGGGGACTAAATTGTGATATGGTGAAGAGTTTAGAGATTTTCCATGAGAGCTTTCATTGTTATTTGCTGCATTTTTATGGAAGAAAATGAGTCTTGGTTGTTAGATGAACAACTTTTGTGAAAGGTGTTGCCATGAAAACACTTAATTGGACCTTGTTGTACAAGTTATAAAGTTTGTAGTAAATGTGTGAAATGTTGGATTTTGATGATAGCCATAAGAGAAATAAATGTTCACCTAGGCTCATTAAAGGTAGAAATTTGATTAGAATTAATTTCCGAGCCTATGAGTAAAATGGTCATTTTGCCAAAGTCTAAGGGCAAAATGTTAATTTTGCCAAAGCATAATTTTTAAAATGCTTTTATTAATGTAATGATTGAAACGAGCTAATTTGCTATTATAGAGCAAGAAGAACCAAGAACTAACCTCGACCGGAGAAAGAATAAAATCTCAAATTAGGTCAATGATCTAGCTTATTTTGAAATCGAGGTAAGTTTGTATGTGATAAATTCAACATTTATGTTAGCACATTTGAGAATGTTTGGTATTATATTGATTCTTGATGTTTTACTGAATTGAGTAGTTGATGTTGAATGAGTACGTTGAGATGTGGAAGTCCTAGTGGACTATAATGAATATAAAAATGCTACAATCGAGACGTGAAATGGATAAGGGTCCCGTGTAAGACCATGTCCGAGACATGGCCTCGGCACTGAATTTAGATTTCGTATAAGTCCATATCCGGGATATGGCTTCGGTATTGAATATGAGAATCGTATAAGACCGTATCCAGGATATGGCATCGGGACACAGAGGTGACCTCATGTAAGACCACATTTGGGATGTGGCTTTGGCTTTGTACTTATATTAATGACGGTGAATATGTGTCCTTGAGTATCCCTAGTGATTAATGGGATAAATAGATGAGCTTGGAAATAGAAAGGAGATTAGTACTAAAGTTAAGTGAATGAGTGAATACAGGTATTCGTGAATGATTCATGAAGAAATATTTACGACATATGGCATGGTATGTGCTAAATAAAGGCAAGTATGAGTAAGTATGGCAAGAAGCCTATAACTTTGTGTATGGTCAATTAATGTCATGGATGGATCTTATCATGAGCTTATTGTTGCTATTTATTTCCATGCAAACTTACTAAGCTTTATGCTTACCTCTTTTCATTGCCCTTTTTACTTGTAGTATTACAAAGTTAGCTCGAGAATTCGCGAACGTCGGAATTGGAGATCACACTATCAACCACAATTTGGTATAGTCAAATTAGATTTATTTTGAATATGACATGTATAGGACTTGAGTATTTTGTTATGTCATATTGGTAAGCCAAATGTGTTGGCTACTAAGGTTGTTCCAATTCATTTTGTATATGGTCATTAAAGTTGGGCCAATACTTGGCTAATTCTTATGTTTAATGAAGATGAATTTCATGAAGTGTATGTTTTTGTGGCTGAATTGTTTCTTTTGAGTTCATAGAGGTACCATTTGGCCATCTTATATGTTGCAATGTTTCAGTATGAGTGTGATTACTTGATAGGGTGGCAAATGGCTTGGTAGATGGCCATCTAATTGTCCACACGGGCGTGTGTCTAGGCCATGTGTGATTCACAGGCAAAGACACAGCCCTGTGTATCAACCGTGTGGGAGGCACGACCAAGGATATGGGTGTGTGCCCAGGCCGTGTGAAGTCTGCACTTTAAATGTGGAATTTAATTCGACACACGGTCTAAGGACACGGGCGTGTGCCGTGGCCGTGTGACCATAGTGAGGTGATGACGTCATAAACAGAATGCCAAGGTTTTGGCACACGGGCTGAAACATGGGCGTGTCGAGGCCGTGTGAGGGACACGGGCCAGGGACACGGGCGTGTGCTCGGCCGTGTGAAATAAGTCTGTGTCGACCACGGGTGAGGGACATGGGCGTGTGTGACCACACGGCCTGCCCCCATAGGCATGTCCTATTTCACTCGGATGTGTGGCCCCTGTTTAGACAAAAATTTTCTAAGTGCATAAAAGTTTCCGATTAATTCCCGAAACCTCCTGGAAGTATGTTTAAGGCCTCGTAGGCCCAAGATGAGTATGTTTTGGGATTGAATGGGAAGTTTTTAAGACGAAACGAAATTTTACAGCCCGAAGCGTCATGTTTAAGCAAGTTGAGTTAGGTAATGCCTCGTATCCGGTTTCGACTTCGAACACGGGTAAGGGGTGTTACAACAACAATGTTAGCTTAATTTTATTTAAGCTAGGATGATTGCTTCGATTAAATAATATTTATTTGATTCATACTTATAATGTTTGTGCCTCAATCGATCATCAATTAAAATCAAGTCTGTATTTAGTTCATACGTGATTGAAATGCACCTGAACTAGTTGAGCGATCTAACAAGACGACGGCTAGTGGACACATAATTGAAATGTGCATGCTCAATTTAGATCCTAACCCGATTAAATTGCAGGTTGCATAACAACTCTAACCAAGCTATGTTATCTGCATAGTTTTTAGATTTGTGTGATTAAACTGTTTCAAACCTAACACTCCCTGTTACCTCACACGAATGCTAAGAAACTCTTAGTAAATAAGGATCAGTAAAATGCGTATTTACTAAGTAAAGGATTCCGAAAGGACCTAATGTGGTTTCCAAACTCATGAAAGATCGAGTTGTCATGGAATGTTTTTCCGAATGTTAAGCTTGTTGATAATAAATTGAATTTAATTGAAGTAATTTTCCTAGTTTATTTATGTTATAATTGTTGCAAATTGTGTTTAATTTTGCTAAAATCTATTTCATTCATATAGTTTGCATATTTAGGATACTTTGCATTAGGGATCATTGCATTTAGTTTAATATACTTAATTTTAATCATCACTTCTCAATCATATTGTGCTTTTATTTACCAAATTGTTAATATAATTTTACAAATTAAGTGACTTAACACAAATACAATCCCTGTGGAGACGATAACTCGATACTTATTACTTGATAACGACTGTGTACACTTGCACAAACCTACATGTTACAACCACCAGAACCTAAAATCAACATAACAAACTCCCAAAATCAGTCTAAAACCTCAATTAAACTTAACTAACAAAACCGAAAATGGTAAGATTCAAGTGCTCACCACTTACCCGATTTCCCTGAACGAATCCGACTACGATTCCGCAAGAGAAGAACTCCGTACCTAACGATTCACTACTGCCAAAACCATAATTTCAGTACTTAACAGAAAAGACAATATCGTTAAAAAGAGAGAAACTGCTTAAAAGAATTCACCCTCCAACCACGACTTACCAACTTGCACGAGAAACTCGAAACTCGAAACTCGAAACATCGAAATTGTAAAGGGAAAATTATGGCAGAACTTCAGAGGAGTAGAAATAAAAATTGTTGGCAGAGAAAGAAAAAAAAAAGAAAACAACAGAAATAGGGGAGAACAAAACTGACGTTAGAAAAGTTTTTGGGAAGATAGAGAAAACTAGGTAAATCCCAACTCCACTTACTCAAACTTTCAGTCCCATCCAAACTCTCTCATCCAACTGAAACAAAAATATCACCCATGCTCACACCGGGATTCAAACACAAAACCTCTAACACACTAACTCCTTATATCTCAAACCAACAAACTTATTCTGATATGAGTTTACAAACAATATTACATAAGCCCACCCAACAGGGATAAGGCTTGGATAAAAAATAACAAAATTTCCAAAAATGGGACTTGAACCCAAGACCTTATATACACTCCCAAAACACTTAATCATTAAAGCAGATATACATTTATGTCAAATTTCACAAAAACAGACTTAAATTGTTCAGGGAGTTACAATATAGTTTACTTATATAATTCAGTAGGTCACAAAATATATGAAAAATATCTCTTGCCAAAACAAATTAGATGACTTAAGCTAGACTAATAAAATAACATATATTATTTTTGAAAAAATAAAATATATGTCCTAAAATAATAATAAAACATAACTTAAACTTAAATAGTCTACCAAAATGTTTGGAAAGGTATAAATTAATTGATTTTGAATAAAATTAATTGTACTACTTACATAATTGTACAACTTAAATACTCCAATTACTCTGAATTTAATAAAATTCACTTACTTAAATATAATACATAATTACAAATAGTTACAGAATATTTCTCAAGGTAGTTCTAATTCCCACTACTTACATTTGGTGCCACTTTCACGTTTGCTTTTCACCATTTCATTTTCTATTTTTGTTTTGGATCTACTAACTGCTTTAGGGTTTCTCGGTAATTAGACAAACCTTTAATTTTAAGATTTTTATACTCTAAAGGTGGGTTTGGATGAACAGTAGGATGATGTGTAGCGTGTTTAACTTGTTTTTTATTTCACGTTATAGTATTTAATCTCACTGCCACTGTTATTTTTACACTAATTTTTAGCCTCAATTCAATTTTTCAATATATATATATATTTTAAAAAAGAGATTTTCTTATTTTTAAAAATTAAAATAAATTTAATAAATAGAAATAAAAATTAGTTTTAAAAAAATATTTCATACCAATTTTTCTATAACAAAAACATGAATAATAAAAAAAATGCCATATTGAAATGGATTTGATGAAGGTATTAAATTTAATATTTAAAAATGATTGATTATTATTATTATTTTTACATTCATTTTCAATTTTTTCAGATTTACAAAACATTTTAAAGGAAAACAATATTTTATTATATTCTAATTTTCACATATTTTTTGTTTTCATATTTCAAAAATAATTTTCAAAATTTTCAAACAAAACAATTTCTTCCAAAATTCTCATTTTCCAAGAAAACGAAATGAAAATAGAGTTGAAATGAAACAAGAGGTTAATTTTTCAGAATCTACTCCAATCTTTTTATATATCCATCACCCCCGCTTTTATATTAATGGCTACTAGTTTTATTTTGTTTAGAAAACATATAAATTTATACAATAAGATAATATGTTAATGAGTTTAATTATTTTAATGGTTCTTAATGAAATGTGAATTTGTAATTTACTTCTATGCATAAATTGTATTAAATATACATTTTTCTTTGTATGAGTTTATATTTAATGCATTGGTAATGTATAATTCTATACACTATCACTAAATCAGATGATGCCATATTATTTAAAATGAAGATAAATAAAATTATTTTAAAAAAAGTTATGAAATATTATCATCTAATTTACTAATGCTTTATAAAACTATACACATTTAATGTATCAAATATTAATATTTATTTTATGGGTTAGTATTTGATATACTGGCATTGAATTTTTTTTATTTCACAAATAATTTTAAATATTTTATTATACACTTACAGAATACTTATCAACCTCTAACCCTAATTATGAATTCTAAAAATTTTATTAACACTGTACCAAAAATTTTATTAACACTGTACCGAATATTATTATTTTTATTTTATTAGATTAGGATGATTTTTCTAAACAAGCAACGTCTAGAAATAGTCAAACAAATTAAAGAACATCTAAAAGTTATGAACCTTCTATAGCATTATTATCTATAAGGTAGGCTCTACCACTAAAATTGCATTGCACCTTTTCACCCGACATAGAAATCTAGCTTTCAATTTTATAAAAACAAAATAAAACAAGCTACCATCTTTCAAGTTTGTGAAAATTACATATTTATAATATAAAAATATATTTAAAATTAATAAATAATATTTAAAATAATTAATAATAACACATAAAATATGTATAATATTAAAATAAAAAATATTAAATTGTGAGTAAAAAAAATTTAAATACATCAGGTTAAAAATATTAAATATACTACAATTGTCTATCATGGTGTTGTTATTAATATTGGGTTGATGTCGAGTTAACTTATAACACTAACTTAACGAAGAACATTATCAATATGTACAATCGATAGATATAATAAAGTATGCATAATAAAGTTAAAATGTACAAAATATTTCAAGATAAAACTTTGATTAAGTTGTAAAATTAAAATTTTATTCACCAAAATATTATTGGTTCAAATTCAACCATATGCAAATTATTTATTGGTTTTTTTAAATAAAAAGACTACACTAGAATAGTATAACTTATTTTAAATATAGATATTTTCGTAATTTTCTTAATCGAGTTGGTGTCTAATTTACTTGTGACACCAACTCAGTTACGGGATTAAATAATACTAGAAATTTTATCACATGCGTATGCGCATGAAAATTACATATTTATAATATTGGTATGTATTTAAAAATAATATACAACAAATAATAAAATATATGGCTTGAAACTAATAACAAAAATCATTTAATAGAAAAAGTAATTGTCACATCCTAAAAATAGAACAATAAGAAATAGAGATAAAAATTCAGGAATTTTTTTTTTAAAAAAAAAGCATAGGGTAAGAGAATTAGAATGCCTTAAAAATTACTTCGGCTAAAAATTGATAATAATGAGTTTATTGGATCAGTGGTAAGTCTTTAGCTTATCCTTAGATCATAAGTTTGAAACCCTTTGTGTGTGCATTCAACCAAAATATTTTATTTCCTTATTTTTACCCCATAAAAGTGTTGAATTTTCAAATTATCGCAACCCAAAAACTATTTTTGTATCACCCCGAAACCCGGCCTGAAAGTTTAGACCAAATCCCGGAGGTTATATTGACCACTAAAGTTATCCTAGACAATTTATCAAACAAATTGTTTAAATCTTTGTCTAAAAATGGTTTGCTTAAATCGAGCTAAATCATTTAACAAATTATGTCGAATTCAAAACGATAATTAGGTTACGATAAACTTGTTCGAAAATAAAATCCACAGTTTCCAAACTTCAGTCCAAATGACACTTTACGTGTGTATGAAACAAAATTCGTACTATAGTTTCAATAAGTACTTACAACCCAAAACAATTCACTAATTCAAGATTTTGAGAAACACTTTATTTGTTCAATTCAAACTTCTTCGTCTGAGACCCCCAGTTGCCGAGTCAAACTTCAAAACACAGAATTTACTTGAAAGGGAGAAACTAAAGGGATGAGCTATGCGAGCTTAGTGTGAGTTCAAAACTAAATCAAATGGCAAGAGACGAGGTTTCAAGAACAATTCTTCCAGACAAAATTCACAATCCATGAACAAAAAAACCATGAAACAATAATCAAAAGTACGGCATGTCGAATAAGTATAAACATTCGCAAATAATTTTAACAAAATCATAATCAGAGACATATGCTCAATTGCAAATCGAATGCAACAAGTCAAAACTGACCCATCCATCCGAACACCACTTCGACCACCCTGCACACCACATATGAGCTATATCAAGCCCATCCACCGTGCATACCACCTAGGCCCGTGATAGGCCCATCCTCCCTATACACCACGATTGTAGAACTATGCCACTCAAGTAATGATATACAATAGAGCTGACATATATATAGAATCATGCGGTAAACCGCTATACAGAAATATTGCAGTTGGATTGCCGAATCAGACTCTCTTCTCTTCGCAACCAAAAATTCCAATTTTATGCAAATGTATGAATACACACAAATACAGAATTTTCATGCAAATACAAAATACACACTACATGCAGACATTCATAGAGAAACAAATTACACGTATTCTGACGTACAATTTCAGAATCAATAGGATTTGTATACATTTCATAGTTCCGGTTACAAGTAGACATCTCAAGCTCGTTCATCATAACCCAAAGACATAATTCCCAATTATCTAACTTAACATACACAAACACACATACATACCTTGATCTAGGTCATAGCAGAGTCCTAAATACAATTGCCATGGCTTAACCGAGGCCCGGATTACATAGAAACATTAAACACATCAAAATATGTCATAGAGAAAAAATCTACGAAATAGGGCCATACGATCGTGTGCCCTGGTCGTGTGGAAGTGCTTAGGCTGTGTGGGGGCCTAGACCCCCGCGTGCAAGCTATACACACTTATGTAGAAGGGACACACTCCCGTGTGACCTAATTACATGGCCGTGTGAGTAGCCCGTGTAACTTACTGTGTAAAAGTGTCAAAATTAAGTGCAAAGTAGACACGGCCGTATGGAAATCTCACATGCCCGTGTGGCTAACGGACAAAGCCGTGTGTCCAAGGCACATGTTCGTGTGAAAAACGATAAAAATCCTCAAATTGTAGCCACACGCCTGTGTGGTACCAAAAATCACCAAAATCCCTAATTTCCCAATTGCACACGGCTGTGTAGACCGCCCGTGTTCGGCACACGCCCTTGTGGCCACCCGTGTGGTCACGAGACCACCCCGAAATAGACCAAAAACACAGTTCCAGAACATCAAAACGTACCCCAATCGCTAACCACTTAAGACACATCAGAATTTTACAAATTTCCCCAAAATCCTACAACCATTCATACCAAAATTCAATATTTCAGAACACACACCTGATTCAAGATTTAAAACGCCCAAAACTAATTGACGCCTTAAATCTACCACTTCTGAAAACTCAATTACGATTACCCAAAAAATATTTTTAAAAGAAAACGTCAATCAAACAGAACTGGATGCTCATGAAAAACCAAATTACCAATTAAGAAGGAACACACTTTCACGCAAGAATTTCGACGGACACGAATGTTAATCCTCTAACGGAATACAGGAACAAAAGCTCGATAGTGGGGAAAGGAGAGAGCAAAATTTGCGTGACAAAAGATGTGGGAACGTGAGAGAAAAAAAGTAAATAGGAAAAGAAAAAGAATAAACTTGGAAGTTAATCTTTTGAGTCTTATTAAAGCAAAATAATTAAATTAAATCAATGCAAAAAGAACCAAAATTAAAACAAAAAATCCTATTTAACACACATAAGGATTCGAACAAGAAACCTAAGGCAAATTAGCAATATGTTCTACCACCGAAACAGCAGGCTCATTCTGGCATTAAATCGCTCAAACAAATCCAATTGCTTATCTTGGTCACTGACCCTAACCAAAAACCTCAGAACTTTTAACCCCAAATTTTGAGATGTTATCCTTTTTTTTAATTCAGTCCTTAATTTAAAATCAACCCCTAATTTCAAAATAATTCATAATCCTATTGCAATTAGGGAAAAAAAGTTTATAAATAACCATGTTTTTCAAACCTTAGAATTCTTAACCTAGAGAATTTTTCAAAGAAAAACTCCTAAAAGATCCTTCTTTTTCTCTACAATTACCAAATCAAATTTCAAGCAAAAGGATTCAAAGTTTTCAAAATCAATCCTCTCCTCTCAAGTGGATCATCAATCTCATCTCCCAAATTAAGGTTTTTGTGTCTTAAAATTAGGTGTGGGATCTAACTTAGACCATTATGTATGATTAATTAAAATAGGGTTGTATGTACGAGAACATCCCCATGACATGCGAACCCCCTATTATGCAAACTCCCTTGCATGTGTGACCCCCCTGTATTGAGAACGCTCCACTAAGTTATGAACTCCCTTGCATGTGTGAACTCCCCTGTATCGCGAACACCTCTTGAGTTGTGAAACCCAGTGTTGCAAACCCCTATTAGCGAACCCATATGTCAAACCATATAGGATTAAATACGCAAGCTCCTAGAATATACATGCAAACCATATGATAATGAATACGAGCCTTCCATGTTATTTATGCAAACCCCCTATGATTTACATGTGAACCCTAGGTTATGATATGCGAACCACTTCTGCTCATTTGAAGAAGTCAACAATAAAGAAATATCAAAAGAGGCCTAGTGTGAATGAGGGCACTCAAGAATCTGATGAGGGTGACAACTCAAGTTGCGCACGCTTAAAAAGGGGCTCCTAACACTAAGAATTTATTCTCCTACAGTTCCTACACTTCCTTCAGTTCCTATAGCTCTTATGGAGTCTAGCTAACCCACAGGCTCCCCAAGTCAGAATGTTGACCCTACAAATACCTTACCATGTGAATAGCCTGTGGTTTCCCTTAGTTCTCAACCTCAACAACCCTCAACTACAAAGACAATTAATTTCTTCCTTTGGCATGAGTTATATACAACATGGCTATCCTCAATTTCTTTGAATTCCATCTTCTAAAGTCAGTACAGTATGATACCTCCTCCATTAAAAGAGTCTGTCCGATCTTACCTTTCATCCAAGCCAGATTCATCTCCTCTTTTACAAATGGCTGAGTCTGCACAGACTCTATTTGTAGAATATGGGCTATGGAGTGGAATCCTCCAAGAAATCAACAATCATCATAAGACCAAGGTTGCCAACTTAGAGGAGACCATTAAAGCTAGTAATCAGAAGATAGAAATACTATGCCATAATAATCAGGTGCAAAGGAGTAAGCTTGAACATCTCGATTATTGTATTATGGCCTGGAAGATTAAGTGTAAAGACACGGAGAACAAGTGCATACAATTGGAAAAAAGTGTTAAATCTCATTAGAGGAGGGTGAATCCTCTTTAAGGGAGCAACTCAAGATTCAAGAGCTACATTATAAGGCTGAATTGGATAGTCTTCGCTAATCCAGTAAGGAGGCTTTTAAGAAATATCAGGAAGATACTACAAGAAACTTTACTAAGGCCCTACTTCAGTTAAAATCTAATTTGGTTCTTCAGAATCAAGTAACTACAGGCCCGATGAATCTAATTTAGGTAAACTTTGATTTTCTTAAAGACATCCCTATTGATTTACTGAGTTTCAATGTTTATCATCCGGAGGGAAAAGAGTGGGAAGAATTTCAATCGAAGTGGAAGCAAATAGTTGGTTTCTTCACTTCTAGTATGCCTGAAGTAGCGAATGAAGAAAATTCAGAAGGATCACTTGACTTAGAACAAGTTCCAAAGAGTATGGAACAAATAGAAGAAATTCCTACAATAAAAGAGGTCCCCGCTAATCAATACACTGATGAAGTAAACTAAAATCTCTTTTTATTTTTATCTCTCATTTAGTTATTTTCATATCAATGACAAATTCTTTACCTTCCTTCACTGTCTTTCTTACAATATTACTATAATGACTATCATTTACTCAAACATAGTTTCCACATACCTGAAAGACTCAGCCATGTTCAATGTATTATGCATACAGAGCTCCTTTCTACACTAACTGTTTCGAGAATCAACTAAACTGGACTCTGATACCAACTTGTACTACCCTTAACCTGATCCGATTCGTCGAATCTGGATCTTAGGTATTACCACATAGAAAACATAACCAATTACATTAAACTTCGATGAACAACCCATAATTACAAACAATCCTAATTTTAATTTCATTCCAGGACTAAATTTCAACATATCAACAAGGTAGTTAAATAAATATAAATATAAAAAATAAATCGTTCTTAACACAACTAATTAACGAATACAACTTATGATATTTAAACTACTATGCAATAACTCTACAAAAACATTGTATGCATAATTAATCTTATACGCCACTTCCTTGGCATAGTCCTGACATCGTTCCCTCAAGTACGTCCTTACTACAAAACTTGAAACATAAAAGAAAAATAAATAAGTTGAAAAAAACTTAGTAAGAGATAAGTCGAAGTACCTTTGGCTAATATTAATATAATGTTAGCTCTATTACTCATTTACTTTGCTTGGGCTAATACCATCATAATTCTAGATTTATTCATGTACACCAATTGATGCATGCTTACTTGAATCCGGTCTTCAATCTATCAAACTATCTTACAGTCTTAACATACTTTTCTTTTCTCTTCCCTTACTTAATCATCTATGAACTGTCTTTTTTCTAAACCCCTTTTCATACTAATCATGACTTCTCTCATTCAATAAACTCAGGATAGTTATCATAGATAAATAATAATGGCCGGATACTTATGTGATTAGTAGATACATGTGCCATTCGATTTCCCACTAGTTCCTTAAGTCATATTCCATCTCCTTCTGACCCAATAATTTCTTTTTTCTATAAAAATTATCTGAATTATTATACCAAATTACCATTGTTTTCCAGATGGAAATACTATTCAGTTATCAGGACCTCAATGTTAAACCCTGTACAGTCAGATTGGACAGACACTTTTCACTTAGACGAGTTTCCATTACTATTTACAAACATGTTATTCTATCTTGTACAATTACACATAATTTGTTTCTTTCAATCAACTTCAATTAGGTTATCCTTTTTATCATATGTTCATACTTATGCTGAATTCACCAAACAGTGATCAATTTCTTTACTCCATACTTATGAATTGAGTACTTCAGAGATCCAAAAAAAATATGCCATTAGTTAATACCAAGAATACACATCAGAGGAAAACAAGCGATATACTGAATACGCCATGAGTTCTTATTACAGAATACACCTTAAAGGAGTCTAATTAGAGTATGCCACAAAGGTGATCCATTGGAGTATGCCACATAAGCGATCCATTCAAAGTACGCCATAAAGGTGATCCATTCAAAGTATGCCATAAAGGCTAACGGGATGCCACCTAGACATCCCAAGACTGTCGTGTTTGTGATATAGATTTGCCTAAACTCACATTGAGTGAGGTTTGCCCATCACCGCCTTGGGACACGCAGAGAACCCCATTAGATAAAATGTAGTTCAACAGTTCCTTTTCAGAGTATGTCATGACCATGGACTTTTTCCTTCAAAATTTCATGTCAGAGTTCGTGTTTGTTATCTCGACGAACTTCCTTGGTTACCACCACGGTGACTCAACTCTTTTTACAAACTCTAAAAATATAGACACATCCCAAACCTAACATTTCATCACTCTTTATGCATCCAATAGAACTTATTTTTCAAGCAGACTAACTTATTTGTTCCTATAGTCGTATAAGTATCAAATTCATACTATACTATCCATGATTTCCAGTTTCCAGTTTGATCACTTTCATATATATATACTTCAATATGAACAGTATAAATGCAAGAGTCAAAATAGAACTCACCTGACACTCATCTATAGAATCTTGAACTCCAGATCCAACTTCCATCATGAAACAACAACAACCACCACACTACTTTCAGAACATAAGAACACCAATAAAACTTTATTCAGATACATTTTTATAATTGTTTCAAGCACTGACAATTCCCAAGCAAAACCTTAAACTTGCACCTTACTCTTCATGCACCTCTTACAAACTTACTCTTTCGAAATTTAACATGCATAATGGAAATACTTACCCAGGGATGGAATAACCATTGGTTAACTCCAGAATTTGAGCTTTTAGTTTACGGAGGAAGAAATATTGTTGGACCACAATAAAGGAACCAGAGAATAGTATATTTAAGAAGAAGAAAAACTCCTTTCAAGGATTTTTTCACAAACATATATAGCATTAACTCACTCTAATTTGACAAGTGTCACTTGAATTCAGAGTTTGTTCTGCTTAATGGTTTACATATTCTGAGAGAAACATAAATGAAAATCCAATATAATAAATATCAAACCAATTTATCCAATTGATCCCCAACTAGAATCACTTAACAACTAACTAGTATAGTAACTCAGATAAACAGGGCGTAATATACCTTTGCCATTAACTCAAGTCATAATTACCATATTTATTTTCTAAATTCTTCCTCTTCAAATAACAATATATTCCAAAATAAATCATTACTTCCAATTAGATAATTTTTATATGCCTAATCTATACGCTGGAAGAGATAATTGGGCAGATAACGCTTCACGAACAAATGATTTTATGACTACCCGCCAAAATTGGGGTGTTACATGATAAGAATATATGCACAATTACGTGAAATTGGGAGTGGAGAACGGAGGAATTCCGTAAGAGATAGTGACAATTTAATTCCGTACTGAAAAATAGTACTGCACAAAGTAGGCAGCAATGTCATCAAAACTGGATTAAACTGAGATGATAGTTTAAAAATCCATCAAAATCGGGCAATCGTGATTGTAATTTATTGTAGTGAAAGTCATCATCATAGATGACAAGTGAACAACCATCTTTACCGAGAAATTTGGGATTGTTAGTTGTTGCTATGTCTTTTAAAGTGTCGAGCAATACTCGAGGGCGGATAGGATGGATGGGTAGTAAATTAAAATTATACTTGCATTGTATCATAAGTATATATTGTACATGTATGGATTTATAATTCTAATGTCATGCTTAAATTGCTAATATGCCATGAACTGAATGCTTTACTTTTGTACAACTATATATAATGATTTCGAAGTTAGACTCACACTGAACTGTCATAAGCTCACCCCCCTTTCTTTCTTACCTCTTAGGTAGTGTAGAGAACTAGGTCTTGGAATGACATCGAAGGGGTCTCAGATTAGCAGCTTATTTTACTTTTAATTAAAAGTTTTTATAATCGTTTAATTCTTTTTGGGTTGTAATTGTTAACTATTTCCTGCTTTTACATATTAGGTTTGAGATTATTTAGTTTATTAGGATACTTAATAAAAACTCTAATAAATGAATGCTATATGGTGAACTAATATTCATAAATGTTTTCCATTGCTTCACAATATACTTAAACTTTTGATACATTTTTTCTTTAAAACCTAAAAGCTGTTTTCTCAAAACTTTACATTAATCATGCTGTAAATAAATTAATAAGTCAAGTCGGCTTAATGAATGGATGTTTTCCTAAAATTCAATAGAGTGATTTTCTTATGAATCAATGCAAGTAAAAGAATGGCTTTACAGGATCACTTTGATGAACGAATGTAACGCCTTCGACTTAGCTAAAACTCCTAGGATGGGTTGGGGGTGTTACAGTAAATTACTCCTTTTCCCAATTAAGTTGGTAATACAAATTCAGTCAAGGGTTTAAAAAAGTATTTTTTTAAATATATATATATATATATATATATATATACTTGGTAATGGTTATTGGTGTAATGATAAAGAACATGTTTATAAATCTATTGAACATGCGTTGAATTCTTGGTTATGTTAATATTAATTCTTTTATTTAAAAATTATATAAAAATATGAAAAGACGAAAATGTCATCAATTAATAATAGTAATAATTTAATAGAAATAATTAATCAGTCTTTTCCCAACTAAGTTAGTACCTTATTAATTTGTGACGCTAACTCAGTCATGGTTTAAATAATACTATAGATAGATATACAATTGATGGAGGTAATAAAGTTTGCATAATAAAATTAAAATGTATAAAATATTAAAATAAATCTTTGGTTGAGTGGTAAATTTAAAATTTTTTTTCTAATGTAGTTGGCATGGACTCAAATCGCACTATATCTATATTTTTATTGTTTTTTTTTAAATACTAAAGTTCCTTCAAATAATATAACTTATTTAAATATGAAAGGACATTTCTTATAATTTCCTAACCGAGTTAGTGCTCAATTGACTCGTGATACCAACTTAGTCGCGGTTTGAATAATCGTAAGTATAGGCATACAATTCATGAAGGTAATAAAGTGTGCATAATAATATTAAAATATATGAAAGTTTTTGGTCGAATATCGCACACGCAAGTGTGCGTATCGTGGCAAGTAGTATAAAAATATCAATCCCACAAAGATATATTACTAATTATAATATTAATCACCAAATACTAATCTAATACCTATCCAAATAAATCGATAATATCATTTTCTAAACTAAATCAAATAAATAAAAGTAGGAGGTGC
Source organism: Gossypium australe (assembly GCA_005393395.2). Lineage (NCBI taxonomy): Eukaryota > Viridiplantae > Streptophyta > Magnoliopsida > Malvales > Malvaceae > Gossypium > Gossypium australe. Next base: position 73,914,919 of record CM016623.1, on the reverse strand, counting down.
AAAATAAAACAAAATAATTAATCAATAATAAAAACCTATGATTACAATTTCATCCAATGTATTAGCTAATTGTTCTATCTCCACTCTGTTTACCCTATTAGAGTTGATTACTAACCCGATGAACTAGATTCCCTTAATTCTTTTCCATGCAATTAAAGAACTAATTTAATATAACTATTGAGCTATATTCATATGGCAATAATTTAGACCAAATTAATTAAGAACAACCTCAATTATGGCTACCCAATGTAATTAGGCATATTCCTATCTTAATTACGAATAACGAATTTACCCATCTAATTTAGACCTAAAACGAAAAAAAAAATCTTATGATTTCTTTAGGTTTTGTAAAACTAATAATTGGTTGGATAATTATCAATAAAGAACAATAATGCAAAAATAATCAAATCTCTATCAAGAATAAAAAGAGATGGAAATAGAAAATATTCAATTAACTAAACATGCAAACCATTTTAATCCTAGAAAGAAAACTTAGTTCGTTGAAAAATTGAAAAACATCTTCAAAAAAAAAAAAATAAGAAGTAGTCATAGAAAATGGAAACAAGAAAAACGATGGAACACCTCAGTATTTTCAATGGAATCCGTCGATTATTTATGCTTGAAGGCTTTGGTGACTTCTTGTAACACCCTAAAATATATAGGGTTAGAAGTAATAATTAACCTAGAAATGAGCCTTAGTTTGGAAGATTAAGAGCTTAGTATACTCCCTAGAGGTCCTAGGTTCAAGCCCCATCCTCCTTTCAACGCAATTTATTTTTAGCAACCTATGATAAAAACCATATTAGAATATGTATTAAATTGTACAAAAACATGTCAAGTGTGGGCAGCAGCCTAATTGATTAGGCCTTTACATCTCTTCCCTTACTTCTAAGGTTTAAGACACGCCAAACTCCTCTAATTCCATTCCTCTTTTTATTTTCAGCAAAAAGTAGAAATTGTCATCTAGCCCCTCAAAATTTCTGAACCCTAACTGTTTAATCTCTATTTTTAATTGTACATGGATTTTATTTCCTCTTCAGACCCTAAATAGAAATATTTTCTCCTCTTTAAATTCTTTATTTTCTTTTATTTCCCCCTTTCTTTCCAAAAAAAATTACATTCTTTGTTGAAAATTGATCTCTTGAAAACCTGAATCAAAATCAATTCTCGATTTAACTCATTTTTGTAACATCCTGAATTAATGGGTCTACGCGTTTAGTGTGAGGATATGTTTAAAATGTTAATTTAAGTAAAAGGGGTCTAAATTTGGGCTTAGAATTAGGCAAAGGCCCAGATTAAATTATTTTAAGATGGCATTATTAATAATTAAAAAGGAACAAGTTTTGGGTCGTAAGGAGCCCATGTTTTTTTAGGCCAATTTTCGGCACTTAAAATGGAGTAAGGGGTGACGCCACACACAAGGAGTAAGGGGCCCAAATTTAAGTTTCATGGAGCCCAATTCTTTTAATTTAAGTTAGCTAAATTTTGGGCATTAGGATTAGGTGGAGTGGATGGCAACAAGGTTAAAATTTAGGGATTTTAATGTTTAAAATATTTGGATAATAAGCAGATAAAGGCTATTATTTAGGAATTTATTTTATATGGATAATAAGCAGATAAAGGCTAAGATTTAGGGATTTTAATGTTTAAAATATGTGGATAACAAGCAGATAAAGGCTATTATTTAGGAATTTATTTTATGTGGATAATGAGCAGATAAAGGCTATTATTTAGGAATTTATTTTATGTGGATAATAAGCAGATAAAGGCTAAGATTTAGGGATTTTAATGTTTAAAATATGTGGATAATAAGCAGATAAAGGCTATTATTTAGAATTTATTTTATGTGGATAATAAGCAGATAAAGGCTATTATTTAGGAATTTATTTTATGTGGATAATAAGCAGATAAAGGCTAAGATTTAGGGATTTTAATGATTAAAATATGTGGATAATATGCTGATAAAGGAAGGAGGAGTTAGAGATAATTAAGTCTCTTTTAGATGAGCTAGTAGATTAAGATAAAGGAGGAAAGTTAGGAATTTATCTACAAAGAGAGTGATGGCCAAGAATCCATCACTGAGAGGAGTAAAGAAACCAGCTACTACATGGCAAAGAGTTGCCGAATTTCCTATAAATAGAGGGGGCTAGCTCCTTGTTTCTGACATTAAATCCTCTCCCTTTTGTGCCGAAATTCCCTAGCTTCTTTTCTCCAAATTTCTTTTTCTAATTTCTTTAAAAGCCGAAAATCTTCCCCACTTTCTTTTCCCTTGTGCCGATTTCTCTAAAAAGCCGAAGCATCCATCGCTTTTTCTTTTATTCATCCTATTTGAGAAATTGTTCTACACTTTTGGCATTTAAATCTTCCATCGGCATTGCTGAATCCTCTCTCTAGTGCTAGTCGAATCTCCTAAGCTAAGGAAGCTTGGTCGACTAGATCTAAAAGCTGAAAAAAATCATTAGTCTTCAATTTCGGGATTTTAAGGTAAGAAGAGTTGTTTATTCAAATACATAAAATTGGGTAGAACACTAACCATGGCCGAATATAGGAGAGGCTGTAGTTTCACATCTTTCCGGCTTTTTGAGCAAGGTTGTAGATCGGTTTAGCAAGGGTATCAACATTAATCAGGTGTGTAGATCTCTAACACGCTACTGATAAACCTGTATGTATATTTATTTTTGTATGTTATGGGCTAAAAAGCCGGAATAAGGCTGTATAGACAGTCGAATGGAACCCTAAAAAGGGTTAGGCAAGGATGTCAGGTACGTAAACATAGAACTCCCTATGTGTATTGAAGAATATATATATCTACTTGATGTTTCTTTATGTATGTATGCATGGGGTGGGAATGATGATAATTGAAGGGGAAGTGCATGATAGGTCACTTGGTGATCGGTGGTAGAAATCCCACATAATTTAAATGTAAGGTCACATTGTGATCGGTGGCTATGCCACGTTTAATGATTCCTACTTAATAGGAATAGGCAGTACGGCTGTCGTTTTGGTGTGTAGCAGATGGAGGGTTGATTGTAGAAATCCCCATGGTGTGATGGTTAGTACGGGATGGTGTGTAGAGGATGGAAACCTAGGATGGGTTGGGTTATTCATTCTTTATTATTATTATGTGATTATGATTGATGCCTTCCTGTATGGGCCAGGGCCCATAATGTGTTTGTGGGCTCAGGTCAATGTGTGTTTTGAGATTTATACACTGAGTCTTTGTGACTCACGCTTTCCTTTTCTCTACTCTTCCAGATGAACTATAGATCGTGGACATGGGAGCCGAGACAGACTCGAGGGGCCATCAAGTTTCTTTTGACAAGTTAATTTGGAGTTTCTTTAAGTTATTTTTTTTATTTTTTTTTTCATTATGGGAATATTTTTGTAATAAGGCCCCTAGTTTTTATTCAACTTATGAGTTTACAATGTTAAGCAACTTATGAATTTTATGTTAAGGTTTATTTATACTTAATAATAATTAATACAAGGTTATTTTTTTTAAAATGCCACTTATTTACTTAAATATTGTCTAATAAACTCACAATTTCAAAAACCAACAAAGCAAAAGTTTTCAAAGTACAAGCAGTGACATGCCAGATCCGGTCGAAACGCATGGGCCGGGTTTGGGGTGTTACAATTTTTCCACTAATTGTTGAATTTACCATCGTTAATCTTCAAATTCTCATCAAAATATCAGTAAGTACTATTTTTTCGAATAGTAGAACTTGTAAATTCTAAAATTTACATCGTTTCTCATTAATCTTCCAAACTCGATCACGAATCTTTTGCAATTTTTGTCTAAAATCTTAATAATATTGGATAATCTTGAAATTTATTATTGATTCTTGTGTGAATGTCATTTGAAGGACCCGATTTAGGTATCTCAGACCAAATTTGAACGAGAGGGGCGTCACTCAATCTCCTGGTAACAGGTGTGTGTTTATTTACAAGTGGATCTGGGTAAATCGAGCCTCAAAATAAGGCCACATAGGCGTGTAGACCACACAAACCCTCCACACTGCCATGTCCATCCAGAAACCCTAGGCATTTCTCTTCTCACATGGCCTAGGACCCTCCACACTAACTGTCACACGATCGTGCCTCCCTTATATGTTGATACTTAGAACACCACACGTCTTAGCCACATGACCATGTACCTCATCCACACGATCCAAGGCTTCCCATACAGTCCGGTCACACGGTAGTGTGTCCCCTATAACTCAGAATTTATAGTTTGACCCAAAATTTTATGATTTATTTAGATTAGTCCCTGAATAATTGCTGAACTATTTTAGTGTTTAATTTATTCAATTAAGTCCCTGATAGTATGAATAATGCTTGAATCCATGATTTAGTTGACTAAATTAATATTATATACAAATATTTTCATGAATTATGAATAAATATATTTATTGTATCTCTACTTGTGACTATTCATATAACATGCCTTATGACACTGCTAAATCGAGTCCTTGAAAAGCATATATTTTGGCTACTGTATCAATTAGTTAAAGGCATAATTATTGCTTACATATTTGATTATTTATAAGCATGTTATTTGTTTCTATATGATCTGTTTAAAGCATGTCTTATTTTAATACATGGGATGAGATGATTTGAAATGAGAAAGTTCTGGCAGATTATTAATCTGCAATTTTAGTGGTCCATCCACATATTATCTGACAGCTATTATCTGCAATTATGTTGTGTATTCACAACCATCTGACAGCTTATTAACCTACAACATTGGTGGTTCATCCACCCATTATCTGGCAATTTTTATCTACAATTATGTTATGTATTCACAACCATCTGACAATGTATTAACCTGTAACTTTTGTCGTTTACCCACAACCCAGTGTGTAGGGATGGACAAGTTTTGGGGAACATATAAGTAGTTATTAAGATTTTTATGTGGAGATAAATATTTTTTCATTTTTAATAAAAAATTTATTGGTTTAATTTTGATTTTAATTAAGATATATGATTATTGCGTAATGTGAGTAAAAATAACTACTTGTCATGAACTTTGGGATATTCACCCTGTTTGTGATAATTTCATATCATTGTAAAATTTGAGATGAAATTATGTCATAAAAGGTGGAGGTTAGAAAATGTTTATGTTTAAACTTTTATAGCTGTAAAGTTATTTTAATTTAACATTGTAATATTTTTTATTTTGTTGTAGTATGATATATAATGTATATTATCTAACCACAATTATTTATTAGTGACATGAATTTATTATTTGTTACGTTTAATATATGTTTTATCTATACCTATTCATTTTATTTTTATATGAATAAATAAAATTTTATTTACAATAAATTAAGCATTTATTAAGGTTTTACAATAAAATGGTTATATGCTCCTAAAGAGCTAATATTGCATCAAATTGTAAAAAGCTCTTTAAGAGCTTATATTTTAGCTCCTTGTGATGCAAAATTTTGTAAAATATAATATTGTTTTCCAGATCAAGAATATATGTGTTGAATAAAACCTTCATGTGTTTTACATTAAAACCATATATATAAATAACATGAGATATTCATGTATTTGTATTTTATATATTCCCCGAAAGAATACATTACACTATATGATTGAAATATATAATGTGCTCTTGCAGTAGCAATATTGTGAAAATGACTTTAACAATATTTTCGAACGATCTCATACCTTCTAGTGGCTATGCAAAATAATAAGTTACTAATGAAAAACTACGAAATTCTTCCCATTAGTTTTGCTTCATTCTCTGAAGTGAATGTAACAGTACATAACAATTATGAAAAATGAAAATATAGAGATCATGATTATTGTTGTAATTGTGGATGTGATAGGAGACTAATCATGACAACATGAATAGATAGATTTTGATTTGAAATTCATGCGTATTTTGTGATGGTGATTATGAAATAAAGAATCAATGGAGTCGTTTAGAAGTCTATCCTACTAGATTTATTGCATTCCCTAAAGTGAATGCAAACATAAAGAAAATAAAAGATATAATCATGGGCCACTAAATGTGGGAACATAGTAATAAATAAGAGAACAATGAGAGTTCTCAAGATAACTCTTCAAAGGGTAAAGATAACTTATGTTATCAATGTGATATGAAAGATTATTGGCCACATATGTGGCATATGCCTAAATATTTTGTTTCTGTTAATATTCTTTCAGGAAAGATATGAGAATTTAGTAATAAATTCTATCATTATAGATAGAAAGTATTTATCTTATTTGGTACTAAAACAAACAAATATTATTCCAATATTTGATAGTACAAAATTAGTCGAAAGCTCTAGAAGAGCTAATATAGTAATATCTTGTGATGGTTAATCCATTGGTTTTAAAAGATATTTATTATGGATTTTATATTGAGATTGTGAATGAGGAAAATATTATATTTCATATGAATCGCTATTTCTATAAATATCTATTTTGAAATGATAAAAAAGAGAGGATTGTGTTATTAATTTATATTTATTTTATAATCTCTGTGATCTTCTTTTATCATTATCCCCATTAAGGGGTTGGAAGCAAAATATTTGACTATGAAAGATCTATTTATGAGCAATAAAATATGATAATTCTATTTAAAGCTCGTTATGGTTGAATGCGCCTAAAGTGGCAATTTTTTTTTTAGATATTTGAAGATTTTGGCATATTTCCTAAAGTGAATATTGCATATAATTGTTTGTAAATTATATTTATTTTGTTGACTTAGTGAAATTATAATATTCATATTGATTTAGACATTTCCAGTAGTAAATGTCACAATAGCACTTATATGTGGATATAAAGTAAAATGAATGACAGTAAAATTATTAATTTGTTACAATTTAGTATAATTAAAACACATGTTAAAGTAAACTAGAAGTTTAATGATGCAAATGCATTTACTATTTGGCGTGACCAGTTAGACCATCCTGGATCATATATGATGCGAAAATTAATTAAGAATTCATATGGACATTCATTGAAGAACCAGAAGATTCTTTAATTTAAAAGAATTCTTATATATTGCTTGTTCTCAATGAAAATTGATTATTAGAAACTCACTAGCTAAAGTTGAGGTTTAATGTCTTGCATTTCTGAAACGAATATGGGCCCATTCAGCCACCATGTGGATTGTTTTGATATTATATGATTTTGGTAGATGCATCTACAAAATAATCACATATGTGTTATCAATTTGCAACTTGTCGTTTGCAAGATTGCTTGTTTAAATAATTAATTTCAGATCATGCAATTAAGACAATTCATCTTGCTAATACTGATGAGTTTATATCTCTATATTTTATTTATTGAGTTTGAAAAACTTTTGTAAAAGTTTACGCATAATGGCTTAGAGAAATTATTTATTGAACACCTCTAATTAATGTCTAAACCATTACTTATGAGAACTAAACTTCCTATCTCAACATTAGATTATGTTGATTTACGTTTTATACGCATCAAGCTAATAAGTTATAAATACTTCCCTTTACAATTGATTTTTGATCAAGAGCTAAATATTTCTCATCTTTGAATTTTTGTGTGTGCGTATATGTTCCAATTGCTCCATCACAACGCACAAAGATGAGTGAATCCTCGAAGAAAGTTGAGAATATATATTAATTACAAGTTTCTTTATATTATTAAATATTTTTAATGTATTTGAGATTTAGTTATGATATGATTTGTGATTACAATTTTGATTCGATAGTTTTTCCAACATTAAGAGAGAGAAATAATAACTTGTAATGAGTTAGGAGGAGAGTAATTTGAACTAGAAGTTCACTAAGGATAACGCATTACAAGTTAACTGTTAGATGTATTTACAAACTTAATGAGAATAACCAAGTGTTATATACCATCTAATATTTTAATTTGAATCAAAGACCCAGTAGGACAATCAGTTAGAATAAATAATAGATTGATCGGTTCTAAATATGAAAATTCTTCTAGATGGTCATATAGTGGAGGCAATTGCTCCAGAAGAGACCCAAGACATAACTAATAATGTAACACACTAAATAATTTATTTCTATTTCTATAAACCCTGACATAAATGTGTACCTGTTTTAGTGGATAATTGATTTGGGTTTGTGAGAGAGGTCTTGGGTTCAAGTCCCACTTTTGGCAAACTCTGTTATTTTTGGTCCTAGCCTTATCCTTGTTGGGTGGGCTTATATTATTTTTTTGGTAAATTCATATTAGAATGAGCCTGTTGATTCAAGTGTTAAGGTGTTAGCTTGTCTGAGGTCCCGTATTCGAACACCTGTACGAGCGAAGAATGTAATTTTTGCTCCTGTGTGTATCGGTCGTGTGGTGGAATTTGGATGGAGTTGAAATTTTGAGAATGGATGAGTTTAGTGGTCGGTTTTTGGGGGATTTGGTGGTTAGTTGAGTTGTAGGAGTTGTAATGTAGTGCGAGTGTATTCAAATTAGATTAATTTTATTCTTTTTTCTCTCTATTTCAAAACTTTCTAACGTCAGTTTCCCTCTCTTTTTCTTTATATCTTCTTTTTGCTTTTTCTTTTCTCTCTATTTCTGATCAGTCAATCCATTGTCCTTTTCATTGGGTAATTCGTTAAATCGTTTGTTTTTCTTTCAAGTGGGTAAGTGTAAGTGTAATTGGTTAGTTTCCTCTTCTTTTTTCTTGAATTAATGTAATGGTGCGAAATGGAGAAGTTGATTTTCTGTGTACGTATTGCACAGGAGTAGACGGTGAACCTGTGGTTTTTGCTCCAATGGTTTAAATCGTGGTAGTATCTATTCTTATCAATGATAAGTTGTGTGCGTTGTTTCAGGTTATGTTGTTGATTTGTAATTTGATTGCTAAAAAGGTATTAGGTATTCTGTTTTTAGTTGATGGGGGTCTCGGGAGTGGTTTCGCATCAAAATTGTACCAGGTGTGTACCCCTAATACGAGAAAATAAGGTTCCACAAAAGTCAAAAATTAGGTCTATCAATGCCACACGGGCGTGTGGCCGGCCGTGTGGCTGGCCGTTTGCGAGACACGACCGTGTGAATGTCATAAGTGTGGTCATACGCGAGACACAACCGTGTAATGGCGAATGTGTGGTCGTGTAGGCCACATGGGCTAGGCCAGGTTGGGCGTCTAGGCCTACACGGACATGCCGCACGGGCGTGTGGGTTTTGGCTCAGGCCGTGTGGGCCACACAGGTAAGGCCAATTTGGGCGTATAGGCCACACGGGCATGTGGGACCAGAATTCTAAAAATTTTCCTAAGGTCGCATAGGTTGTTTCGATCGACTGCGGGCCTACCGTAGGGTTGGTAAGGGCTAACCAAACCCTATTTCATCTCATAGTCTTATTTGAGTAGGAAACTGATATGTATGCCTGATTGTACTATTAAGTATGTATTTATTTGTATACGAGTATGTTAAGCATATTTATTTTATTATTCTCGCATCTGTATTTTGTATCTGTGTTTGGGGTCGGATTTGTATATGTGAAGGAAGTGACTTGTACAGCTACCTTTCGCCTATATTCTAGCAGCTTGACTGCATATTATCTGTTATGTGTCACATCGACACTATATGGTGTGTAGGAATGGGTGGGAGTATTTAACCCCATATGGTGTGACGGGGTGGTCGAAGATGGTGTGTAGAGGACGGGGGTAGGATTTTGTATATCTGTTATGTGCATTTGATTCTAATATTTGTTTCTGTTATAGACTTAGGTCTTAAACTGTAGCTGACTGTATATGAAATTTTGTATATGTTGCATGATTACCTCTGCTGGGTTATACACTGAGTTTACAAAAATTCACATCTGCTTGTTTATTCTATTCAGGTAATCCACAGACATAGGCGAGTAGATGCGACGGAGGCTTAGCAGTGACCACTTGACGGAAATTGTTTTCTTTATTATTATTTAATGGTTTTACTGAAATTTCTGGTTTTCGTGAGAGTTTTGTAACTTTTGGACTCTCTGGACTTTTTGGGCTGTTTGGTTTGAATTTTTGGGTTTGATTGCGTTATGATTTCTAAACTGCGATGATTCAACAAAATACTGATTTTACGCGAACAAATGTTATTTGTGAAAACACGTGTGTGGTTTTATTTTAAACGATTTTTAAGCTTCCATTGCAAAATAATTGGTTAACTTTAAAGAACAACATGTAACGGTTTCAATAATATATATAAACATATATGTTTTATAAAACTAAAGATTGTTTTATCGAAGTATCATCTGTTTCAAAACTTTTTTCGTAACACTTCTGAATTCAGCCATAATGTCCAGGTCAGGTTTAGGGGGTTACATTTAGTGGTATCAGAGCCAGGTTTCGATCCTAGGACCTGTGAGTTATGGGCCCACCGAAAGAGCTTACAGAGCTTAAGGCTCAACTTTAAAAGCTTTTGGATCATGGTTTCATCCTTCCTAGTGTGTCTCTGTTGGGGGCACTGATTCTGTTTGTAAAGAAAAATGATGGTATCATGAGGATGTGCATCAACTACCGGCAGTTGAATAATCTGAATGTGAAGAATAAGTACACACTTCTGAGGATCGACGACCTGTTTGATCAGTTTCGCGGGGCTGTGGTATTCTCGAAAATAGATCTTCATTCTGGGTATCATCAGCTTAGGGTTAATGAAGTCGATATTCCTAAGACAGCTTTTAGGACTCGTTTGGGCACTACGAGTTCCTAGTTATGCCCTTTGGTTTGACGAATGCTCCAGCTACATTCATGGATCTGATAACTGAGTTTTTCAACCGTATCTGGATTAGTTTGTCGTAGTCTTCATTGATGATAATTTGGTCTACTCTAAGAATGAGGATGAGCATGATGAGCATATTAAAGTAGTGCTTTAGATACTTCGAGAGAAACAGCTCTACGCTAACTTGAGCAAATGTGAATTCTGGTTGCGAGAGGTAACATTTCTAGGGCACATGGTTTCTCCTAAAGGGATCCAAATTGATCCTAGAAAGATTGAGGCTGTGCTTGATTAGAAACAACTTAAGAACGTATATGAGATCCATAGTTTTCTAGGTCTTGCGGGTTATTATCGGGGTTTGTTGAGGGGTTCTCACTGATTGCAGCTCCTCTAACTAAGCTTCTATGTAAGAATGTTCCTTTCGTTTAGACTAATGCGCAACAATCGAGCTTCGAGAAGCTCAAGTCTGTTTTGACTCAAGCTCCTATTCTGATACAGCCTGAATTTGGTAAGAAGTTTGTAGTGAAAAATGATGCATCACACGTCGATTTGGGATGTGTACTGATGCAAGATGGTAAGGTTGTGGCTTATGCATCCCGACAGCTTAAGTTACACGAGGAGAATTATCCGACGCATGATCTCGAGTTAGCTGCTATGGTATTTGCGTTAAAGATCTGGAGGCATTATCTGTATTGTGAGAGGTATATTATCTACACCGATCACAAGAGCCTCAAGTACCTCCTTACTCAAAATAAGTTGAATCTTAGGCAGCATCGATAGATTGAGTTGCTCAAAGATTATGACTGCAGGATTGAGTATCATCCTAGTAAGGCCAATGTGGTGGTTGATGCTCTCAGTCCTAGAGCAATAATTGATTTGAGGGCGATGTTCGCTCCTCTCAGTTTATTTGATGATGGGAGTCTGTTAGCCAAGTTGCAAGTTAAGCCGACTTGGATTGGGCAGATTCAAGAAAAGTAGTTAGGAGATGAGTCTCTAGGCTTGCGGTTTCATCAGGTTGAGAGTGGCAACACATCTGATTTTAATTTGAATAATGATGGAGTTCTGTGTTTCAAATGACGAGTTTGTGTACAGAATGATTCTGATCTGAGGTAGTCGATTCCAAGGGAAGCGCATAGTAGCCTTTATGTTATGTATCCTGGTGGTAATAAGATGTATTGAGATATCCGTAAATTGTATTGGTGGCTGGGTTACGTGAGGTAACTGATTTCGTTTCTCTTTGTCTGACGTGTCGGTAAGTTAAGGTTGAGCACCAGTTACCTTCGGGTTTGCTCTAACTTGTTAAAATTCCCTTATAGAAATGGAAGCGTGTGACGATGGACTTTGTTAGCGGGTTACCTTTAACACCCACTAAGAAAGATTCTGTTCGAGTCATCGTGGATCAATTGACCAAGTTCGCCTATTTTATTCCGGTTCGAATGGACTATTCTCTGCAGAAGCTAACAAAGCTCTACATTTCTGAGATTGTGAGACTTCATGGGGTTCCGGTTTCGATAATCTCTGATAGGGATCCTCGCTTCACTTCTCGGTTTTAGAAGAAACTTCATGAAGATCAGGGTTCCATATTGGACTTTAGTACTGCGTTCCATTATCAGACCGATGGTCAATCTAATAGGGTGATTCAGATACTAGAGGATATGCTTCAGAGCTGTGTGATTGACTTCCGAGATAGTTGGGAGGATTTTCTACCGTTAGCTAAATTCGCCTACAATAATAGTTTACAGTCTAACATCCAGATGGCATCTTACGTGTGTATGGTCGTAAGTGTCCTACTCCGCTATGTTGGACTGAGTTAGTTGAGCGACGGGTTTTGGGTCCTGAGTTGGTTTCTGAGATTGAAGATAAGGTTAGACTGATTCAAGATCGTCTTAAGGCAGCTTTTGATAGACAGAAGTCCTATGCGGATCTGAAAAGGAGGGATATCGAGTACTCTGTGGGGGGATTTCGTATTCCTTAAGGTATCTCCGTGGAAGAAAGTTCTGCGGTTCGGTCGTAAGGGCAAGTTAAGCCTTAGGTTTATTAGGCCGTATCAGATTCTGAAGCGTGTGGGACCAGTCGCTTATCAGTTAGAGCTACCTCTAGTGTTAGACCGTATCCATGATGTGTTTCACGTCTCAATGTTGAGGCGGTATCTGTCTAATCTATCTCACGTTGTCTCTGTTGAGGAGATCGAGGTTAGATCGGACTTGACATTTGAGGAAGAGTCAGTTCAGATTTTGGATCGAGATATTAAGGTTCTAAGGAAAAAGTCCATACCGTTGATAAGGGTTCTGTGGCGAAATCATGGCACTGAGAAACCCACATGGGAACTTGAGGACTCAATACGTTAGTAGTATCCTCGTTTGTTCGGATCAGGTAAATTTCGAGGCCAAAATTTCTTTTAGGGGGTAGAGTTGTAACGCCCTGAACAATTTATTTATGTTTCTATAAATCTTGACATAAATATGTATCTATTTTAGTGGATAAGTGATTTAGGTGTGTGTGTGAGGTCTTGGGTTCAAGTCTCACTTTTGGCAAACTCTGTTATTTTTGGTCCTGGCCTGATCCCTGTTGGGTGGGCTTATATTATATTTTTGGTAAATTCATATCAGAATAAGCTTGTTAGTTCAAGTGGTAAGGTGTTAGCTTGCCTAAGGTCCCATGTTTGAACACCCGTGCGAGTGAAGAATATAATTTTTACTTCTGTGTATATCAGTCGTGTGGTGGAATTTGAATGGAGTTGAAATTCTGAGAGTGGATGAGGTTAGTAGTCGATTTTTGGGAGATTTGGTGGTTAGTAGAGTTGTGGGAGTTGTGATATAGTGGGAGTGTATTCAAATTAGATTAATTTTATTCTTTTTTCTCTCTCTTTCAAAACTTTTTAACGTCAGTTTCCCTCTTCTCTTTTTCTCTATATCTTCTTTTTGCCTCTTTTCTCTCTATTTCTGACCAGTCAATCCATTGTCCTTTTCGTTGGGGAATTCGTTAAATCGTTTATTTTTCGTTCGTGTGGGTAAGTGTAAGTGTAATCGGTTAGTTTCTTCTTCTTTTTGCTTGAATTACCGTAATGGTGCAAAATGGAGAAGTTGATTTTCTGTGTATGTATTATGCAAGAGTAGACAGTGAACCTGTGGTTTTTGCTCCAACGATTTAAATCGTGGTAGTATCTGTTCTTGTCAAAGGTAAGTTGTGTGCGTTGTTTCGGGTTATGTTGTCGATTCGTAATTTGATTACTAAAAAGGTGTTGGGTATTCTGTTTTTAGGTGCTAGTGGTCTCGATAGTGGTTTCACATCAAAAGTATAATAGGTGTGTACCCCTAACACAAGAAAACGAGGTTCGATGAAAGCTGAAAATTGGGTCTGTCAATGCCACACGGGCGTGTGGCCGACCGTGTCGTTGGCAGTGTGCGAGACACAGCCTTGTGAATGTCATAGGTGTGGCCGTGAGCGAGACACAGCCAATCTGGGACACATAAGCAAGGCCAATCTGGGTGTGTGCGCCCACACTGGCATGTGGGCCCAGAATTCTGAAAATTTCCCTAATGTCACACAGGTCGTTTCGATCGATTGTGGAACTATCGTAGGGTGGTAAGGGCTAACCAAACCCTATTTCATGTGATCTGATACTCTCATAGTCTGATTTGAGTAGGAAACTGATATGTATGCCTAACAGTATTGTTAAGTATGTATTTATATGTATACGAGCATGTTAAGAATGTTTATTCTATTATTATTACATCTGTATTCAGCATCTGTGTTTGGGGTGGGATTTGTATATGTGGAGAAAGTGATCTATGCAACGACCTTTCGCCTATATTCTGGCAGCTTGACTGCATATTATCTGTTATGTGTCGCATCGACACTATATAGTGTGTAGGGATGGGTAGGATTATTTGACCCCACATTGTGTGATAGGATGGTCGAAGATGATGTGCAGAGGATGGGGGTAGGATTTTGTATATTTGTTCTGTACATTTGATTCTGATATCTGTTTTTGTTATAGACTTAGGTCCGAATCTGTATTTGACTGTATATGAAATTTTGTATATATTGCATGATTATCTCTATTGGGTTACACACTGAGTTTACGAAAACTCACATCTGTTTGTCTGTTCTGTTCAGGTAATCTACAGGCATATGTGGGTCAATGCGATGGAGGCTCAGAAACTGTTTTCTTTATTATTATTATTTAACGATTTTACTGAAATTTTTGGTTTTCATGAGAGTTTTGTAAGTTTTGGACTCTCTGGACTTTTTGGCCTATTTGGTTTGAATTTTTGGGTTTGATTGTGTTATGATTTCTAAACTGCGATGATTCAACAAAATACTGATTTTACGTGAAAAAATATTATTTTTGAAAACACGAGCGTGGTCTTGTTTTAAATGATTTTCATGCTTCCGCTGTGAAATAATTAGTCAAATTTAAAGAAAAACATGTAATGATTTCAGTAATATATATTGTAACGCCTCAAAAATCTATTATATATTTATTTTTGTATGTTTGTGACATAAATACATGTCTGTTTCAGTGGTTAAGTGTTCTGGGAAATGTCTGAGAAGTCTTGGGTTCAAGCCTTGGCTTGGGCAAAATTTTTGTTTTTAATTGAATAAACCCCTATCTCTGATCAATAGGCTTATAAATATATGTTGGTAAAATATGTCAGAATGGGCTTGCTGGTCTGGTGGATGAGTGGAGGGTTAGTTGTGCTGAGGTCAAGAGTTCAAGTCTTTACACGAGCAAAGGATTTATTTTTGCTAGATGTCGTAGAGGTGTTTGAGTGGAGTCAGAATTTTGAAGAGAGTGGGGTGAGTAGTGGACGATTTGGAGTGTTTGAGGGGTATGGGGAAGTGTGGAAGTGAATTGAGGGATTTAAGGGGTAGTGGGGATTGAGTAGAATTCTATGCTTCCCAAAAATTTCAACTCTTCAGAGAAAAATGTGAGCAAACATCCCCCTCCTCCCTTGGTTGAATCTTCCATTCTCCATCCTTTCTTTTTTTCTTTTCTTTTTCACCTTTTTGTTGTCAGCCGAAAATCCCCCACTTATTGCCGTTGTTTTCAAAATTTGGTTCCCCTTTCTGTTCCCAAAATTGTGACGCTAGTTTCCATTTCCCTCAAGCCGACAGTGCGTCATCTTGTTCCTCTCATTGGCCGAATATTGCTAGGTGAGTTTTACTTTATCTTCTGTCCCCTTTCGATTTTGCACTTCCTTTTCCATCGTTACCTTTTTCCTATTCTTGCCGTCACCCCCCTCTGTTTGCCTCTTTTCAGTCTTTGTTTCCTCATCTCAATTCGTTCTCTCTTGCATTGCCAAATTGCAGTCTACGCTATCATCAGTTTGGTAAGTGATTTAGGTGTTGTTGTCTCGTTTTATAAGATACTGAATGAAGGGTTATGTTGATCGGTGAGTATGGTTTAATTGAATTTATAAGGAAATTTGATTTAAGGTTTAACGAAAAGGTTTTGTGACTCTCGTTTTAGGTGGAGACCAAGGGTTGGTTGGTGCATATTCAAGAATCTAAGGGTGTGTTTTCGGTTGATCTCGGTAATGGGGTTTCGATTGTTGATCGATTCTTAACTTCATTAGGCTTTGGTTGAATAACAGATTAAGTAGTTGACTAATGTCGTTTTGGTTGAATCTAGGTTTTTGGAACCTCGGAGTGCGGTTTAATTACTAACAGAATTAGGTGTGTAAACACAACTCCAAAATTGGAATTTGGCAAAAAGCCAAAATAGGTGATTGTCAACGCCACACGGGCGTGTGGCCGCCCGTGAGGTAGGCTGTGTGACCAAACACGGGTTTGTGATCGACGAGGCTGACCATGTGCGATTCATGGGCCAGGCCGATTTGGGTCGTGTGGGCCACACAGGCGTGTGGGCCTATTTTTCACTATTTTGATGTTAAGGTTGCACAGGTCACCCGAGACGGGTGTGAACTTACTGTAGGGTCGGTAAGCTTACCTAGACCCCTAATCGACTGAATAACTGTTATATCTATGTACGATATATTTATTATGACTGTATATTGAGCATGTTGTTAAAAGTGTACTGAATGTATGTATGATACCATGATTTGACATGACATGATTGTATGATGCATTGCATGGGGATGGGTTTATATTGATCGGAGGAAGTGTACTGAAAGGCTTGGATCCTAACTTACTGGCAGCTCAGCTGCATATTACTGTATAGTGTCGCATTTGGTGCTACTTGGAGTGTAGGGATGGGTGGGTTGATTATATCCCTACATGGAGTGTAGGGTTGGACGGAGATGGAGTGTAGAGGCTGGCTGGGTAGGACCTGTATACTGGATAATCTGTTACTGTACTGATTATTGTTACTGTAATGGACCAAGGCCCAAACACATGATTGTTTCTATGCTGAGATGGGCTAAAGCCCAAACTGATATTGTCACTGATATTGAAAAGGGCTTAGGCCCAAACTGTGATTGCTTTCTGTCTGTTTGCTTTATATGGGATTACACACTGAGTTTTTGTAAATGTACCCTTCTTATTTGACTGTACAGGTAATCCCTAGACATAGGCTGATCGGTGCGACGGAGGACTAGCGGTGGCCACACGACCTATTTAATTCGACTTAGTACTTAATTATAATTTTAATTCTATTTTGGGGGTATTTTACTGTAATAATGGCCTCTTTCGATTTATATTTTTAATTTGGAATTTTCATTGTTTTGATTTATAATTGCTAGTAGTAGGGATAATCGAGTTTTCAAAAAGAATCAAACATTTTAACAAAATTCACTCAAATACGCAACTGGTTTAAAAAGCTTTCGCAATAAGTGACATTTTGAAAATTAATAACATTTTGAAAGAGAATAACTTTTGAATATGAATCACGTTTGAAATTGATCGACACGTCTTGGAATTAAGCATAAGAGAGTATAAGGAAGTGATAAAGAAATGAGGCTTTTAACGACAACTCACTTTTCGAAAAACACCACCATGTGACATCGCCAGATTCAGCCATAACGTCTAGGCCAGGTTTGGGGTGTTACATATATATAAACGAATACGTTCTATAAAACTGGGATGTTTCATCAAATATCTAAACATTGTTTTATCGAAGTATCATCGGTTTCAAAACCCTTTTTCGTAACACTTTCGGATTCGACCATAAAGTCTAGGCCGAGTTTGGGGTGTTACAAATAAGTAAAACTTCAAAATAGATTCATGTACTTGAAACTAAATTTTAAAATAATGAAAATATGAGATCTCGATAAGTTACGTCAATTCGAGAAAATGTGGAACTGAATAATAAATGTGGTCGACAATGATTTTGCATGCAATATTATTATTGAAATAATGAAATAAAAGGGAGATCTTGAATTAATCTATTGAGAAATATAGATATGAAATAATTTGATCAAAATAGAAAGACACAACTTAAGTACAATTAAATTCGTGGAGTTTTTGGACCAGTAGTCCAAATATCTAAAGGTATAAAGTCAATGAGGGTGCAATTGAAATAGTTTTTCAAATGTGGAATAAAAATATGAAGTTTTTCGCTAAGTCCTAGCATTGATTATGAAAAGATATAATATTCTCTTGTGGTAGATGCAATAACTTACGTCCCATTGGATTTTCCTGGTAAGGTTTTTAATGAGGCAACATATTATGCGTGTTATAGATTGTGTACTCTTTTTCCTTCATTAGGTTTTTATCCCTCAGGGTTTTTCCTAATAAGGTTTTAATGAGGCAGATTATCTATCAATGGACATCCAATGGGGAGTGTTATGAATATCTTATTAAGTGGATGTCTATCATGATTAAGATAAAGTTCTAATGTAATTTAAATTCTAATAGTTATTAGAATTAGATCTCTACTTCTTATGCCTATAAATAGAGACTCTGATAAAGCATTGCAACCATCCTTTTTAATAAATAAAGTACATCCTCTATTGCTTTCATATTTTCTTTGTTTTTTATTCTCTTCATCTCTCTTTATTTTATAACAGAATATCTATTATTTTTAATTTATCTAATTATATTCAATGATTTTGTAGATTTATAACTGGGTAAACTATATACATAAATAGTCACCCAACTAATCCACTTTCCTGTTTTGTTCATCCAACTTATAAAATTTTTAAATTTAGGCACTAACATTTGTATTTATTCTTATTTTGGTCACCTACCATTAAATTGATAAAGGAAATAATGACGTGACCTTTTTTTTAAATGGTATAATAACACATTTAGTGCTCAATACTTACATATTCTATCAATTTGATCCGAATTTTAAATAATTCAATAAATTTAACTCTTTTTGTTCTTTAAAGTTTCTAACCAAAGCTTTAAAATTTTAAAACAAAGACATTCCACATTTATAAATTTGTAAACCCCTAAAAACTACTCTCAACTATGTGTCATTATGTTTTGTTGGATACTTACACTATTAGCTCGAATTTAAGAAATCTAATGTTTAAAATGATATAATCAGCAACCTTTTTGCTTTAGTTTTTATTTTTCAGTTGAATATAGGTACAATATTTTCAGGGTTTCAATTAATATTGCTCTTTTATGTTATACTTGGGGGTTTACTCATTTTAAAGGTGGAATTTTGCTAGCATCCCAAATTTTGAAAAATGATAGGTCCACAAGTGTTTTAGTTTTTAAAAATTAGTGCTTGTCACTCCCTTTTAAGGATGAATAACTGAATCTGCTAAGGACAGTCCCATGACTCCACCCCTGAACAAACAATGCCCTCACAACTTTGTCTGACCAACAGGAATAGGCTATTCGTCATCAGATTCCCTAGATCACCACCCAATGCAATCCCGTCAATCCTACAACTCGGTTGCTCTTGCTTCGACCCCAAAATTCTCCAGCATTAATGAAGCCAAGACTGATAACACTCTCACAAAATGGTTCGCCTTTCTTGGGTTTAAAATTTTATAGATGTATAATATTTTTGTTTTAAAAGTTGAAAGTTTTAATTAGAAAGTTTGAATATTAAATTGATAGAACTTATAAATGTGAAAGGTTAAATTTATTGAATTATTTAGAATTAGAATCAAATTGATAGAATTTGTAAATATGAAAGGTTACGTTTATTGAATTATTTAGAACTAGGATCAAATTGATAGACTATATAAGTATTGAGGGCTAAATATGTTATTATACCGGTTAAAAAAAGGCATCATTATTTCCGTTATCAATTTAACTGAGGGTGACTTAAAAGATATGACCAAATTAATTAATTTCACATCAATAAACTTTTATATTAATTAATATTGCTTTTATTATCATCACATAATAACACTAATAAATTATTATTCTAATATTAATTTAGTAATATAATTAACAATAAAGGGTATTCTCGTTAGTTCAAAAGTTTTTTTTCAAACTCGTGCTGTTATATTTATTATAGATATTTATTTTTTAGATATTTTACAATACCTTATAGGGCACTTGTCATCATAACCCTGCATGTGGAATCTAAAAATTTCACTACAATATACCAAATATATTCCCTTAAATAAATCCAAAATTTGAAAGAATTTAAGACTATATATTTTGATAATTTTTAATGTTATGAAAATTAAATCGAACTATTTGGTTGAACCAATTAAACTGAATATCGATGAATTGATAAATTCAACTGATAATATATAGTTAAAAATAGAATAAAACATTGTTAATCGGTTAAATCAGTGATGTAATCAATTCATCTACCAATTTGTTCCTTACAGAACTAATAACTTTTTAAAAGTATTGATTTTGGAATGATCTAGATGCTATTAACCAGGAGAAAAAATCTTCTTTCATCACCTAATAAAATCAATAAAAAAAACACACTTAATTGGGGTTTTAAATATTAAAATTTCAATTAATTATGTTGTTTAATTATTACTAACGGTCAATTGTTTAAGAGTAACAACTATCGATTTCTTCTATTTTTGGGTTATTTATGCCCGGTGTCACATTAAGACTGTGCCACATGACTGAAAAATGGTATTTTCCACTTAAAATCATTAAAAATAATAGGAATTTTATAAAAAATACAAAAATATGAAAATTGAAAAGATATAAAAAGGTAAAAAAAATTAAAATCACAAAAAAAAAAGAAATTAAGAATTGTAAGCAATATAAAAATACAATAAAAAGAATCTACAATTTAATGCACAATCTCGGTTGTCACTTGCACTCTCAACTGATTTCCTACCTTAGTTTATATCTCAAAACACTTTCCTATTATTGGTGGTAGACAAAGGGGTGCAAGCTTTGGGTAGATTCGAGTAGATGAAAACAGCAGATAGCTTGAAGGATCAATTTTTTTTTTATAATTTTTAATAGGAGTTGTTTTATTAACGATGATTAACGAGCAAATGAAAAAAATGGTTTCATAATTTTTTTCATATATATTTTTATTTTTTTATAATTTTTATGTTTTTTTATAATATTTTGTAAATTTTAATAAATTTATATAGCTTTAAATATTTTTTCATATTTTTTTTCAATTTTTTATTTTCATATTTTGTATAGTTTTTTATAATTTAGATATTTTATTTTAATATTATTTTCATTTTTATATATTTTTAAAATATTACTAATTTTTATCTTTTATAATTTTCTATGTTTTTATAAATTTTTTGCACATTTCTATTTTTTATAATTTTTAAATATTTTTATATAACTTTTAATAATTTGCTATACTTTTTAATAAAAATACTAGTTTTTATCATGTGGCACAATTGTTAAATCCTAAAAATCGGGTTAGTAGATCGAGAGTGGTCACGCCACAATTTTTAAGGTTATCTTTGTGCGTTTGTTAAATAAGTGAGTTACTAGCCTGATGGTTAAGAGTTTATAAGTTCATCCTTGAAATCTAAGTTTGAATCCTTCCCTTGCATCATTTTTATTTTGTGTAATTTTGCTTCAAATCCTAGTAAGTGTGATGCCCTATTTTAAAAATAAGTGTTGTGAGAGTTTTAAAAAAAATGTAGCCTGGCCTAGTGGTTAAGTAGTGTAGTTACCCTTTTGACCTGAGTTTGATTTCTTTTTTTTTTTTTTGTATAATTTTTATTTATTCTATTTTTGCCCAAAACCTTAGCAGTTGTTGCCCCATGCTGAAACCCTAGGTATTTAATGTATTTTTCTTTTCAGTTTAACCTCATTTGCTCATTTTCTCTATCACCCCGATCCTCTTTTTCTCTCATTTTCCCCAATTTTCTTTTTCTCTCTTCTTCTACTGTGTCGCCTTTAAGTCGTAATTTCCTTACATATTCTTCTTTTTTCTTCCATTGTTAGTTGAATAATTGCTGCCCATTTTCACACCATTGTCGCCCCTTGAAGTTCCTCAATCACCATTCTTTTATTATTATTATTATTATTATTATTATTATTATTATTATTATTATTATTATTATTTGTTGTCAGTTCTGCATTCCAATCATCACAGATCTAAAGTGGGTAGTGAAAGTACTGTTCTTATGACATATCCAATGTCGATTTATCTTCTTTTATTTTTTGTAGTGGCTGAATTGATACGATCACGCCCCGGAGTGCACCTAGCTCGAGCAAGGATCCATTGGAGGTACCCCCGAGGCCCTATCACACGAGCTCGAGCTAAGCTATTTAAGGAGGCCATTTTGGCCTTATTCAATCAAGTATGGGGTGAAACATTGGCCGGACATATTGAGAGAGCTTGGACCAGCTCAACAAGGACTCATTGCAACCTCTTGCAAGTCAACCTCAGCTCACATTCAGTCTCACGAGCTTCGTTCAGCTCAATTCAGCTCAATTGAGCTCATTTCTACTTCTTTTAGTTCATGCGTTTACTAGCTGAAATAAACTTAAGTATTTAATTAAGTTTGTTAATTTAGTTTTAGCTCATAATTATGTTTTTAGCTTATTACATGATTTTAATATGTTTTTGTTCCACTCGAATTTAATGTGTCATATTTTATATAAGTCTTTAATATGTCTTAGCTTAAATACATGTTATTAATATGTCTTAAAATTAAAACATGTTTTTAATATGTCCTAGTGCAACCGAATTTACTATGTCTTAAAGTAATTAATATGTTCATTTGTTTTGTGCAACATATGCATGGACAGCTTAAATAAAGGTGTGTTGATGCTTGAACTCTCCCAAGCACCTATTCGGCCAAATAGTAGTTGATCACTCATGTTCCCAAGCTGGCTGATTAGCTCCCCAAAGTAGCCATGAAGGCTTTCGCACTAGCCAATTATTCCATTCACACATGAAGGCTTTTTGGTTTTGTGTGTTCGCACACAAGTGGTTATTTAATTTCAGCTTTCACACTCAAAATGACTCTTGAATATTCAAGCTGCTCATTAAGTCTTCAAACCATTCAACTGAACAAGACACTTGCATTTATGCTTATTTAAGCACTATGGCCGAACCTAGCCAAGGCTAATCAGCTCTAATTCATTCCAATTAATTCCAGCTGCATGAAGACACTCTAGAAGTTGTCCAATGACGTTCCCAATGCTAGAGAAGCTTCATGGAACTTTCATGAATTATTTTGGAATTTTCAGCTCATTAAAAGCTGAAATCAAATGTCAATTTAGTTCCTCATTTGTCTATTTGGCTAGCCTTAGAATTTTACTATAAATATTATGCCAATTGCTAATTGTAGGGACTTTTGCTAATTTGAATGAACATTGAATTGTTTGTGAGGTTTTCCTCTCTCAAATTTCGTCCGAGACTCAGCTTGACTTATTTGCTAGTCAGTGGAGTCAACCTGATTCCTCTTTCGAACTTATCACTCTCGTAGTGTGGCGTTCACCCAACCTTATACCTTTGGTTCTTACCCTGCTAGGTAACGGGTCAAGGTCCCTTATCTTCCATCACCGAACCACCTTAAGTCATATAAGCCCGGGTCAGCACTCTTCTTAGTGTTGGTACGTTCTTGACAATTAAGTTCGATTTTCCATCCCATCCAACTATCAACTATCCATTTTAATTTTTCTTTGTTAGTCGAACCTAAATTCACAAATACTTAGTTAATTCAAGCCTATTCTTCATTCTTATTCACCATACTTAGCCAATACAAACACATTTCAAGTTTGGAATGATACTTCATTGTTCGACGATTAGGCATCCAAACAACTCAACTCAACACACCGAGGCAAAATCGTATCATTTGGTATCAGAGCTGCTCAAAATGAGAAGTACGAACGTTCGAAGCAATCCCGAAATAGGTTCGTAAAAAAAGAAAAAAAACTTGAACAAAATTCTTTTTTGTATTAATGTATTCTGCTTGTATTCATCTTTTTATAATTGAAAAAAAAAGAGAGAAATAAATTCGAAGTTAAAAAAAAAAAGTGTTGAAAAGATTATGTTCATCTTCTTGTAATCCCAATCAAATAAGTTCCTTCTTACTATCATCAACTACCCTACACGCCACACTCAAAACCAACTTTGTTTTCTTTCAACTTACCCTACACCTAAAAATCAATATCTTTGCAAATCGTTTGAAATCGACCCATAGACTGCGATTAAGTTTAAAAGAGTCTCCTACGAAGTCACGAGAGAAGAAAAGAGTGAAAAAAGGCACAAGTGTAGGGTTTTTTACCAAAATAGGATAGAAAAAAAGAAAATGTTCCAAAATAGGATGCCATACCAATTATTTACGAAAATGGGTTAAATGGGTGGTGCCGCCTCTGCCATCGGCGGCACCTCTGACACTGCCACCTTTGGGTGCCGCCTGTGGCAGACCATCAACCCCCCAATTTTGGTTTTTTGTTTTCAGCAGTTTCTTGAGGGACCAATTAAGCAATTTTTCCAGTTTTTAGAAATGGGAGGGAAAGGTGCGGCTGCCACAGCCAACTTTAAATTTGAATAATTGCCTTCTTAGCCCTCCCTATTTATTATTTTCTTTTTATTCCCCTTCAACTCAGTATATTGTGTTTAAACAAACAATTAATCTATTTTTATAGTTAAATAAACCCCTTACTTATGGTTTTTACTTATAAAATTCAAAAACTTGTTGATTAAATTAAATATATTTTTTATTTAATAAATTATTCTCATCAAATTTACAACAATATAAGATGTAAATTAGTTTATATTTTTTAAATAGCTTTATTTTAACTTTACTTTACACAATTAACAATACTTTACTCTTAGGGCACATGTTTGGAAATCGTAAACATTATTATATACATTTTTGCATTATTCAAATTTCATATATGCATAGATTTAATAGTTATTATTATATTACTAAGAGTAATTGATATTATATTATTAGTAATATCTATTTATATATTTAAAGTAAATATTAAAAATAATTTAGATATTTAAAATTTATATGTCATATATATATCATTATATTAAATTATTTACTATTTTTACTTCCCATCATTATTTCTAAAATAGATATTTTAACTTTCAACTGTAATTTTACGATAATAATATTAAACACTTGAAATTAACATATTACACTTTTTTACAACATTTTTTCAGAATGATAAGTATCATTTCTTTTTTAATGATAAGTATCATTTCTTTTTTTTTTTCTTTTATGATTTAAAGCTTTATTTGTTTTTAACGTTGAATATCTTATTTATAAAATACTAGTTGTTCAAAAAAAAACAAATAGGGGAATAAAAAGAAAATAATAAATAGGGAGGGCTTAGAAGGCAATTATTCAAATTTAAAATTGGCTGTGGCAGCCGCACCTTTCCCTCCCTTTTCTAAAAATTGGAAAAATTGCTTAATTGGTCCCTCAAGAAACTGCTGAAAACAAAAAACCAAAATTGGGGGGTTGATGGTCTGCCACAGGCGGCACCCAAAGGTGGCAGTGTCAGAGGTGCCGCCGGTGGCAGAGGCGGCACCACCCATTTAACCCATTTCCGTAAATAATTGGTATGGCATCCTATTTTGGAACATTTTCTTTTTTTCTATCCTATTTTGGTAAAAAAACCCACAAGTGTATGAGCACATTAGAGAGAAGAAAAAACCTTTTAATGAGTGCAAACACGAGTGTGAATGTCATCTATTCTTTCTTTCCGAGTGAACGTCAGGTTTTGTGGTGAGGTTTTTATTTTTTTATGTCTAGAAGTCCCGGACGAAATATGGAGAAAAGGCCCGAACAACAATCCCTTAGAAATGTAGCGCCCGGAGGAGGAGGAGTACCGGATTTAACTCTCTAAACTCTATTATGCGAAATGGAGCACCTGTTCGATCGAAAACTCGAGCCTATCCAAGAAAGGCTAGATCAAGTCGAGGAGAAGGCCCAACGGAAGAGAACTCCCCAAAGTCCCCAACGAAACCGAGGTCTGCAACGAATCAACGAAGATGAGTTGTATGGCCCTATTGATGCCGAGAGTGACCAAGGGTCCAACCTAAGTGATCGACGGAGGGGACCAAGAAATCGTGGCCAAAGAGAACGTGGGTGGATTGACAACGACCTTAAAAATATCAAACTTTCAATTCCACCATTCCAAGGCCGATCAGATCCGGAGGCTTATCTCGAGTGGGAGAAAAGATAGAATTGGTGTTTGAGTGCCACAATTACTCTAAAACTAAAAAGGTTAAGTTGGCCGCAATAGAGTTTTTGAATTACGCGATGATATGGTGGGATCAATTAACCTCGAGCCATAGAAAGAACGAAGAATGACCAATAAGCACATGAGCCAAAATGAAATCGGTGATGCACCGAAGGTTCATACCATCATATTACCACGGCGAGCTCTATCAAAAGCTCCAAAGCCTTACCCAAGGATCAAGAAGCGTTGAGGATTACTACAAAGAAATTGAGATAGCGATGATACAAGTGTATGTGCAAGAAGATGGGGAGGCAACCATGGCGCGCTTTCTAGTTGGTCTTAATCGAGACATTGCCAATATTGTGGAGTTGTAACATTACGTGGAAGTGGTGGACATAGTGCACATGGCCATCAAGGTGGAGAAGCAATTGAAGCGTAAAGGCACTGTCCGAGGCTATTCCACCGTGAATACTTCCAAATGGAGCCGAGATGTTAGCAAAAACACTCCACCGAATCGAGCCAAAGAGCCAATGGTGCCAGGGAAGTCGAATAAACCCATGGTCGAATCAAGCAAAGGTAAGGCTGTCGAAAGTTTTCCCAACCGTTCGAGGGACATCAAGTGCTTCAAATGCCTCAGGAGGGGGCATTTTGCAAGTCAATGTCCAAACCGAAGCACTATGGTGGTGCGCGCAAATGGTGAGATTGAGTCGGAGGAAGAGACTGAAATGATCCCGAAGCCCTATCCGACGAAGAGGAGGACTTGGAGCATGCTGTTGACGGTGAATTACTCGTCGTCAAAAGAAGTTTAAGCCTCAAAAGTCTAGAGAACGAGCAGCAACGGAAAAACATATTTCATACGCAGTGCCAAGTCCAAGGGAAAGTATGTAGCGTAATCATCGATGGTGGAAGTTGTACAAACGTGGCGAACACTATCATGGTGGAGAAACTAGGTTTGCCGACCACTAATCACTCGAGCCCGTACAAACTTCAATGGCTCAATGATGATGGCGAATTAAAGGTAACAAAACAAGTGCTTGTATCATTCTCTATTAGATAATATGCAGATAAAGTAATTTGTGATGTTGTGCCTATGCATGCGGGCCATTTGCTACTTGGACGCTTGTGGCAATTTGACCGAAGAGTTATCCACGACGGGTATACCAATAGGTATACGTTCAAACATTTGGGAAAGAACGAGACATTAGCACCATTGACACCGAAGCAAGTCTACGAGGATCAAATGAAATTGAAAAATTTTATAGATCAAATGAGAGAAAAAGAAAAGAATGAAAAGGTAAAAGAAAAGAAAAATGAGAAAAAAGAGAGGAAAAACAACAAAAAGAAAGTGAAAAGAAAGCGAAAAAAGAAAAAGATGAAAAAGAATGTGAGAAAATGAGTGTGTTGGCAAAAGCAAGTGATGTACGAAAGGCTTTGACGTTGAGACAATCCCTCCTTGTGCTCATGTACAAGGAAAACTTGTTTACTACTAACGAATTAACCGAAAACCTGCCATCTTCTATTGTGTCTCTTTTGCAGGATTTTCAAGATGTGTTCTCGAAAGAAACTCTGAGTGGGTTACCACCCCTTCGCGGAATCGAGCATCAAATTGATTCATGCCCAGAGCTGTTATTCCAAACCGACCAGCCTATAGGACGAATCCCGAAGAGACTAAGGAACTACAACGGCAAGTAAACGAGTTGATAGAAAAGGGCTACATTCGCGAAAGCCTTAGTCCTTGTGCCGTGCTCGTCTTGTTGGTGCCAAAGAAAGACAGAACATGGTGAATGTGCGTGGATTGTCGAGCTGTGAACAAGATTACCTTTAAATACCAGCACTCGATACCTCGCTTAGATGACATGCTTGACGAATTAAGTGGTGTCAAATTATTCTCGAAAATCTATTTGAAGAGTGGTTACCATCAGATTCCCATGCGAGAAGGCGACGAATGGAAGACGGCCTTCGAAACTAAGCACAGTTTGTATGAGTGGTTGGTCATGCCGTTTGGCCTAACCAACGCTCCTAGTACCTTTATGAGGTTAATGAACTATGTCTTAAGATCATTCATTGGTAAGTTTTGTGTTGTGTATTTTGATGACATTCTCATATATAGCAAATTATTGGAAGAGCATATATTACACCTCAAGTCTATTTTGGAGGTTCTTCGAAAGGAGACCCTTTATGCTAATCTTAAAAAGTGTACGTTTTGTTCTGAAAAGGTTATTTTTCTAGGTTTCGTGGTCAGCTCGGAAGGTTTAGAAGTGGACCAAGAGAAGATAAAAGCTATTCAAAAGTGGCCGAGACCTACGAGTATTAGTCAAGTTTGAAGCTTCCATGGCTTGGCTAGCTTTTATAGGCGTTTCGTGCCCATCTTCAGCACTATAGCTGCGCCCTTGATGAGAGTAATCAAGAAGAACTCAGCATTCTATTGGGCAGATGAGTAAGAGAAGTCTTTCATTGAGATTAAGAATTGTCTTACAAAAGCTCCTTTATTAGCATTACCTGATTTTTCTAAAACTTTTGAGATTGAATGTGATGCATCAGGTGTTGGAATCAGGGCTGTGCTTACTCAAGATGGAAGGCATGTTGTGTATTTCAACGAGAAGCTCAATGGAGCTGCACTTAACTATCCTATTTACGATAAAAAAATGTACACACTCATCCAAGCTCTCGAGACGTGGCAACACTACCTATGGCCAAAGGAGTTCGTGATTCATTCCAATCATGAAGCGTTGAAACACATCAACAGCCAGCATAAGTTGAATAAGCGTCATGCAAAATGGGTCAAGTACCTCAAATCCTTTCCTAACGTTATCAAGTATAAGAAAGGTAAAGATAATATTGTGGCTGATGCACTCTCAAGGAGGTATGCTTTATTATTGACTCTTGATTCTAAATTTCTTGGTTTCTCTTTATTGAAAGATTTGTATGCTAATGACGATGATTTTGGTGAGACATTTGCTGCTTGTGAGAATGCTTTTGTTGAGAAGTTTTATAGGTACGAAGGTTTCCTTTTCAAGGAAGGAAAATTATGCATTCCGCAAAGTTCCATTCGGGACTTACTTGTGCACGAGGCACACAATGGGAGCCTCATAGGATATTTTGGTATAAGTAAGATCTTATTAACGCTTCAAGAACACTTTTATTGGCCTAGGATGAGAAGGGATGTGGAACGAGTTTACGAGTGTTGCGTAACTTATAAGAAGGCTAAGCCCAAGATTCAACCACACGACCTATACACTCCACTGCCCATACCCGAAGCTCCTTGGATGGATATATCCATGGACTTTGTCCTCGAATTGTCGCGAACAAAAATATGGAACGACTCTATCTATGTTGTAGTTGATAGGTTCTCTAAGACGTCACATTTTATAGCATGTACAAAGACTGATAATGTCGTCCATATTGCTAATCTTTTCTTTGGGGAAATCGTTCGACTACATGGAATTTCGAGAATGATCGTGCCCGATCGCAGTGCAAAGTTTTTGAGTCACTTTTGGAGATCATTATGGGGGAAGCTCAAAACTAAGCCACTATTTTCAACCACTTGTCACCCCCAAACGGATGGAAAAATAGAGGTGGTTAATCGAGTTTTGTCTACATTGTTGCGAGCTATCATCCGCAAAAACTTAAAGTCGTGGGAAGAATGCCTACCTCATATCGAGTTTGCATATAATCGACCAGTCTATTCGGCTACTAAGTTTTCTCCTTTTGAAATTGTTTATGGTTTTAATCCGCTAACTCCTTTAGACTTAGTGCCTTTACCTAATGACCAATTCATTCATGTAGATGCAAAGAAGAAGAACGAGTATGTCAAGGAGTTGCATCAAAAGGTTCAAGCCAATATCGAAGCAAGAACTGAGAGCTATGTTCAAAAAGTGAACAAAGGTCGAAAGCGAGTTGCTTTTGAACTCGGTGATTGGGTTTGGGTTCATATGCGCAAAGAATTTTTTCCAGCCCAACGTAGGTCTAAATTGTTGCCTCGAGGAGACGGACCTTTCCAAGTCCTAGAACGAATCAATGAAAATTCCTACTGACTTGACTTATTGGGTGAGTATAACATAAGTGCGAGTTTCAATGTTTCTGATTTATCTCCCTTCGAAGCAAGTTCTGACTTGAGGACAAGTCGTTTTGAAGAGGGGGATGATACAATCACGCCTCAGAGTGCACCTAGCTCGAGCAAAGATCCATTGGAGCTGCCCCAAGGCCCTATCACACGAGCTCGAGCCAAGCTATTTAAGGAGGCCATTTCGGCCTTAGTCAATCAAGTATGCTGTGAAACGTTGGCCGGACATATTAAGAGAGCTTGGACCAGCTCAACAAGGACTCCTTGCAACCTCTTACAAGTTAACCTCAGCTCACATTCAGTCCCACGAGCTTCGTTCAGCTCAATTCAGCTCAATTGAGCTCATTTCTACTTCTTTTAGTTTATGCGTTTACTAGCTTGAATAAACTTAAGTATTTAATTAAGTTAGTTAATTTAGTTTCAGCTCATAATTATGTTTTTAGCTTATTACATGATTTTAATATGTTTTTGTTCCAACCTAATTTAATGTTTCATATTTTATACAAGTCTTTAATATGTCTTAGCTTAAATACATGATATTAATATGTCTTAAAATTAAAACATGTTTTTAATATGTCTTAGTGCAGCCGAATTTAACATGTCTTAAATTAATTAATGTGTTCATTTGTTTTGTGCAGCATATACATGGATGGCTTAAATGAAGGTGTGCTAACGCTTGAACTCTCCCAAACACCTATTCCGCCAAAGTAGTTGATCACTCATGTTCCTAAGTTGGCCGATTAGCTCCCCAAAGTAGCCATGAAGGCTTTCACAATAGCTGTGTAACACCCTTAACCCATATCCGTCGCCGGATTAGGGTTATAGGACATTACTAGACTTAGCACAGACCATAGCAAAATAATTACTATATGATATAATTTCGAGGAATGATTAAACAATTATGCTCTTAGCTTAACCCTATTCAACCAAATACACGCATATATGTATACATTTATATCACTAAGTAAAAATCACTATTCAATTGGTCATTTTATTTACAAAACCTGAATATGCACCTTTGCTCTTAATCATTATACCAAACGTGTACCAACATTTTAAAACATTATCATAGTAACTACCTCACACATATATATATAGTTGAACAACCAATTTATCCAACCAAATTGATACATTTCATATTTGTCAATTCAATGCACATACTAAAACTGAATCTCACATTCAATTTCAATTTCTAATTGAACATGATTTAAAACTTAAGTAGAAGGGCTATTTATAAGTTATGCATATCTTTATAAAAATTCTAAGTATATACCCCAAATTATCAATCATACATATCCTACTTATCCAATTTCGCAAAGTACCATGGTAAAAAAAAATCTCCAACTTTTAACTAAATCAATAGCTAATCATACTAAATACATCACTCACATATATATACATACCATGAAATGAACTTTCAAAATAAGCTTATAACAAGGCTGAACATACACAAACATTAACATCATGATCAAGCATAACCAAGTCAAACCCATGCATAGTAATATAGCCATTTTCGCATGGCATTTATATACGTTCACTTATATACCATTTGAGTCAATTCAAAAAGTAACTTAGCCTATACATGCCATAGACTTTAAGTTCATTCACAAAAGAGGTACCAAAATATTGACGATAGTGTGATGAGCTCCAACGATAATCCCCGAGCACGAGATGATCACCTAAAAGTAATCTAAAACACGAGAACAACCAAGAACCAAGTAAGCTTTAACAGCTTAGTAAGTTATAAGCAATTTCATAGCAATAAAGTATTATACCATAATTTAGTAAATTATTTCATTTTATAAACTTAAGGCCGAATAGCCACATATTCAAAAAAATAGATTTCGTATCAAATGTTATATGCATATATATATATATATCACCTTCTCATGATATTAAAAAAAATAGCGTATACATCTATCACTTACCGAATTTTTACTTACATCTCAAGCTTTCATAAATCGCAAGTCGATATGCATAATACAAAATTTTATTTCAACCACCATCACTTACTTTACCACCCTTACTTAATCTATAGTCTCGTTTCGATCATTTTACTTTGCTTAGCATTATTAATAATAGACATCTTTGAAGGAGCATCAAACCTGCACAATCGTTACTAAATTCTGTAACGTATCGCACACACAGTGCCGTCGCTTTAACATACACACTTAGTACCGTTACCTTAACATTTCGCACACTTAGTGCCAAGTGACCGATTTCGCACACTTAGTGCACGATTTTTAAATTCGCACACTTAGTGCATATCTCAAGCTTGCTACTTATTCACATTCATATATTTATTCATAAAGCTTAAACCTCAACCACATAAGTACATATATAGTAACATGTTCATTACATGATTTACATCAAAATCAAATATATCATTTACCCATATTTATACCTCACATTCGGTTCTACTCATTTTCCAATCAATATCATAATTGGATATACTAATACCAAATAGGTATACCTCACATTCGGCTTTTCAACATATTGGTACATATATTTCCATTAAAATCATATACATCAATATAGATAAATTCTATGAACTATGATTTGCTTAAAAACTTACCTCGAGTATCGACGAACTTCGTTTTCCAACTATTCAATTAACTTCTCCTTTCCCCAATCCAGTCCCGATCCTTTTTGTTCTTGATCTAATAAATTTCAAATTTAGCACATTCAAACATATTTTCATTCAATTTAATCCAAAAACACATAAATGGGAAAATTACTATTTTACACCTGACATTTACAATTTTTACAATTTAGTCCCTATTGCACAAAACACAAAATACTCAAAATTTAAACACACTTCTTTAGGGCCGAATCTTCATCATCTTATTACAAGCTAATATAATTCATTTATTTCACATTTTAGTCCCTCAAAAATTTATTTTTGCAATTTAATCCTAACTATTCAATTTCATCAAAAATTCAAAGACAAAACTTGTTAATCTAACACATATAATCAATATTTTATCATCAACTCACAAAAACAACAAGCTTTCTTCAATGGCAATTCACAAAATATACAACCAATTCAAAAATTCAAGCATGGGCTAGCTAAATCACATAGCAACGATCTCAAAAATGTAAAAATGATCAAAAACCGAGCTAAAACTTACCTTTAATCAAGCTCCAAAAATGGCCGAACCTAAGGAACTCTTATTTTTTTTTTCTTTTCTTTATATTCGGTCATGCAAATAAGAAACCATGGCTTTTTAATTATTTTATGCTTTATGTTATAAAACCTTATTAACCAAATTACATATATAACCTTTACAAAATAATAACAAAACCATATAATGGTTGTCTTTCACCGTCCATTACAAAACATCATGGATAATTTGCCACTTAAAGCCTCCAAATTAATAGAACAACCACTATTCGGCCCTTTCACAAATAACCACTAAATTTTTATTTTACGCGATTAAGTCATATTGTTAAATTAAGCATACAAACAATCAAATTTTCATATGAAACTTGCACACATACAAATTCAAAGATAATAAACACGGGAAATAATATTTAAATATTTTTCTGACTCGAATTCGTGGTCTCGAAACCACTGTTCCGATTAGGGTCAGAATCGGGTTGTTACAACTCTCCCTCCTTAAGGGATTTTCATCCCCGAAAATCTTACCGATGAATAAATTTGGGTAGAGTTCTTTCATTGAATCTTCAAGCTCCCAGGTTGCTTCCTCAACCCTGTGCTTATGCCACGTTACTTTCACCAACGGGATTTTCTTATTACATAACTCTTTCACTTCGCGAGTAATCTGTACGAACTGGAATAAAGTGAGCCGACTTCATCAATCTATCAACAATAACCCAGATTGCATCTTTCTTACTCGGTGTCAATGTTAACCCAGATATGAAATCCATCGTGACTCAATCCCACTTCCACTCAAGTATCATATCGGCTGAAGTAATCCAGATGGCACTTGATGCTCGACTTTTACTTGCTGACATACCAAACATTTCGACACGAATTTTGATATATCTCGTTTCATATCGTGCCACCAATAATGCTATCTCAAATCATTATACATCTTTGTGCTACCCGGGTGAATAGACAATCTACAATTATGAGCTTTATCACAAATCATCCG
Organism: Gossypium australe; assembly: GCA_005393395.2. Classification (NCBI taxonomy): domain Eukaryota; kingdom Viridiplantae; phylum Streptophyta; class Magnoliopsida; order Malvales; family Malvaceae; genus Gossypium; species Gossypium australe. The sequence continues at coordinate 73,880,597 of CM016623.1, read as the reverse complement.
TATCAACTCAGGATCCTTTGGTACACATATTCGGTTTCTGAATCGTAAGCATCCCTCAGCATCAATTTGAAATTCTGAGTCAATATTCGAACCACATTGATTCCTTTTTGCTAATAAGTCATTATCAACCTTTTAAGCTTCGCAAATCTGTTGAACGAATAACGATCTCGCTTTCAATTCTGCAATAATCGCACCGTCATCAGTCATAGCTATATCCGCATTCATTGCACGAAGAGTAAATAGTGATTTTCGGCTTAGTGCATCAGCAACCACATTAGCTTTTCCCGAGTGATAATCAATCACAAGCTCATAGTCTTTTAACAATTCCAACCATCGACGTTGTCTCAAATTCTGATCCTTCTGAGTCATTAAGTATTTTAGACTCTTGTGATCAGAATAGACATGGCATTTTTCACCAAATAGATAGTGACGCCATATTTTCAAAGCAAAAACTATAGCAGCTAACTCGAGATCATGCGTAGGATAGTTCTTTTCGTGTAGCTTTAACTGTCTCGAGGCATAGGCTACAACCTTACCTTCTTGCATCAAAACACAGCCCAAACCATTCAAGGATGCATCACTGAAGATAATGAACTCTTTACCCGACTTTGGCTGAACAAGCACTGGAGCTTCCGTTAACAAGGTTTTTAGCTGAGTAAAACTCTTCTAGCACCTCTCTGACCACTCCAACTTAACATCTTTCTGTAACAGCTTTGTCATTGGAGCTACAATCATTGAAAACCCTTTCACAAAGTGTCTATAGTAATTGGCAAGTCCCAGAAAACTCTGAATTTCAGAAACATTTCGCGGGGGTTTCCAATCAAGTATAGCCGAAATTTTACTCAGATCAACCCGAACACCTGATGCTGAAACAACATGCCCCAGAAAACTGACTTCACTTAACCAAAACTCACATTTGCTGAATTTCGCGTATAACTGCTTATCACGCAAAATTTGTAACACAATTCTTAAGTGTTCGGCATGCTCGGTTTCGTCACGCGAATAGATCAAAATATCATCTATGAATACAACCACAAGCTGATCCAGATACTATCTAAATACCCGATTCATCAAATCCATGAATACAGTAGGGGTATTAGTGAGTCTGAACGACATCAGCAAAAACTTGTAATGGCCGTATCTCGTCCGAAAAGCAGTCTTAGGTACATCTGAGTCTTTAGCTCGCAGCTGATAATATCCTAATCTCAGATCGATCTTCGAAAATACTGAGGCTCCCTTTAGCTGATCAAATAAATCATCGATACATGGCAATGGATATTTATTCTTTATGGTCACTTTATTGAGTTGTCGGTAGTCGATGCACATTCTCAAAGTTCCGTCTTTCTTTTTCACAAATAGAACTGGCGCACCCCAAGGAGAGAAACTCGGTCGAGCAAAACCTCTATCTGTCAATTCTTGCAACTGAGCTTTCAACTCTTTTAATTCGGTCGGTGCCATTCTATACGGAGCTATCGAGATCGGAATTGTCCCTGGCACTAACTCAATACCAAACTCTACTTCCCGAATAGGTGGCAATCCCGGCAATTCCTCCGGGAACACATCCGGATACTCACATACAACTTGTACGGATTCTATCTTCTTTTCGGTCACTTTACTATCAATCACATAAGCAAAGTAAGCTTCATAACCCTTTCTCAAATACTGTCGAGCCAACATCGAAGATATCATTGCTGGTAACCCATTCAAATCTGCAGATTCAATTCGAATTATCTCATTATTCTGGCACCGCAGATCAATAGTCTTTCGTCTACAATTCACTACTGTATTGTGCACGGTTAACCAATCCATACCGAAGATAATATCGAACTTATCAAATGGTAGTAACATCAAATCAGCCAGAAAACATGAATCTCGGATCACTAAAGGGCAATTCTTGCACAACCTATCAACTAGCACGCACCGACCCAGGGGATTCGAAACCCGAATCACAAACTCAGTAGAATCAACAGGTAGAGTCTTGATGGATACTAATGTTTCACACATGTAAGAATGGGTTGAACTGAGATCAATCAGAGTAATTACACTAATATTAAAGAGAGTAAATATACCGGTGATGACATATGGAGATGAAGCCTCCTCTCGGGCATGAATGGTATAGGCTCTAGCAGGTACACAAGCCTCTGATTGAATAGCTGTATCTGAAGTCCCTCTCTGAGTGCCGCTCCTACCTCCCATATTTCGGGGTGCTCCACCTCTAGCTGTAGTACCACTCGGTCTTGCACTCTAAGCATATCCTTTTCAGCTACCTCTGGGCAATCCCGAATGAAGTGATCCTGCGAACCACACTTGTAGCAAGCTCGGTTGTTGGACTTGCCCCAACATTCACCAAAATGTCGCCTACCTCACTGTTGACACTCGGGTCTATTCGGTCGAGTATTGTCGACACTAGCAATCGAGGTAGCTCGTGAACTCACTGGTGGTCGTTCTCGTATAGAGATCCCTGTATTAGCTATGGATCGGTTATTGTCATTTTTGACCTTCTTTGATGATGATTGAGAAAATTTACCCGCTGATCTCTTACGGAAATCTCTAGCTTCAAACTCAACTTTTTGTTTTTCTTTCCCTAGCTCTTCGGCTTTACAAGCTCACTCAAGAAGTACCACGAACTCATTTATTTCAAGTATACCAACCAGTAATTTTATAACTTCGTTTAACCCCTCTTCAAATCTTCTGCACATAGCAGCCTCGGATGAAACACACTCGGGGGCGTATCGGCTAAGTCTCATAAACTTGCGCTCATACTTAGATACGGTCATATGACCCTGTTTAAGCTTGAGAAATTCCTTGCACTTCAGATCTATGAATCGCTGGCTGATGTATTTCTTGCGAAACTTTGTCTGGAAGAAGTCCTAAGTAACTCGTTCCTTTGGAACAACCGATACGAGAGTGTTCCACCAATAGTAGGCAGAATCCCATAATAAAGATATAGCACATTTCAGGCACTCATCAGGTGTACAGGATAGTTCATCGAAAACACAAATTATATTATCGAGCCAAAATTCAGCTCGTTTAGTATCATCATCATCTTCAGCTTTAAACTCTTGAACCCCGTGTTTTCTGATTCTGTCGACCGGAGGCTTATTGATTCTTTCAGGATTAATGATCGGAGGTACCACAGATACTACAAGTGGAGTGTTTAGATTCGGGGGTGGTTGAACAACTGGATTGGTCCGGATGTATTGATTGAACCAATCGTTCATTATACTAAAGAAGGCTTGTTTAGCCCCCTCATCATGATTACTCGTAGCTGGTCAAGATTCATCTGGTGCGGTCCCCTGCACGGGAGCAGGCTCCACCCTCTCAACATCATCAGCTATGACTCGCTCGGGATCAGGATCCATTTACTATTCAAAAGAAGAAAACACATTTCACGGTCAGAAGTCATCACACTCTCACAGTAAAAAAAATTTATGGCATGTATACCTAGACTCACACGTACTATGTTAGTCCGAGAACTGACTAAACTGTAGCTCTGATACCAATTAAATTGTAACATCCTTAACCCATATCCGTCGCCGGATTAGGGTTACAGGACATTACTAGACTTAGCACAGACCATAACAAAATAATTACTATATAAATAAACATAATCGAATACATAGTTAATTATGATATAGTTTTGAGGAATGATTAAACAATTATGCTCTTAGCTTAACCCTATTCAACCAAATACACGCATATATGTATACATTTATATCACCAAGTAAAAATCACTATTCATTTGGTCATTTTATTTACAAAAGATGAATATGCACCTTTGCTCTTAATCATTATACCAAACGTGTACCAACATTTTAAAACATTATCATAGTAACTATCTCACATATATATAGTCGAACAACCCATTTATCCAACCAAATTGATACATTTCATATTTTTCAATTCAATGCACATACTAAAATCGAATCTCATATTCAATTTCAATTTCTAATTGAACATGATTTAAAACTTAAGTAGAAGGGCTATTTATAAGTTATGCATATCTTTATAAAAATTCTAAGTATATACTCCAAATTATCAATCATACATATCATGATACTACTTATCCAATTTCGCAAAGTACTGTGGTAAAAAAAAATCTCCAACTTTTAACTAAATCAATAGCTAATCATACTAAATACATCACTCACATATAAATACATACCATGAAATGAACTTTCAAAATAAGCTTATAACAAGGCTGAACATACACAAACATTAACATCATGATCAAGCATAACCAAGTCAAACCCATGCATAGTAATATAGCCATTTTCGCATGGCATTTATATACATTCACTTATATACCATTTGAGTCAATTCAAAAAGTAACTTAGCCTATACATGCCATAGACTTTAAGTTCATTCACAAAAGAAGTACCAAAATATTGACGATAGTGTGATGAGCTCCAACGACGATCCCCGAGCACGAGATGATCACCTAAAAGTAATCTAAAACACGAGAACAACCAAGAACCAAGTAAGCTTTAACAGCTTAGTAAGTTATAAGCAATTTCATAGCAATAAAGTATTATACCATAATTTAGTAAATTATTTCATTTTATAACCTTAAGGCCGAATAGCCACATATTCAAAAAAATAGATTTCGTATCAAATGTTATATGCATATATATGTATATATCACCTTCTCATGATATTAAAAAAAAAACAGCGCATTCATCTATCACTTACCGAATTTTTACTTACATCTCAAGCTCTCATAAATCACAAGTCGATATGCATAATACAAAATTTTATTTCAATCACCATAACTTACTTTACCACCCTTACTTAATCTATAGTCTCGCTCCGATCATCTTACTTTGCTTAGCATTATTAATAACAGACATCTTTGAAGGAGCATCAAAACCTGCACAATCGTTACTAAATTCTGTAACGTATCGCACACATAGTGCCGTCGCTTTGACATCTCGTACACTTAGTGCCAAATTTCTGTAATGTATCGTACAATTAGTGCCATTACCTTAGCATTTCGCACACTTAGTGCCAAGTGACCGATTTCGCACACTTAGTGCTCGGTTTTTAAATTCGCACACTTAGTGCATATCTCAAGCTTGCTACTTATTCACATTCATATATTCATTCATAAAGCTTAAACCTCAACCACATAAGTACATATATAGTAACATGTTCATTACATGATTTACATCAAAATCGAATATATCATTTACCCATATTTATACCTCACATTCAGTTCTACTCATTTTCCAATCAATATCATAATTGGATATACTAATACCAAATAGGTATACCTCACATTCGGCTTTTCAACATATTGGTACATGTACTTCCATTAAAATCATATACATCAATATAGATAAATTGTATGAACTATGATTTGCTTAAAAACTTACCTCGAGTATCGACGAACTTCGTTTTCCAACTATTCAATTAACTTCTCCTTTCCCCAATCCAGTCCCGATCCTTTTTGTTCTTGATCTAATAAATTTCAAATTTAGCACATTCAAACATATTTTCATTCAATTTAATCCAAAAACACATAAATGGGAAAATTACTATTTTACCCCTGACATTTACAATTTTTACAATTTAGTCCCTATTGCACAAAACACAAAATACTCAAAATTTAAACACACTTCTTTAGGGCCGAATCTTCATCATCTTATTACAAGCTAATACAATTCATTTATTTCACATTTTAGTCCCTCAAAAATTTATTTTTGCAATTTAATCCTAACTATTCAATTTCATCAAAAATTCAAAGACAAAACTTGTTAATCTAACACATATAATCAATATTTCATCATCAACTCACAAAAACAACAAGCTTTCTTCAATGGCAATTCACAAAATACACAACCAATTCAAAAATTCAAGCATGGGCTAGCTAAATCACATAGCAACTATATCAAAAACGTAAAAATTATCAAAAACCGAGCTAAAACTTACCTTTAATCAAGCTCCAAAAATGGTCTTCTTTCTTTTCTTTATATTCGGTCATGCAAATAAGAAAACCATGACTTTTTAATTATTTTATGTTTTATGTTATAAAACCTTATTAACTAAATTACAAATATAACCTTTATAAAATATTAACAAAACCCTATAATGGTTGTCTTTCACCATCCATTACAAAATATCATGGATAATTTTCCATTTAAAGCATCCAAATTAATAGAACAACCACTATTCGGCCCTTTCACAAACAACCACTAAATTTTTATTTTACGCGATTAATTCCTATTATTAAATTAAGCATACAAACAATCAAATTTTCATACGAAACTTTCACACATACAAATTCATAGATAATAAACACGGGAAATAATATTTAAATATTTTTCTGACTCGAATTCGTGGTCCCAAAACCACTATTCCAATTAGGGTCAGAATCGGGCTATTACAAGCTGATTATTCCATTCACACATGAAGGCCTCTTGGTTTTGTGCATTCACACATAAGTGGGTATTCAATTTCATCTTTCACACTCAAAATGACTCGTGCAATATTAAAGCTGCTCATTAAGTCTTCAAACCATTCAGCTGATCAAGACACTTACATTTATGCCTATTTAGGCACTATGGCCGAACCTAGCCAAGGCTAATTAGCTCCCATTCATTCCAATTAATTCTAGCTGCATGAAGACACTCTAGAAGCTGTCCAGTGACGTTCCTAAGGCTGGAGAAGCTTCATGGAACTTTTATGAATTATTCTGGAATTTTCAGCTTATTAAAAGCTGAAATCAAATGTCAATTTAGCTCCTCATTTGTCTATTCGGCTAGCCTTAGAATTTTACTATAAATATTATGCCAATTGCTGGTTGTAGGGACTTTTGCTAATTTGAATGAACATTGAATTGTTTGTGAGGTTTTCCTCTTTCAAATTTCGTCCGAGACTCAGCTTGACTTATCTGCTAGTCAGTGGTGTCAACCTGATTCTTCTTTCGAACTTATCACTCTCGTAGTGTGGCGTTCACCCAACCTTATACCTTTGGTTCTTACCTTGCTAGGTAACGGGTCAAGGTCCCCTATCTTCCATCACCGAACCACCTTAAGTCATATAAGCCCGGGTCAGCACTTTTCTTAGTGTTGGTTCGTTCTTGACACTTAAGTTCAATTTTCCATCCCATCCAACTATCAACTATCCATTTTAATTTTTCATTGTTAGCCGAACCTAATTCCACAAACACTTAGTCAATTCAAGCCTATTCTTCATTCTTATTCACCATACTTAGCCAATACAAACACATTTCAAGTTTGGAACGATACTTCCTTGTTCGACGATCTGGCATCCAAATGACTCAACTCAACAAACCGAGGCGAGATCGTATCATGAATAATGCTAGTGTAATGGCCTAATTGCACATGCTATTTTTTTTTGTGTAATTTTGTTTGAAGGACCAAATATGAATGTGTAACAGACCAAATTTGACCCAAATCAGAACGGTGGTTTCGGGACCACGAATCCGAGCCCGAGAAATGTTCTAATAATTTATTTCATGTCTATTATATGTGAATGAAAATGTGTGAAAGTTTCGTAGAAAAATTTTATCGTTTAAGTACTTAATTTGATAAAAAGGATTTAATCGAGAAAAGTGTAAAAGTTGCATGCTAAAGTGAAAGGTACTAATTTGATTGTGGCTTTTTAAGTGGGTGTACTAAAAGGGCAATTAGCCCATGTGCTATAAAGAGGGACGGCAATGGGCCTTTTTAATCACAAAATTGATGTTATTTTAGTATGATTATATGTTATATTAGTGTGTTAATAAAATGTTAAAATATATGCTTGTTTTAGCATAAAATAATAAAAACAAGTGGGAAGAAAGAGAAGCTTATCTTGCTCATCTTCTTGGCCGAAAGTTTGAAGAAGAAACTCCATTGTTGGAGCTTGAAATTTCGGCACTTTGGGGCTTAATTAGGGGTATGTATTTTGCTTAGTTCTTGATAATTTTTGCATTTTTGGAATGGTTGCTTTGAATCCTATACAACCCATGTAGAAATTTTTGAGATTTTGGCACATTAAATTCGGCTATGGTTGTATATGCATGACTTGAAATGTTTGATAGTAGATTTCAATTAGTATATGTTAAATCATCCTTTTTGAATTTGAAATTGTGATGAAATTGGATGCTAGGGATTTATTTGAAAAAAATAAAAAGTTTGAAGGACTAAAACATAAAATAAATGGCATGCATGGACACATATGGCTATGGGGGATATTCGGCCAAGCTATAGTGTTGGAAAATTTGGCATATTTTGTGTTTTGTGTAAATTGGACCAAATTGTAAAAATGGAAAACATTAGGGGCAAAATGGTAAATTGCCCAATTGTGTGTTTTGGGACTAAATTGAGATGAAAAGCAATTAAATGAGCTAAATTTTAATGTGTTTTAGATCAAGAGCAAAGAAAAACGGAATTAGACCGGGGAAAGACGAAGGTTCTCGAATAGCCGATTCGCACGGACTATCGACAACCGAGGTAAGTCCTTTAGTTAAATCATGTCAAAGAATTAATTATGGTTATCTTGAATATTAAAAATTGAGGAATTTTAGTATTCTTTTCACCATGGCCGAATGTATATTGGTATGTTAGGTTGGTGATTTTGTTGAGTATGTGATGGGGAATTGTTAGATTGTATAGTGATAAAATGGTTTTGATGGTTCAATGTAAGCATACCCGATTGAATTAGACGAATATATAATAGTTATGAAGTGTGTTGGGAATGTTTAACTGTATTGACATGACTCGGGCTTTTTATGCCTAGCAGGCCTTGTGCCGGCGATTCTATTCGGGCTTTCATGCCTAGCAGGCCTTGTGCCGGTGATTCTATTCGGGCTTTCATGCCTAGCAGGCTTTGTGCCGGTGATTCTATTCGGGCTTTCATGCCTAGCAGGCTTTGTGCCGGTGATTCTTATCGGGCTTTTATGCCTAGCAGGCTTAATGCCGGTGATGTATTTTATGAAATAGAAATTGAAATTTGTGTTCAAGGCGAATTAAAGCAAACTTATCAAGTTAACTGCTCAGGTGAGTATGTAAAGTAGGAATGAACTTCTTACTTATATAAGACAAGGTAAATTAGTGATTTATTACAACTGGCATGTGTTACGAGTGTGGAATATATATATATATATATATATATATATATGGTTCTAATATATGTGTTCTCGGCTTTACTAATGAATTACATGATGTTGTATCTTGGTCTTTTAGTATGTGGATACATGACTGGGTATTCGGCCACATGAGTGGTAGTGTAATTGATGCCATGGTATAGTAATTGACATTTAAGTGTATAAATGTTGTACCTATGATTACATGATGATATTTTGGGTTTCGAAAGATTTGAATATAAATAAGTAATCCGATTATGAACATGTGGGTAAAGAGATATTTTTCTTACGAATTCATACTTGCTTATATGGGTATGAAATTAAAGTTTGAAAATAAATACGAGTATAAGCCTACAAGTTGAATTGTAGTAATTAAATCGTTGATTTTTAAACGTTATATTTTTTTTTATGAAATTAGGACTTACTAAGCTAGTAAGCTTATCGTGTGAAGTGTTTCTCTGTTTTTTTTTAGATTAGGTGCAAGCTACAAGCTCGTCGGGATCGTTCGGAAAGTCGCTCACACTATCAATCTACATTTTGGGTACTCTTTTATTTTGGTTTTAAATGAAGGCATGTATAGGAAGGACTTGGTCTTTGTCTTGATGAAATTTTAAGGTTCTTGTATATAATAGCCATGCGAATATGGCTAAATTTTTGGTTAAATATGCCGTTGTGTTTTTGATATGTACGTTGGTTTATGTTGGCAATGTTTATGCATTCTTAGTTGAAGTTTAATCGTTTTTGATAAGAAATTGTATGTATACGAAATGTATCCTTGAATTAGGTATATGGACATGTTCGGTTAGAAGTTAGTTTTTCATGAATTGTAACGAAACAGCTTGTAGTAACAGAAATGGTGTGACTTTGAAAAATCACCAAAAACAGGATACCTTGAATTAGAAGGTGAATGAAATATGAAATTAAACCTTATTGTGTCTAGTTTTACATTAAAGAAACAGAGTAGGCAAAAGATTTATATATTATGAGATAATTAAGTTTTAGTTAGACCTGCTCTGAATGAATTCGTGAGTCACTGTTCTGTTTTGGAAAAATTGTCAAAAATTGTACAAAAATAATTAAGAAGCATGGTTTATATGTGTAGAACCCTTAATGAGTCTATTTTTCATTGGTATAAACAAGAACATTATAGGAAATTTGTGCAACGAGATAATTATATTTTTGTAGAGACAGGTCAGAATTGTCAAGCAGTGTAATGAGGCTAACTTTAATGAATAAACTGTACTAATTGGCCACAAGAAAAATTCTGGAAAAATTATGGTGAAAAGTTATATGAGTCTAGTTTCAAGGAAAATTTACGGATCTAAATTTCGAGTTTTGTAACTCGAGTTATGATCGATTTAGTCAGCGTGACGCAGTTAGACAGCTTTAAAATTTTACACCCCGAGTTAATAGTCAAGTCTAGTAATGCCACGTACTCGATTCCGGCAAAGGGTCTCGGGTAAGGGTGTTACAGAATGTATCGGATCAATAGTAGCATTGAAGGACAACCCACATCTCTTGTTTAATCGTTAGAAGAGTAAGTAACATACGAAAAATCATATTCGATTAGTTCTTGCAAATCCCTATTTTCGTCGAACCCTGTAGGGGTGTCGAAGACCGGCTCTAAATCATGTTTGTGTGTTTTGTGTTTAGATCTGGTTAACTGTTATCTAAATTGAAGTCGTAATAGTTGTGGATTTGCATTAGTACATCGAATTTGAAGAAATCAGGTGTGGGTCCTAACTTTTGTGTGTTTTAGTGTTTATTGTAAATTGTTTGATTGTTCACAATTTGGCCGAATATTGTGTGTAATTTTCTATGCATGGTCGAATGGCTTAATGCCAACCGTGAAGTGGCTGATTATGGTAAGACGTTTAATGTTGGCCGAAAGCATTAAGTGACCCTTTAGTAATGGTCGAATATTATAAGGCTTTAAAACGAGGTAACCGATTGTGTAAGTATTTTACTTATGGGATGATTGTGTGTTTAATCAATTGGATGGCTATATGCATGCCATTTTATGACTCTTATCGTTAAGTATGTTGTTCGTCGTTGTTACCGATTACATGTAAGTATGTCTACTGTAATGTATGTTGACTGCATGTACGCATGCCATTGAATGTTACTGGTTTACTGAATGCATGCTAAGCATACCACTGATATTGTTATATTGAATGCATGTTAAGCATGCCACTGTACTGAAAGTGGTACTGTTTAAGTATGACATGCTTAATTATTTACATGACATATTGCATCGCATGAGTTTTGGGATTTGATGGGTGACGGAGGAGTTCCATGGAGTACCGACGATTTATTTGCATTATTGTTTAGCAGTATAACTGTGCCTCGGAGTATTATTGGAGTAACGACGACTTATAGCAACTTACTGGCAGCTTGTTTGCAAACTATTAGTAGTTTAACTGCATATTGATAGTTGTGGTTTATCCGCATCGAGTTTCTTTCTTATTGTTTTTAGAGTTCGGATGACAAGTTCTAGGGAACTCGTGGTGTGTAACGGATGGATGGGTAGGATCTTGGCACTGATTCATATGAGCATGCCCATGCATATAAAAATCCGTTTTTCATATGATGTCATGCTTCATTGAAAATTTTGACTGTTTGAGATGGTTTATACTGCTTATTTTGTTAAACACACTAAGCTTTTTAAAGCTCACCCCTATAATTTTATCCTTACAGAAAGCCTCAAGGTTAGGATCGGACTCGACAATTTGAAAGTCTGTCTCGGATTTTCGGTTTAATATTATAATTTTTATCACTATTCAGGACTGTAATAAATTTTATACAGATTGTGGCATAGGCTCAATGTTCTGGGTTATTTTGGTATTTTGTATGCATTATCGTTAAAACTAGTTAAGTTAAATAACTGGACGAACCTACACATTGGTGTTTATAAGCATATAAAATTGTTTTTTAAAATAATAATAAATTAAGATCTTTGTATTTTTCGTTGCAAATCTGTACTTGAATTTCTGGAAAGTAAATTAAAAATAAAAAAAATGTTTTCAAGAGTAATAAGAACTTCTATAATTGGATCTTAATCAAGCTTCGCATAAGTTAATGTTTTTATAAAATTAAGAGAAGCTCACTACAATTTTTTTGAAAAATAAACAAATGTTTTAAAGGGGAAGTTTTTGAAAATTTGATCGTTTTTCTTTTATTGAGCCATTTTGGTGGCTAATGTGGTCTTTAGAATTTGGCCATAACTTTTAGACCGAGTTAGGGAGGTTACAACAATCCTAATGTGACGTGAAAAAAATAACCCAATAAATTAAAGAAAATAACAATAGCTACCGTCTAATGATTAACTTGAATGGTCAAATAGCCTTGAATGGTCAAATGGCTTAGTTGATGGGGTTTGGATTAGATATATTTTCTGTTCGGAGACTTAATTGATGTTTTAAAAAAGAAAACAACATTTTTTGGACCATTATTATTATTATTTGCCATCATGTAGTGGTGATCACAACTAAGGGCAAAATGATATGGGAAAATGTTTTCTTTTAAATCTTCAACTTGGGGTGATGAATAAAGTGAACATGTTATCATTTTAATATCCAAATATAATACGTGTGCAATTTTAATTCATGAAATAAATATTTATACTACTCTCTTCCGCATATATAATTAGGCTTGTTTACATTAATATTATAAGAAAATTTAATTCTGAGTTAATACAATTATATACAAAAATGGTATGTTTAGGAGGTGGTGCCTTTTTCATAGGCGGCACCACCATTTTTTATTTTTTTTAAAAAATTAATATTTTAATAGTGGTGCCGTGTACATAGGTGGCACCACTTTATATCTATACAGTCAAAATATGGGCCAAATTTGACCCGTGATCGACTCGCTCCCATGTGGCTCCCATTGGATTGGCGGCACCAGTCACGCCACCTTGACAAGCAGCACTGGTGCCAGTCACCAGTCCCCTCTGCCGCGCACTAAGACACTGCAAAATGCAATGAGTAGTCCCTTCAAAGGGAAAAAGCGAAGAATATGGAGGGCCTTATAAGCATGGTCCCCCTTGAAGAAATTGGCAGTGAGAAAAAAAGAGGGAAAGAAAGGAGAAGAAAGAAATGAAAAGAAGAAGACGAAAGAAAGAAAGCCACCACCCCTAAACATATTATTTTCGTATATAATTATACTGACATCTCATTTTAGAATTAATTTTTTTATAATATTAATGTAAAAAAACCGTTAAAAAGCCATATAATTATATATTTCTAACTTTTTATGCTTAATTCTGACATTTTATTTTTGGTAAAACTATGAAATTATTTAGAAAGCTTCTTCGATCAAAGATAAAATAAGGTAAATTAGATATGGAAATGCAATCCCTAAATTTATTGGATGTAGTAAATGAATGAATGAATTAAACTATACTCAAAATGTAATGAATTTGTGGGGTAACTAATAACATTTATACCAAAACAAAAAAATTTAATGATATACTCAAATGTTATGTTTTATAGTGTATGGAAATTAACTTTTTTGAAATTTATAATTCTTCCTATTAATATTATCATCTTTAAAATTTGAATTTAAGTGTTTTTATTTAAGAGTACAACGTGCCTTATTATAATATTTATAAAAGATGATATTCAAATTTAAAGGTTAAATGCTCAAATTAAGACTAAATATTTGAAGTGTTGCTCACATAAAAGCTAAAATTTTAAATTTAATTATATAATAATCTAACTTTTACAAAAATGCTCAAATAAAAGTTTTTTACGCAGTTCAACTCAGTTTAAGTAAAAATTAAGTGAATGCTAACCTTTTTAGAATAAAATGTATTACAAATGAATCAAATATTGCTTTAAAAGAAAAGATATAATTTGAGACTTGACATGCGATATTTAAGAAGTCTTTATTTGAGCACTTTAAAAAAAGTTTAGTCCTTATTCGAACACCAAAAAAAAGATTTGAACCATATTTGACCATTTTAGAAGGTTTAAGTACTTTTTGTAAAAATTAAGCATTTATAAGATAGATTTAACCCTTAGACAAGCAACCAATTTAGCTAAATTTGAGATGGCATGATACATTGAGAGTGAAGATTGAATAGGGTCAGCGATTGATGAAGAAGTGGCACAAGATAAATGGGTGTTTGAATTTGATTAGAGAAGAGCCAACAGCCAACTCAGTTTTGTAACTGAACCCACAAAAGTTTCCAGGAACCAGAATGGGAAAGAGTGAACCCAATGTCCTTTCCTGTATTTTTTTTAAACTCACTATATGGTGAACAAAGGAAACACTTGTGGCATACTTGAAGTTGGAGCTAACTGCCCCACTTTTTTATCCCCTCTCTTTTATACTGTAAATATTGCGTTAGAGCCAAAAACCGGTTGCACTATTATAATTACAATTACTAAATTAACTTTTTAAAATATTTCCTCCATTGTTAGCAACCTGATTAAAATATTGAGAGATGCAGAAAGATATGAGGGTATGGGCAGAGGTGGTGCTTACTGTGTTTATATGTCCTTTGTAGGGAAAGAGAGAGAAGCATCCTAAGGGAGGGGGTGGGTGGTGGTGCAGTTTTGTTGATCTCAAGGCTTTGCTTTTCTTCATTTTTTTAAATTATTGTTTAATTTAAAGTGTTTTTGTTTGGATAGTTTAATTTATTATAGAAAATGAAAGAAAAGACCAAATAGGTAGAGCTTGTTGCTGTTTAGAGCTTGAGTTCAAGGCAAGCAAGAAATATAGTGTGTGAGAGAGAAAAATGGGAAAGAAGCAAGCACAAACATAGAGAAGAAGCAAAACCCAATGATGCAAAACCGAGAAGAAAGGTTTGGAAATTGAGGCAAATGTCTATGCCCAGCTCGAGGCAATCTTCTTCATTCTTTATCTCCTTTTTCTTCTTCTTCTTCTTCTTCTTCAGTGCTGCAACTTTTGCAGCTCCAAACCATGAATCTTCCATTCTCTTCTCATGGATACACTCTTCTCCAACTCTACATTCCTCTTTTTCCAACTGGAACAGTCTTGACTCCACTCCATGCAACTGGACCTACATAACATGTTCCCCACAAGGTTATGTCACCGAAATTAATATACAGTCAGTCCCTCTTCAGCTTCCTTTACCAGCCAATCTTTCTGCTTTTCAATCTCTCAAAAGACTAGTCATCTATGATGCTAATCTCACAGGCACCATCCCACTTGACATTGGTTATTGTTCACAACTTACAACCATTACCCTTGGCTCCAACAGTCTGGTTGACTCCATCCCTGCAAGTATTGGTAGGCTTCAGTATCTCCAGGACTTGGTTTTGAGCTCTAATCAGCTAACTGGGAAAATCCCAGTTGAGCTAGGTAACTGCACAAGTCTCCGGAAAATAGAGATTTATGATAACCTTCTAAGCGGGACTATCCCTGCTGACCTCGGGAACTTGTCTCTTCTTCAAGTTCTTCGAGCTGGGGGGAACAAAGACATTGTGGGAAGAATCCCTGATGAGATTGGGGACTGCAGCAACTTGACTGTGTTGGGGCTAGCTGATACAAGAGTTTCAGGTTCTTTACCAGCTTCACTTGGGAAGCTAAGCAAGCTCCAAACCTTGTCTATATACACCACAATGCTCTCTGGTGAGATTCCTCCTGAAATAGGTAACTGCTCTGAGCTTGTAAACTTGTATCTTTACGAAAACAGTCTATCAGGATCGATCCCACCGCAGATTGGTAAACTTGAAAAGCTTGAATCACTGTTCTTGTGGCAAAATAGTCTTGTTGGGAGTATTCCAGAAGAGATTGGCAACTGCAGTAAATTGATAAACATTGATCTTTCTTTGAATTCATTATCTGGAACCATACCTTTGTCTTTGGGGAGTCTTTCGGAGCTTCAAGAGTTTATGATTAGCAACAACAATGTCTCTGGTTCAATACCTTCAACACTCTCCAATGCTAGTAATCTTCTACAGTTGCAGCTAGATACAAACCAGATTTCTGGTTTGATTCCACCAGAGCTGGGAATGTTGTCAAAGCTTACTGTTTTCTTTGCCTGGCAAAACCAGCTTGAAGGAAGCATCCCTTCATCGTTGTCTCGCTGTACAGACCTTCAAGCATTGGATTTGTCACACAATTCTCTCACTGGTAGCATTCCTCCTGGCCTGTTTCGACTCCAGAGCCTGGCAAAGCTTCTACTTATTTCCAATGACATTTCTGGTTCTATACCCCCAGAGATCGGGAATTGCACCTCCCTTGTGCGCTTAAGGCTTGGTAACAACAGGATCATTGGTGGTATTCCTAGAGAAATTGGGAGCCTCAAGAGATTAAATTTTCTTGATTTGTCTAGCAACAGGCTTTCTGGAGTTGTTCCATATGAGATTGGGGGTTGCACGGAGTTACAAATGATAGACCTCAGCAACAATATTCTACAGGGTCCCCTTCCCAATTCATTGTCATCTCTATCTGGCCTCCAGGTGTTGGATGCCTCATTCAATCAATTTGATGGCCAAATACCAGCAAGCTTGGGCCGTCTTGTGTCATTGAATAAGTTGATTTTAAGCAAGAATTCCTTGTCTGGATCAATACCTTCTGCCCTAGCCCTCTGTTCCAGTCTCCAGTTGCTTGACCTTAGCAGCAATAAGCTCACTGGTGGCATCCCATTGGAACTTGGCCGAATAGAAGCCCTTGAGATTGCTCTTAACTTGAGTTGCAATGGACTCACAGGGCCAATCCCCCCTCAAATATCTGCACTTAGCAAGCTGTCCATACTGGACATTTCCCACAACAAGCTTGAAGGAGACTTGGCTCCACTTGCAGCGCTTGATAATCTCGTTTCTCTCAACCTCTCCTACAATAACTTTGAAGGTTATCTGCCTGACAACAAGCTTTTTAGGCAGTTACCACAAGCAAACCTGGCTGGAAATGAAGGCCTATGTCCAACAAGCCGGGACTCTTGCTTCTTGGGAAGTGATGGCAGGGCAGGGCCATCAAGGACTGAAATTGAGATAAGGCGGTCGAGGAGACTCAAGCTAGCAGTAGCTTTGTTGATCACCCTAACAGTAGCAATGGTTATTATGGGGACAATCGCGATTATAAGGGCTAGAAGAACCATTAGAGACGATGATTCAGAGTTGGGAGACTCATGGCCATGGCAATTCACTCCCTTCCAGAAGTTAAATTTCTCAGTAGAGCAAATTCTGAAATGCCTGGTGGATTCCAATGTGATTGGAAAAGGGTGTTCCGGGGTTGTTTATCGTGCTGATATGGACAATGGTGAAGTCATTGCAGTGAAGAAGCTGTGGCCAGCAACAATAGCACCATCCAATGGATGCAACGATGACAAAAGTGGGGTTCGTGATTCCTTCTCGGCCGAGGTGAAAACGCTTGGTACCATCCGTCATAAGAACATAGTTAGATTTTTGGGTTGTTGTTGGAACAGAAATACAAGATTGCTCATGTATGATTATATGCCTAATGGAAGCTTGGGGAGTCTCCTCCATGAGAGAACTGGGAATGCTTTGGAATGGGAACTTAGGTACCAAATATTGTTGGGGGCAGCACAAGGCCTTGCTTACTTGCACCATGATTGTGTCCCTCCTATTGTCCATAGGGACATCAAAGCTAATAATATCCTAATTGGCCTTGAGTTTGAACCTTACATTGCTGATTTTGGCCTTGCCAAGCTTGTAGATGATGGTGATTTTGCTCGCTCCTCTAACACTGTTGCTGGTTCTTATGGATATATTGCTCCTGGTAACATATTTTTACTGCATTATTTACTTTTAAATAGTTAAACTCATTGAAGGTCATTTTGTAGCAATCTTGAACTAATTATTTACTGCATCTTGGCAGAATACGGTTACATGATGAAGATTACAGAGAAGAGTGATGTTTATAGCTATGGTGTAGTGGTGTTGGAAGTACTGACGGGAAAGCAACCGATTGATCCGACGATACCAGATGGACTACACATAGTAGATTGGGTTAGACAAAAGAGGGGAGGAATCGAAGTACTTGATCCGAGCCTACTGTCTCGACCGGAATCTGAAATCGAGGAAATGATGCAAGCTTTAGGAGTAGCCTTGTTGTGTGTAAATTCATGCCCTGATGAAAGACCAAACATGAAAGATGTGGCAGCGATGCTCAAGGAGATTAAACATGAAAGAGAGGAGTATGCTAAGGTTGATGTGCTACTCAAAGGATCAGCAACCATTGATGCCAAGGAAAACAACAACTCAAGTGGAATTCAAGCAACATCATCATCAAAACCAGCCATGCAAATGCAAAGCTTGTATTCCAAAAGCAATAACTCCAGCTTCTCTGCTTCTTCTCTACTTTACTCACCTTCCTCCAATCCTACACCAGGGTTAAAGTAATAAAAAAACACAAAAATGGTTATAGCTACCCCACAAGGAAGTTTGTTATGCTTATTTTCTTTCTTCAGTTTCAAAACCTTTTTTTTTTCGGTTTTTGTTTTGT
The DNA here is from genome assembly GCA_005393395.2 of Gossypium australe. Taxonomy (NCBI): domain Eukaryota; kingdom Viridiplantae; phylum Streptophyta; class Magnoliopsida; order Malvales; family Malvaceae; genus Gossypium; species Gossypium australe. The sequence goes on along the minus strand of CM016623.1, from coordinate 73,862,068 downwards.
ATGTATAAAGAAAAGCTTGATATTTGTTATAATGCATGAAGACAAAGAAGGCTTGGAGCACTGTTGTTTACAGCTAAATTACAAGTGAAATAACTATTTTCTCATAGTTCCCCATCTCACAACTTGCATATATGATAACATATAATTATACCAAGTTGTAATATAACCCACGAACTTGTTCAAAATTATCATGAAGACTCATGTATTAGGAGTCTAATTTTATTGTCTCTTTTACTGTTAAAAATTGATTTTTTGTATGTTTATATATGTTATACTATTTTTTTAACAGTATAAATAGATAAAATTTTTAACAGAAAAAATTAATTTAAAATTTTTTTTCCTAATATACAAAAATTAATTTACTCATTTTTGAGTAAAAATTATTATAACTCTTAATATATTTTTTTACTCTGATTTAGTTTCTATTTGTTCTATATTAACCTACAGGTGGCCTTATGGTATTAGCACCATAACCCTGTTTTTGATATAATACAGATAGTGAGAGAGTGAAGCATATTTAGCATACATGAAAAGAATCTAAGAATCTAGTGAAAAGATGATAAAAAGTTACCAGGTGATTTCAGAATATTAAGTCATTGATTTGACCATTAAGGTGTGTTAGATGGGACCCATGATAAGTTGGTGATGTTTGATTGCTTGCATGTGTGAGTGTATAATGGAGGCTGGTGTCTAAGTTTTTAGCTTTTCCCATTCCCTAGTTAGTCATCAGTATGAAAGAATTGATTCCTAATATTGCCCTCAGACTCAGTGTGTACCTTTCCAAGGATCTTAGACTGCTGTGTTGCTTTAACCCAGGGCGAAAGCTTTCTGCTCAAAAGGACTGCACTTTCACCTCTAAACTTCACATCAATGGCTGTCCCTACAGGTGCCAATGAAAAATGTTGTTACCTCATTATAAGCAGTCAAATTTATTTTACTTTATAAGTAAAAGAGAAACAAAATACCATGCTTTACTACTAAGAAATGTCCTCGGGCCGTAATAAAGCTTAGCATGACTTGAGAAAAAAACAACCTCACTTAAATCCAAATAAGTCATAGTTTGATTTTCAGGGCGAGTTTAGCATTATTTTGAAAAAAATAATTTTGGAGGAAAAAATATTTTTGAGATAAAATAATTGTTAAATAAGATATTTTTAAACTTTTCAAAAATATTTTTGGGATAAAAAATATTTTGTAAAAGTATTTTTTAACTAAATACAAAAGAATTTTTTTTTAATTTTTACTCAAAAGTATCTTTTGATTTAAAAACACTCTTAAAAAATAATGCTAAACTAAGGCTTAATTTAAATAAATAATACCTTTATCTCCAATTAAAATAAAAATAACAGTGACAATAAAATTAAATATTATATCATAAGATAAAAACAAAACTAAATATATTACACCTAAACTAAACTGTCTATCCAAAAAATTCTAAATCTCAATTTTATATACTACTTTTCCATGGGGTTGGGTCAGGCTATGATGTGATCATCCCATGTTAGTCCAAAGAATCTTGTAATTTTCGCATTGGTACATGGACCCCTTTCCTCTGTTTGCCAAGAGACATTTGCCCTAAAGAAGTGAATCATTTCACATCAATTTGCCCCTTTTGAATGAATGAATACAAAAGGATATTTTTCCTGATTCGGTTGTTCCTATTTGAGTGTGATATTGATAATGCAAGCAGAATTGTCTAAACTTTACTTTTTCTGTCCGTGGATAAAAGTATTATAAAGTTTTTATATTAAAAGTTAGATTATTTTATTTTTATTAAAAAAATAAATTAATTTTTATATATTAGAATAAAGAATAAATTGGTTATTTTATTAAAAATTTTATTGTTGAAAATTGGTCACTGTATGTGAAAATAAGGTACACATGATACCACATGTAACTATTTAGTTACTCTATCAATTTTGTCAGATTTTAACAATAAAAATAGATAAAAATTTTCACAGAAAGAGTCAGTGTACTTTTTGAATCTAGCATACACGAATAAATTTACTTTTTTTTTAAATAAAAAAGACAAAAAAATAAATTAGCTCTTAATACAAAATCCTCCATAATCTTCTTACCGTGTTAATGTAAGTACAAAACCCTCCATAATACTCTTACCTAACATGTTACACCATTGTATCATGGAAAACCAAGAAAACAAAATGAAAAGATTAAAAATAGTGGAGCTAATATACTACATCTAAGGCTCTAAGTCCATAACTTATCTGGTGAATCCTTGGGCCATTATGTCGAGTCCAAAAGCCTAAAATACATCTGCCATCTGCTCACTGGCTGGTAATTGTACCGTTCAACCACAGTCGAAGCCATCAGTCTGAGATTTGTGGTCAAGTTTAGGGGTGAGTATTCAATCGAGTCGAGTCGAATCGAGTCAAAAATTTTAGAGTTAGTTGAGTTAACAAATCCTATTTTAGCAACTGAACTCAATTTGAATTTTTTTCGAATCAAATCGAATCGAGTCAAAAAATTTCGAGTCAAATCGATTCGAGTTAACGAATCCTATTATTTAAACTTAATGTTGCTATTAGATGGATCGATTATTTAACTAGTAGACGAAGTACAAGATTATTTAACTACATAACAATATAATGATTTTGCCTCTTAACTTAATGGGTAAACATTTATCAAAACGACATAGTTTTGCCTTTTAACTTAATTATTTTGAATTTTAACTTTTAAAAAAGTAAATATTTATCAAAACGACGTAGTTTTGTCTTTTCTTATTCGGATTTTCGGATAACTCGAATTGTGTAATTCATATTCGAGTTAAACCGAAAAACTTAATTTTTTATTTGAGTTGATTCGAAAAACTTGATTAACTCAAATAACTCGAACTATTTAATTTAAAATTTAAATTTTTTATCGAATTTTTTGAATCGAATCGAATTTTGTTCACCTTAGTCAAGTTTATGAAACTGCGGCTTTTATATCTTTGACTCCTTGGGAACTCGAAAGCACTGGCAACGAGAGTATGTGCCAGTGGCACTCATTTAATTTGACCTTGAAGCTCTAACTTACTTTATTCACGAGGCATCCAAGTATTAGTAAGTAGGAGTGTTACATGCCCAAATACGGAAGCTCAAGTAAAGGAGGAGAGGCTCTAATTATTGACATTCCCCCCCCCCCCCCCCCCCGTGTTAAATGGTTGTAATCATTGTCAACTACATAGCTTTCACTTACTACATTCGTAACCTGTTATGCACCATTATGTAACATCCATGTTATTTGGATAGTTTATTTTCATTCTCGGAACTATGGCTCACACTTTATACATATTGATATATTGGTAAAGGTTGAAACAAAACGTCCACACATGGCTTAATGCAAAAATTTGGAATTGATATATACACACGCTAGATATGTGCTAAGCACATGATAATATCATATTATAATTTTAGAGGTTAATTTAATAATTTTTTTATAAAAAAAATACTTAAAATAAATTTTATTATATTACATTAATATAATATTTTAAATTTCAATTCTAAATAGAAAATATATGACAAAAAAAATTAAGTCCTGATATCAATAGAAAATAAATATATAATTTATCTCTACTTTTTCTATCTGCGTTTGTACATAAATTATGCATTATTTAATTTACTTCTACGATAATTTATTTCGTCAAAATTTATCAATCTAAATCATCAATGCTATATCCACTTAACACTAATTCAAGCACTTTCTGAAAAATATCTCAACATATATTATTTATTATTATTTGATAATAACAAAACTAACCCCTCAATCAATCATATCTGATGAAAAATAGACTTTGGGTTTTGTGTGCACCAACTTTATGCACCCATACTCTACAGTAGAAATCACATATTTTCCTTTTTTTAATAAAAAGATAATAATTGTATTTATATTATTAACTTGTTTTAATATTAAAATATAAAATATTTTTTATTATATTTATTTTTATTAGTATGACAATTATATATAAATTTAAACTAAAATTTACAGCATATTTGGTTGGTTGTAATATCAATGCATTACAGCTCAATTCAGTTGGCCATCATTAAACCATTGTTTGGTTGGCTGTAATAAGCTATTATAGCCCAATTCCATACGGGCTAATTCAGGGCAAAGATGTTGTTTACCATTCGGTGGTTTCCCCACAAAATGATGATTCAGGGAATGGGTGGGTAAGAAATTAGCTAAAGCTTTCCATTTTACCCTCACCATTATCCTTTCTTTCTCACGTCTGAAATCTTTTCCTTTCTTTTACATGCTTCTTCCTTCCACTGTAATATCAACAAATTCCCAACTTATCAATTTAAACCCTTTTTTAATCCCATTTCCTCCAAACCCAATCTACATTTTCTCTTCTTCAACTCTTTTTCTCTTCAAAAATATTCTGATAAAAAGAAGTGAAGCGTTTTTCAGGTCGTGTCGCAGGATCCAAGAACTGGTAAGTTTTAATTCGGAACCAAATTTCAAATGCCTTAGATCTGTACAGGTTTTAAGAGGAAAATGAAAGGGGGATTTCAGATAAAACTCTCTTTCGCCTTCTATACATTCACTATCTAATTAATTTCCAGGAAGGGTTTCTATTTTGCATTTTTGGGTTTGCTTCTTTTGCTGGGTATTTTATTTTTTGGTCTTGGTTTTGGATTTAATGCCCTTTGGCTTGCTTAGAAACTCCGTTTGGTGTCTGCTAACTTAAACTTACTATCATTTTGGATTCACATGATCTTCGTTTTAGTTTAGTGTATGGTATGGCGTCGAATTATGTAATTTTAGCTGAAGTTGTTAATGCTTTAATGGGCTTTGTGTGCTTAAAACAGTAATTTGTTCGCTGTAAATTATTGATTCTAAACTCTGTTGATCTTTCTAAGGTTTGATATGTATAATATTTTTTTACTATATGTTTCATCTATACCATTGATTACATCTATAGATTTGATGTTTCATAGTATACATGTTTCCTGGTGTTGGAATCTTGGATGTTCATTTATACCATTGATTGCATTTGATTTTTTTTTTTCTAATTTCCACTGGTTTAGTTAATTTATTGTAAGAATGGCTGTAGCCAACATGCAGATAACAGAATATTAAAACAAGGGTATTTAGTTGCTTTTATTTTACCACTAACTCTACTTAATTTCATAATATCTAACCAAGGGCATTTAGTTACTTTTATTTTAGTTTGTGCAGTCCATAAGTCTGATGTAGAGTTTTAACTTCATTTTTCCAAGGGTATTTAGTTACTATCCTTACCGGAAAGGGATGCGGCTTGTAGAGTTTCTACATAATGTGCTTAATCTAAATACCCTTATTCTAGATCTGGTATGAAGAATTCTCTAAGTGCTTATTCATTTATCGATAATTACATCAAAAATTGTAGAATACAAACCAGTTAACCTTTCTTTTTACTTTTGTATGGAGTTTAGGCTGATGGTGAAGAAGGATTGGGGTCACTACTTATACTTTCTTTTTTATCATTTCATGTCAAGGAGACCAAAATTTTTGGAGTTGATGAAAGCAAATATGTGTTTGAAATGATTAGTTATTTCTTGAACCATGCAATGGTTCTAGAGAAGCTCATATCGAGAATGATTAACCTGCTTGAAAAAGATGAATTGTGTATCTTGAAAAAACTATTGAGGTTACCAATGAATTCAAAGAAATGTGAAGTTGTTGTACACTAGTATTTCTTATGTTATGGTTGGAACTGTTCACTATCTCTATAGGTTTGGTTTAGTGTAGCACTTTTGAGAAATAAAATGCCATACGGTGTTATGGTTAGAATTGTTCATTGTCTGCTATTTGTGTATTTGGTTTATGTAACAGGTTAGAACAGTTTGTGGAATGTAATGGGTTTGATTTTGAGTAGCCCTTTTTGTTGGGTTCAGATAGAAGCAACTGCTTTGCATGATAATAAGATCATTATTTTGTGGTTTTGATTTTTCCTCTGTCATTGATATCCAACGTTTCACTCAATCATAAAAACATCATATTATGTTTGGTTTTTTTATCATTTTGTAATCATGGAACACCATTGATGTATAATAAATCACATTGGAATGGTATCCCAAATCATAGAGCAACAACGCTTACTCTTGGATTCTTTGGTACATTGTTCATCAGCAGATTGAACTTTCACATATTACCCTACATTGTTTCTTAACCTTTTCTAAGGTTGTATAGTAATTCTCCTAAAAAACTAATGAAAGCATGATCATATTTTGTACCTATCTTCATCTGTTTTATGCAATTTAAATTAAGGGTATCCTTCATAATGTTGATAGTTGATTTATAACTTGATCACCAGTCCATCGTAAGAATTTTTTATTGAGTTGCAGGCAATCGTAGATTATATATTATTTTTATAGTATTATATATTATGACTTTTTAATTCATATAGTAATAATTATATTAAGAATGCTATTAAATTATATATTATTTATTAAATTATATTTAATAATAATTATGTTAAAATATGGTTAAATTATTTATTATTTTTTAATAAAATATATTTAACAATAAATTTATTAAAATTTAATGACAATAACAATAATCATCTACCTAAAAATATTTCTACTAAGGGTACTTTGGTCATTTAAGTCTTTTTTCTTATACTATTACAACATCTATTCCATTCAACTAAACACAAGAATTCTATTACAACTCTATTCCATTCCATTCAACCAAACAATTGAATTACTGATTACAGCTCTATTCCATTACAGTTCTATTCAATTACAGCCCTATTCCATTACAGTGAACCAAACGTACCCTTAGTATTATAAATAGATGTATTAATCAAATATTTTTATTCACCCAAAAATTCACTTGATTATTCTTAGAATTTTATATGAGCATGATATTGTTATTTTTCTTGACTTGGTTTGTAGATAAAAAAAGAAATGTAATTGGCCAATTGAGTCTTAATTTGATTGGCATCGACATGGTTATCAGTGCAGGAGAATGTAGGTTCGAGTGTGCTAAACAGTGGTGAACCTGGCGGGGCTAGCAGGGGCCACAGTCCCCCTTAAAAATGTATAATTGCTTTTTAATCTCTTGACTTTTGAAAAGTTTGACCCCTTTTAAGTTGTTTGGCCCCCCTTCCAACTTTGAATAGTAAAGAATATTTTCTTTTTTTTTCCCATAGGTTAACTTTTTAACTTTAAATATTTATATAATATATTACAACTTTACAACTTTCTTTTTTTGAGTGATAGTTGGTCACTTTTTAATTTAACATTAAATAGTTAACAATTCTATTACTATTAGAGGTGCTCATGGGCCGGGTCGGGTTTGGGTCGGGCTCAACTAAAAATTTAGGCCCATTGCCTGGCCCGGGCTCAGAAAATGGGCCTAAAATTTTATCCAAGCCCAACTTAAATAAAAATGCTAAAACTCGGGCCCAGCCCGACCCGCCCATATTAATTTTTTACATTATTTTTATATAATTTTTAAATATATATAATACATCAAAAATACTAAAAACATCAAAATAAATATTTGCCAACAAATTGAAAATAAATTTTAAAAAATATGTAGACTTAAATAACACTAAGATAGATGCAACTTAATAGGCAAATACCTCTAAAATAAAAAGAAATATCAAATGCCTTTAAAATAATAACAAAATTAACAATAAAATAAGTTTTATACAATATCCAAACAATAACAAGAAAATAGTAGCAATATAATAGTAAAATAGTAGCAAAATAAGGAGAAAATAACAAGAAAATAACATTAAAAAAATGCAGATATTTTTTGTCCTTTAGTGAATTCGGGCCGGGTCGGGCTAGGGCCAAAAATGCCTTACCCGAGGCCCGATCCGTTTTTTAAACAGTTTTTATTTTTTTGTCCAAGCCCATTTTTTGGGCCTATATTTTTGCCCAAACCTTCCCACATTTCGGGCGGGCCTTTGAGACGAGTCAGGTGGCCCGACCCATGAGCAGGTCTAATTGCTATTAACGACTATTGTTATCAATATCTGTCCTTCAAACACAACATCGAGTTCATCTTCTAAGGTTTTTTTTCATCTTTTTTACAATATTACAATTGTTTTTATTGTGTTTTATTTTATAGTAATTATTTTTTTTATCTTTTAATATATTGTGTTTTATTTTATTGATTTGTTTTTTAAAAAGAAAAGTATAGAGACAACACAATCACCTTCAAAAGCGTCACAAATTGAGGTACCACCTTCATGGTTTGTTCCTTTAAACTCTGATGCACGTATTTCTAAAATTCCTACAGTTGAAGATGAGACACTTGATTTGTCTAATTTAGAAATATGAGTATCCGGTTAATATGCGTGATAAAATTCGAAGAGCTTATATTAAGGTTGGACCATATCAACCTATCCTTTCAACATATACTATTTCTAATTCAAAAAAGCATCCTCATTATTTTTAACCATCATGGTTTAAATAGTTTTCCTGGTTAGAATATTCACCTTTTAAAGATGCAGTATTTTGTTTGCCTTGTTTTCTTTTTAATAGCAATACAAGTAGTCGTTTTGGATCAATTGCATTTACTCATAGTGGCTTTAGTATTTAGAAAAAATGTATATGATGGATGCAATTGTGCTTTTTTGACACATATGGGAAAAGATCCGAATTCACTGCATAACAATGCACAACGAGCTTATGTAGATTTAATGAATCAAGCTCAACATATTGAAGTATCACTTCATAGACAAATAACACAACAAATTGTAGCTAATCGTCTATGTCTGAAAACTAGTATAGATGTTGTTCGATGGTTGACATTTTAAGTGTGTGCTTTTAGAGGCCATGATAAAAGCTCGGGATCTAAAAATCAAGGGAACTTTCTTGAACTGTTATCAATAATTAGCATCTTATGATGAGAAAGTTGAAAGTTTTGAAAAGTGCTCCACAAAATGCTAGTTATACTTCTTCAAGAATATAAAAAGAGATTTTGCAAATTTATGCCAGTATAGTTCGTAATGTAATTCGTGAAGAAATTGGTGACAGAAAGTTCAGTATTATTGTGGATGAAGCAAGAGACGAGTCAAGAAAAAAAGCAAATCGCAATTGTTTTGAGATTTTTTTATAAACAAGGACTGGTAAAAGAACGATTTTTTGATATAGTCCATGTTAAAGATACTACATCATTGACTTTGAATAATGAAATTTTTAATGTTTTCTTACAACATAGTTTTGCTCATCATCTTTAGTTAACATTGGTTGCAGCAACTAGAGAAGTGGTTGAAGTGTATCAATTTTTCAAAGACTTGTCTAATATAATTAATATTGTTTCTGCTTCTTCTAAACGGCACGATGAATTACAAAAATCCCAAGCAGCCGAAATAACTCGTTTAGTATCCATTAATGAGTTAGCAATTAGAACATAAATGTATCAGATTGGCACTTTACAATGTCCAAGTAAGACTCGATGGAGTTCTTATTTAAATTTAGTTACTAGTTTACTGACGATGTACAATGTTACTGGTACAGTTCTTGAAAATCTAAAAAATACCGCTCCTAACCATTCTCAATAAAGGGATGCTCATAAAAAATATAATAGATTGAGATCATTTGAGTTTATATTTATTTTGTATATGATGAAAGAAGTTTTAGGGGTTATTAATAATCTTTGTCAAGCTTTGCAACGCCATTCTCAACATATATTAAATGCCATTAGTTTAGTTTCGACAGCAAACGATCTAATTCAAAAGTTGAGAGATGATGGATGGGATGAATTGTTGAAATATGTGATATCTTTTTGTGAACCTTGGGAGTTGGATTTTCCAGATATGAATGCTCAATACATTGTGGATCATAGCTGTAACAAGAATGAAGATGTTACAGTGGATCATCATTATCGAGTGAATATATTTTTTACTATAATAGATACTTAATTGTAAGAATTGAAGAGTAGATTTAACGAACATGTTGTCGAGCTTCTCACTCTTACTATAGCTTTAGATCCGAATGAGTTTTTCAAGTAATTTGATATTGATAAAATTTTCATTCTTGTAAACAAGTTTTATCTAGAAGAGTTTCTCAACATGTAACGCCCCAAAATTTGAACAATTGTTTGATAAATTTTGTCAACAGGTAAGTCTCTGTATCTGTGGTTAAGTGCTCCATTTATGTGTTGAGATTCGGGGTTCGAGTCCTTCATCTTGAATTTTATAGCTTATTTTGATATAACCCCTATCATTGAATTGACGACTTAAGTTTATTTATGTGTTAACCTGTGTCAAGAATGAGCCTGTTGGTTGATGCGATCCCGACCGCATCATGTTTCGATACAACTCGACGACATCAAAATTGGCCTAAGCTCGAGGGGCCCAAGTGCAAAAATAAAGCTTAATCTAAGCTCAGTGAGCTCAATTCTAGCTTCTTCAAGCTCGTCTAGTTCAACCCGAGCTCATTTAGCTTAATTTCAACCTATTTTTTTAATTTGCTGGAATAAGTATTTAATTTGCTGGAATAAACTTAAATAATATTTAGTTTAAGTATTAAATGTGTTTAGTTAATTTAGTTTAATTAAGTTGCTGGAATAAATTACTCATATTAGTTAATTGAGTTTATCTTAGTTCATTAAGTTTAATGTGTTTAATGTGTTTGTTAATGAATGCTTGTAGGTGACTATTCAGCTGGAACCAGTTACAAACAAGGGGCGATTACAAAGTGTCAAATGCAACTATTTAGTTGGAATCAGTTATATACAAGAGGCTGTTACAACATTTAAATAATAGCATTATTCACCATTTTAATTCAGCACCCTATTCATCTTATCCAAGGAGCAATTTAAGAATAGCAATGGAAAAAGGAGTAATTACACATTCCATAACTGATTGCCTCTTAATGATCACACCATGGTCTGTTTGAGTGCCCATATGTTATCCATGTTGCTGGTGTCTATTCGGCTGCCCAAGCATTCAAGTTCAATTAAATCAGCTGAATTGGAACATTAAATTATGTTGACAGTTGCTGTTACTTAGGCATAGAGATTTCAAGAGTTTGAGCTTAGTGATTAAGTTTTATTTTAGCTCATAATCGCTCATTAAAGTTGAATTCAAGTGACTTTTTGGCTAGGTCTCTTGTAACACTATAAATATTTTGTAATCAGCTTGTTTATGGAACCTTTTTTTGCTGAATTTATGCTAAGTTTGAAACTTGTGAGATTTCCAATTCTCCTTGCTCTTTTGGGACTGAATTGACTTATCAAGTATTCTTGTGGCATCAATATGTTATTTGTTAAACCGAACTTATCACCTTTGGTGTGACGTTCATATACCTTTGGTTCCTACCTCTTTAGGTAATGAGTCAAGGTCCATCTACCTTTATCATCTTTCACCTTAAGCGATATAAGTCTCGGGGCAATACTGTTTATAGTATTGATTCGTTCTTGAAGCTTGAGTTCTATTTTCCATTCCACCCAATCTATCACCTATCATTTAATTCTTTTGTTAGCCGAACCTATCCATAAACACTTAACCAACTTTCTAAACCCATATTTCATTATTATTTCCCATACTTAGTCGATTCAAGAATTTTGAAGAATTTGGAACGATATTTCTCGTTTACGATCGAGCATTTAAGATCGACTCGACTCTCAACACCGAGCCGAATCGCATCATTTGGTATCAGAGTTATTAAAATGAGGAGTACCGATGTTCGTATTCATCCCGAAGTAGGTTCGTGAAAAAAATAAAAAAAATTCGTGAATTCAAAGAGTTTATTGAAAATTAGCATTTTGTATTTAAAAAAAGAAAAAGAAATGCGAAATTAAAAAAAAATAGAAAGTGTTCAAGTTTTTGTTGCCAAGTTGAAATTCTGCTTACTGCTCGAAACATCCATTCAATATCCTACTATTCGGCCACACCCAACCCTTTCTATTTCTTTGTTTCAAGCCTACCTTCTTTGTCCTACAACATTCCTACCAAAACCGTACATCAATTTTGCCAACCGACCCACAATGACTGCTTCTAAGTCTAACTAGTCCCTTTAAGAACTTAGAGAGGTGGAGTGAGTGGAAAAAGGCACGAGGGTTGTGAGCTCATCCGAGTGTAGAAAAAGCCAAAAGTGAGTGATTTTCTTTGTGAGAGAATTGGTGATTTTTTTTGCGAGTGTCTAAGATGCTAAGAAGTCTGGAAAGAACCCCAAACGAGAGAAGTGATTTTCAAACAATAAGGAATGTTGGTGGAGGCGTGCCAGATTTTACACTCCAAACCTTCATGCGTGAAATGGAGCATCTATTTGATCAAAAACTCGAACCTATCAAGAAATGATTGGATCGTGTCGAAGAGCGGGGCCAGCGAGCAAGAGCCCAACGGGAGCGAATTTCACCAAGCCGAGGAATGGAGATAAGATCTTCACGAAGATAATCATCCCATGAATATTCAAGAAGAGATCTATATTGCGAGTCTTATATGCCGATGAGTTCAAGACAAAGTAAAGCAAGCTTCGAGTTTGAGTCCTTCCGAGATGACAAACAAAAAGGTAGATATGTCTCTACAAGTACATCAATTTATTCATTCGTGGGGGATTGCTTACGAAGTGGTGAACGTGTTTCAAAAACATCAAAGTACTCGGCCACGAAGAATCTATCACGAAGAGATTATCGTCTTTTGAATGAAGACCCCTTCTCTTATTCTCAACGAAAGGTTTCTCATTTTGATGATTCCTTTTTGTTGTCCTCTTTTTGTAATGAAATTGAAAAAACATGTGAAAAAGATAAAGAAATCGAAAAAAAAAGAAAAAAAGAATGAAAGAGAGCAAAAAGAGATCGAGATTGAAAAAGAAAAAGAGTGCAAGCCAGAAAAGCATATCAAAAAAGAGAGCGAAAGAGTAAAAGAAACAAACACATTGAGTTTTCAAAAATAAAAGAGATTGAGGTAAAAGAACGAGAGTTTGAAAATGAGCTAGAAAAAGAAACGAGTGAAAAGGAAGAAAATGAACAAGAAAAAGTGAGGAGTGTTTTTACTAATCATTCTGTGAGTTCTACTTGTATTATTTCTTCTTTTCAGGTTTCTGAAGATCCCATTGACAAATTTCAACTTCGATATTTTCCGAAGGAGAGAATATTCATGTTGGTTGAAAAAGGTAACGTTATCAACGAACCTATTTTGCCTATGCCAAAGGGTAAGCAAGGTATGGAATTTGAAGTTTTTAAGTTATATCAGCCCCATTCAATTGTTGAATATTTGGTTTCTGAAAAACGTTTGAACTTTGACTTGGTTAATTACTCTTCCTTGATTAATAATGATTTGTTTCCTTTTAAAGATCGCAAGGAGAGTACCATTACTAGAAATTGTGGTATTGATGAGATTGTTGGTGAAGTAGTAATCAATCAACAATTGCAAGGATTGGATATGCAAAATAATAAATCATATAAACCTTTCTATTTGCTTGATTGTGGTGAAAATGTGCGGATGAGATTTGAGGCATATGAATGTCTGAAAACATACATGCCTATTCGAATGAATTGTGATGGGTTTGACTATTTGAATGTTTGTATGGTCACATCTTCTTTGTTTGGCATATGTGGTAAAAAGTTTTCGCGTAAAATGTTTAATTTGTTTGATTGTGATGTTCATGAGAAATCTTTAAACCTTTGTGCAAAATTTTCATGCTTTTGTCTGCCTATTCGACTAAGATTTGAGAAGCTTGAATGTTTGCATGTTTGTTTGTCTAAATTCTCTTTGTTTTCCTTTTGTGAATTAATTGAGAAAATGAAATTCTTGCTGTATTTTGGGACAAGCGATCAAAATCGTGTGTTTAAGCCCAGAGCAAGTCATTTTGAGTTATTAAGAAAAAGTGAACATCGTAATTTTATTTTAAATAAATGTGCTGAACCTTTTCATCTGCTCAGAAATTTTGTCATTTTGTTTGAAAATAAAAGAAGTGAATTTTGTTGGCTTGCAAACTCAATATCGAATCTTTGACTCCGGAGGTTGTTCTAGATTGTGGTTTAAAAGATTCGATCGTGTTTTGCAAGATTATACTACTCAATTGCTACATGTTCTATCTAAGTTGCTGGTCATGACACTTTCGAGTTAGATTGGAGAGGTAAGAGGAAATATTGTTTTTGATCTTGGAGATCATTGTTATTTATCATTGTTCAAAGGATTTGAGTCATGGACTTTTATTGTCCAAAAGTATGACTTTTGAATGCTCCATGATTCTGGTTTGTTTCCATCAAGGAACAAGGTAAAATCAATTTCTGTTTTTGATCCCGGCATTGATGCATATATTCAATTTGTGAATAAGACTTCAGCAAGTTCTATTGAGCCTATATACCATGGTGTCATTAATCCATTTAAATATCGTGTAAGTGGCACTTTGGAAAGGTTCCCTCTAATAGAGGGAGGGCGTGCAAACAATCTGTTTTGTGTTCAAATTGTGTGTAAATTTCAGGTTATCGGGAGCAACTTTGCCAACTTCATCAACCAATGGGGCTATGACCTTTAGAGATTCTTCGTGAGCAAATGGCCCAATTTGAGGACAAATCGTCTTCAAGAGGGAGGGTATGATGCGATTTAGGCCATATCATGTTTTGATACAACTCAACGACATCAGAATTGGCCTAAGATCGAGGGGCCCAAGTGCAAAAATGAAGATTAATCTCAGCTCAATGAGCTCAATTCTAGCTTCTTCAAGCTCATCTAGTTCAACCCAAGCTCATTTAGCTTAACTTCAACCTATTTTTTTTAATTTGCTGGAATAAGTATTTAATTTGATGGAATAAACTTAAATAATATTTAGTTTAAGTATTAAATGTGTTTAGTTAATTTAGTTTAATTAAGTTGCTGGAATAAATTACTCATCTTAGTTAATTGAGTTTATCTTAGTTAATTAAGTTTAATGTGTTTAATGTGTTTAATGTGCTTAATTTGTTTTAATGTGTTTGTTAATGAATGCTTGTAGGTGACTATTCAGCTGGAATCAGTTACAAACAAGGGGCGGTTACAAAGTGTTAAATGCGACTATTTAGTTGGAATCGGTTATATACAAGGGGCTGTTACAACAATAAAAGAAGAGCATTGTTCACCATTTAAATTCGGCAGCCTATTCCTCTTCTCCAAGGAGCTGTTCAAGAATAGCAATGGACAAAGGAGTGATTACGCATTCCATAACTGATTGCCTCTTAATGATCACACCATGGTCTGTTTGAGTGCCCATAATGTTATCCTTGTTGCTGGTCTCTATTCGGATGCCCAAGCATTCAAGTTCAATTAAATCAGCTGAATTGGAACATTAAATTATGTTGATAGTTGCTGTTACTTAGGCCTAGAGATTTCAAGAGTTTCAGCTTAGTGATTAAGTTTTATTTCAACTCATAACCGCTCATTAAAGCTGAATTCAAGTGACTTTTCGGCTAGGTCTCTTGTAACACTATAAATATTTTGTAATCAGCTTGTTTAGGGAACCTTTTTTACTGAATTTATTCTAAAATTGAAACTTGTGAGATTTCCAATTCTCCTTATTCTTTCGGGACTGATTTGACTTATCAAGTATTCTTGTGGCGTCAATCTATTCTTTGTTAAACTGGACTTATCACCTTTGGTGTGGGTTCATATACCTTTGGTTCCTACCTCTTTAGGTAACGGGTCAAGGTCCATCTACCTTCATCATCTTTCACCTTAAGTGATATAAGTCTCGGGGCAATACTCTTTATAGTTTTGAATCACTCTTGAAGCTTGAGTTCTATTTTCCATTCCACCCAATCTATCAACTATTCTTGTAACACCCCAAACCCGGTCAATACGCCAGACCGAATTTGGTATGTCACTAAGGAAAATATTTTTGAAGGAATCGAATTAACAATTAAATTTTTGTGAAAAACTCTTTGAAATTCTTTATTTGTAGAAAATAAGTTAAAACTGAAATTTACTTTGAAATTACATAAAACTTTAAAATAAGTAAATAAATCATAAGTTAGAAAAGATTGATATCATTTTAATAAAACTCGAATTATTACCTTGAAAACCATTTGCATTTGTTTGTAGAAACTTAATCTTTGAAAATCATTTAAATTATCGAAAGCACTTAAGTTGTTAAAATTATCAAATGATTTATGTTACCCGATGGTAACGTTTTAAAAACCATCGCGTTGTGTAGTTTAGAAAACTTTGTGTTCAATTTATTATAATAATCATGAAAATTATAAACCATATTTAAAACATGTTCAAAACATAAAAAAAATAATCCAAAACATAATTTAACAGGCCTTATTACAAATCCATAATTTAATAGGCCTTATTACAAATCCATAAAATATGAAAACCAAATTAAAATAA
Organism: Gossypium australe; assembly: GCA_005393395.2. NCBI lineage: Eukaryota > Viridiplantae > Streptophyta > Magnoliopsida > Malvales > Malvaceae > Gossypium > Gossypium australe. Next base: position 73,845,810 of record CM016623.1, on the reverse strand, counting down.
AATACCCAAATGGAAGTTCATATAAAACCAACTTTTATTGCATGGCCTCCTCGAGTTCATCCGGCTCCTTATCCGCAATCTCACGAATCACTTGAAAAGATAAGGGAGAAGGTGAGTCACCAAGACTCAGTGCATATTCCCTCTCCCGGGTAATTACCACATACTTACACAAATTATAACAAAGCAACATATATGTATAATGCACCCATCCTAACCATCCATAACTCCTTTTCTACCCCGTGTGGTACCAAACCACTGGTGGTGCCAAACCACTGGTGTCCAAAGACAAAAATGTGATACCAAACCACTGGTGACCGAAGTCACGAATAATCCATCTGTGGGGCCAACCCACGTGTGATACGAAATCACTGGCGACAATCCCATATCTCAAAAGTGGGGCCAACCCACGGTGGTATTAACCACAGGGACGAGTCGCTATGAGGTGCCAAACCTCTGGTGTCCGAAGACACGAATGTGATACCAAATCACTGGTGGTGCCAAACCACTGGTGGTGCCAAACCACTGGTGACCGAAGTCATAAATCATCAAGTTGTGGGGCCAACCCACGTGTGATACCAAATCACTGGCGTCGATCCCATATCTCAAAAGTGGGGCTAACCCACGGTGGTGTTAACCACAGGGACGAGACGCTATGAGGTGCCAAACCTCTGGTGTCCGAAGACACAAATGTGATACCAAATCACTGGAGATACCAAATCTCTGGTGTCCGAAGACACAAATGTGATACCAAATCACTGGTGACTGAAGTCACAATCTTCCCCCTCCTCTCATGTTGCCCATACCAATGCAATATATAAACAAATCATGTCAATATACTTTGATATGAATCATATAACAAAATCTCATAAATCGTAGATCATGATTTCAATCCTCATGTATTAACAACATATCGAAACGGACTTACCCGAATCCTCATTCATACCATCATGGTATCATAACCAAATCTCATAGTTTTTCCCACTTTCATAATATGATTAGTTATAACACACATAAATACATATATAAACTAAGTTATAAAGTGTGTAAGTTACACACCTTTCACCAACGTAAGAACTAACTTCCAAAAATCCGATCTACCTCACTAGATCCTTGTCCTACAATCGTCCAAATCACAATATTTAATAAAGACCATTCGGCCAACAACATATCTTAATCCAAATAACCTTAGACTTCCTCAACCAACTTTAAGAATATAGAATCCTTACCACTTGACTTACCAACTTCGATTTGCTAAAGGAATGGCTTAAATTGATTGCTTCCGAAATCCCAATGAGCCTAATTGAATAATCAAATCCTAAAAATGGTTAGAACCTTGCAACCCAAAGCCCAAAGATTCGGCTTTTGTCCACAAGAAAATAACTTGGAAAAGAGAAAAGAATTGAAAGAAAATCGGCCATGAACACTTACCCTTTTCCAAAATTGATTGACATGATTTGTTTATATATTACATTGGTATGGGCAACATGAGAGGAGGGGGAAGATTGTGACTTCGGTCACCAGTGATTTGGTATCACATTTGTGTCTTCGGACACCAGAGATTTGGTATCTCCAGTGATTTGGTATCACATTCGTGTCTTCGGACACCAAAGGTTTGGCACCTCATAGCGTCTCGTCCCTGTGATCTAGCATTACCGTGGGTTGGCCCCACTTTTGAGATATGGGATCGACGCCAGTGATTTGGTATCACACGTGGGTTGGCCCCACAACTTGATGATTTGTGACTTCGGTCACCAGTGGTTTGGCACCACCAGTGGTTTGGCACCACCAGTGATTTGGTATCACATTCGTGTCTTCGGACACCAGAGGTTTGGCACCTCATAGCGTCTCGTCCCTGTGGTTAACACCACCGTGGGTTGGCCCCACTTTTGAGATATGGTATCGACGCCAGTGATTTGGTATCACAAGTGGGTTGGCCCCACAGATGGATTATTCGTGACTTCGGTCACCAGTGATTTGGTATCACAATTGTGTCTTTGGACACCAGTGGTTTGGCACCACCAGTGGTTTGGTACCACACGGGGTAGAAAAGGAGTTATGGATGGCTAGGTTGGGTGCATTATACACATATGTTGCTTTGTTATAATTTGTGTAAGTATGTGGTATTTACCCGGGAGAGGGAATATGCACTGAGTCTTGGTGACTCACCTTCTCCCTTATCATTTCAGGTGATTCGTGAGATCGCGGATATGGAGCCGGATGAACTCGAGGAGGCCATGCAATAAAAGTTGGTTTTATATGAACTTCCATTTGGGTACTTTACTTTAATTTGGTTTTCATATTTTATGGGTTTGTAATAAGGCCTCTTTAAATTATGTTTTGGATTATTTTTATGTTTTGATTATGTTTTAAATATGGTTATAAATTCTTGATTATTACAATAAATTGAGCACCAAGTTTTCTAAACTACACAATGCGATGGTTTTTAAAATGTTACATCGAGTAACATAAATCATTTGATAATTTTAATAACTTAAGTATTTTCGATAATTTAAATGATTTTCAAATGTTAAGTTTCTACATTCAAATGCAATTGGTTTTCAAAGTAATAATTCGAGTTTTCTTAAAATGATATAAATGTTTTCTAACCTATGATTTATTCACTTATTTTAAAGTTTTACGTAATTTCAAAGTAAATTATTAGTTTTAACTTATTATACACCTGATTTCTACAAATATAGAAGTTCAAAGGGTTTTTCACAAAAATTTAATCGTTAACTCGTTTTTCTTCAAAATATTTTCCTCAGTGACATACCAGATTCGGTCGTGGCGTATTGACCAGGTTTGGGGTGTTACAAATATTTGCCACTTACTCCTCTTATGCTTTAATTGAACACTTAAATTAACTTAAATGTCAAGCTCACCTAATTCACTTCATTAAATGAACCATACTAAAATTTATTCTAGCTTCCTAAATAAAATCAAGCCTTCACAAGACTATACTAACACACAAAGTTCATACCCGAGCCAACACAAATAATACTCAAATTTCAGGATGTTACAATTCTACCCCCTTAAGAAAATTTCGTCCTCGAAATTACTTACTAACGATCAATCGTACAGTCTAACTCACTGCACTACGCTCTTGCTGCGCACTCTGATCTTAATAACACTACTATACTACTAATGACATTTGAATATGTCAACCCACATCAATCAAAGCAGTATATGGAAATCCAATGATCAAGAACATACTGGTGATGACGTCCGGTGCGTCGCCCTCCTCTCGACGTCTCGCTGCATACACCAAACCAGGCTGTCTTGCCTCAGTGTTGCCTGCACCTCTGCCCGATGCTCCGCGACCTCGACCAGAACCATTACCTCCTCTATCGTTATCACGACCTCTCTGCGGTGACGGTCCCTCCTTTCTAAACTGAGCACGATCTTGACCTTCAGATTGATTCCTGGCTTGCTTACGTGGACAGTCCCTCACACGATGATCCAGCGAGCCACACTCAAAACATCCTTTCCCACCGGTCCAACATTCGCCCCAATGAAATTTTCCGCATCTGTTACACTGTGCTGGTCCCTGATTAGCAGTAACAGGCCTCCCAGACTGATTCGGCCCATTCTGCCTAACCCTTTTTTGAGAATCTTCGGCCGACCCAGATGATTCAAAACCTCTCTTGTGCTTATTCCGGTCGTAGCTCTGTCTTCCAGATTCCTTTATTCCTTCAGCTATCTTAGCCTTTTCAACCAAAGTAGCAAACTCTCGCTCCTGATGTGGAGCAATCAACAATCTCAGCTCATCTCTCAAACCATCCTCGAATCGAACACATCGCTCGTGCTCCGAAGCCACAATACCTCCAGCATACCGGCTCAATCTTAAGAACTTAGCCTCATACTCTGATACGGACTTACTTCCTTGGACCAAGCTCAGAAATGCTTTACGTTGCGCATCAACGTAACTAGACCCAATATACTTCTTCAGATACGATGCCTTAAAGTAGTCCCAAGTGAGATCTTCCGCCGCAGCACCATTCCGAACCGTGAGCCACCACTGATATGACTCATCACGAAGAAGCGATACAATCCCTTTCAGCTTTTCCTCAGCATTCAGATCCAGGTCATCCATGATTCGCTCCGTCGCCTCTAACCAATATTCAGCTGAGCTGGGAGCTACACCCGAAACACCTCGAAATACCTCGGCTCCGTTGGCTCAGAGTCGCTCTGGTACAGATTTCCGAGCTCCCGCGCCTCCACCTACTCCAGCTACCCTCTCAAGAACTCGCAGCATCGCCTGAGATACTGCGTCATCTCCCGTTTGATCCTGATGCTCAACTCCAACCGCTGGTGGTGGAACTGGTGGTACCTCGTTCTCGGATCCTTGACCCGACCTCACTGGCTCAGACACAGCCATCCTACCTTGACCACATCCACGCATAACACGACCTCGTCCTCGAGTACTCATGTCTAACGTCTCGTTTTATCTAAGTTAAAAGTTTTATGCATTAGTCATTATTCCACTTTCTTTAAAGCACAGTTTTATGAAAAGTTTAATAAGAAGTTGTTTCGCGAGCACACCAAACCTATAGTCTTGGGTCTCTAAAGTAGTTCCTACTACTACACAGTCATGCCAACATCATCATATCAAATCATCAAAATCAACAGTTTTGATGTACTTACCAGGGCGGATCGGTGCCGGAGACTCGGGACCATGCCTTTCCAACCTTAAAATTTTCAATAAAAACATTTTAAAATCATACTTTAAATCATTTTGGGCCTCGAGCCCACAGCCGAGCTTTTGAACTTAGCTCTGATACCAATTTGCCACTTACTCCTCTTATGCTTTAATTGAACACTTAAATTAACTTAAATGTCAAGCTCACCTAATTCACTTCATTAAATGAACCATACTAAAATTTATTCTAGCTTCCTAAATAAAATCAAGCCTTCACAAGACTATACTAACACACAAAGTTCATACCCGAGCCAACACAAATAATACTCAAATTTCAGGATGTTACAATTCTTTAATTCTTTTGTTAGCTGAACCTATCCATAAACACTTAACCAACTTTCTGAACCTATATTTCATTATTTAACCAACTTTCTGAACCTATATTTCATTATTATTTCCCATACTTAGCCAATTCAAACATTTTGAAGAATTTGGAACGATATTTCTCTTTGATGATCGGGCATTTAATATCGACTCGATTCTCAACACCGAGCGGATCGCATCATTGGTTTAATGGATAAGCTTCTGTATAACTTTGGTCTTGTGTTTGAGTCTCCACGTAAGCGAAGTGGGGATATATTTTTACTATTCTGGAAAAATTGTTTAATTTTATTATTAAATTGAATTTCCTAAATTCCTCTCTCCTTCTACGTTTATTTCTTTGTTCTTCCCTCTTCTTCTTCTTTATTTTTCCTTTCTTTTTGTTCCTTATCTCTTTGTTTCCCCTCTTTTACTCCTCATTTGTTCATTTTGTTGGCGTGTCTCGTTACTTCTTTGTAACGGTAAGGTAAATCTTGTAAGTTTTAGGTTGGAATTCAGTTAATTGTAACTTTTTGTTTGTTTTTACCAAGAATTGACTTCCTATTTTTTTTTGCTCGATTCGTTTGTTTATGTTTCGGTTGATTGTTATTTTTAGGCGAAGATCCTAAAAGTAGTGTTCCATTAACATGTTAGTTTGGTATATGACTGTTTTGTACAAGGTGAGTGCGTAAAATTTTTGAGATTGGTGTTCTTCATCGAAGTTTTCGACTTAACTTCATTGTTTGACTTCTTGAGTGTCCTTTTGGGAATTAATTGTTGAATTGGTCTTTGGTTGTTTGCATTAGGTCTCAGAGTCATTCTTGTTGCTTCTAATTCGATTCTACCTTAGGTGTGTAACGAAAACCCAATTTTTGATGAATTGCGAATGTTGGAAAACATGACTCTCGACGCTACACAACCGTGTGTCAAGCAGCGTTGTAGGTTGTATAACTCACTATTTTCGAATTGGAGGCACACGAGCCAGGGGCACGAAAGTGTGTCTAGACTGTGTAACTCACTGTTTGGATTTTAGAGGCACATGGGCTAGGGACACGGGCGAGTGTCCAGGCCGTGTAAATCGTTGTTTGGATTTTGGGTCACACAAGCTAGGGACACATGCGTTTGTCCAGGTCGTGTAACTCATTGTTAGGGATTTAGGGTCACACGGGCCAAGGACACGGGGCGTGTGCCCAGGCTGTGTGAGGGTTTGTGAGTGTCTAACTGACTATTTTGAGCCACATGGCTGTGTGAACCACACGGGCTAGCCACCCAGGCCGTGTGAATGCACACGGGCGTGTGGGCCAAAAATCAAAAAATTTCTCTAGGGTCGTAAGTGTCATTCGAAACGAACGTAGGCCTACCGTGTAATTGCCCATTTTTTGGTCAAATCGGAACAGTGTTTCGGAACCACAAATCCGAAGTAGAAATATTTATCTCATTATTTCTTTAAAATCTATAGTATGATTGAATGATTGTGTAAAAATTTCGTTAAAAAAATTTATCGATAGAGTGTCCAATTTGACTAATAGAACTAAATTGCAATAGGTGCAAAATGTGTGTTCTAGAAACTAAGGGTGTTTAAATTGTAAAGAATTCTTAAATTGGAGGTCTTTAAATAGTAATTAGACCATTATACCTTAAGATGGACAAAAATGGACATGGAATAAGTAAAATTTCAAAGTTTAAGTGAAGGGCATTTTGGTAATCTAGTAAATAAAGCCAAAATAAACTAAATAAAGGATGTCATCTTCTTTAATTTAGTCCATATAGCCAAAATTTTGGGGGGAACAATAGCTAGGGTTTTGGCCAAGCTTCCAAGCTCAATTGTAAGTTCGTCTTTGTCCCGTTTTTAATGATTTTTACGTTTTTGTAAATGTTGTAACTTGATCTAGCTATTCTAATGACCAAGTCTTGGCCCTTGCAATTTATTTTGGTTTTATTTTAAATGAACCTAGACACTGACACTTAGGCTTTATTAATAATAATGTTTTGTTAGTGACACAAGAAGAGCTTGTGGCCTAGTGGCAAGTGGCGTGTTGGGCATCTATGTGGTCTGAGGTTCAAGTCCTGGGATAAGCAGGGACGTGTTTATTTTGTTGCTTGAGCTGGGAAGGTGGAAGAGTTGGACTGAAACTTTGCTGGATGAGGTTTGAATTTGTCAAGAAAGAGAGATCAGGGGATGTAGTTGGTAGTTGGGTGATTTGGAGGAGAATTAGGAGGAGGAAATTAAGGAATTCAAAACTTGGAGAGTTGTAGCTAGTTGGGGAAGCTTGTGCATGCATATTCGGCTAGGGGCCTCCTTTGTGTGCATTTTTGGTAATTGGAGAGCATTTTGGGATAGTCTTGGTTTTCCTGAGTGACAAAATTCTACTTGCCATTTGTAACACCCCAAACCCGGCCCAAACACCACGACCGGATCTGGTATGTCACTAAGAAAATTTTGGAAAACATGTCGTATTTTCAGAAAATATTTTTCTAAAGTTAATCGTTTTATTCGAAAAAAATAAATAGTTGATAGTTTAAATAAAATATGCCTTTATGAATTAAAAACCCAAATTTAAATACATGCATTAGTTCAATAAGAATTTAAATAACTAAAAGTAATTAAAGCCCAAAATAAAACAAAATATAAACTAGTGGCCCATGGCCTTATTACAACGAGATTTAAAATCCATTAATTAAAAATATAAAATAATAACTTGAGTCTTTTTGCTGGATCCAAATGTTCTTTTGCATGGTCACCTTGCGCTCCTCTCCAGCCCGGTCCAATGCACTAAGTGCTACCTGAAATATTAATTAATTGGTTGAGTCGCGAGACTCAGTGTGCAACCCTCATGCACCATTAGATGTGGGCCTTAGCCCCATAAAACAAAATAAACAGTTTAATATACATAATAAAAATTTAATATGCAAGCCCAACCCAAATCCTAGGTTTCCATCCGCTACATGCCCCCGTACCAGCCACTGACACCATTGGGGATTTCTACAATCAACCCACACCGCTACATGCCTTGATGGCAGTCTTGCTGCTCATCATCAGATCATGGCCGTAGCCACTACAACAGATCACGGCAAAAGTCGCTACAACAGATCACGGTAAAAACCGCTACAACAGATCACGGTAAAAACCGCTACAACGTATAACTTCCTCCTTTCATCAACCCAACCCATGCAATCACAAAAAATCAATATACTTATATCATTTAATCAGAACATTCACTAACTTGGTGATTTGCTTTTACCCTCTTTGGGTTTCCATCATTAAGCCAGAATTTCGGCATTTATCAAGATATATAAAACTTATAATCATATATTTATCAAACAGATCTAGATGGTGTGGAGAATTACACACCTGATTAATGTAGATACCCTTGCTAAACCGATCTACGCTTTGCTTCAAAAAGCCGTAAAGATGTGAAAATAGGCCTCTCCTATATTCGGCCATAGTTAGTATTCTACTCGATTTTATATATATGAATAAACAAATCCTCTTACCTTGAAATCCCAAATGTAACACAATTCTATAACTTAGAGATCTATGAGTTTCGGCTTCTAGGAAAAATCCTGGAAAGATGATCTATCGCGCTTTCGACTTTTGAAAGAACTAAAAATTGAAAAGATGGCTAAAGGAGATTCGACCAATGAATATTAAGGAGAAGAATAGGTGTAGCTTCGGCTTTTGAATCAAAGTAAAGATGAGGGAATATGCTTAGAGATTTCGGCTTTTGCAGAGAATGAAGAAGAAGATGGAACTTTAGGAGTTTTCGGCTTTTACTCAGAGAAGAAGAGAAAAGAATGAGAGAAAAACCCCAAATGCCGAAATTGAAGAGATATTCCCCCTATTTATAGAAATTTCGGCACTTACCTAACCTTGCAGATAAATCCTATCTTTTCTCCTTTATCTTAATCTACTAGCTCATCTAAAAGAGACTTAATTATCTGTAACTCCTCCCTCCTTTATCAGCATATTATCCACATATTTTAAACATTAAAATCCCTAAATTTTAGCCTTTATCTGCTTATTATCCTCATAAAATAAATTCCTAAATAATAGTCTTTATCTGCTTATTATCCACATATTTTAAACATTAAAACCCTTAAATTTTAGCCTTGTTGCCATCCACTCCACCTAATCCTAATGCCCAAAATTTAGCTAACTTAAATTAAAAGAATTGGGCTCCATGAAACTTAAATTTGGGCCCCTTACTCCCTTGTGTGGCGTCACCTCCTAAGATTGGGCCACAAGCCCACTTTGGTATTTTAAACGTAGATACTACCTTTTAAACCCCTATAATGCCCAAACATAAAATTTTAATCAAGGCCTCTACCTAAGACTGAGCCCAATTGGGACCCCTAACACTTAAATTAACACATTAAACATATCCTACCTATTAAACGCATAGGCCCAAAAATTCAGGATGTTACAGTTCTACCCCCTTAAAGAAATTTCGTCCTCGAAATTTCCAACTAACTATTAATCGTACTACCTAAGTCTCACTACCATGCTTTCGCTGCGCACTCCAATTCTAAACCCAAAATAAACACTTAGTATTCTATGGTAGAGTACGCACCGGTATTCACATCTAGAGCGTCCTCGTCCCCGTGTACTCATGCTATCGGTTCGCGTTTATCTGATTAAAAATTTTATGAATTATTGGTTTTCTTCCACTGATTATCCACGAACAGTCTTATGATTAGTAGTTTTAAGAGTAGTTCTTTCGAATTCGCAATTCAGTCTCAAGTTCACCTTTCTTAGTTCTAAGAACTTTATACATTCAATTGACAACATCCATACACCCACATTCAATACATAGGGGTATTTTCATCATTTCCTACCCAAGGGTATTTCCGTAATTTATTCTACAGGGGTATTTTCATAATTTTCAAAATAAAGTTCCTTGTTGATTTCATGAAATAAGGGTATTTTGGTAATTTTTACAATCTAGGGGTATTTTGGTAATTCTGTAATCCGGGGGTATTTCGGTAATTTTGTAATCTGGGGGTATTTCGGTAATTTTACAAATCAAGGGTATTTTGGTCATTTCACAAATCAGGGGTAATTTGGTAATTTTACAAATCAGGGATAATTTGGTCATTTTGCAAATCAAGGGTAATTTGGTAATTTTACAAATCAGGGGTATTTTGGTCATTTTGTAAAAATAATGTGGCTGGTCCCTTTTGGGTTTTAATTATAGATTTTGGCCCGTCAACAAATCCTCGTGGCTAGGGTGAACAGTCACTACGTACCAGGTAGGATTCCAGCGAAGAGGAGGTGATTCACTAGGACTGCTTAAGTACCAAGCTCTTCCGGATCCAATCCTAGACATGCGCATGCCTGTTGCCACACCCTAGTCTGGCGACTAGTTTATGGGTTTGTTTAGTGAAATTAAGTCTTATGAGATTTAAGGAGGTGTTTCAGCTAAGCCTAGAGTCCATCAAGTTCTAATCTAACTAATCTACGTCCCATAAAGCCCATCAAGCCCACATATTTATATCACACAATGGTTCAGAATACTTACCTGGCGAACTTGGGCCGGAGACTCAGGTGCCATGCCGAGAAAACCATCCTGTATCACTTATAAATATACATGTTTCAAAAACCTATTTTTAGAAAATGTTTTGAGCCCAAAAACCCCAAAGCCGAGTTTTGAACCGAGCTCTGATACCAATTTGTAACACCCCAAACCCGGCCCAAACACCACGACCGGATCTGGTATGTCACTAAGAAAATTTTGGAAAACATGTTGTATTTTCAGAAAATATTTTTCTAAAGTTTATCCTTTTATTCGAAAAAAATAAATAGTTGATAGTTTAAATAAAATATGCCTTTATGAATTAAAAACCCAAATTTAAATACATGCATTAGTTCAATAAGAATTTAAATAACTAAAAATAATTAAAGCCCAAAATAAAACAAAATATAAACTAGTGGCCCATGGCCTTATTACAACGAGATTTAAAATCCATTAATTAAAAATATAAAATAATAACTTGAGTTTTTTTGCTGGATCCAGATGTTCTTTTGCATGGCCACCTTGCGCTCCTCTCCAGCCCGGTCCAATGCACTAAGTGCTACCTGAAATATTAATTAATTGGTTGAGTCGCGAGACTCAGTGTGCAACCCTCATGCACCATTAGATGTGGGCCTTAGCCCCATAAAACAAAATAAACAGTTTAATATACATAATAAATATTTAATATGCAAGCCCAACCCAAATCCTAGGTTTCCATCCGCTACACGCCCCCGTACTAGCCATTCACACCATTGGGGATTTCTACAATCAACCCACACCGCTACACGCCTTGATGGCAGTCTTGCTGCTCATCATCAGATCATGGCCGTAGCCACTACAACAGATCACGGCAAAAGCCGCTACAACAGATCACGGTAAAAACCGCTACAACAGATCACGGTAAAAACCGCTACAACAGATTACGGTAAAAACCGCTACAACGTATAACTTCCTCCTTTCATCAACCCAACCCATGCAATCACAAAAAATCAATATACTTATATCATTTAATCAGAACATTCACTAACCTGGTGATTTGCTTTTACCCTCTTTGGGTTTCCATCATTAAGCCGGAATTTCGGCATTTATCAAGACATATAAAACTTATAATCATATATTTATCAAACAGATCTAGATGGTGTGGAGAATTACACACCTGATTAATGTAGATACCCTTGCTAAACCGATCTACGCTTTGCTTGAAAAAGCCGGAAAGATGTGAAAATAGGCCTCTCCTATATTCGGCCATAGTTAGTATTCTACCCGATTTTATATATATGAATAAACAAATCCTCTTACCTTGAAATCCCGAATGTAACACGATTCTATAACTTAGAGATCTATGAGTTTCGGCTTCTAGGAAAAATCCCGGAAAGATGATCTATCGCGCTTTCGGCTTTTGAAAGAACTAAAAATTGAAAAGATGGCTAAGGGAGATTCGGCCAATGAATATTAAGGAGAAGAATAGGTGTAGTTTCGGCTTTTGAATCAAAGTGAAGATGAGGGAATAGGCTTAGAGATTTCGGCTTTTGCAGAGAATGAAGAAGAAGATGGAACTTTAGGAGTTTTCGGCTTTTACTCAGAGAAGAAGAGAAAAGAATGAGAGAAAAACCCCAAATGCCGAAATTGAAGAGATATTCCCCCTATTTATAGAAATTTCGGCACTTACCTAACCTTGCAGATAAATCCTATCTTTTCTCCTTTATCTTAATCTACTAGCTCATCTAAAAGAGACTTAATTATCTCTAACTCCTCCCTCCTTTATCAGCATATTATCCACATATTTTAAACATTAAAATCCCTAAATTTTAGCCTTTATCTGTTTATTATCCTCATAAAATAAATTCCTAAATAATAGCCTTTATCTGCTTATCATCCACATATTTTAAACATTAAAACCCCTAAATTTTAGCCTTGTTGCCATCCACTCCACCTAATCCTAATGCCCAAAATTTAGCTAACTTAAATTAAAAGAATTGGGCTCCATGAAACTTAAATTTGGGCCCCTTACTCCCTTGTGTGGTGTCACCTCCTAAGATTGGGCCACAAGCCCACTTTGGTATTTTAAACGTAGATACTACCTTTTAAACCCCTATAATGCCCAAATATAAAATTTTAATCAAGGCCTCTACCTAAGCCTGAGCCCAATTTGGACCCCTAACACTTAAATTAACACATTAAACATATCCTACCTATTAAACGCATAGGCCCAAAAATTCAGGATGTTACACGATTCGTGCATCTTTTTGTCTTGCATTTAACCGTTCATGCACTTTTACTGTTCGGTTTAGCACTTCTTCTTCAAGCATCTTGTTGGCCGAATCTCTGCTTCCCTCTTCCTTCCTCTTTATTCTTTCGTTTTTCTTCTTTTCCCTTTCTTCTCCTAAGTCGAATATCATCTCTCCCCTTTTTCTTTTGGCTTCCTAGTGGCCTGTGAACCGAATCTTTCTCTTTTCTCTTGATTAATTCGGTGGTGATCAAATTTCTGCTTCCTTCCTTCCCTGTTTCAAGTTTTACAAGTATTCCTGAAATCGGTAAGTGCTCCTGGTTTACTCTTGTTTCTCTCCACCGTTGTGGTCTTTTCTTCTAACATCTTCCTGTGTTGCTGATTCATGAAAAAATGGTACAAGCCTCTCGACTCTTGTGTGCGGGTATAGGCTGATTTCTTCTATCGATCGTTCTTAGTTCTATGTAGTGGTAAGTTGTCGTTCTTTCGGTTCTAGTTATTTTTTGTTCATGGTAATAGTTAAAGAGGTTAAGATACAATGTAGGTTGTACCAAGGATGGGTGATCAATCCTTAGTCAGTGATCTAAGGGCAATAGATCGCTTGGTACTCAGTCAAGGTATGGTAGTGAATATCCTTTTGGGGATTAAGTGCTTTCGATCATTAATGCATGGAAGACTGATTGTAATTTTTAGGTTAAGTATAAGTTGGTGTTCTAGGTTTCGCGAAAGCTTGCAATCAGGTATGTAACTTTGTGCTCTGTTGATGATCGGCCAAAAAGCCGAAAAGTCAAAAAGCCGAAATATGACATTTGCTGCCACACAAGCGTGCGATCGCACGTGTGGTGATTCGAGCCTACAAATCTTAGGCGTAGGACTGTAGAGGCTGTTATGGGCCTCGATGGGCCAAAATGGGTCGTGTGGGCCCAATGGGCCTATAGGCCCCACACGGATTAAATTTTCATATTGTGGTAAATGTTAGATTGAGCCCTATAGTCCACATGGCTAGGATTGTTTTTGGGCAATGGGTCGTGTGGGCCCACTAGGTTGGTGGGCCCCACACGGATAAAATGCATGTTATATGGTTTTTATTGGTTTGAACTGTGTTGTTCGTATAGTCGAGGCTATTTCTGTGCTAATTGGGCCACACGAGTGTGTGGGCCCACCTGGGCCGAGTAATGGGCCCTAGGCCCATTGACACCGTTGTGACTGTTTAGGTTACTTAAGTCGCTCGAGGTGATGGTGAACCTTCTGTTGGGTCATTGAGACCTCGATTTGTAAAATTACCAAAATACTCCCGATTCATAAAATTACTAAAATACCCCTGATTTGTAAAATTATCGAAATACCCTCGATTTGTAAAATTACCAAAACACCCCTAATTCACAAAATTACCAAAATACCCCCGGTTTACAAAATTACCGAAATACCCTCAATTTGAAAAATTATAGAAATACCCCCGACTTGTAAAATTACCGAAATACCCCAATTTGCAAAATTACCGAAGTACCCTCGATTTGCAAAATTATCGAAATACCCCTAATTTGTGAAATTATCGAAATAGCCCCGATTTGTGAAATTAATGAAATACCCCTGTAGGGTAGAATTATCGAAATACCCCTGTAGGGTAGAGTTACCGAAATACCACTGAAGGGTAGGATTATCGAAATACCCTTATAGGGTAAAATGACTATTTTGCCCTTGCGGGTAACTGACTGATTAGGACTATGTCTGATCTAATTGTGAATGTATGACTGTGTTTTAACTGATTTAACTGTGGTCGTGTGACTAATATGCTTTTAATATGTGTGTAAATGACTGTTACCGAGCATGGCCATTTTGCATACACGTGTAACGATTGAGCATGACATATATGACATGTTGCATGGGGTTGGGACATTGATACGGAGGAAGTTCTGATAGGGTCGCACGAGTCGCATGATGATTGTGGATCCAGTATTGATCTGTTAAGGTCGCACGGGTAGCCCGAGATGACTGTGGACCGACGGATGGCTTAAAGCCGCATAATCTGATTATAGCTCTGTGCCAACCTAAATATGACTCTGTGCCATCTTGATTATGGCTTTGTGCCAATCATATTTACCCGTGGCTATGTGCCTAACATTTATACCGATGACTCTGTGTCGATCATATTTACCCAAGGCTGTGTGTCGATTATATTACCGTCACTGATGGCTATGTGCCAAACATAATACAGTTACTGATGGCTTTGTGCCAATTATAATACCGCTACTGAAGGCTTAGATCTGTATATATATACTAGTAGCTTTGCTGCGATTTCGGTTAGGGCACAACCGATGCTAACAGTGGTGTGTTGGTTGGGTGGGTCAATTTTATCCCCACGTAAGTGTAGGGTTGGTATGGGTGGTGTGTTGGCTGGATCGGGGTGGAATGCATCCTCATACTATTGCATATCTGTTATGAGATCTGTCACTGTACTAGGCTTAGGCCCACTTATTTTGTTGTTGGTTTGGGCTAGGCCCAATTGATTCTGTTATGGGCTGTGACCCAAATGATATTGTAGTGGGCTTTGGCCCACGTATGCTTTGATCTGTACTGTACTGTTACTGTTAAAAGGGCTTTGGCCCAAACTGTTTAGGTTTCTGTTTCTGTATACTGACTGTTACTCTAGTAAGGGGATTACACACTGAGTTTTCGTAAACTCACCCCATTTTTAACTGTGCAGGTAATCCCTAGCCTTAGACGGATCAGTGCTGTGAGGGACTTGGAGAAGACCACACACTGCTTGTGTTTTCCGTTTTGATTATTTACATTCAAGTATTTTGATTTGGGTTGTAATAAGGCCTTTTTAAGTTTCTGGATTTTAACTATGGGTCTTTCTTTACTTTGAATCATATCCGTTAGAAGTAAATCACGATTTTCCAAAATGCTAACTGTTTTTAAAACAACACTGCATTTTCGCAACATTTTTGAAATAGTTTCGCGACTTAATCTTTTTTTTGTAAATCAATTACTTTCAAAATCAGCTTCCGCAACTGAAAAGATGTTTTGGGATTAAAACTAATAAATTTTCAATGTACCACGTTTTAAAATCAAACCAATGTAACTGGGTTTTTACTTAAGCCTTTAAAGAAGAAGGGTTTTTAATGAAAACATGGTTTTCGAAAAACACTTTAATGCGACACGCCAGATTCGGGCCTAACTTTTAGGCTGGGTTTAGGGTTGATAAACCGTAATATATACATATTTTAATCCCACATTTAGCATACTTTTGGATGATTTATTCCCTGAATTATGGAATTTGGTGCTCCTAATCCTTTAATTTCATGTTTTATACTTAAGAGAGCACCGGAGGATGAAAAGAACGAGAAACAGGCCAAAAACAGAGAAAATGGGCCAAAGTACGAAATTCACACGGTCTGGGCTTGAGACACACGGTCGTGCCTCTTTAGCAGACCCTCACACGGCCTGGGCTCGATTCACAGAGCATGCCACATGGGCGTGTCCCTGACATGATCTGTTTTAATTCTATTCAGAATAGGGTACTTAGAGGTAAAGAAAGACATTCCAAAAGCCTATATAAATACCCTAGATGGAAACCTAAAGGGGGTGTTCAGGTAGGCCGAGGAGCCAAGCCAGAGAGGCCGAATTGTGGGATATACTCGAAGAAAGCTAGTTGATTCATCTCAAGAAGCTGGAATCACACTCAAGAAGCAAAATCTTCCCTTAAATTTCCTTCAAAGGGTTTTAGGGTTTTTCTTATGTTTTGTTTTATATTTTCTTCTGAGATGTATTCTTTTATAGTTATGAACTAAACCCCTCAAATGCCTGAGGAGGATGAAACCTAAGACGGATCATGTTATTGTTTTCTGAACTATATGATAAATACTTGATTTGTTCTTAATTATGTGTTCTTAATTCTTGTTTTAATATTTTAGGGTATTGATTCAAGTATTGATGTGCTTAGGCAGTGGAGCAAAAGTCCCTATTTAAGAGAAGATCTAGCATAGTTAAGCAGAGTTGATCGCAACCCTAGAAATAGGATGAAAAAAATCTGCCGGATGAGGGTCAAACCTAATATGGGAGTCCATAGATCGAGTTAATGAAATTCTAGGGGTTTTAATTAAAAAGAGATTTCAATTAATCAACCTAGGGTTAGACGTTAGTAGCCTCGAAAGAGATATTAATATAAATTAGGGAATCCTACGGATCAAGTCAAGTGAATAAATTGTCTAGTTCAGAGTTAAATAACAAGTGAAGTCTAGGTGGATTCTACCTCGGGTATTGTCTTAATCAATTGGTTTTTCCCAAAAGTTTTTTTCCCAATTCATTTTCTGTGTCTTAGCATCTTTAGCTTAGTAATTAGTTAGTTTTAGATTAAACAACAATTCCTTTAACTCTTTGGCTAAATAATAAAAAGATAGTAATTACTAGTACTCTTGGTCATTGAGGATACGATACTTCTGGTCTTGCCATAGCTATATTACCAAACGATAGGTGCGCTTGCCTCAATCGTTGTCATAAGTTAGTTTCTAGGCTCGATCGCTCATTATATAAATTTTAAGACTTTCAGACATACGATCAAGTTTTTGGCGCCGTTGCTAGGGACTAAGATATTAGGAACACTTGATTTTTATTATTTTAGCCATATTTTATTTTTGAATTAAATTTTATTTTTACTTTTCTAAATTTTCTTCTTTGCTTCTGGCAGGTATTCTAGTTTATGACTAGAAGAAACCCGTCAGGACCTCTACTTTACGATAGTGAAATTGAAAGCACAGTTCGTAGAAACAGAAGAGAAATAAGGAGAAGCCTACAATACATACAAGAAGAGCAAGAAAATGAAATTAATACTACCGAAGAGATGACTGAGAATAATTTGCTACCTCCGGAGGTGGCCGAAAATCATACTCCTCGAACTATGTATGATTATGCTAAACCTAATTTAACAGGAACCGAGTCAAGTATTGTTAGACCTGCTATTGCTGCAAATAATTTTGACTTGAAACCTAACACAATTCAGATGATACAGCAATTTGTTCAGTTTGATGGTTTGCAGGATGTAGATCCAAATAACCACTTGGCAAATTTCCTAGAATTTTGTGATACTTTCAAATAAATGGCGTTTCTGATGATACCTGTAACGCCCAGAACTTGGGCCTAGAAGAATTGGGCCTATTGGTCTTTGGGCTTTGGATTTTAGAATTTTTTTAAGTGAGCGAGAAAAATGACAATTGGCATGTGGGCTTTGAGGATTAATGAATTTGGAGTATCTAGGGGTGTTGGAGATGTCCTGGGATCAAGTAAGGGTAAAGGAAAAATTTTGGTTTTAGCCCTAGGGAACAGTGACTTCAGTTAGTAGGCCTTTTTAATAAATGAAGAAGAAATAGGACACAAATAGGCTTGTGGTCCAGTGGTAAGTGGCGTCACTTGGAAGCTATAAGGTGGCGTGTTGTAAGCTGAAGAGGTCCAAGGTTCGAGGTTTAGGAGTGGTATTTTGTGGAGTGTTTATTTTACTGTATGGACGGCCAGAGTTGTGTTGGTTTTGAACTCTTGCCATAGAGAGTTTGAAGTAAACAGGTGTGTTGGATGTGGAGGAAATTTCGGATAAGATTAAGGTGTTATCAGGGAGAAAAGTCAGGAGATGAGGAGAGGGAGGAGTTGGTGCCGAATGGGACTGTGGGGGAAAGGTAGGATTCGGCTTTGGCTATAAAAAAGGGGTGCCAAATTCATTAAAGGGTTCCTTGGGTTCTGTTATTTCTTCCTTTTCTCCCCCTCAGCCGAATTCTTTCATTTGCTAAAAAGAAAACCCATCATTCTTTTTGCCGAAATTCCTATTAGAGTTGTGTTCTTCTTCTTTCTCTGAAAGCCAAATTCCCCTATAGCCAAATTCTATTCTTTGCCAAATTACCATCATCCTTCCTTGCCGAAATCCCCATTAGTGCAAATTTTTTGTTGTTTTTCTCTATCACAAATCAGTTGGTAGCTACTCTCAGTCAAGGTTAAAAGCCGAATCTCATTCGGTAGTTATCTAGGCAGTAGGATCTAAGGTTGGATTCGGTAAGTATTTTGTTAACTCCCCTTAGTATGTTTTGTGAAAAGCCGAAGGGCAATCTAATTTTTCATTATCGGTGATCTTGTATTAACAATGGTAAGGATCAGAGATCGCAAGCGTGGTAGGATCATTAGCAAGGGTAAGGATACTCAACTCGATTATGGTTGAAGTGAATGGCTGAATGTGTGGATGACTTGTGTGGATTGTGAGTCACCTAAAATTTGATGGTGTATGTGTGAGTGCAGATCTAGGGAACACTTGTGATTAATAGCGAAGGAAGGGCCATTAGAACCCGGTGGCACACGGTAAGGTTACGGTAAGGTTTCGGCTTTTAAGTAAATATTTTGATTAAGTATGAGTGGTTGATTGAAGGTTGGTTGGTTGTAGGATCAAGGCTAAGGATAGAATAGCACATCGCGGTATCCAGGTGTGTACAAACACTACACATACATGATTTCTGCAATGCCGGAAAGTCGAAAAGTCGAAAGTGGCTAAATGGGCCTGGTCGGTCCTGAGGCTAAGTTTGATAAAATGGTTTGATTTAATTATATGAATTGGTTTAAGCAAGCATGTTACATGATCTGAAATTGTTTTGGGCCTAATGGGCCATATGACTGAGACTTGGGCCTAGTGGGCCATAAAGATGTGACGTGGCCATTATGGGTTATATGAACATGAAATGGGTTTGATGGGCTTTATGGGGACGTAGACTAGTATGCTAGGGTTTTATGGACTTTAGGCTTAGTACTGAACAACTCTTAAACCGCATAAGACTTTCTAATAATTAAACATGTCTGTGGACAAGTCGCTAGGTTAGAGTGTGGTAACGGGCATATGCATGTCTAGGATTGGATCTAGGGAGAGCTTGGTACTTAAGCAGCCCACCTCCTCTTCTCTGGAATCCTACCTGGTGCATAGTGTCTGTTCACTTTAGCCGCAAGGACTTGTTAATGGGCCAAAGTTCATAACTAAAACCCGAGAGGGACCAAATACCCCTAGATTTGTAAAATTATTAAAATACCCCTGATTTGAAAATAACCAAAATACCCTTAGTTTGCAGAATTACCAAAACATCCCTGATTTACAAAATTTCCAAAGTACATTTGTTTTGCAAAATTACCTAAATACCCCTGTAGAGTAGATTTACGGAAATACCCTTGGGTTGTGAAATGACGAAAATACCCTTATGTGATGAGTATGAGTTTTGTGGATGTTACTCATGTGCATGTTGCATTCATATGATATTCTGATTAGGATGCATACATATGGGTGAAAATTATGGTACGGAGGAAGATTTGAGGATCGCATAGTCGCTTGATGGCCATGGATCCACCGGTGGCTTTAAGCCCATTATATGATTAGAAGCTTTGGTGCAATGTTGAGTAGTGCCGCTGTGAGTGCTACCTTTGGTGTGTAGAGGATGGGTGGGTCGATTTAGAAATTCCCACAAGTGTGTAGGGTTAGAAGGGAAATGGTGTGTAGCGGATGGATTTTTGGGGAGGGTTTTGCATTGCCTTGTTTTGCGTATGATATGATATGATATGACATGTTATGATATGAGGTCATTGTGGGCCAAGGCCCAAGACCACCGATTTTGATAGGGCTCAGGCCAATGTGATAATTATATTGAATTGAATGCCAAGGGTTGTACACACTGAGTTTCGACACTCACACCCTTTATTTAATGTTTCAGGTGATCTTCAGTAAATGGCTCGACGTGGGAGAGGACTCGGGGATGGCCGTACTACAAGATGTTTAAATTTTTATTTATTTGTTTCAAAAGACATAGTTTTAATTGCTTATTTTCCTTGGATGTAATAAGGCCTTGTACTCCGTTTTGACTCTAGACTTTGGGTTTTGTTGTTTCAACTGTTTACTTAATTCTTAAAACCTGAGAAAATTTCTTACGTTTAAACTTGGTTTCCGAAGTACTTAAAATTATAAAATGGGTTTTTTTTATTTACTTAACAAGGCTCAAGGATTTTGGGCTTTTGGGCCTTAAATTTTTAATTAGCAAAATCGTTTGAATTATGCCTTTAATGTGACACGCCAGATTCGAGCCTAACTTCTAGGCCGGGTTTGGGGTGTTACAACGCCATCCGTCTTTGGTTATTTCCCTTTTCTTTGAGGAATAAAGCTAAACAGTGGTTGAATTCTCTTTCACGAGGATCAATCACTACATGGGAACAAATGATCGAAAATTTTTTGTTAAAATATTTTCCGTCGGCTAAAATGGCTAAGTTGAGGAATGATATCTCTTCTTTTGTACAGATGGATTTAGAGACACTTTACGATGCATGGGAGAGATGCAAGGATTTATTGAGAAGGTGCCCACACCATGGATTACCCTTGTGGATACAGGTCCAAACCTTTTACAATGGTGTGAACCCCTCAACCCGACAATTGGTTGATTTAGCCGCCGGCGGAACCTTGAATAACAAAACACCTGAAGCTGCCTACAAATTCATTGAAGCGATATCACCGAATAACTATCAGTGGCAAGTTACAAGGACAAGGCCAACAAAAGCCGCCAGTGTTTTCAACCTCGACGCAATAACCATGCTATCAGATCAGGTAGAGATGTTAAATAAAAAGATTGATGATTTATGTGGTTCTTCGCAGGTACATCCAGTTATGTAGTGCGATACAAATGGATGAGGGATAAACAACACAGAATATCTGCCTTACAACCAGAACGCTGAAAACGAGCAAGCTCACTGTATGGGTAACAATTTTAGACCTCAAAATAACCCTTATAGTAACACTTACAATCCAGGTTGGAGGAACCACCCCAATTTTTCATGGGGTGGTCAAGGAAATCAGAGACAACAACCCCTCCCAAGTTTCCAATAGCAACCCTACCCACAAGAATAGAAGCCGAACCTTGAGGAGATGCTAACAAAATTTATAGCGGTGTTAGAAACCCGTTTCCAAAACACTGAGACAGCACTAAAAAATCAACAAGCGTCGATTCAAGGGATCGAGAACCATTTAGGGCAACTTGCTAAGCAGTTCTCTGAATGATCACAAGGCAGCTCGCCAAGCAACACTGAGACTAACCCAAAGGAGCAACTTCAAGTAATAACGGCTCGCGATAGTGAAGGGTTAGATGAACCAAAAGTAAGCCAAGAGAATGTGGTCGAGGAAGGTAAGGTCGAGGTAAGTCATGATAAGCCAAAACCAGTAATTAAAGAGTACCAACCTCAGGTGCCATACCCTAATGCGATGAAGAAAGACAACACAAATGAACAATTCGGTAAATTTCTTAAACTTTTAAAGAAATTACATATTAACTTACCATTTCTAGAAGCTCTTTCGCAGATGCCAGATTCAAGGAAATTTTTGAAAGAGCTTTTAACAAACAAAAGGAAGTTAGACGAAGAATCGCATGTGGAACTAAACACAATGTGCTCAGCAATGTTGCAAAATAAACTACCACGAAAATTAAAAGATCCAGGGAGTTTTACAATTCCATGCTTAATTGGTAGTTTATCTGTTGACAATGCTTTAGCTGATTTAGGGAAAGCATCAATGTTATGCCTTATAAAATGTTTAAACAGCTAGGTCTAGGGAAACCCAAACAAACTAAGATGAGCATTCAATTAGCTGATAAGACTATTCGAATTCGTAGGGGTATAATTGAAGGTGTACTCGTGAAAATTGATAAATTCATATTCCCAGTAGACTTTGTCGTTTCAGACATGGATGAGGACAATAATATCCCTTTAATTTTAGGAAGACCCTTTTTAGCAACTGCTAGAACTAAAATTGATGTTGGTTCAGTGAACTCATACTTCGTGTAGGTGATGAAACAATCACTCTTTAGGCTCTTTATTCAGCTAGGGCATCGAGTAATCAAGGTGAGAAAATAAATTCTATTAATGACCATTCGTTTATACCTTCTTTTTAGGAAGCACCACGGAACTACACAACTGAGCCAGATCCTAGACTTCTTGCCAACAAGGAAATAACTCACGAGGAACGACGACTTCAGATTGATGAACTAGACGAGTGGAAAGCACATTTTAAAGAGAAATTAGGAATACACGAAGTAGAACCAATGCCATTCCGTGGGACAAACAAAATTAAGATCAGAGATCAAGTATTGTTGGATAAGAAAGACCTTTGAATCTTCCCTTCTGACCCTAATACAAACGAAGAAATCCCTTTTAAGATACTTAACATCTTCCCATACAGAACAGTCGAGGTAAGTAATCCTATATTCGACATTTTTAAAGTAAACACTACTCGACTCGAACTATATACTGATAATAGAACTGAATGCATGAGAAAGGATTTTCAAATCCTCAAACCACCATGATTATGCGAATGAGAGGTAAGTCTAGCTTAAGACTTTAAACAAGCGCTTCTCGAGAGGCAACCCGAGCACTAACCCCATTAGTTGTTACATTTTTATTTTTACTTTTATTTTTCCTTTTTGGCACCTAACTATAAACTAACCAAAGTGCAGGTTTCTATACCCACACGGCATTACACACGAGCGTGGCTGTGGCCATGTGGACACCACGAATTTTCATACTGGTGTGGCAGAGATAGTACGAATCAGGACGTAAAATATCTTCAAGCCACGGGCTCCGACTAAGCACCACGGCCGTGCGATATAGCCGTGGTTGATACTATTTTATCAACACGGGCGTGGGAGAAACGAACGAAGCACAACACGGCCGTGCGATACGGCCGCGTGACCCAACACGCCTAAGGTACACGGGCGTGGGAAATCACCAAACCCTCAACTTCTATATAAACTCCCTTTTCTTCTCATTTTCTCCACCAAACCCCCTCCCTCTCAACCCTAGCCACCATAATTTCTCTTCACCATACTTACCACTATCACTTAATACCCAAAGGCAAGGCCAACATTACCATTACCATGTCAAAGAAGCGAAAGGACCCCAGCACAGTCTCCCTATATGAGACTGATTTACATGAGTTCATGCCGACCGATTTATTGACCCGACAAGCCAAGGGCATTTGAGTCAATTTAATTTGTCATTTTCTTTCCCCTTCTCCTTTATTTTCCTTCTTTTTATTTCTTTTATGCTTAATTTAGTATATTTTATTTTAGGATCTTGATTTTAGGTTCTAAAGGCTACTTGGGAATCACCACACCACGCACTTAGAAATCACACCCGCCTCGCAAACCATCTAACAATAAGGACTTTTTATTCCATTAATTTTTTCTTTTAGTTTCATTTCACTTTTTACACTCTTTCTTTTTATTTTTCTTTTCTTTCAATATATAATTAGTTTGTTTTGAATTATTCTTATTATTTCATGGCAATTCTTCACGAGCTTCCCAATTTCTTCATCTAGCGCAAAGTTTGTTGGCAGCCGTTATGAGACAGAATTCCTACGTTTAAGCCGTTATGCTCGGGGTATTGTTGCAATAGATCACGAGCGTTGTGTCCGATTTGAGGATGGTCTGAAGGACGAGTTGTGAGTACTGATAGCTCTGTAACGGGAAAGAGAATTTACTGTTCTGGTTGAAAAGGCTAAGATAGCCGAAGAGGTAAAGCGATCTGAAAGGCAAAATCAGGATAGGGACAAGGGTAGGAATAAAAGGAATTTTGGGTCGTTAGGAGCTGCTGGGAATTTCCAAAAGAGGCCTAGGTTGGATGGGCCGGGTCGAGGTATGAGGCCTATTGCTGTGGGTCGGTCACAGCTGTGTGCTACGTGTGGGAAGTTTTACTCGGGGGAGTGCTGGGCAAGAAGTAATTGATGTTATAGGTGTGGATCAGTGGATCATCGGGTAAGGGACTGTCCACAAGAGCCAAGCAGGGTACGGCCAGTGGGTTAGAGTTATGTTCAGCCTGGAAGAGGTGGTTAGCAACCACAGAGAGGTCGTGGTTCGGCCAGAAGAGGAAATGGTTATGGTCGAGGGCATGGAGCACCGGGCAGAGGTGCTGGGAATGCAGATGTGAGATAGCCTGGGTTGGTGTATACAGCTAGATGCCGAGAGGATGGTAATGCACCGGACGTCATAACCGGTACGTTCTTTATTTTTGGTTTGCCCTTTACTGTGCTGATAGTTATTGGGTCTACACACTCCTATGTTGCTAGTATTGTGTCTGGAACTTTGAACATAGAATCTGAGATTGCTTCTAGGGAGATGACTGTGATTAGCCCTTTAGGACAATCCGTAGTGGTGAACAAACTCTTTAGGAATGTGCCTTTAGAAGTACAAGGGATAGTCTTCCCGGCTGATTTGATGGAACTGCCATTCGACGAGTTCAATTTGATTTTAGGCATGGACTAGTTAGTTAAGTATCGAGCAAACTTGGATTGTGCGGCTAAGCGCATGGTGTTGAAGACTCTTGAGGATAAGGAGGTGTTAGTGATAGGTGAAAGAAGGAATTATTTGTCCAATGTGGTGTCTGCTCTTAAGGCTGAAAGGATGGTGAGAAAAGGGTGTGAAGCGTTCTTAGCTTTCATCAGTGCTCTGGAGGCCAAGGAGTTGACTGTAAAGGATGTTAGAACAGTGAGGGAATCCTCCGATGTTTTTCTAGAAGAGCTTTTAGGGTTACCTCCAGATCGCGAGGTGGAGTTCAATATTGATCTTCTTTCGGAAACAGCGCCAGTGTCCATTGCCCCATATAGAATGGCGCCGAAGGAGCTGGTGGAACTTAAAGCCCAGGTTCAGGAACTGTTGGACCGGGGTTTTATCCGACCAAGTGTATCACCTTGGGGAGCGCCCGTGTTATTTGTTAAGAAAAAGGACGGGTGATGCGGATGTGCATTGACTATAGGAAATTGAACAAGTTGACGATCAAGAACAAGTACCCGTTGCCAAGAATTGATGACTTGTTCGATCAACTGCGAGGCACTTCGGTCTTCTCAAAGATAGACTTGAGGTCAAGTTATCATTAGCTTAAGGTCAAGGAAGCAGATATCCATAAGACAACTTTTCGAACTCATTACGGTCACTACGAGTTCTTAGTGATGCCGTTTGGGTTGACGAATGCACCAGCTGTATTTATGGACATGATGAACCGGGTGTTCCAACCCTATCTAGATCGGTTTTTCATAGTGTTCATAGACGATATCCTGGTTTATTCAAGAATGGAGGAGGAACATGATTCGCATCTTCGGGTGGTTCTGCAGATTTTGAGAGAAAAGCAGCTGTATGGCAAATTCAGCAAGTGTGAATTTTGGTTGAGGGAAGTTACTTTTCTGGGACATGTTGTGTCTGCTGAGGGGATTAGGGTTGATCCCTGAAAAATTGAAGCAGTGTTGGATTGGAAACCGCCTAAATCAGTAGCAGAAATTTGAAGTTTTCTTGGTTTGGCTGGGTATTACAGAAGGTTTGTTGAGGAGTTCTCGTTAATAGCTGCACCGTTAACCAAGTTATTATGGAAAGGGTTACCATTTGTCTGGTCAGATAAGTAACAGGAAAGCTTTGAGAAGTTGAAGAGGATTTTGACAGAGGCACCAGTGTTAATTCAGCCGGAGGCTGGGAAGGAGTTCGTCGTCTACTATGATGCGTCGCACACAGGATTAGGATGTGTGTTAATGTAAGAGGGGAAAGTGGTAGCGTATGCGTCTCGGCAATTAAGACCACATGAAGTGAACTATCCAATGCATGATTTGGAGTTGGCTGCGGTAGTGTTCGCTCTAAAGATTTGGAGACACTACCTGTGTGGGGAGAAGTCGATTATCTATACCGATCACGGAGGTGGATTGAGTTGTTGAAGGACTATGACTACTCGATCGAGTATTACCCGGGTAAAGCTAATGTAGTGGCAGATGCGTTGAGCCGTAAGGTAATATCGGACTTGAGGGCAATGTTTTCTCATCTCAGCTTGTATGATGATTGAAGTTTGTTAGCTGAACTTCAAGTGAAGCCTTCATGGGAAAGTCAGATTAAGGAGCAGCAGTTGTCGGATGAATCATTAAGTCCTAAATTTCAGCTAGTGGCAAGTGGTGAGACAGAAGATTTTAGTGTGAATAGTGATGGGGTATTGTGCTTTCATGGAATGGCTTGTATGCCAAAGGATTTCGAGTTAAGGCAGAAGATTCTGCAGGAAGCGCATAGTAGCCCATACGCTATGCATCCTGGTGGGAGTAAGATGTATCGGGATTTGCGTAAACAATTTTGGTGGCCGGGTCTGAAGCAGGAAGTTACTGAGTTTGTGAGCAAGTGCTTGACGTGTCAGCAGGTGAAGGCGAAACATCAGTTATCGTCAGGATTGTTACAGCTAGTGAAGATTCCACTTTGGAAGTGGGAGAGGATAACGATGGACTTTGTTAGTGGGCTACCTCTTACGCCTACTAAGAAAGATTTAGTATGGGTAGTTGTCGATCGATTGACGAAGTTCGCTCACTTCATACCAGTTCGTGTTGACTACTCCCTACAGAAGTTAGCCAAGCTGTATGTAGCGGAGATTGTGAGGTTGCATGGGGTACCAGTGTCTATCATATCAGACAGGGACCCCAGGTTTACAACGCGGTTCTGGAAGGCGTTGCATCAAGCGTTGGGTACAAGACTGGATTTCAGCACAGCGTTTCATCCATAGACTGATGGTCAATTTGAGAGGGTAATTCAGATCTTGGAAGACATGTTAAGAGGCTGTGTTATCGATTTCGAGGGTAGTTGGGAGGATTTTCTACCATTGGCAGAATTCACTTACAACAACAGCTATCAATCCAGTATTAAGATGGCACCTTATGAAGCGTTGTATGGCCGTAAGTGTCGCACTCCTACCTGCTGGACAGAGTTGAGTGAACGACAGCTGTTGGGTCCAGAATTGGTTTCGGAAATAGAGGAGAAGGTTAAGTTGATTCGGACTCGGTTGAAAGAAGCTTCCGACAGGTAGAAATGTTATGCGGATCTGAAGCGTAAGGAAATAGAATTTGCAGTGGGTGATCTGGTTTTTTTGAATGTTTCACCATGGAAGAAGGTTCTAAGATTTGGATGGAAGGTCAAGTTGAGCCCTAGGTTCATTGGGCCTTATCGAGTATTGAAACGTGTGGGATCAGTAGCTTATCAGCTCGAGTTACCTCCGAAATTGAGGCAAATACATGATGTATTCCATGTCTCGATGTTAAGGCGTTATCATTTGGATCCATCTCACGTAGTGCCAGTGGAGGAAATTAAAGTGAGACCTGATCTATCTTTTGAAGAGGAACCAGTTCAGATCTTGGACCGAGATGTTAAGGTATTAAGAAGGAAGATAGTTCTGTTGGTTAAAGTGTTGTGGTAGAATCACAGTTCAGAAGAAGCCACGTGGGAGCCAGAGGATGTGATGAGATAGCAATACCCTCACCTCTTTGACCAGGTAAATTTCAAGGTCGAAATTTCTTTAAGGGGGTAGAACTGTAACATCCTGGAATTAGGGGTACTGCATTTTATGTTTTCTGTGTGTTTGGCTTATTCTGCTTGTTAATTTGGTGTGTTTGGGGGTCCCGAGAAGGCTCGGGGTCAAGGTAGAGCCTTGGTAAAAATTTTGTTTTTAGGCACTTCAGGGGGGAGAGCTAATTGAAGCGGGTCTTAAGATTATTTTCTTGTGTTTGTTGACACAAGATGGTGTGTGGTAAAGTGGTAAGTGACGCCACTTAAGGAGCAAGGAAGTGGCCTCACAAGGGAGCAACTTTAGGGGAGGAGTTCGAATCCCATAAGCCTCATTATGAAGCTTTATTTTTGGCACCTGGATGGGGAGAAGGTGGATTCGGCAGGGACTCTTCAAGGTTGTTGGTTGAATGGGTCAAGGTGTTCAAAATGAGTGGACATGAGGAGTTAGTGGGGTTTGAATTTGTCAAACCAATTCAAATGGATGTTGGAGAGTGGAAATAGGAGGAAATCAAGGAATGTGGCCATGGTGGAGGTGTTGGCCGATTGTGGGAAGCTTGAAGGGAGAGAATTCGGTTTAGTGCTAGCATAGGAGGTGTGCCGAAATTCCTTAGGCCTTAGGCATTTGTTTCTTTTCATTGGAGGATATTCGGTCATTAAGGGAAGTGAGTGTCGATTTTGATAGTCTCCTTGAATTCTTCTTTTCTCTTATTCGAGTTCCCCTACTCCTCTCAGTGCTGAAATTGTCAGTTTCCTCTGTTCATGTCATTTTGCTCCTTTGACGCTAGCCGAAAGTTGTGTGACCACCCTTTTTCCCTCTTCTTTTTTTTCCACTTCCCTTTGCTCTCTAGCCGAATCCCTCCTCACTACTTCTATTTCTTGCTCATTCTACTTTCTTCTTCTTTTGTTCTATACCTTTTCTTGCACCCTTTTTCTCCATAGCCGAATCTCAACATTAACCACTAGCTTTTCTTCTCCATTTCGTTCTTTTGTTCTATTCACCTAGCCGAAACCACTATTACCCTTCTTCTTCTTTTTTGAATCTTTTACCTTCTTCTTTTGCCAAGTGCCGAATATTTTTGCTCTATCATTCTCTTTTCTGGTCAGCAGCCGACTTGGTGAGTTCTCCTTTTCGTTGGGTTTTCTTTTCTCTTCTTGCCGTGTTAAATCTTTCTCTCTTGGCCGAATGTATGTGGGTTCTTTTGTTATTGTTTCCTCTTTTGGTTAAGCCGTTTACAATTGCTAGTTGTCTAAACTCTCCTTTGTTTCATTTTGGTTAAGGGTCGAATCGAATCACACTCTGCTACCGTTCATTCTTCTTTCAACCTTGGTCTCCGAAATTTCTTTGGTAAGTTGTATGGTCGAAAAAGAGGAAGGCCTCCTTCATGTTTCGTTTAGGCCGTGAGGCCGTTTCTTCTTTATTTTGGGGAACACCATTTTTCTAACTTGTAAGTTGTTAGCGGTTATCGGAATTGCAAGATGAATCCTCTGGTACTACTCATTGGTAATCAAGGTAAGGAGTTCTTCTATTATCCTTTTCGGCAAGATTCTATTCATTTTACTCCGTATTAATCGAATCTTTTGGTTAGCCAATCAAAGGTTTTTCTCTGACCTCTGATCAAGTCTATTCATGGATGCAAGTGGCAGTCAATCTAAAGAGGGAGGCGAACCCGTAGTCTCTGCTCCTAGACTTAAAAGACGTGCTGTGTCGGTGGTTCGAGATTTCCCGTCGGGTTGTCGTAGAGAGTCGACGTCTGCTTGGGATAGGCAAATAGCTGTTATCCCTGCTAGTGAGAGCGTCGACGTAGAGAGTCTAGTTTTACGTGTAATCAGGTGTGTAACTCTCACACTCTATATATTAAATTATGTTATTAACTGTGTTGGCTAAAAGCCGAAACGACTGTATCGACAGTCGAGACACCCTCGTGGGTAAGGTTGGAATTATCGGGTAAGTTCTACTATGATGATACTTACGATTATATGCAGGTATGAAATAATTATCTGTTACACACTAAGATTATGTTGCATTCATTTTTAGTATGATGAAATGAGCATGGGCTTGGGATTGAATGACGGGGGAAGTGCGAATCAGTGACTATTGTCACGGTGGTCTAAGAACCACGGTGGTTTGCAACCATGTTTACATATATCAATGACTTGTCTCGATGGTCTAAAACGACAATGGGTTGGCCCCACGTATCCGTAAACTTATCAGAGATTGTCACGGTGGTCTGAGACCACAGTGGGTTGGCCCCACGATTATTTACTTTAGTGACTTCGTCACGAGTGGTCTGGGACCATGGTGGTTTAGAACCATAGTGGCATAATGCCACGGGTGTTTGGATGATTCAGGTGACCTAGAGGATGGAAATACTAGGTTGGGTTGGGCTGCATTGCATACATGATTAATATGCTGTGTTACGTGGGCTTAAGCCCAATGGGCTTAGGCCCAGATTGCGTGGCATGAGGATTTACACACTGAGTCTCGGTGACTCACCTCCCTGCTTAATTTTGTAGGTAATTATTAGATCACAGATTTGGGAGCCGAGGCGGACTTGCGGTGGCCATACAATGTTTTTCTCGTAAACTCGTTCTCTTAGTTAAACTTATTTTTATTGGGATTTTGTTATGTAATAAGGCCACTTCAACTTTAATTTGGGTTTTTTTATAATGATGATATTGCATGTTTAATAAACTATAAAAGATGGGGTTTTTCTAAGATTTAAAAACCTTGAACAAATCGTTTTCAAGTGGTTAACGAAAAATGGATAACAAGCTATTAATTGATTCAGAGATTTTATTTAAAACCACAACAACGCTTTCAACTGACAAGTTTTATGAAATTCCTTAAGTTTGACTTTTGTCAAATAAACCTGACTTGGTAACTCAGTTCAAATTAAGCAACTACTTTAAGTTTTCTCTAAAATACAATATCGAAATGCAAGGTTTTTCCCAAGTCTTGATGTTTGGTTAGTTTTTCCAAATTTCTTTTTCTGTAGCATACTAGATTTGGTCGTAGCATATTGGCTGGGTTTGGGGGGTTACATTCAAGCTAAATAGTTAGCAATATCAACAAACCAAGGGGTATTATGGTCATGATTTACCTTTAGTATGTGTTCATGTAACATCCCAATTTTGGGCGTAGTCAGAATAGTGGTTTCGTGACCATAAATCTAAAGTAGAAATAGTTATTTTATGAGTATTTTGAGGTCTATGGCATGATTGCATGATTGTGTGAAAATTTCATGAAGAAATTTTATGCATAAAGTGTCTAATTTGATAATTGGAATAAATTGAATAAGTTGCAAAATATATGTTCTAGAAACTTTGAGCATGAAATTGCCATGGATTTTGAATTAGAGAGTCTTAAATAGCAATTTGACCAATTTTTATTTTTATGGACAAAAATGGACATGGATGGGTAAAATTTGAAAGAAAGGCATTAAGGGCATTTTGGTCATTTGGTAAATAAAAGAATAAAAAGGGAAAATCAAGTCAAAATTGTGTCCATCTTCTTCAACCTTGGCCGAAAATCTCAAGCTCACCATAGCTGAGGTTTTGTCATTTTTCAAGCTTGATAGTAAGTGCATCCTAGCCCCGTTTTTAATGTTCTTTACATTTTTGAAGTTGTTATCAACCGATCTAGCTATTTCTACCATTTATTTGAGCTAGGGTTGAAGTCTAGGGTTTGACCCATGTGTGACATGCATGTATTTTGATGTCTAATGGTGGATTATACAAGTTTAATGTTAGATAAACAACTTCTGCTAGGTGATTTTTGGTGAAAATTGATAAAAGGACCTATTTGTAAAAAGATTTCAAAATGTGTGTAAAAGTGTGATTAAATGAAAAATGTGGACTGCTATAAGTATAAAATAGGTTCGGCTAGGCTTGAGAATCGAAGAAATTGAATAGATTTCATTTTCTGAGATAGGGGCAAAAATATAAATACGTCAAAGTTTAGGGGCAAAAATATAATTTTTCCATAATATGACTTTTGGACTGAATTGAGTAATGTGATTATTAAATGAGCTAAATTTGCTATTATAGATCAAGAAAAACGAGATTCGAACATTGATCGGGGGAAGA
Source organism: Gossypium australe (assembly GCA_005393395.2). Taxonomy (NCBI): domain Eukaryota; kingdom Viridiplantae; phylum Streptophyta; class Magnoliopsida; order Malvales; family Malvaceae; genus Gossypium; species Gossypium australe. The sequence goes on along the minus strand of CM016623.1, from coordinate 73,813,641 downwards.
ATTAGATTCAATTTCTACTATTTTGTACCGAGTTAAGTTCATGTGTAAATAAAGGCAATGTTATATTTGTATTTTATGTGTTTTATTATGCATGAATTTTATGAATGACAATGTGGATACGTTCAACGACGAATTGACAACTGAGAATTCTCGTTTGAACCTTAGGAATAGATTAGGATACGAGGGACATATCACTAGGATTCCATGTGATATATGTGTTTATGTGATCCGGGTGCTGGTCTTGTACGTCTACCAGTGGCTGGGTAGTCTGGCATATGTTTGCGGATACCTGACAGCTTGTGTGAGTAGCACAACGTAATTACATCTTGACTGACAGCTTGTGTGAGTAGGCTCGTGATTAGCTCGAGAGCGAGCCCCTATGTGTTATGAGATATGAGGTAGCATTGGCTACATATATGGCCCTTATGTGCAAAAACTTTCCATGTATCCGATTAGTATTCCAAGTGTTCAACGGGTATGTCAAAGACTGGAAAGAGTATGATATGTTACGAGTTAGTACAGGTACATACGGAAAACTCATAATAATGAGCTTGGTATGTGATGAGCTTTTGGTAAGGTTAACAATGATTAAGTATGCTTATGAAGTTACGATGATAATTACGTGACTTATGCCAAATTTCTTGTATAATGTACATGTCTATGTTACTTAATGCTGTCTATTATTTACATTTGAACTTACTAAGCTTTAAGCTTACCCCCTTCCTTTTCATTTCTTATAGTGTTGCCAAGCTTGCTCGGGGATCGGAAGTCGTCGGAGAATCGATCACACTATCAATTTAATAACTGGGGTATTTTTGGTTTCACATTTTGAATATGGCATGTATAGAGGGGACTTGGTCATTTTGTTATGTGTCATGTTAGTTAGCCAAAAGTGTTGGCTTATTGATAATATTATGATTCGTTTTGTATATGGCCATGAGACATGGCTTATAATGATTATTGTGTTGTAAGCCTATTTATTCATGCATGCTTGTGCCTATGCATTTGTGATGTGGTTGGTGGTTGTGTATGTGATGAGTTGTGTTGTGGCTATGAATGATTGATGATTTAATTGGGATTTGTTTAGTATGATGATCGCTATAGCTTAAATGAGAATTGGTAAGTTGGACCTGACAAAGAATGGTGTCTTGTGCATGAACAAGCTAATAGGATATTGCTATAATCGTGACTTGTTTAATGATGTTTAAGTGCTCAATTATGCCATGTTAAGTGCCTTGAAGTCATATATATATTTGGATTGGTGTGGTTTTGATGTTGTGTAGGTTGGTGCAAGTATGAGTGGCATAAAGGCTTGGTAAATAGCCTTATTTTGTCCACACAGCTTGCCCCATAGGCGTGTGTTATGGCTGTGTGTCCCCTACACCCTAATTAATGCAAAACAGAATGCTCAGTAGTAAACAAATGGGCACGAGACACGACCGTGTGTCTCGGTCGTGTGAGAGATACGGCCATAGGACATGGGCATGTGCCTAGGTCATGTGAAGTCTGCACTTAATTTTGGGAATTTAATTCACCACACGGCCTAAGGACAAGGGCGTGTGCCTTGGTCATGTAACCTTATTTGGTTGATGACGTCATAAACAGAATGTCCCCTATTTTGGACACGACCTGAAGCACAGGCGTGTCCTTTCACTATACGGGCATGTGGACCATTTTTGATGAAAACTTTCTTAAGTTTTCCCAGAAGTTTCTAAAGTTCTAGGTTTAGTCCCGAACCACCCCTAATGTATGTTTTGTGCCTCGTAGGCTTATTTAAGGGTCTATATGAATGCTTATGAAAATTTTTAAATTTGAGTGGAAATTCATGTCTCAGTTTTGTATGATTGCTTGCGTATAAGTCTGGTAACGCCTCGTACCCTGTTCTGACGTCGAATACGGGTAAGAGGTGTTACAGTTCATCTAGAAATGTCTCCTGGATGGGTATAAGTGGAGAATTCCCTTCTTGCGGCTCCAATTTGGACAAGTGGTCTGCTACTTGGTTTTCTACTCCCTTTCAATATTGAATTTCTAGATCGAACTCTTGAAGTGGAAGTACCTATCGAATCAATCTTGGCTTAGCGTTTTTCTTGGCAAGTAAATACTCAATTGCCGAGTGGTCTGTATAGACAATCACTTTGGTACCTACAAGATAAGATCGAAACTTGTCAAAAGCAAACACAATAGCAAGTAACTCTTTCTCTGTTACGGTATAATTCAGTTGAGCTCCTGTCAGAGCCCGACTTGCGTAGTAGATGGGATAAAAAACTTTGTTCCTTCACTGGCCCATGACAGCTCCTATCGCGAAATCACTTGCATCACACATAAATTCAAATGGAAAATTCCAGTCTGGTGTGACGATTATGGGTGCCAAAACTAACCGACTCTTCAAATCTTTGAAAGCTCTTAAGCACTCCTTATCAAAATTGAACGTCGTGTCCTTCTCCAATAATTTGCATAAGGGTTTAGCAATTTTGGGGAAGTCCTTGATAAATCTTTGATAAAAAACAGCGTGGCCCAAAAAGCTCCTAACACTCTTTACAGATGTTGGAGGTAGGAGTTTCTCAATAAAGTCAACCTTTGCTTTATCTACATCGATTCCATGTCTCGTTATCCGATGCCCTAGAATAATACCTTCTCGTACCATGAGATGACACTTTTCCCAGTTGAGTACGAGGTTTGTTTCTTCGCACCGACTTAGTACCTTGGCTAGATTGGCTAGACAATCATCATATGTATCTCCAAATACTGAAAAATCATCCATAAAGACTTTCAAGTAATTCTCAACCATATCAGTAAAAATAAACATCATACATCTTTGAAATGTAGAAGGTGCATTACATAAACCAAATGGCATGGGTTTAAATGCGAATGGACCATACGGGCAGGTGAATGTTGTCTTGTGTTGATCTTCCTATGCTATTGTAATCTGTCTATACCCCGAATATCCATCGAGAAAATAGTAATAGTCTCGTTCTGCAAGTCTATCCAGCATCTGGTCTAAAAACGGCAAAGGAAGGTGATCTTTGCAAGTCGCCTTGTTCAGTTTCCAGTAATCGATGCAAATTCTCCATCCCATGACTGTTCTAGTCAATATCAACTCGTTATTCTTATTTTCAATGACCGTAATACCTCCTTTCTTTGGCACACACTTGACTGGACTTACCCATGAACTGTCTAAGATGGGGTAAATTATATATGCATCTAACCACTTGATGATTTCTTTCTTTACTACGTCCTTCATGATGGGGTTCAGTCTTTATTGTCCATCAATCGTCCATTTCTCGCCATATTCCAAGATGATCTTGTACATGCATATAGATAGACTAATGCTGCGAATATTGGCTATCGTCCATCCAATAGCCTTATTGAATTGTTTCAATACTAAGATGAGTTTCTCTTCTTGCTCAACGGTTAATTCCGCTGAAACAATCACATTTAAAAGATGCACTTAAGAATGTTCAACTTCTTGCACTACGATTCTTTTAAGATGAGTTTCTCTTCTTGCAGATTTAAGTTCCGGTGAAACTGAAATTTCAACACTCGGTTGAAATTTCAACGCTCCTTTTCAACTTCGACTGTGTTGGGCTCTAATGTCTTTTCGCTTCTCAATTTTAATGCTTTACAATGCTCCTTTCCTAGATTCCTCGGATTCTCTGTATCACTAAGTAAAGCACCTTGTGGTCGATTTCTGAGTTCAGTTGGTAGCTGGCCCATTTGGTTTTCCAGGTTTTTCAATGTAGCTATTTGGCTTTGGATTAAGGTATCATTCTTGGCTATGTATGCCTTCAACAAGTTTCCTAAGCCATTGGATGGTTCATCTTGAGGTTGTTTCTAAACTTATTGGGTAAAAATAGGTGGCTGAGTTGGTCTAGGTTGGACGTATGTGTTACTGGGTCAAACCTCTTGGTTACTCCAGGAGAAATTAGGGTGGTTTCACCACGATGGGTTATAGGAATTGGATTGTAATCCTTGCCTTACATTTTGGTTCTGGTTACCCATGTAATACACGGATTCTGGGTTCAATGGACATTCTCCGAACAGATGTCCTTCCCTGCAATAGACACAGGCTACATTTTCAAATTGATTCGATGGCTACTATTAAACCCATTAATGGTAAAATTTTTAAGCATTGAGGATATTGAGGATACCTAAGATGCGAGTGAAGTAAGAGCGTCTACTTCATGTATTCTAGCGACTCATCTTTCTAACGCTGCTCAATTGGTTGGCCATTGATAATTTTACTAGAAATCTTCTCGATGATTTTATAAGCATCATTGTAAGACTTAGAAAGGAGAGCACTGTTAGCAGAAGCGTCCACTACCATCCTTGTGTGAGCACTGAGACCATTATAAAATGTCTCAAGTTGGATACAATGTGGGATTCCGTGATGAGGGCACTTTCGTAATAATTCTTTGTACCTTTCCCATGCCTCATACAAGGACTCATCATTCGTTTGTTGGAAAGCAATGATATCGTTCCTCAACTTAGCATTCTTGCTAGGCGGGAAATACTTCATGAGGAATCTTTCTACTAACTCTTGCCATGTGGAAATTGAATTTGGTGGCAATGAGTTCAACCAGGCTCGAGCTCTATCCCTTAGCGAATATGGGGACAGCTTCAATCGTAGTGCATCTTCGGGTACTTTGGCTAACTTGAAAGAATCACTCACCACCATGAACAATCTTAAGTGCAGGTGAGGATCTTCGGTAGGCATTCCACTGAATTGGCCCACTATCTGAAGCATCTGGAACATGACTGGCTTCAGCTCAAAGTGTTGTGCCTCGAATTTGGGTCTCTTAATACCCAGATTAAGATCATGAAACACTGGCACAGCATACTGTCTTAGAGCTCTATCCATACCATCAGCAATAAGGATAGGATTTTGAGAAGGGTTTGCTCCGTTTCCTTGACTAGGATTTTTGATGTTCATCTCTTTAGTCCTTCTTAGACTTGCTTGTCTTCTTCGCTGTAGAAAAGTTCATTCAATCTCAGGGTCTACAGGGAGTAAATCAATAATTCGGTCAATACTCATAAACACTTGAAATAAACACAGAAAAATTAATTAAGTTAAAATTGAACAGGAAAATAAACCAAACTGAAAAATTAACAAATTCACAAATAATGACTTTTAAAATCAGTCATCGGCAACGGCGCCAAAAACTTGGAACTACGGAAATGTGCAAGTGTACACAATCGCAACTAGTAATAAAGTGACAAGTAAATGTCGAGTTATCGTACCCACAGGGACTGTGAAAAGAATTATTTATGAATGCAATTTTAAAAACACTTTGGTGAAGAAAAATATTTTGATTTGAAGAAGTGATTAAAAACTAGGATTTAACAAAGTAAAATAAAGTAAAAGTTCCAATGCACGATTTCAAAAGACGATTTTAATCAAGATGACATAATTATGTTAGATTAATTACATTTCTTAACTTAGAATTATTAAACTCATGTTCATATTGTTACGAATAAATTCATGGCAACTCAGTAATTTGCTAACCTATGAACATACTTACCTCCAAAAATCCATTTATCTCTTGAATATATCTCTATGTCAATCAACTGGTTAAACAAATTCTAATAAGCAAATGTGTTAATGCACATACATACTTATGAAATTAAAATAATCTCTTTTACATATCTCTATGCCAATTCAAACAATTAATTAAATCTCATAAGCACATAAAAGATTACGTGAGGTAACAATGTATTACTACCTTGAAACAGTTTAATCACAATATCTTGCAAGTTATGCAAGGCTAATATATCGCTAGATGCCGTTGCTAATTTAACCCTCAGCTACCTCAGATGATTAAACATGCACTGAATAAGTATCGTGTCAGTTAATTTCAATTTCAATACATTTAAATAATTAATTCATTAGTTACCTTACAATTGTAATGCAAGAATAACTTAGTCATGGTTTTACTTAATCAAACATCTTACCAAAGCCTATAACAATACAAACATTAAGTAGATGAAATGCAATCAACCTAACATGAATTAAATTTAAGCCATATTAATTAAATTAAACATATCAACATCACAAATATTCATAGACATGTTCATCATAACAACAACAAAATTAAAAGGATAGGGAATAAGAATCAAATCCAGTGTTTTCTCCGTGGCTTGCCTAGTTTGCTCCACTTCTCCTTCTCCTCTTGTTCTTGTCTAACCAAGGCTACTTGAACACTTGAATGATTCTCCAAATGGTGGTTGATCGACTCTTTTTCAAGAGGTGAAATTGGCAAGGGAATGGGGAAGAAAATGAATAGAGAAAAGTGAGAGAGAAGTGAAGAGATGAGAAGGGTTGAGATGTGTTTGAAGTGAGCAGTGAATGGGGGTATTTATAGGTTGATAAGGCTACTAAAAATAGCCAAAATAAGCAGCCAAAGACTCCCCCCATGGCCCGCCACACATGTGACATTTTTGAAGATTTCAAACATGCAATTTTAAGGTAGGGGCAAATCTAAAAAGGCATAAATATTGGAAGGGTTTGAATGAAATTTGGAAGAGTCTTCGAGGGCCATTTTGCAAGCCAAATAATTAGCCAAGAAAGCTAATTGGGTCAGCATGTGGGGCAATTTTGGGCTGCCCAATGCTTGGTTGGATCGGTTTTCTCGGTTCAGCTCAACTGAGCCCATTTTCATAATTAATTATCAATAATTTATTTAACTCAAGGTAAATTGGATTAAAATTAAAATTAATTATATTATGAATTAATGCACATAATTTGGACCATCTTATGCTGAAAAATTAAGTCGCCTTGATGCTTCAAAACTGCTTATCAGTTTTGCGCTTCTAGCTGTGTTTGCCGAGCCATTTTTCGCCATTTGCACAAATTTATCGAAAATAATCAAAATTTGATATAAAATTAATTAAAATTCAATGTGTTCATAATTTAAGAGTAATTTAATTATTTTATAATAATTATATATTTTTCAATAAGAATTTTGTCGAAACTGCATGAATTTGAGTTAAAAAGGGCATGAAAAAATGTGTATATTTTCGTGTTTCTACTCCTCCTTGGCGTCCACGACACCCACGTGAAGCACGTCCGCGGCTACCGCGTGAACTAATTATATCCACTTATCTACAAGGCCAGAAGTTCACATATCAGTTCAGAATTTCCATAAGATATCTTACTTCATAGTTCATATCACAGTTTCTAACAAAAACACGAGTTCAGTCATTACAAGATTTTTTTTTGAAGCTAAACAATATAACTAAAGAAGATGTGCTTACAGGTTCGATGCTGGAGACTCGGTCCTTTTATAAAAAAAATCAGTTTTAGAGTTAGACAAATAAAATTTCCCTCAAACTCATTTTAATAAAGTTTAAGAGCCTAGAAACATAGCCCGAGTTTTGTAAACCTGGCTATGATACCACTAAATGTAACACCCCATACCCGACCTAGACGTTAAGACCAAGTCTGGAGGCTACATCAAAACATTTAAAGAAAACTAGCCTTAAAGTGATTTAAAGTTCGTCATTGAGAAAAGACCTAACCAATCAAACCAACGGGGAAATTTGAGCTTAAAAATCGTAGTCCCAAATAAAACATATGTTAGTTCAAATTTAAACAAATAGTACAATATATAATAAAGAGAGTTGATCGAGCTCCCGACATGCCGATCCTCCTAACTCTGTAGGTTACCTGCAATGAAATCAACAAATAGAATGAGCTGATAACTTAGCGTGTGTAACCGATATATAGGCAAATAGCAATATAGATATAATAATTTTTACTCAGTAATATCGTAGCGGTACAGATAAGATAAAGAACAAATCAGATATAGATGCAAAAAAGATCAGAATCAGATGTGGTTTTCTACCCCCATTCGCTACACGTTATCTCTAACTATCCCAACACTCCATATAGGGTATTAAATACCCATCCAACCCAACACACCAATTAATGTCGGTATGACACGTTACAGACTAATTACAGGCTAACTATCAAATCAATATGAGATAAATCGCCAAAATTAGATCCAGAATTGTGGCTTAGCCACTCAGTTTGGCAGATCATTAGACTGCCAGCACTTCTTTCTTTTTACTGTTCTCACCCAATACAAATGCAGATTACAGATACCAGATATCAAAGGTGTACACACAGTTATCCAATGCAATTCAAAATCAGATAACACAAATCATTATCATTTAACAGTTATCTCATTGCTTATACGTACAGATAATCGATTATTCAGCCTTAGAATATTGGATATCAAGTTATATAGTCTAATTCAGATAATACGGACCCTACAGAAGGCCTACATTTGATTCGAACGACGTTTACGGCCTTAGGAAAAATTTCAGTATTTTGGCCCACACGTTCGTGTGGATTCACAAGGTTTGAGTGTCTGGCCCGTGTGGTCCACACGGCTTGGCACATGGTCGTGTGACTCATAGTAGTTACACGGTCTCACAAACAGCAAAGCACATGCTCGTGTGGCTCACAACCTTTCACACAGCCTGGACATACGCCCGTGTCCTTGGCCCATGTGACCCTAAAATACAAATAGTGAGTTACACGGTCTGGACAGATGCTCCTGTGCCTCTAATTTAAAAATAGTGAGTTACACAGCCTGTCACATGGCCTACCACAGGGACTAGCATACGGCTATGTGGTGTTGAGAGCCATGTTTTCTGGCATTCTCTATTCATAGAAAATCAAATTTTCGTTACACACCTGGTATAGTTTCGATTTAGAAGCAACATACAAGAATTCTGGAACCTAAAACGACCATTCAATAACCAATTAAACGACATAAATGACCAAATTCACACAATTTAATACTTAAGTAACAATTTCGAAAGCTTCAATGCAAAACCTTTAAATGAAACTACCGCTTACCAACGAGTCAACTACAATTGGCAGAATTAGCACGTTGGAGATCGTGACCTTCGATGTCTGCAGCTAAAAAGAAAGCCAAACTATCGCTTACCAATGAATTCAAACAAAACAAGCTGAAACCAACTTTGACAAAATGAAAGAAAACGAATGTTTAATTGAAATTCTACAATAAACTCACGCAATTAACCTTTCTGTCAACAAACAATGAAATGCGCAGCTACCCGAACTCACAGCAACAAAATTACCGGCAATTTTAGCGATTGAGAAATCAAAAAGAAAAGAAAGAAAAAGAAAGAAAGAAAGGGGAGAAGAAGAAGAAGGAAAACTAACGAAAAGGAAAACAAAGAAAGAAAGAAAAATAACGTTCATGAAACCAAATTCTTTTAAAACAAAACTACTTTTGCAAAATAACAAAAACATATCTCCGGTTCACTTATGCAGAGACTTGAACACAAGACCAAAGGTACTACAAAAGCTTAATCATCGATCTAACATGCTCATTCTTGACACTAATTAACACATAAATAAACTTAAGTCGTCAGTTCAATGATAGGGGTTATGCCAAAATAAACTGTAGAATTTCAGGAGGGAAGACTCGAACCCTTGATCTCAACACATAAATAAAATACTTAACCACAGATATAAAGACTTAATTATTGACAGAATTTATGTAACAATTGATAAAATTTTGGGGTGTTACAAGTTATTTAAAATATAAATATGTTTAGCAATCTATAATTGATTATGGTAGTTTATACATAGTTTATCAATAATCTATATCTATCTATAATATATATAGGCATGAGTTTAGAAAAACTTTTGAATCGACAAAAATACATTTTATTTCTCATCATATTACTAAATAGTATATTATATTGAATATCTTATGTAACACCCCGAAATTTAGGGGGTTAGAATAATTAGATGTTATTGTATTAATATAAAATGAAACTTGATTAGGAGGTCTAATTGAAAATAGTGTGTTTTAATTGAGTTACGACCTAATTGAAAAAAAGGGTAAAAGTGACTTAAAATATTAATAGCGAGTCTTGGCTATGAGTATTATTTATGGTATATAAAATAAAATAGGACAGTATTAAAAATTATAGGTTAAATAAGTTAATAAAATAATGGGTTAAATATAATATTGGTACCTGAACTTGTCCACTTCTCACAGATTGGTACTTAAGGTTTTTTTTTTGTCCTAGATTGGTACCCGAACTTTTTATTTGTCAATTAGTTTGGTACTTTTTTTAAGCGTCGTTAAATCTGAGACAGGTGGCACAATAAGATTGTGACACATGACATGATGACATCATCATGATGTCATAATCTAAAAAATATATTATAAATTAATAAAATTATTTTTATTTTTTTATTTCCTTGCTTTTCACGTATTCCTTTCTTTCCTTCTTCCTCTTGTCACTTTGCCTTTTTCTTTTTATGGTTCTTTCAACATTTCTGAATTGCTTTGAAAAGAAATTTAAGAACATTTCTAGGTTCATTTTTTTTTTCTTCTTCCTTTTTTTTTTCGATAATTTCTTTCTTCTTGCTTGCTTCTAGGCCAGAATATTAAAACAATAAAAAATTGTAATTAAAAAATATTTTTGGGCTCATTCAACATTTCTCGCAGTGAAAAGAAAAATTACAAAACTTATCAATCCATTAAAATACAAAATCCAAAACATCACAAACACATTAGAACACCCACCAGTCCACTAAAAAAATCAAGAAAAAAAACATCATAATCAAAATTCATTAGAAAATTAACATAACAAACAAAAATCAATCAATCTATAAGAACACAACCAAACAAAAAGAAAATGATGAGAAACAAATCAAAACAAACACTCATTTCAAGTTTTTAGTTCTTAATATTTAGGCCAGTGTCGATAAATCCAAACTGTCAAGACGTTGGACATGGTGAGGAGAAGCCATGATCAAAGTTCCATTATTATTCAATAGTGGTGGCTCGGTTTGATGTCGAAGAGCAGCGATAGTGAAATGACGACCAGAGCCTTTGAAAAAAAATAAAGTAGGAAAAAATATGAGTAGAAATAGTAGAGAGAAAGGGAAGCCGTTTGGTTCTTCTCCGATCGGTGAGGAAATTGAAACAGGCAGTGATGACATTGGAGCAAGTTGATCAGCAGAGGAGAATCCCAACAAGATTTCAAGGAGTTCTCTGTGAAAACAAATCAAAAATGAAAGAGCAAGAGTAAATTTTTTACTTGTGCCATTATTTGGATCGAAGAACAAATGCTATGACAATGTCGGAGTGCGACTGTGGTGCATGTCGGCAGAGGCTAGGGTTTGGAAAAAGAGGAGGAGAATAAGAAGAAAAGAAAAAAAATAAAAGAAACTGGAACGAGAAAGGAAAGAGAAAGGGAAAGAATAAAAGAAAAGGGAAAAAGAAAAAAGAAAAAGTGAAACAAAAAATTTATGACATCATGATGATGTCATTATGCCACGTGTCACAATCTTATTGTGCCACCTACCTCAGATTTAACAGCGTTTAAAAAAGTACCAAACTAGTTGACAGATAAAAAGTTCGGGTACCAATCTAGGAGAAAAGAAACCTTAACTACCAATCTGGGAGAAATGGACAAGTTCAGGTACCAATCTTATATTTAACCCTAATATAATATATTAAAAGTATAAGCTAATAAAGAATAGGTAGGTTGAGCAAGAAATAGATATATACAATTAAGTGACTAAAATTAGCGTGAATTGGGTTTTAGCATTAGTGGTTAAAAGTTTAAGAAATTACTTAAAAAGCTAAGGTTCAAACCTCATTCTTTATATTTTTCCTCCTTATTTTTTCAAGCAATTAAGGATGCAAACCAAGTTAGTATAAGAATTAAATATGCTAGAAAAAGAATATGATATGGGCAGTAGCCTAATGGTTAAGCTTGCTTCTTTCCCCTAGTACACTTAGGTTCAAGTTACACCAACTCATTCTCATTTTTGTTGATTTCAACAAAATGGTTTATTGTTAATTACCAAAACAATAATAGAATTTTGATTATCTTTTTCAAACTTATCTAGAATTCATATCTTATCCTTCTTCAAAATTCAAATAGAATTAAAGTTTCAGCACCTTTTTATCTTCTTATTCTAACTAGAATTCAAATTATTCCTTTTCGAATCCTAATAGAATTTATCTTCCTTATTGCTTTTTATTCCCGTTTTCTTATTCATCTTTTCATTTGAAAATATTTTCTCTCCATTGTTGATAATTATTTTTGTTCCCGAATCAAAATCTATGAGTATTAATTATTGTATATAAACTGAAGTGGAATGTGTTAGTACCTAATTGAGTATTAATGATTCTTATTCTAATTATTTTAAAATAGTGTATTTTAATTGAGTTAGTACCTAATTGAAAAAGGGATAAAATGAATTAAAATATTAAAAATGAGACTTGACTATGAGTATTGTATATAAACTAAAGTGGAATGTGTTAAAAAGTATAAAGTTAAATTTAAAAAAAAGAGAGAAAAAAATGAATAAATGTGTAAGCTAAAAAATAATATGTAAGCTGAACTCGAATTGAATATATACAATTAAGCAACTAAAATAAGTAAAAAATAATGCATAGATCGAGAGGTTAGGTGTTAGTGCCTTTATCATAAAAGTCTTAAGTTCAAACCTCATTCTTCTCATTTATTTTCCTTTTAATTTTAAGCAACTTAGGATAAAAGCCACACTAAAATAAATTTTATTTGAGGTAAAAATAAAATAAGAATTGAGCTTAGACTTAATGATTAGCACACTAGTTTCTTTTCAAATTGACTCAAGTTCAAATCCCTTCTTTCCTTTTTAATTCATAATTTCACCAAAAATGCCCCAAAAACATATCAATATGATAAAACACCAAAATAAACAAGAAAAGGGTAATAGCCCAATGGTTAAGGCGTTAGCCCCTTTAGTTGACCAAGGTTTAAGCCTCCTGCTCCCCTTTAATTTAATTTCAAATTTTGGCAAAATCTTACGCCCCTGAGAGTTAACCCAATTTTTTCCTAATTAGAATTCATATCTTACTCCCCAAAATTCCAATAGAATACTACCAACTTTTTTTTTGCTTTTCCTAATTAAAATTTCAATTTGCCCCTTTTTAAATCCTAATAGAATTACTCTCTATCTTTCTATTTATTCTCACTTTTCTTTTTCACCCTCTCCTTTGCAAAATATTTTCTCTTTATTACTGAAATTATTTTTGCTTTCCATAACGAATCAGTTTTCGATAAATCGATTCTTTATCGATGTTGAACTCTTCATTAATAGCCTCCGTAATTTCATCAAGTTTGGTAAGTACATTTTGATTCAAAGTTTAGATTCTAAATTTTTGTAATATTCTAATCAAAACTAATCATTCATTCAATCTAATCAATTTCTTTTAGTTCTTTCCAAATTTTTTGATAAAATCTTGATAAATCTTGAAACCAAATGTTAACATGTGTATAAATGTTGTTTGAAGGACCCGTTTTAGGTACCCCGAATCATATTTGAATGTGAGGATTGTCACTCGAGACCTCGGTGATATGTGTATGTTCTTTTACAAGCAAATTGGGGTAAAATGTGCCTCGAAATAAGGTTACACGACCAGCGACAAAGGCATGTGGGCCAACCGGTGGACTACACGGCCCCTTACACAACCATGTCCCTTTGAAACTAAAGTTTTTTCTATTCTCACACGGCCTAGGACCCTCCACATGGTTGTGTCACCCCTAAAAATTAATTTTGCATGTCCCACACGGCCACAGTCTATCACACGGCCGAGCCACACGGTCGTATATCCCTTTTCACACGACCCAGGGCTTCCCACACGATCTAGTCACACAGTCGTATGTCCCCTGTATCTCATATTTTATAGTTTTGACCTGAAATTTCATGTTTCGTTCAGTTTAGTCCTTAATTGACTTCCAAACTATTTTTAGTGTTTTATTTTATTCAATTAAGCCCATGATTATATGGATAATGCTAGAATCCACGATATAATTGATTGATTCATTCTTGTGAATGCATGATATGAGATTGTTACACATCTACTGTTTCTATGTTTTTGATAAACTGATATCGATATTCAAAACCACAATGATACTGATTGCATGAGATACATGCCATTGTTACCAATAAATCGAACATATGATAAACAAGTTTGTTGCTACTGTTATGATTTGTTATAAGTATAATAATTGCTAATGTATGTACTTGATATAAGCATGTTAATGCTACCGTACTTAACTTTTTATAACATATTATGTTGCATTGCATGGGGTGGGACGTTTGAACGGAGGAAGTAGTCAGCAGTTCATTTGCTCGATAAGTGGTTTATCCACAACGTATTTTAGTTAGTATTCATGTGCTCGACCGATGGTTTATCCACAACATATTTTAGTCAGCATTCATCTGCTCGACCATTTATTTATCCAAAACGTATTAGAAGCTTTTATATGCACAAATGGATGGCTTATCCACTAGTATTTTAGTTGGTAGGTCATCTGCTTGACCAGTGGTTCATTTACAATGTGATAACAACTTTTATCTACTCAGATGGATGGTTCATCCACCAATATATTTTATCATTAGTAGTTCATTTGCAATGATCAGTGGTGTAAAGGTAGAAGAGTTCGAGGGAGCTCCTACTGTGGTGTGTAGCAGTAGGGTAGGACCTTTTTACTATTAAACCGAACTTGCATTGCATTCATAAGCAATTACATGGTTATGAACATTGAAATATTATGTTGATTAGTTGATCTTAGTTACTGATATTATATATTGCTAATTAATTCTGATTTATTCCATGAGTTCTTATTCTCCATGACTTGTCTATTGTTTGCATTGGTTCCCTTGTGACGAAACTCACAAAAGCTTCATAGCTCACTCTCCCTATTTTTCCATCTTTATAGATAACTCACCAGGTTAAGATGCGGACACGACATACGGAGGGCTCGGGTATGTTTTATTTTATGAAATTATTATAGGCTTATTTTTATAATTTTTTTTATTTCAGAACTATACTGTTTTATTTATTTTGTGTCATGAGACTCATATTTAGGGTTTATCTAGCATGTATAACATTTAATTTAATTTTAAAATATGGTTTTTATTTAATTAAGACATGAAAATAGTTTTATTAAAATGAAGTAAAATTAAAAATTGTGACTAACAAATAAATGGAAAATTAACTAAGTTTTCTTAAAGAAGTGACCGTTTCTTAAGGAAAGTTAAACTAAAACGTTTTTTTATAACTCGTTAGCTTTTTTAAAAATAGACTAAATTTTCTTCTAGAAATAAATAAAAGTTTTAAATTTACTATTTTATAAACTCTGATCGTACTAGGCCATCTCGGTGGCCGATGTAATCTCTTGAATCCAAGTCTAACGTCTAGGCTAGGTTGGGGAGGTTACAGTTTTATCAAACATTTTCAAAGCATTTTTGAATACTTGCAAAATACTCAAAAATATATTTTAAATGTTTTTAAATTTAACTAATTTTTTTAAGTTAGTAACAAAAAGTTTTGAATAAAAAATTGATTTTTTTTGAATTTGAATTGAAAAATACTCAATGGATAAGTGAAATTCAAACCATATGCACTAATAGATGAGACATGTATATAAAATACTTGTAATGTGCTAAATATGTCAAAAAATAACAAAGTGAATAACCTATCAAAATGGATTCCAAAAGATACAAGAATTGTTGAGTATAATGCTAAAGAACCTAAGAAAGTTTCAGTACCAAAAACATTTTAACACCCCTTACTTGTCCATACATATGAAATGAATAGGAGACGCTATTGATACATTTACTTAATGAAACCACTCAAATATTTAAGAAATAAAAACATTGAAACAATTAAATAAATCCATTTAGTCAAGTTAAAAACCATTTTGAGGCTTTAAAAACACATAAATATCATTTAGAAGCAAAACCCAAGAGATCGAAAGTGAAAAGAGACAAAAAATGAGTTTTGAAAGGTCAAAATAGCACAAAATAGTGTAGTGGAGTAGTTTTAGGGGTAAAGTGTACGTTGCCAAATGTATTGGTACCTTTGTCTAGTATTGTAGCTTTTTAGCAAAGGTTTGGGCAGTTCTGATACCTATTAACCTAGGTTCTAGAACTTTAATCCCTTAGAGCAAAAATCAGTTAAAAAACATTCAAAATCATATATAAATATGCCCACATTATAGCAACAAGATTCAAATCATTATAAAATAAAATCTACACCCATTTAAGCTCGAAGTACAAATCATCAACTCATTTAATAGAAAATATAGAAACAAGCTTAATTAGGAACACCAATAGGTTTTGAATTTCAATTCAAGTTTTACAAAGGCAAATTTCAATCTAAGTTTATATGTACATGCCATGATTCTAATACTAATGTGTTCGAAAATTTTCGTTTAGAAAACGATTTTTTTCTATGAAAAGTTAATTTTTTTTTTCTACATCAAGCCTTTGTGTTATTTATAACCATAAATCTAACCAAATAGTATTCATGTTTCGTCTTTCTACCTACATGATCTTCTCCACTATTTTCAAGCCCTTGGTTTGTCTAGAGAGTGGGCTCTAATATCATGAACCGATCACACAACGAAAACTTATTAATTTTTTTGTGGGAAAAATCAATTTCTCTCTGTGGGCAAAAGTCTAAGTTAATCTCCAATGAAAATAGAATTTATTTGTAAAACTAAATATCACTATAATTCGATATAGTAAAAACGCTTAATGTTGTATATTTTGACCCAGCCCATAATTTGTATTTATAAAGAAAATTACAAGAGTCTTGAACAAGAAGTAATAGAATAATAATATTTTAATAGAAAACACATAGTCTTACTAGAACTATATGGGGCAGGCGATGGAATACTCCTTCTAGGAATCCTATATGTCGCCCATCCCATGTAATGTGGACTTACTGGGCCTTTTTCCATGTATTAGGTACAGTTATATGTTTCTCTTTGATTTTTAAATAAACTCATATAATTTAATCAACTCAATAACTTGTTTTCTATTCCCAACATATTATTTATCTAGTTAAAATAAATTTAATAAATTCTCTCTACAATTATTTTCTCAATCCAATTCTAATTTTGTTGAAGTTATCACAGTTTTAATCGCCAACTATACTAGATGATATACTATTACATAATATAATAATATAGTATATGGGGAGGGATCCAATTGTGCTAGTGTAAAACTAAAGTATATTTTTGTATCTCTTTGTATGATTAATACTTGAACAATTCAACCCTTAAAGCTATCAATATAATTGTACTTGTCCTGCATGTAAATTTTCGAATCAGTCCGATGTCTCTATCATATTGATCTAAAGTACTATATATATGTTAATATTTATTGAACGATTTAAAGTTTTTTACATAAAAGAAATAGTTAGGAATTTTTAATTTATATCAATTTTGGCATGCATGATCTATATGAATGAAATATAAAATATGACGGTTGGATTGTTAAAATATTAATCCTACAAAGAGATAAGAAAGGGTGTAAAACTAATGTAGCTTTACACCGATGTAAATAGATCTCTCCCCATAATATATAACTATTACTAAAACTATTAATTCATATATAACTATTATATTATAGATTATAATAAAAGATATAGTATTACATAATATTATAATGTTTAATCATAAATGCATATATATAAATGATTAATATATGTTATATATTATATATTATATATTATATTATATAGTAAGAGGCTAACTTTCAAATGTACGAAGAGTACAGGGAATTAGAGCACATTTCAGCTAATATTGTAACGCCCCGAATTTGGGCTTAGTAGAATTGGGCCTATTGGGCTTTGGGTCTTAGAAAAATTTTAAGTGAGCGAGAAAATGACAATTGGCATGTGGGCTTTGAGGGTTATTTGAAATCTTAGGGATAGGGAAGAGCATAGGGAAAAATTAATTTTTGCCTTAATGGACCCTAGTCTCAGGTATTAGGTCTCTTAAACAGATTAAAGGAAAATATGACACAGTTGGGCCTGTGGTCCAGTGGCAAGATGGCGTCACTTGGGGAGCTACAAGGTGGCGTTACTTGCAGGTGAGGAGGTCCAAGGTTCGAGGCTTAAGAGTGGTGAATTAAGGAGTTTTATTTTTGCACATGGAAGGAAGGTAGTAGCGCTAGAGTGGACTTTGGAAGGGAGAGTTCAGGAGAGAAATTTAAGGTAAAGATAAGAGAGAAAAGATAGGGGATTAAGGTGTGGATGTGTTGGTGCCGAATGGGACTGTGGGGGGAAGGTGGTTAGGCTTTGGCTATTAAACGGGGTGCTGAATTCATTAGAAGAGTTCTTTGAGTTTCCATCTTTCTTTCTTTTCTTCCGCTCATCTTTTTTTTCCATTGTCGAATACCATCATCCCTATTTTCAGAAATCCCTGTTTGTGCCGATTCTTTGTTGTTTTTCCTCCATCACAAATCTATTGATCAAGTGATTAAAAGCCAGATCTTATTCAGTAGCTATCTAGGCCGCAGGATCAAAAGGTAAGTACTCAGTCTCCTTAGTGTGTTTTGTTAATAGCCGAAGTGCTATCTAACATCTCCTTGCTGTTAACCTTGTATTAACAAGGGTAGGGTTCAAAGACCACAAGCGTGATAAGGATCGTTAGCAAGGAAGTAAGTGTACTCGTTTTAGTGGTGGTGGCCGAATGTAAGTATGGCTTATAGAGGTGACTTATGTGGAATATGAGTCACTCGATCTTTGATAATATTTGTGTAGGTGCAGATCTACTTGAATAGTAGCTAAGGAAGGGCTACTAAAACCGGTGGCACACGGTAAGGCTATGGTAAGGTTTCAGTTTTTAGGTAAATACTGTAGTTAAGTGTGTATTGACTTGGAGATTGGTATTGATTGTAGGCTAAGACTGAGGATAGAGTAGCATGTCGCAGTAACCAGGTGTGTACATAGACTTCACACACGACAAATCGGCAAAAGCCGAAATCCCGAAAAGCTAAAATACCGAAAAAGCCGAAAGGTTGGCGCCGACAACCACACGAGCGTGCGAACATTCGTGTGGGGACACTGATACGATTACCTGGGCCACGAGAGCGATCTCATGGTCTCAGGCCACTATTTGGCTGACTGGGCCAGAAAGGGCTAAATGGGCTTGCCGAGCTCGTGGGCCTAAATCAACAGGAATTGATATGTGAAAATTGAATGATGGATTGATATGGATGTGTGATTTGAATAAGATTGGGCCTAATGGGCTATATAAACATGATGGGGTTTAAAGGGTTATATGGACATGATTGGGCTTAGTGGGCCTTATGGGATTTTAGAAATGCATGCTAGGGTTTTAATGGACTCTAGGCCTAGTTCTGATAAATTCTTAAATAGCATAAGACTTAATTTAATAATCAAACATGTCTATGGACAAGTCGCTAGGTTAGAGTGTGACAATGGACATATGCATGTCTAGGATTGCATAAGACTTAATTTAATAATCAAACATGTCTATGGACAAGTCGCTAGGTTAGAGTGTGGCAATGGACATATGCATGTCTAGGATTAGATCTATGGAGAGCTTGGTACTTAAGCGGTCCTAGTGACCCACCTCCTCTTCTCTGGGATCCTACCCGGTGCATAGTGTCTGTTCACTTTAGCCGCAAGGACTTGTTAATGGGCCAAAGTTAATAACTAAAACCTTGGATTTGCAAAATAACTAAACCCTTGATTTGTAAAATTACTAAAATACCTCTAATTTGCAAAATTATCGAAATACCCCCAGATTGCAAAACTACAAAAATACCCTTGTAGGGTAGAATTACAAAAATACCCCTGGGTAGTGAAATGACTAAAATACCCCTAGGTGCTTAATGTGTGAAAATGTGTATGTTACATTCATGACATATATGTTGCACTTGGGTGGATTTGATGATACGGAGGAAGATATATGGGGATCGCATAGTCGCTTGACGACCGTGGCTCCACCGGTGGCTTTAAGCCCATTATATATTTAGCAGCCTTGCTGCAACGTTTGAGTAGTGCCACTATTGGCGCTACCTTTGGAGTGTAGGGATGGGTGGGTTGATATTTGTATCCCCACAGGGTAGGGTTGGAAGGGAAATGGAGTGCAGGGTTGGATTTGGGATGAGAACATTGCATTCATGTGATACTGATGTGATATGAGGTCATTGTGGGCTAAGACCCAAGACCACCATTTTTTATAGGGCTTAGGCCCAATGTGGTAATTGCATGTTTTACCAAGGGTCGTACACACTGAGTTTCAAAACTCACACCCTTTTATTAAATGTTTTAGGTGACCCTCAGTAGACAGCTCGAAGTGGGAGAGGACTCGGAGATGGCCACACTACAAGTTACTTAGAAGTTTTTGCTTATTTGATTTCGAATGACTTATTGTTAATTATTTCGTTTGTAATAAGGCCTTGTATCTCCAATTTGATTTTACATTTGAGTTTCCTTATGTTTTCAATTGTTTAATTGTTAAACTTGATTAAATTTCTAAAGTTTAAACATGGTTTTCGAAATATATGTTGCACTTGGGTGTGTGAAAATGTGTATGTTACATTCATGACATATATGTTGCACTTGGGTGGATTTGATGATACGGAGGAAGATATATGGGGATCGCATAGTCGCTTGACGACCGTGGCTCCACCGGTGGCTTTAAGCCCATTATATATTTAGCAGCCTTGGTGCAACGTTTGAGTAGTGCCACTATTTGCGTTACCTTTGGAGTGTAGGGATGGGTGGGTTGATATTTGTATCCCCACAGGGTAGGGTTGGAAGGGAAATGGAGTGCAGGGTTGGATTTGGGATGAGAACATTGCATTCATGTGATACTGATGTGATATGAGGTCATTGTGGGCTAAGACCCAAGACCACCATTTTTTATAGGGCTTAGGCCCAATGTGGTAATTGCATGTTTTACCAAGGGTCGTACGCACTGAGTTTCAAAACTCACACCCTTTTATTAAATGTTTTAGGTGACCCTCAGTAGACAGCTCGAAGTGGGAGAGGACTTGGAGATGGCCACACTACAAGTTACTTAGAAGTTTTTGCTTATTTGATTTCGAATGACTTATTGTTAATTATTTCGTTTGTAATAAGGCCTTGTATCTCCAATTTGATTTTACATTTGAGTTTCCTTATGTTTTCAACTATTTAATTGTTAAACTTGATTAAATTTCTAAAGTTTAAACATGGTTTTCGAAATACCTAAAACATGTAGGCATTTTCTTAAAATATGGGCTTTTATCATTACTTAACAAGTTTCGTGGATTTTGGGTTCTAAGCTCTAAACTTAAGTTTTAAATAAGTGAAGTTGTTTTGAATTATTCCTTTGATGTGACATCATCGGATTCGGCCATAACGTCTGGGATGGGTCTAGGGGTGTTACAAATTTAATAATAAACAATATATAATGTAATGCGCTGGAAATTCAAGTATTTGATTTGTTGGATTTAGTCATTAATTAAGTGTCTGTCTTAGTGGTTAAGAGTTTGAGTGTGTGTTTGGGGTTTGGTTTTTGAGTCTCGGAGTGAGCAAGGTTGTAACACCCCAAACTCGGTCAATACGTTACGACCAAATCTGGTTTGTTATAGGAAAGGTAGTCTTGAAAACGTTTAACAGAACATCGTGACTTGAGAAAAACTTTTCGTTAGCGATTCCATTTTAAGGGTAATTTAGAAGTCTTGTTGAGAATATCTTACCAACTTTTATTAAAAATAATTAGGAGTTGAAAACGGGTTGGTTTTGTCAAAGCCAAACTTGGAAGAATTCCAGAAATGTGACGGTTAAAAACAATGTTGCAGTTTTAATATTATTTCCAAATTAATTACTTAGATAATCGCAAGCCATCTTTTGTCAACACTTTGAAAGCCATTTGTTTATGTTTTTAATTTTAGAAAACCCCATATTTGTCAGTTTATCAAATGTATAATATCAGCATTAAATCCAAACCCAAAATTAAAGTTAAAGCGGCCTTATTACATAATATTATCCCGAATTAAAAATAAGTTCAAAATAAAATACGTAGTTTACAGAAGAAATAGTAACGCATGGCAACCTGGAGTCCGCCCCGGCTTCAATCCCGCGGTCTAGTGATTACCTGCAAAAATCAGCAGAGGGGTGAGTCACCGAGACTCAGTGTGTATTTTCCCTGATTTCGCAATATGGGCCTTAAGCCCACAGATGCTCATTGGGCCTTAGCCCCCACTCAGTATGGCATATAACATATGTATGCAATGCAGCCCAACCCAAACTAGTATTTCCATCCTCTAGGTCACCTGAATCATCCAACACCCGTGGCATTATGCCACTGTGGTTCTTGACCATCGTGGTCCTAGACCACCTTTGACTGGCTAACCAAAAGATTCTATTAGAACAAAGTAATGAACAAGGCTCAACGGAAATAACAAAAGAGGCTCCTACCTTAAACCCAAATGGAGAGATGTGATTCAGAAATCAATTGATCCTCAGACTTTGGACAACAAAACACTTGGCTAAAGGAGTTTCCCAGAGTAAGTGCCCCAAACGAGAGAAGAAGAAAAGGAAGAGGGGGTTAACCAAAATATAAACACCAAGCCAACTAGCCATTTGACTTTGGCCACATAAACCGAAAAAAAGAAAAGAAATGGGCAACAGAGTCTCTCCTTACCTTAAACAACAGAACCGATTGAAACTTCCTGGCCAAAGATTCCTAGCTCCTTGCTTCGCTACGTTCAGCTTGAGCAGAGAAACCGATTGACACACCAGAAGATTCATCTATGGTGAAAACTAGCCGAGAATCGAGAGGAGTAGGAGTGTCGGTTTACTAGAGAAGTAGAAAGGAGGGATTAAGGTTCGGTTATGGTGAAAGGTGTAAAATCGAAACACAAAGAGAAGGGGATGAGAAATAGGTTTCAGCTTGAGAAGAAGAAATAGAGGAGAAAGATGAAACACAAAGAAGTAAGATGAAAGTTTCGGTTGTGAGGTTTAAGAGGAATGAGCAAAGGAGAAGAAAAGATTTGGCAAGGGGGTGGCTTCAAAGAGTTTCAGCTAACACATGAAATGGGGAAAAGATGTAGAGCAACAATGTTGAGAGAAAAAGAATAGGGAGCTACGGTTTTATTTGGTAAAAAGAAAAAAAGAAAATGAAACCAAGTGACCAAAATGAAAAGAAGAAAGGGAAATCTCTATGGATGGTTTCGGCTTAACTTCACACTCAAATGACACTAGCTACCAAATGGCACTCACCTCCCTTAATGAACAATGCTATAAATGAAATGAACCAAACCCTGAAGTCTATGGAATTTCAGCACCCTTAAGCTAGCACTAAACCGCACATGCTCAACAACAAAAGGGTCCCCCTCTTTCACCCACTTGACTGAATTCACTCCCCCAAGCTCCCCAACTTTCGGCCAACTCCACCACCAACACCAAACCCACGATTTCCTCCTACTTTCACTCCCCTTAATTCGTTTGAATCAATTTGACCAATTCAAACACCACAAACACCTCATGGCCACCCATTCAAATCGCTTGACTCATTCAACCAACAACCATGAAGAGTCCAGCCGAAAGCCACCTCCTTAGCTCCCTAAACGCAAAAAATAAAGCTCTTAAATGCTGCTGACGCGACTCGAACTCTTTCCCCTTGCTGCTCCCTTGTGACGCCACACCCTTGCACCTTAAGTGGCGTCTTCTTGCCACTCTACCACACTTCTTCTTGTGTTACTAAACACAAGAAATTACCCTTAAGACCTACCTCAACCAGCTCTCCCCTAAAGAGCCTAAAAACAAAATTTTTACCAAGGCCCTAACTTAACCCCGGGCCTTCCCAGAACCCCCAAACACACCAAAATAACATGCAGAACAAACCAAACACACAGAAACACATTGAATGCAGAACCCCTAATTCCAGGATGTTACAGTTCTATCCCCCTTAAAGAAATTTCGGCCTCGAAATTTTCCTGGTCAAAAGAGGTGAAGGTATTATTGTCGCATCACATCATCTGGCTCCCACGTGGCTTCCTCTGAACTGTGATTTTGCCACAACACTTTAACCAACGGAACCGTCTTTCTCTGCAATACCTTAACATCTCGGTCTAAGATCTTAACTGGTTCATCTTTAAAAGATAAATCAGGTCTTACTTCGATTTCTTCCACCGGCACTATGTGAGATGGATCCGAACGGTAGCGCCTTAACATCGAAACATGGAATACATCATGTATCTACCTCAATTCTGGAGGTAACTCGAGCTGATAAGCTACTGGTCCCACACACCTCAACACTCGATAAGGCCCGATGAACCTGGGGCTCCACTTGCCCTTTCGTCCAAACCTTAAAACCTTCTTCCAAGGCGAAACTTTTAGAAAGACTTGATCACCTACTGCAAACTCTATATCCTTACGCTTCAGATCAGCATAAGATTTTTGCCTGTCAGAAGCTTCCTTCAACCGGGTCCGAATCAACTTAACCTTTTCCTCTGTTTCCGAAACCAATTCCGGACCCAACAACTGCCTCTCACCCAATTCTGTCCAGCAAGTAGGAGTGCGACACTTTCAACCATATAACGCTTCATAGGGTGCCATCTGAATACTGGATTGATAGCTATTGTTGTACACGAATTTCACCAACAGTGGAAAATCCTCCCAACTACCCCCGAAGTCGATAACACAGCCTCTCAACATGTCTTCTAAGATCTGAATTACCCTCTCAGACTGACCATCAGTCTGTGGATGGAACGCTGTGCTGAAATCTAATTTTGTACCTAATGCTTGATGCAACGCCTTCTAGAACCGCGAGTCTCTGTCTGATATGATAGACACAGGTACCCTATGCAACCTCACAATCTCTGCCACATACAGCTTGGCTAACTTCTATAGTGAATAATCAACCTGAACTGGTATGAAGTGAGCAGACTTCGTCAACCGATCCATAATTACCCACACTGAATCCTTCTTCGTAGGCGTAAGGGGTAGCCCACTTACAAAGTCCATCGTTATCCGCTCCCACTTCCAAAGTAGAATCTTCACTGGCTGTAGCAACCCCAAAGGCAATTGATGTTCTGCCTTCACCTGCTAACACGTCAGGCACTTACTTACAAAATTGGTAACTTCCTGCTTCAGACCTGGCCACCAAAACTATTCCCGCAGATCCCGATACATCTTACTCCCACCAGGATGTATAGCGTATGGACTACTATGCGCTTCCTGCAGAATCTTCTAGCTTAACTCAGAATCCCTTGGCATACAAGCCTTTCCATAAAAGCACAAAACCTCATCACTGTTCAAACTGAAATCTTCTACCTCACCCCTTGCCACTAACTAAAACTTAGAACTTAGCGATTCATCCGACAACTGCTTCTCTTTAATCTGACTGACCCTGACCCAAGAAGGCTTCACTTGAAGTCCAGCTAGCAACATACGAATGCGTTGACCCAATATCAATCAATACAGTAAAAGGCAACCCGAAAATAAGGAACGTACCGGTTATGACGTCTGGTGCATCGCCCTCCCCTCGGCGTATGGCTGCATAAACCAACCCAGGCTGTCTCGCATCTGAATTCCCAGCACCTCTACCCGGTGCTCCACGCCCTCGACCAAAACCATTTCCACCCCTAGAGGGTCCACATCCGCTCTGTGGTTGCTGCCACCTCTTCCAGGCTGAACATAACTCTGACCCACTGGCCGCGCTCTGTTTTGCTCTTGCGGATAGTCCCTTACCCAATGATCCACTGATCCACAGTTGTAACATCCATTACTTCTTACCCAGCACTCCCCCGAGTGAAACTTCGCACACGTAGCACATTGATGAGGCCGACCAACAATAACAGGCCTCGCAACTCGACTTGGCCCATCGAACCTAGGCATCTTTTGGAAATTCCCAGCAGATCCCGACGACCCAAAATTCCTTTTATTCCTACCCTTGTCCCTATCCTGGTTCTGCCTTTCAGATCGCTTTACCTCTTCGTCTATCTTAGCCTTCTCAACTAAAATGGCAAACTCCCTTTCCCGTTGCGGAGCTATCAGTACTCGTAACTCGTCCCTCAGACCATCTTCAAACCGAACACAACGCTCATGATCTGTTGAAACAATACCCCGAGCATAACGGCTTAGACGTAGGAATTCCGCCTCATACTCGGCCACCGACTTACTCCCCTGAACCAAGTTTAGGAATGCCTTTCGCTGAGCGTCCACATAACTCGACCCAATATACTTCCCTTAGAACGCTGACTTGAAGAAGTCCCAGGTAATGCGGTCAGCTGCTGTACCATCTCTGACCGTGAGCCACCACTGATACGCCTCGTCTTAGAGGAGAGACACCACCCCTTTCAATTTCTCTTTCGTGGTAAAATCAAGATCATCCATGATGTGCTCAATCGCTTCTAGCCAGTACTCAGCTACGTTAGGAGCTACACCAGAAATGCGCCTAAACATCTCAGCCCCATTAGCTCGGAATCGCTTAAACACAAATTTTCGAGCTACTGATCCCGTGCTCGCTCTAGCAACTCACTCCAACACACGTAACATAGCTTGAGACACCGTATTGTCTCCACCAGTTTGTCCTGAAATTTCGCTTCCGTAACTGGTGATGCTGGCAGCTCACCTTCTGTAACAGCCCAATTACGACTCTAATCGGAACGGTGGTTTCGGGACCTCGAATCTGAATTAGAAAAATATTTTTTTTCTAATTTATATTTTTTTTATTATTTGATGTCTATGTGATGAGGTCAAGCATGTGTTAAAATATTATTTACTAATTTGTTTGTTTGGGTGATTATTTTAAATAAAGGATTAAAATGAATAAATGAGAAAGTAGCTATTGTGGAAACTAGGACTAAATTGATTGGATTTCTTCTCACATGGGATTTAAGAGGCATTTTAACCATAATCTTCCTCCTAGTGGACGGCATTGACCATGAGTAGTGAATAAAGTATATATTATATATATGTTATACATTATTATTATTAGTTAGTGGGGTGATATTAATAAAATATTATTTGGTTAAGGAAATAATAATAAGCAAAACAAGATTTCCTCCCCACTTACTTCATCTTCTCCACGAAAACAAAGAGAAAGGAAGTGAAAAATTGAATCTCCATAGTCGGTCCTTGCATGTCCTCTTAAGGTAGGTAATTAAGCTTCATTTTTGTAAATTCTTGCATGGTTGTGTTAGCTATCATGAATACTTTAATATACATGTGAAAATTTTGGAGTTTGAAGCTTGTGTTAGTTTCGGCCATGGATGAGTTCTTCGAATTTGTCATGTTTGATAGGAGATTTTTAGTATGAGCTAGACATAAACTAGTTTGAGTATGATTTTGGTAAAGATGAATGAGTGAAAGCTTGAATTAGGATTATTAAATGGTTGAAGGTACAAATGCAATAATAAATGGCTTATATATATACTTGAATAGGAATGGAGAAAATTCGGTTTCAAGGGACTAGTCTAAATTTCTTGCAATTAGTGTGCTTTATATTAAGGGATTAAATTGTGTGAAAACCGAAACTAGGGGGAATAAATGTGTACAATTAGAAAGGTACATGTTCGGAGTTATTTTAGTTTATAAATTGGATTAATTTATCTTGAGGAATACTCGGCATTAGCTTAAAGTGTGTATGAATTTTATGTTTTTAAATGAATGAAAGAATTGATATTAAATTGGTAAGGATTTTGAAACTATGAATGACTAATTAAGAGAATAATACAATGATGTATTTCGAATTGGGATGAATGAAAATTATTTGAATAGGCTCTTTTCAAACTTTGTTTAGATCAAGGGAAGAAAGAGTTGGAAAAGGATTGGGGGAAAGCTAAATTAGACGAGTAGCCGGGACATCCTTACCTTTCAACTATCAAGGTAAGTTTTAAGTAATGGAATTAAATCGAAACAATGCTTACTTGTAAGTTTAAATTAAATGGTGATGTTTATTTCATAGTATTGCCGAGTATACATATACATGTTATAAATTTGATAAGAAATGATTGAGGGTGATGGTACTTGATTGTGAAATTAGATGCATGAAAGAGGAAATTTAATGATAATACTACGATTGAAAGTTAAGCATAATAAGTTAAGTTGATGATGGCTCGGTGTGATATAGGCCGAATGCAATTTAGTATGTGGTATATTGAATATCCTGATATATACATATATAAGTATACATTCTTGTGTGCGAAGTGAATGTGAGGTATATATATATGCATATTGATTGAGTAATAAGTTAGGAGAAGCATACATTGGGTGAATCGATTCGATGAGTATCATATGTGCAAGTTTAAGTAACGGCTCTGTGTGAGTGACACGTTACGATAAGTATGAAGTAACAACTCTATGTGAGCGATACGTTACGATGATACATAAAGTAACGGCTCTATGTGAGCGATACGTTACGAGAGTTATTAATGAATGATATCTAGTATGTGAGATATTGCTAATAATAGTGGTAATGTGCAGGTGTGAAGTTCGTTTTAAGGACTTCCATTATAGATACAAATAAAAAACGAGAATGATTGATGTTATTATCTTAGATATATGTTGGCATGACCTAGTTTGGGGTTGGTAAGTACACTAGAGGTAAGTATCATCTCTATAAATTTAAGAGTGGTAGGAGTTAGGGGTGTTACATTTGATTGGTATCAGAGCTACGGTTTAGTCGATTCTTGGACTAACGTAGCATGTGTGAGCCATAATATATAAATGATAGTATGATGACTTCTGACAGTGTAATGTTTTTTCCCTTTTATATAGTAATGGATTCCGAGCACGAGCGAGCTGTAGCCGAGGACGTCGAGAGTGTAGCGGCCGCTCCCGCGCAAGGGTCCGTACCAACAAAATCTCGATCGGCTACGAGTAATCCTGATGAGGGGGCTAGAAATGCCTTCTATAGTATGATGAACGATTGGTTCAACCATTACATACGAACCAATCTGACTGTTCAACCACCCCAAAATCCGAATGTACCCCCTGTAGTACCGGTGATTCCTTCAGTTGCCAATCTAGAAAGAGTAACTAAACCTCCGGTTGACCGCATTGGAAAACATGGAGCTCAGGAATTTAGAGCTGAAGATGTTGATGATGCTGAGCGAGCCGAATTTTGGCTTGATAACACCGTTCGTGTTTTCGATGAATTATCTTGCACACCCGATGAATGCTTGAAGTGTGCTATATCTTTGTTACGGGATTCTGCCTACTACTGGTGAAACACGCTGGTGTCAGTTGTCCTGAAAGAAAGGATTACTTGGGACTTCTTTCAAACAGAATTTCGCAAGAAGTATATAAGTCGACGCTTTATTGACTCCAAGCGTAAAGAATTCCTCGATCTCAAGCAAGGTCGTATGATTGTATCTGAATACGAACGAAAGTTTGTGCGACTCAGTCGTTACGCTCGCGAATGTGTTTCATCAGAAACGGTTATGTGTCGGAGGTTCGAAGATGGTCTGAATGAAGATATAAAGCTTTTGGTTGGTATTCTTGAAATTAACTAGTTCGTAGTGCTAGTTGAAAGAACTTGTAAGGCGGAAGAACTGGGAAAGAAAAACAAAAGGTTGAACTTGAATCTAGAGACTTCCGGAAGAGATCAGTGAGTAAACAATCACAGATGACAGCAAAGAAGATTAAGAATGATGGTAACTGATTCAGACCCAACACCGGTATTACTATACAAGAGCGACCGCCAGTGAGTTCTCGGGCGACATCAGTGGCTAGTGTTGGCAATGATCGATCGAGCAAACCTGAGTGTCAATAGTGCGGCAGACGATATTTTGGTGAATGTTGGGGCAAATCTATTTCTCGCACTTGTTATAAGTGTGGTTCACAGGACTATTTCATTCGAGATTGCCCGGAAACTACTGAAAAGGGTGCTGCTCAGAGTGCGAGACCTAGCGGTATTTCAGCTAGAGGTAGATTGTCTTGTTATGGGGGAGGTAGGAGTGTTGCACAGAGAGGGACTACAGATGCAGTTGTTCGGCCAGATACTCGTGTACCGACTAGGGCGTACGCCATTCGTGCTAGAGAGGAGGCCTCATCTCCAGATGTCATTATCGGTCTTTTCACCCTCTTTGATTCTAATGTAACTGCTTTGGTTGACCCTGGTTCAACTCACTCATATGTGTGCGAGACATTAGTATCCAGTAAGACTCTACCTGTTGAGTCTACTGAATTTATGACTCAGGTTTCAAACCCTCTGGGTCGGTGGGTGTTAGTTGATAAAGTATACAAGAACCGCCCCTTAATGATTCGAAAGAGGTGTTTTCCGGTCGATCTAGTGCTATTACCTTTTGATGAGTTTGACATCATTCTTGTATGGATTGGTTAACGATTCACGATGGAGTAGTCAATTGCAGATGGAAGACTATTGATCTGAGATGCCAGAATAACGAGATAATCCGAATTGAGTCGGTGGATTTGAGTGGACTACCTGCTGTGATATCTTCGATGTTGGCTCGACAATATATGAAAAAGGGTTGTGAAGCCTATCTTGCATATGTAATTGATAGCAAGGTAACTGAAAGAAAGATTGAGACAGTA
Source organism: Gossypium australe (assembly GCA_005393395.2). Taxonomy (NCBI): domain Eukaryota; kingdom Viridiplantae; phylum Streptophyta; class Magnoliopsida; order Malvales; family Malvaceae; genus Gossypium; species Gossypium australe. Next base: position 73,783,273 of record CM016623.1, on the reverse strand, counting down.
CCGGTTGTGAACGAATATTCAGATGTGTTCCTGGAGGAATTACCAGGACTGCCACCAGTTCGTGAGGTAGAATTTGGGATTGAGTTGGTGCCGGGAACTACCCCGATTTCGATAGCTCCGTACAGAATGGCACCGACTGAATTAAAAGAATTGAAGGCTCAGCTGCAAGAATTGTCGGATAAAGGTTTTGCTCGACCCAGTTTTTCTCCTTGGGGTGCGCCCGTTCTATTTGTGAAAAAGAAGGACGGAACTACGAGAATGTGTATTGACTACCGAGAACTCAATAAAGTTACCGTAAAGAATAAATACCCGTTGCCCCGTATCGACGATTTCTTCGATCAACTTAAGGGAGCTTCAGTGTTCTCAAAAATTGATTTGAGGTCGGGATATTACCAGCTGTGAGTTCGGGAATCAGACATACCAAAGACTGCCTTTCGAACAAGATACGGTCACTATGAATTCTTAGTGATGCCGTTTGGGCTTACTAATGCCCCTGCTATTTTCACGGACTTGATGAATCGGGTATTTAGATTGTATTTAGATCGATTCATAGTGGTGTTCATTGATGATATACTGAATTATTCGCGAGACGAAACTGAACATGCTGAGCATTTGAGGTTAGTGTTGCAAATTTTGCGCGATAAGCGATTGTACGCGAAATTTAGCAAATGTGAGTTCTGGTTGAGTGAAGTTAGTTTTCTCGGACATGTTGTATCAGCTTCGGTATTCGGGTTGACCCGGGTAAAGTTTCAGCAATACTCGATTGGAAATCTCCGCGAAATGTTTCTGAGGTTCGTAGCTTTTTGGGGCTAGCCAGATATTATAGACGTTTTGTGAAAGGGTTTTCTATGATAGCATCCCCGATGACAAAACTACTTCAGAAAGATGTAAAGTTTGAGTGGTCAGAAAAGTGTCAGAAGAGTTTTGATCAACTGGAGACCTTGTTGACGGAGGCCCCGGTTCTCGTTCAGCCAGAATCGGGTAAGGAGTTTGTTGTTTTCAGTGATGCATCTTTAAATGAACTGGGTTGTGTATTGATGCAAGAAGGCAAAGTCGTAGCCTATGCCTCGAGATAGTTGAAACCGCACGAGAGGAATTACCCGGTTCATGATCTTGAATTGGCTGCTATAGTTTTTGCTTTGAAGATCTGGCGTCACTATTTATTCGGTGAGAAATGTCACATCTATTCGGATCATAAGAGTCTAAAGTATCTAATGACTCAGAGGGATTTAAATTTGAGACAACGACGTTGGTTAGAATTGTTGAAAGATTATGAGCTCGTGATTGATTATCACCCGAGAAAGGCTAATGTTGTTGCAGATGCTTTAAGTCGGAAGTCATTATTCACTCTTCGGGCGTTGAATGAACATATGACTATGTCGAGTGATGGTTCGATAGTAGCCGAATTAAAAGCAAGATCGTTGTTTATTCAGCAAGTTAGCGATGCCCAGAAAGTTGACAAAGATTCGTTGGCAAGACGAGTTCAGTGTGAAAGTAACATTGAATCAGAGTTTCAGATTGATGAGAATGATTGTCTGAAATTCAAAGGCCGTTTATGTGTTCCGAGGAATGTAGAGTTGATTCGGATGATATTGAATGAGGCACATAATAGTCGATTATCTGTACATCCGGGTAGCACAAAAATTTATAATGATTTGAAACAGTTCTATTGGTGGCCTGGTATGAAACGAGATATATCTGAATTTGTTTCGAAGTATTTAGTATGTCAGCAAGTAAAAGCTGAGCATCAAGCGCCATCGGGACTACTACAACCAATCATGATACCTGAGTGGAAATGGGATCGAGTCACTATGGATTTCGTATCAGGTTTGCCTTTGACACCGAGTAAGAAAGATTCAATCTGGGTTATCGTTGATCGATTAACTAAATTGGCTCATATTATTCCGGTACGTACTGACTTCTCGCTTGATAGGTTAGCTGAGTTATACGTATCACAAATTGTACGATTGCACGGGGTACCTATTTCTATTGTATCGAATAGAGATCCGAGGTTTACATCGCGGTTTTGGAAGAAACTACAAGATGCTCTAGGTACTAAATTGCATTTCAGGACTGCTTTTCACCCTCAATCAGATGGACAATCTGAGCGTGTTATTCAGATACTCGAGGATATGTTAAGGTGTTGCATCCTTGAGTTTGAGGGTAAGTGGGAACGATACTTACCTTTGATTGAATTCGCTTATAACAACAGCTTTCAATCAAGTATCAAAATGGCACCCTATGAAGCTTTGTACGGTCGTAAATGTCGTACACCTCTATATTGGACCAAAATAAGTGAAGGCAAGATACACGGGGTTGATTTAATCAGGGAGACGGAGCAGAAAGTTAAAGTAATTCGAGAAGGTTTGAAAGTCGCATCAGATCGTCAAAAGTCGTACGCGGATCTAAAACAAAAAGATATAGAGTTTCAGGTGGGTGATCGAGTATTCTTGAAAGTATCACCGTGGAAAAAGATACTCAGATTTGGTCGTAAGGGAAAACTGAGTCCGAGGTTTATTGGGCCATATGAAGTTATTGAGCGCATCGAGCCAGTTGCATACAGATTAAGGTTGCTGAATGAGTTAGAAAAGATTCATGATGTTTTCCACGTGTCAATGCTCCGACGATATAGATCTGACCCTTCTCATGTGATCAGTCCATCTGAGGTGGAAATTCAGCCCGATATGACTTACGAGGAAGAACCGATTCACATCTTAGCTCGTGAAGGGAAAGAGTTGAGAAACAAGAAAATCTCGTTAGTTAAAGTTATGTGGCATAAGCACGGGGTTGAGGAAGTGACTTGGGAAACCGAGGAAATAATGAAAGAGTGCTATCCACACTCATTCGTCGGTAAGATTTTCGGGGACGAAAATTCCTTAAAGGGGGGAGAGTTGTAACAGCCCAATTACGACTCTAATCGGAACGGTGGTTTCGAGACCCCGAATCTGAATTAGAAAAATATTTTTTTTCTAATTTATATTTTTTTATTATTTGATGTCTATGTGATGAGGTCAAGCATGTGTTAAAATATTATTTACTAATTTGTTCATTTGGGTGATTATTTTAAATAAAAGGATTAAAATGAATAAATGAGAAAGTAGCTATTGCGGGAACTAGGACTAAATTGATTGGATTTCTTCTCACATGGGATTTAAGAGGCAATTTAACCATAATCTTCCTCCTAGTGGACGTCATTGACCATGAGTAGTGAATAAAGCATATATTATATATATGTTATACATTATTATTAGTTAGTGGGGTGATATTAATAAAATATTATTTGGTTAAGGAAATAATAATAAGCAAAACAAAATTTCCTCCCCACTTCATCTTCTCTACGAAAACAAAGAGAAAGGAAGTGAAAAATTGAAGCTCCATCGTCGGTATTGCATGTCCTCTTAAGGTAGGTAATTAAGCTTCATTTTGGTAAATTCTTACATGGTTGTGTTAGCTATCATGAATACTTTAATATACATGTGAAAATTTTGGAGTTTGAAGCTTATGTTAGATTCGGCCATGGATGAGTTCTTCGAATTTGTCATGTTTGATAGGAGATTTTTAGTATGAGCTAGACATAAACTAGTTTGAGTAGGATTTTGGAAAAGATGAATGAGTGAAAGCTTGAATTAGGATTATTAAATGGTTGAAGGTACAAATGCAATAATAAATGGCTTATATATATACTTGAATAGGAATGGAGAAAATTCGGTTTCAAGGGACTAGTCCGAATTTCTTATAATTAGTGTGTTTTATATTAAGGGATTAAATTGAGTGAAAACTGGAACTAGGGGGAATAAATGTGTACAATTAGAAAGGTACATGTTAGGAGTTATTTTAGTTTATAAAGTGGATTAATTTATCTTGAGGAATACTCGGCATTAGCTTAAAGTGTGTATGAATTTTATGTTTTTAAATGAATGAAAGAATTGATATTAAATTGGTAAGGATTTCAAAACTAGGAATGACTAATTAAGAGAATAATACAATGATGTATTTCGAATTGGGATGAATGAAAATTATTTGAATAGGCTCTTTTCAAACTTTGTTTAGATCAAGGGAAGAAAGTGTTAGAAAAGGATCGGGGGAAAGCTAAATTAGACGAGTAGCCGAGACATCCTTACCTTTCAACTATCAAGGTAAGTTTTAAGCAATGCAATTAAATCGAAACAATGCTTACTTGTAAGTTTAAATTAAATGGTGATGTTTATTTCATAGTATTGCCAAGTATACATATACATGTTATAAATTTGATAAGAAATGATCGAGGGTGATGGTACTTGATTGTGAAATTAGATGCATGAAATAGGAAATTTAATGATAATACTACGATTGAAAGTTAAGCATAATAAGTTGAGTTGATGATGGCTCGAGGTGATATAGGCCGAATGCAATTTAGTATGTGGTATATTGAATATCCTGATATATACATATATAAGTACACATTCTTATGTGCAAAGTGAATGTGAGGTATAAATATATGCATATTGATTGAGTAATAAGTTAGGAGAAGCATATATTGGGTGAATCGATTCGATGAGTATCATATGTACAAGTTTAAGTAACGGCTCTGTGTGAGCGACACGTTACGATAAGTATGAAGTAACGGCTCTATGTGAGCGATACGTTTCGAAAAGTAAGAAGTAACGGCTCTATGTGAGCGATACGTTACGAAAAGTAAGAAGTAATGGCTCTATGTGAGCTATACGTTAAGAGAGTTATTAATGAATGATATCTAGTATGTGAGATATTGCTAAGAATAGTGGTAATGTGCAGGTGTGAAGTTCGTTTTAAGGACTTCCATTATAGATACAGATAAAAATACGAGAATGATTGATGTTATTATCTTAGATATATGCTGGCATGACCTAGTTTGGGGTTGGTAAGTACACTAGAGGTAAGTATCATTTCTATAAATTTAAGAGTGATAGGAGTTAGGGGTGTTACACCTTCCGACCCATGCCCTGATTCTGAAGGTTCAGCCCCAACACCCCGGCCTCTACCACGACCGCGCACACCATGTCCACGTCCTCTAGTGCTCATAACTACTGATTCGACTTAATCTGATTAAAAGTTTTATGAATTAGTATTTTCTTCCACTGTTTATTATCGAGCAGTCTTATGAAATAGCATTATAAGTAGTTCTCGCAAACACTTATATACCTAAAGGTTTCAGTCTCTAAAGTTGAATTTCGTAATACTAGCAGTCATAGCAAAATACAATTACTTCATGCAAAACAACCAATATTCAGAAGACTTACCGTGCGGATTTGGGGCCGGAGACTCGGGGTGCCATGTTTCCAGAAAATAATGATTTTCTAACCATTTTCTAAACCAACTTTTGAAAAAATTTTCGAACCTCATACCCAGAGCTGAGTTTTTGAAACCTCGCTCTGATACCACAACTGTAACACCCCAAACCCAGTCAATACATTACGACCAAATCTGGTTTGTTACAGGAAATGTAGTCTTGAAAACGTTTAACGGAACATCGTGACTTGAGAAAAACTTTTCGTTAGCGATTTCATTTTAAGGGTAATTTAAAAGTCTTGTTGAGAATATCTTACCAACTTTTATTAAAAATAATTAGGAGTTCAAAACGGGTTTGTTTTGTCAAAGCCAAACTTAGAAGAATTCCAGAAATGTGACGGTTAAAAACAATGTTGCAGTTTTAATATTATTTCCAAATTAATTACTCAGATAATCGCAAGCCATCTTTTGTCAACACTTTGAAAACCATTTGTTTATGTTTTTAATTTTATAAAACCCCATATTTGTCAGTTTATCAAATGTATAATATCAGCATTAAATCCAAACCCAAAATTAAAGTTAAAGCGGCCTTATTACATAATATTATCCCGAATTAAAAATAAGTTCATATTAAAGTATGTAGTTTACGGAAGAAATAGTAACGCATGGCAACCTCGAGTCCGCCCCGGCTCCAATCCTGCGGTCTAATGATTACCTGCAAAAATCAGCTGAGGGGTGAGCCACCGAGACTCAGTGTGTATTTTCCCCGATTTCGCAATATGGGCCTTAATCCCACAGATGCTCATTGGGTCTTAGCCCCCACTCAGTATGGCATATAACATATGTATGCAATGCAGCCCAACCCACACTAGTATTTCCATCCTCTAGGTCACCTGAATCATCCAAACACCCGTGGCATTATGCCACTGTGGTGCTTGACCACCGTGGTCCTAGACCACTCGTGACAAAGTCACTAAAATATTTAATCGTGGGGGCAACCCACTGTGGTCTCAGACCACCGTGACGATCTCTGATAAATTTATGTATACGTGGGGCCAACCCACCGTGGTCTTAGACCACCAAGACAAGTCACTGATATATGTTTACGTGGTTTCAAACCACCGTGGTTCTTAGACCATCGTGACAAAGTCACTGATTCACACTTCCCCTTTCATTCAATCCCAAGCCCATGCTCATTTCATCATACCAAAAATGAATGCAACATACTCTCAATGTGCAATAGTTAATTATTTCATACATGCATATAATCAGAAATATCATCATAGCAGATCTTACCCAGTGTCTCCAACCTTACCCACGAGGGAATCGACTATCAAATCAGTCATTTCGGCTTTCACCCAACACAGATAATAACACAAACAGTAAAGAAGCGTGTGAGTAATACACACCTGATAATGCGTAACACTAAGCTTTCTACGTCGACGCTTTCACTAGCAGGGACAACAGCTATTTGCCTATCCCAGGCAGACGTCGGCTCCCTACCACAACCTAACGAATAATCCCGAACCGCCGACACAGCATGCTTTTTAAACTTAGGAGTAGGGATTGCGGGTTCGCTCCCTACCACAGATTGACTGTTTCTTGTATCCATGAAACAGACTTGATCAGAGGTCAAAGGGAACCTTTGATTGGCTAACCAAAAGATTCGATTAAAGTAAAGTAATGAACAAGGCTCAACGCAAATAACAAAAGAGGCTCCTACCTTAAACCCAAATGGAGAGATGTGATTCAGAAATCAACTGATCCTCAGACTTTGGACAACAAAACGCTTGGCTAAAGGAGTTTTCGGAGTAAGAGCCCCAAACGAGAGAAGAAGAAAAGGAAGAGGGGGTTAACCAAAATATAAACACCAAGCCAACTAGCCATTCGGCTTTGGCCACAAAAACCGAAAGAAAGAAAAGAAATGGGCAACAGAGTCTCTCCTTACCTTAAACAACAGAACTGATTGAAACTTCCTGGCCAAAGATTCCTAGCACCTTGCTTCGCTATGTTCGGCTTGAGCAGAGATACCGATTGACACACCAGAAGATTCATCTATGGTGAAAACTAGCCGAGAACCGAGAGGAGTAGGAGTGTCGGTTTACTAGAGAAGTAGAAAGGAGGGATGAAGGCTCGATTATGGTGAAAGGTGTAAAAATGAAACACAAAGAGAAGGGGATGAGAAATAGGTTTCGGTTTGAGAAGAAGAAATAGAGGAGAAAGATGAAACACAAAGAAGTAAGATGAAATTTTCAGTCGTGAGGTTTAAGAGGAATGAGCAAAGGAGAAGAAAAGATTCGGCAAGGGGGTGGCTTCAAAGAGTTTCAGCTAACACATGAAATGGGGAAAAGATGTAGAGCAACAATGATGAGAGAAAGAGAATAGGGAGCTACGGTTTTCTTTGGTAAAAAGAAAAAAAGAAAATGAAACCAAATGACCAAAGTGAAAAGAAGAAGGGGAAATCTCTATGGACGGTTTCGGCTTAACTTCACACTCAAATGACACTAGCTACCAAACGGCACTCACCTCTTTTAATGAACAATGCTAAAAATGAAATGAACCAAAGCCTAAAGTCTATGGAATTTTAGCACCCTTAAGCTAGCACTAAACCGCACATGCTCAACAACAAAAGGGTCCCCCTCTTTCACCCACTTGACCGAATTCACTCCCCCAAGCACCCCAACTTTCGGCCAACTCCACCACCAACACCAAATCCACGATTTCCTCCTACTTTCACTCCACTTCATTCGATTGAATCAATTTGACCAATTCAAACACCACAAACACCTCATGGCCACCCATTCAAATGGCTTGACTCATTTAACTAACAACCATGAAGAGTCCAGCCAAAAGCCACCTCCTTAGCTCCCTAAACGAAAAAAATAAAGCTCTTAAATGCTGCTGACGCGACTCGAAGTCCTTCCACCTACTGCTCCCTTGTGATGCCACACCCTTGCACCTTAAGTGGCGTCTTTTTGCCACTCTACCACACTTCTTCTTCTGCCACTAAACACAAGAAATTACCCTTAAGACCTGCCTCAACCAGCTCTCCCCTAAAGAGCCTAGAAACAAAATTTTTACCAAGGCCCTAACTTGACCCCAGGCCTTCCCAGAACCCCCAAACACACCGAAATAACACGCAGAACAATCCAAACACACAGAAACACATAGAATGCAGAACCCTTAATTCCAGGATATTACAAAGGTGGAAAGATTTTGCTATGTTTTTGTTTGTTTGTTCAAGTGGTCAGTTAGTGGCCGGGTTTAAATTAAAGTGGTCTATGAGAAATCTGATAGGAATTAACTAGTTGGAATGATTTTTTATTTTATTTTATTAAAAAAGAAAGAAAATCCAAACAAATCCTAACTTCCTTTTTAGTTTTTCACGTTCCCATTTGCCTTCCACTTCTTGTTTTTCCTTTCATTTGGTTTTCTACCCCAAATTACTTCATGTGCAACCAATACCTGATTTGTTGTATTTGTTTTTCTTTCTTAATCATTTGCAAATCTTTTTAAACAAATTTGGTGGGGTGTGTGGTCAATTTTTTAGCCAAACCATTCTTCAGTAAGTGATATAGTTCTCCTTGGTTTGCTTTATTTTTGTTTGTTTTATTTAATTGAGCGGTTGATCCTTCGACAAGTTGAGTTATGTGGTGTTCGACTGTTTATTTGGAGGTAAGTCGTTAAACACTAGAATTGGGCAATTTTGTTGTGAATTTTTGCATTTAGATTCGGTAAGAGAACGCATTAATTTACTTATGTTCTATCAAATTAGGTTTTAGGCTACTCGACTTTTGGAATTATGACAAAATTAGATCAAGTATGTAATGAGAAACCTGGAAAACAACGAACGGCGAAAGCTGAAATTAGGTACTATTGATACCACCCGGCCATGTTACAGTCCGTGTGCTAGATTATGTGTAACACATGGTCTTTTTGGGCTGTGTGGCCCACATGACCTGTGGGCCCAAAATTTAGAATTTTTCTCTAGGGTCATACACGTCGTACCGACCGACTGTGGGCCTTCCGTAGGGTCGGGACGTGATTAAATACACTATAAAACATTAAATTTGGTCATCTTTTAATATAAATTCTGATATCTGCAAGTGTATTTGAGCTGTTATATGATAATTTAAACTAAAAGTAATGTTATATACATTTATGATTTGTATCTGAAATGTTATGCATGATTTCTGCTCTGGTTATATTTGAATCTATGGTTGGATATGTTATATGGAGGAAGTGTTTCTGTGAGAGGTGATATCTCGCCCATTATAATGGCAACGTAGTTGCAAATAATTTGAAGAGTGTCATATTGACACTAAGTGGTTTGTAGGGCTAGATGGGTGTTTAATACCCTATATGGTATATGGTGCGTACGGATGGTCAGAGATGGTGTGTAGCGGATAGGGGTAGGAGTGTAAATTTGTATATGATTCTGATTTTGTATTTGTTTGTATCTGCTTTGCTATATAATAAATCTGAAATTAAATCTGTAACTATGTTTCCTTTAAAGTTACACATTGAGTTATAAAAACTCACTTCCTGTTTGTCTGTCACTTTCAAGTAAACCTCAAGCTTAAGCGAGTCGGTGCGACGAGAGCTCGGTTATAACCATATTTTCGTACATTTAAATTAGTTTTAATTTGGGTTTGAGAGTTTTGTAAATTTTGGTTTGTCTGGATAGTTTTGGTGGTTTTGGGTTTTGGACTTAATTTCGTTTTTTGAAAAATACCGCTGAAAGGTTATACGTTTTTATACAAAACAATAAGTTTTAAATCAACAAGCTGTGTTTTCCAAAATTTAACATTTTAAGAATTTCTGCTAAAAGGTTATACTTTTTTAGAAAATGTAAACAAACAATGTTTTCACTAAAACAATTAAGTAAGATATGCTTTCAAATAAAATGGGTTTTTGAGTTGTAACGACCCGAATTTGGGCCTAGTAGAATTGGGCCCAATGGGTCATGGGCGTAGGAGTGTTTAAATTTTTTAGAACAAAAGAACGACATTATTTCGAGTTGGACTTATTAAGAAGGTGATTTTGGAAAGTTACGAGGCTTGTAGGAAGTTCCGGGTTCAAGTTGGGCCTTAGCAAAATTTTCGTGTTTAAGCACTTAAAGGAGAGAAGTTAAATGGCATCAAGACTTAAGGAAATAAGTGTGCATTTTGCTAGCACAAGGAGTCTATTGGTAAAGGTGGAAAGTGGCGTGTGGAGTGTACTAATGGTCTGAGGTCCGAATCCCACCTAGCGCAAATATTTTGGATTAAATATTTTTTTTGTACTATAAGGTAAGTGTCAGTCAAGGTTTTAATAAGGAAAGGAAGACTTTTTAATTTGGGAAAGGAGGCTAAGGAATATGGTAAGGACGAAGATAAGGGAAAAAGAAGGAAGGAAATCAAAGAAAGGGATAAGGGAGGGGGACATGTTGGCCAAGTATTAGGAGTTGCCTAGGATAGAATTTTTGGTCAACCCACACACATCTTTTTGGTAAGGTAGTACACGGTTTTGAAAGGGAGACTTAGGGAGCTGAATTTCTGGAGGCATTTGGTAAAATTTGGTGCATAGAAGCCATTTGTTCACCTCATTTTACTTTTTTGCTTTGGCCGAAATCTCCTAGTCCATTTGTCCATTTTTCTCTTTTGTTTTGGTCAAAATCTTCTTAATTCTTTTCTCATCAATATCCGAATTTCAATCATCTTCTCTTCTCCATCTTGCGAGGTGAACACATATTCTTTGATCGAATCGTGTTCTAGTGTGTGGTCGTAAAGCACATTCTTGCCGATTCCTCTCTAGTCTTAAGTCAATCGATTAAAGTTCGATCTATCATCATTAAGGTAAGGGGTTCATTTTTGGATTTTTCGTTATATCTCTATTTGGCTATGTTGCAAATTGGGTTGAAGTTTTGACTAATCGATTATGTTTTAGGGACGAAATCACTCAATATATTCTATTTGCTAATCCTTCGGATATAGTGATAAGTGATTCAAGTGAAAGTAATACGTTGGGTATGAAATCTTTTGGAAATCTAAGGCTAACTTTTGGTTGGTATTGTTCTAGGGTCAACGAAGAGTGGTTCTTTAGGAAATCCAAATCAGGTGTGTAATCCCGTACCTTTCCAATACATGTTTGAGATGGCGTGTAATCTTGTACCTTCCCAATACATGTTTGAAATGGTGTGTACTCTCACATCTCTCTGAATGTTTGCATGAAATATTTTGTGATTCAGTAGAAATACTGAAGAAAACCAGAAACCGGCATCAGTGACCACTCGGGCGTGCATATGTTCGTAGTAGTAACCATAGTTTGCAATGAAATAGTTTTTGATTAACACCAGTGATGTGATTTTGAAAAATCACGAAAAATAGGAGAAAGGGAATTAGACAGTGAATAAGATATAGAATGAAAGCTTACTGTGTCTATTTTTATATGAAAGAAATGGAGAAGGAAAAGGAATTTTATATTCTGTGATATGTTAATTTTAGTGAGACTGGTTTTGATTGACTTCGTGGTTGGTTTCCTCTTCTGTCTTGGAAAAATTGTTTAAAATTGTACAAAGTGAATTATGAGTTATAATTTATATGTATAGATTCCTTAGTGAGCCTATTTTCAATAGAAACAAGTGGGAGCAACATATGAAAACTATACAGTGAGATATTTGAGTTTAGGTTAGGAGAGGTCAGAACTGTTGGACAATGAAACAAGGGAAACTTTGAGGAATAAACTGTACTAATTGGCTAAGCCAAAAATTCTGGAAAAATTGTAGTAAGAAGATATATGAGTCTAGTTTCAAGGAAAATTTACGGATCTAAATTTCGAGTTTTCTAACTTTAGTTATAGTCAATTTAGTCAGTATGACGCAGATGGACAGTTTCAAATTTTAATGCCCTAATGGGCTGGATTACGAAAATGCCCTAATGGGCCGAATTACGAAAATGCCCTTATGGGCCAAATGTAATATCCGGGATTTAGGGGTTATGCGTTTTAACTTAAATGTATGTGGTAATGTGCTCTTGTGATGCTTGTGTGTGTTTTGGGGGCTTCGGGAACCTTGGAAGGTAGGCAGATGCCTTAGAAAAATATTTCATTTTTAAGCCGTAAAGGAGAGCTAAGGGAGCTAGGCCTTAAGGAGTTTAGTGTGTGGTTTATGACATAAGAACTTAACTGGTAAAGTGGCAAGGGAGGCGCCACTTAGGGCACAGGAGGGTGACACCTCAGGGAGTGAGAAGGGGCCTAGGTTCGAGCAGCAAGGGGAGCATTTTGGGGTTGCTTTTTGCGTCAGGCAAGAGAGGAGTTGGACGGCATGGGGACTCTACTGGATGAGCATTTGATTTGGTCAAATTCATTTGAATATTCGGCTAAGAGGGAAGATAAGTGTTGACTCATTCAAACTCATTTGAATGGGTGGAAAAGAGAAGAAATAGGAGGAAAAGAAGGAATCTGATAGAGGGAAGAAGAGTTGGCCGAATGGAGGGGTCTTGGTATGGCATTTTAGGCCAAGGGGAGGAGTGGCTATGCTAGGGGCTTTAGGTGCTGAAACAAGGTGAGTGGGTGGCCATTCTTCTCCCTTTTGAAAGCTTTCTTTTCATCTCTGTTTTTTTTTTTTGCCGAAAACTTGCACCATTTTCTCTCTTGACCAAAAGCCGAAAGTAAAGAATCATTTGTGCATCTATTTTTTTCTCTATTTATTTCTTTTAGGCCGAATCTACTCTTCTCCATATCCCTCTCTTCTTTCTCTCTTCTTGATTAGCCGAAAACATCTCACTCTTTCTCTCCATTGCCGCAACACCTTAAACCCCAAACTTCTCTCCTTCATTCATTTGATTGGAAGCCGAATACACCTAGTGTTCTAGCCGAAAACCCTTAAGCTTATATCTTCTCATGTTAGTCTTGTTTCAACATCTCTTCATCTCTTCCGCCATCATACTTTCTCTTTGTGGATTCATCAAAACCGAATCGGGCTAGTTGCGTGGTAAGGATTTCTTTTTAGATTGATTTCCTTTTCTTTTTCCTTCTTGGTCTGTCGAAATCAAAGGCTCTAATCCCCTATATCTCTTTGGCCGAAACCATGAAGGTGGGTTTCAGGATTCATTTGTAGCCAACGATAGAAGGAGATCTTTCGGGATTTTGAGATCCAAGGTAAGCAAGATGTGACATTCGGCCAAGGGCCATTCTTGTGGATTTTATGCAATAAAGCCGAATCTAACATAGGTTATGTAGGGATTTCGACAACTTCCAAGGGCAGGTGACAATTTTCGGGATTTAATCAAGCAAGGTAGGGGAGTTGAAATATTCGGCCAAAGGCCATATTATTTTAAGGGTTGGCCGATTCTAATTATGGTATTTTAGGGGGGTTCTCGAGAGAGATAAAGGAGGAGTCTCGAGATTCAGATCTATTTCGGAAAGGGATAAGCAGATCGCTGTTATCCCTGCTAGCGAGAGTGTCGGTATTGAGAGTGTTGTTCTCACTGTTATTAGTTATGTAACCCCACACTAATTTCCCGATAGATTAAGCATGTGATAATAAGAAATGTGAACGAACATGGCTATGGGTACTATTCAATGGTACAGTGTATTCAGGTACGTTACCCCTTAACACTCCGTTAATAATGTTATAAACATTGATATGAAATATGTGTGATTTCGTTGTGACTATGGGGTAAGGTATATTGCATGATATCTGCATGTTTTGCATGATGCATGGGCATATGGGTGATAATGATAAAGGGGAAGTTTTCCGGTGGTTTTACCACATTATCCGGTGACTTATGTCACATATTATGAATCCGGTGACTCTGTCACATTATCTGGTGGCTATGCCACGATTATAAGGGCGATGTGCAGTTGACTGCAGTGACTGCCTTCGAGGGTGTGTAGCGGATGGAGGGTCGATTTAGTAATCCCCACGGTGTGTTTGGCAGGTATGGGTGGTGTGTAGAGGATGGATATCTAGGTGGGCTCGGGATTGCATTTCATTTTATGTATAATTATGATTTAATATGTTACGATTCGATATGCTATATTATGGGCCTATGGCCGAATATGTCTAAAATGGGCTTTGCCGAAATGATAAGAATAAGGCTATGATCGTCTGGGTTTTGGTGTAGCTGTTACACATTGAGTCCGTTGACTCACCCTTCGTGGGATAACTTTTTGCAAGTGATACTTAGCGATATGGATCGGGTTAGCGGGGACTTTGTGGTGGCCATGCTCAGCTCAGCATTTTCGGATTTTCTTATAATTAAACTTATCACGTTTTTCCTATTATGTTTTCGGGATTTATTTCGGGTTTTGTTTTGTTGTAATAAGGCCACTACTTAACTGTTTTATTTATGCATTTTAATTTTTATTCTGATATGACCAACATCAAACAAAATGATTAAACATTTTTTGTAAAACAACTTCAATTGTTTTGACACCTAAACACCTACGATTTTCAACTTAATAATAAGCTCCATAATTCGGCATTCCTTTCAACCTATAATTTTTGAAACATGAAGGTAACGTTTTAATGAAATACAAACTTTAATAACAGCACGGTTTTCAACTTGATCATAACACAAATTTATTTGCTTCAAAACCACAATGTTTCCAAGACGACAAAACGAGATTTAATTAAAGTTTTACTCAGGGAACATGCCAGATCCGGTCGGGGCTTGTGGGCCGGGTTTGGGGTGTTTCATCGAATTACGAAAATGCCCTTATGGGCCGAATTACGAACATGCCCTAATGGGCCGACTTGCTAGAATGCCTCCGAATTATTATTGCTTAAATGGGCTGAGTCTTTATAATAAACTACTTGATTAATGGTTGCTATTTATATGTGAACATCTTATTATGCATGCTGCATTTTCATTTATTACATGGGTTTGGAAAAATGTTAAAGAAGAGAAGTGTAGCCTGGTGGCTCTGCCACATTCTGACTCTGGTGGCTCAGCCACAAATATTATAAATGTCATCTTGCCTGCGTTTATAAATGACCACTGGCCTGCGAATTATTATATTAAATGGCATTTAGCCTGCGTTTTGGTGTGTTTGGCGGGGTGGGTTGACTTGATCCCCACAGGTGTGATGGGATGGTACGTGTGGTGTGTAGCGGATGGATTACTAGTGTAACACCCCAAACCCGGTCAACACACCACGACCGAATCTGGCATGTCACAGAGGAAAACGTTTTGAAGAAAATTGAGTTACCGACTAAATTTTGTGGAAAACTCTTTGTTGTTCTATGTTTGTAGAAAACAGGTGCATGTTTAGTTAAAAACTGATAGTTTACTTTGAAATCCCGGAAATAAAACTTTAAAACTTAGTTGTCGATCCATAGGTTAGAAAACCTTTATGTAATTTTAAAAGAAACCCAAATGATTAATTTGAAAACCATTTCTATTTAAGTGTGGAAAGTTTCAATTTGGAAACCATTTAAGTTGTCGAAAACATTTGAGTTGTCATTTATTATCAAGTGATTTGTATTACCCGATGGTAAAGTTTTGAAAACCTTTGCGTTTTGTAGTTTAGAAAACGTTGCGTACATATTATAAAATTAATCAAGTAATTTACTTAACCATGTTTGAAGTCTAATCCAAAGCATATGAATAGTTCAAAAACATAATTTAAAAGGCCTTATTACAAATCCTAATAAATATAAAAAAAACCGAATTTAAATAAAATAAAGTACCCAAACCAAAGTCCGTGTAAAACCAAATTTCTATTGCATGGCCACCTCGAGTCCATCCGGCTCCTCATCCACGATCTACGAATCACCTGAAAAGATAAGGGAGAAGGTGAGTCACCAAGACTCAGTGCATAATCCCCCTCCCGGTTAATGCCACATACTTACACAAATTATAACCAAGCAATATATGTAATGCACCCAAACCTAGCCATCTGTAACTCCGTTTCTACCCCGTGTGGTACCAAACCACTGGTGACCCAAAGTCACGATATCAAATAATAGTGTGGTGCCAAACCACTGGTGACCCAAAGTCACGAATAATCCATCTGTGGGGCCAACCCACGTTGTGATACCAAATCACTGGCGACAATCCCGTCATAACAAATGTGGGGCCAACCCACTGTGGTACTAAGCCACTGGGACAAGTCGCTATGAGGTGCCAAACCTCTGGTGACCCAAAGTCACGAAATAACAATAATCCAAGTGTGGGGCCAACCCACGTGTGATACCAAATCACTGGCGACGATCCCGATATGTCAACTGTGTGGCCAACCCACTGTGGTACTAAGCCACTGGGACGAGTCGCTATGAGGTGCCAAACCTCTGGTGTCCCAAAGACACGAAATAATCTGTGGTACCAAACCACTGGAGGTGCCAAACCTCTGGTGTCCCAAAGACAAGGATATCAAATCTTCCCCCTCCTCTCATATCACCCATAACCGTGCAAATATTATGCAAATCATGTCGTCATGCTCAAATATGAAATATAGTAAGTATATCATAGATCATGGTATTAAACAACATATAGCAAAATCATATCGAAACGGACTTACCCGAATCCTTGCTCATACCCAATAGGTAACATATCAAGATCTACACAGTTTTCGGCTTTTAACACATTCAGATTATTAACATATTTACTTAGTTATAAAGTGTGTAAGTTACACACCTGTTACTAGTGAAATCACTAAATCCTGAAGACCCGATCTACCGCACTAGATCTCCCTGTCCTACATTCGGCCAAACCACAAAACCATTAACAAGGCCATTCGGCCATACCAATAAATCTTAGTCTTAATAGCCTTCGGCTTTTCAACCACTTAAAGAATGATGAACCAACATAGATATCCTTACCACTTGACTTACCAACTTCGATCGCTAAAGAATAGGGGCTTAAATCGACTGCTTCCACAATCCCGAAGAACCTAGGAGAAATCGGTTCCCATTAATGATTAACAACACTATCAACAAATGCCGGATTAGGCTTTCACCTATGTGTGTCGACAGAGAAGAAGAGAAAGTAAGAAGGGAGTTTCGGCCAAGAACACTTACCCTTCTCCAAAACTGAATAGAGAAGAACCCAAAAGAGATTTACCCTTGTTGATATTCGGCCAAGACAAATCAAAAAGGGAATGAGAAATTTTGGCAAAATGGTTGAGTGATGAAGGGAGTTTCGGCTATGGTTGATTAAAGACAACAAATAAAATTCGGCTAGAATGGAAAAGAGGAAGAAAATGAAAGTAAAATGGAAGAGAGGGAATTCGGCAAAGGAAGGTGGAGAGGATTTCAGCATAAGAGTTTGAGAGAAGAAAGAAAAAGATGAAAGGGAAGAGATGGTACTTTCAGCTTTGAGCAAAAGAAAATGGAAAAGACAAGGAGAGGGGTGGGAGTGTAGTAGGTTCGGCCTTAGCAAGGTAAAAGAGAAGAAGATGCACAAATGGTTTTGGCTTAAGGTCAATAAAGAAAATAGTGCACAAGTGATCTCCTATTTCGGTTTCCAAAAGAAAAACACACAAGCTTTCTAGACAACAAAAAGTTTTCCACAAAATTTAGTCGGTAACTCGATTTTCTTCAAAATGTTTTCCTCTGTGACATGCCAGATTCGGTCGTGGCGTGTTGACCGGGTTTGGGGTGTTACAATTTGGTATCAGAGCTAAGTTCAAAGGCTCGGCTGTGGGCTCGAGGCCCAAAATGTTTTAAAATATGGTCTTAAAACATTTTGTTTGAAATTATATGATTTGAAAAGCATGGCACCGAGTCTCCGGCACCGATCCGCCCAGGTAAGTATCTCAAACTGTTGCTTTTGATGATATGATTATGATGATGATGGCATGACTGAATAGTAGTAGAAACTACTCTAGAGACCCAAAACTATAGGCTGGAATCTGCTCCAATCGTTTCACAATAGTGGGTAAGAGTTCTCTTATAATCGTTTTCTTCTATCTCTTTTGATTACCGAAAGTCAAGAAGTCTAACTCCATTTTCTTGTTATGGCCGAATCTATGAAAGGTGATATCAGGATTTCTGTAGGCTAAAGTTAGTAGAGTAGAGATCTATCGGGATTGGAGTGATCAAGGTAAGCAAGGATTATTGTGGGGCCGAAGGCCATTTCATGTGTTCTTTTGGGTTGAGCCGAATCTAACATAAGGTTGTGTAGGAGGATTTCGGCAAGTGTCGGGTGCAAATCATTTAGGCTTTGGGTTTCGGGATTTAGTCGATTGTGCCGAAAAAGGTGTGTAGTTATCACACTGATCTCCTGTTGTTTGTGTGTTGCTATGAATATATATATGTATACGTATAATATGTGTATGATAGCAGGAAATAATAGCTGAGATGGTGGCTACCCATGGTGGGTATTCGGTTAACCAGGTCAGTTTTATGATATTATTTTACCATGGTATATGTGTGGAATTGTGGTAAACATGTGATGTATGCTCATTGGAATTTTACTGTTATTTGGCCATGATACTGACATATGCATAGGGATTGGGATATGAGTATTGAAGGACAAGGTGTACATTTATGTACGTGGTTTAGTGATGGCTACGAGCCTCACGTGGATTGATGATCGGCTCTGTGCCTCAACGTGGTTGGTATCAGCTTTGTGCCATATCGTGGTTGGTGATGGCTATGTGCCTCATCGTGATTTGATGTTAGCTACGAGCTACATCGTGGATTGACGTTGACTGAGGTCGCGTTGTGGAATATACTGTGATTTATTTCACGTGGACCAGTGGCTTGACCACTTGGTGGATGGAATTGCTTGCCAAATTGGTGTGTAGAGGTTGGAGGGTCGATTTAGTAATCCCCTGGTGTGTGGTGGCTGGATACGGGGGTGTGTAGAGGATGGACCCTAGGCTGGGTTGGGTGCATTTTGCATTATTATTTGATATGTGGATTGGTGTGGTTTGGGCTAAGCCCATGTGTGGAAATCTGTGGAATAATTACACAATGAGTCGGTTTGACTCACCCTATTTTTCCAAAAACAATGCAGGTGATACATGATGCTTGGACCGAGCTGGAGCGGATACGAGGTGGCCATGCAGAAGATATTTATTTGTTTTATGCCCTTTATATATTTTCAGTACTTATGAGTAAATATTTATTGTAATAAGGCCATTTAAAGTATTTGGGGATTTTTATTGTGTTTGAGTTGGCTTGACGATCGAGATGATATTTGGGAATGTTTTATTTTTTTTTCTGAAAGCGATTTACATCTTAAAAACTTATATTAAAGTTTTAAATCCGGGAATTTGTAACAACATAGTTTTACTTAGAATTTTAAATATACCATGTTTTATAAACAACGAAAAATTATTAAGTTTTCACCTTTATGTCAAATTCTTTCAAACTTTTTCTTAGTAGCATTCTAAATTCGGCCGTGGTGTTTGGGCTGGGTTTGGGGTGTTACAACTAGGATGGGTTGGGTTGCATACATTGCATATATGTATATTATGTTATGTAAATGGGTTCGGCCCAAGATTATGCTCTATGGGCTCTGGCCCAAGTTTTTGCTAAATGGGTTCAGACCCAGTGGATGACGGTAAGGGGATTATAAACTGAGTTCTTGTAACTCACCCCCTTTCTTTTCTTAATCCCTGTAGGTAACGCTCAGTGATGGGGACTTGGGGCCATGGATGACTCGGTGGAGGCCATACTTCTTAAATAATGTTTGCAAACATTGTAAACTACTTTTCCGTATTATTTCGTTACCTTTAATATTTCAGGTTTTAAAGTTGTAATAAGGCCTCTAGGATAAACTTTAATTTGCTTTATGTTTGGACGTATTTATGATTTTGCTTGAAATATTTTTAAATGGGGATTTTCTAAAAGCATAACCAACGATTTTCCAAAATAGATTAACAAATGGATTTCAAAACAAACTTTGCAAATAAATTAACACGAAAATTCTCTTTCGAATTATCAACGAAATTTTCAAAAGACTTGGATTCTCTTTGGAATTTTCAATGTCATTTTCAAAAGTCATGGTTTTTAAAGTTCACTACCCCGATTTTCGACTCATCAATCAACCATTCAAGAATAGCAGTATTTTATCAAATATTTACATGCAAAACTTGTTTATTTAAACACAACCAAGTAACGCCTATTTTAGTAAGAATCATATGATGTTTTACACTTTCTTCATGTGACATACCAAATCTGCTCATAACGCATGGGTTGGGTTTGGGGTGTTACATGAGTAATAAGAGTTTATGTTGTTTTCTTTCTAAACCTACAAATTTTGGATTTTTAGACGATTTGCGATGACACCTCCAGATTTGGCCATAATGTCTAAGATAGATTAGGGGCGTTACATTTAGTGGTATCAGAGTCAAGTTACAAAACTCGGGTTGTGGAATTTGGGTTCAAAATTGTATTTGTGAAAAACTATTTTTTTCGAGTAAAGTTTATTTCTATATGAATCTAAAAAATAAGTTTGTGAAATACCGAATCTCTGGTGCCGATCTTGTAAGTACCTTTGACTTAGAAACACTTCAGTTTAGGAAACTTTGAAATGACTAAAACTATACTGAGATAGTTAGAGACTGAAATATTTCTCAAATTTTTGAAACTTCTTCTGATAACTTTTGAGCATAAATTATCTATTAATAAATTCTGGAACTGATACATAAAAATCATAATGTAGATTATTTATAATACGATGAGCACTCGTGGATCACTTAGACATTGCACCCGTGGGCGCAGCAGGCGTTGTCGAGGGGCTTGAGTTGAGTCATCCTCGATGGGTAGTATGGCTAATTTGGATACGAGTGAGACACCGGCTACACCTACTACTAAGCTGCCAGATAATAGGATAAAAGCCTTTCAGTACAGTTCCTCCAATTATCATCATCCCAACCAAATGTAATGGAAACATACAATATGTCATGCTTTTATGCAACCATCAGTCATACGAATACATATATATCAATAATCATGTATAATTTATCATGCATCACACACTGGAATCATACATTTAGGGGTCATGGTAACGCTTATCGACCCTACAGTAGGTTCACAGTCGACTTGGGCGACCCGCGCAACCCTAGGAATCATTTCAGATAAATGGGCTCACACACCCATGTGGCTTGCCTGTGTGGGCCCGCACGCTCAGATTGGCCTTGGCCCGTGTGGATCACATGGCCTGGCCCAAATTCCCAAAGCTTTCCAAACCTTATACATACCAAAACAC
Organism: Gossypium australe; assembly: GCA_005393395.2. Classification (NCBI taxonomy): domain Eukaryota; kingdom Viridiplantae; phylum Streptophyta; class Magnoliopsida; order Malvales; family Malvaceae; genus Gossypium; species Gossypium australe. The sequence goes on along the minus strand of CM016623.1, from coordinate 73,761,881 downwards.
CATGAACACATGCACCATAATCACATTACAAAGCACCCTATACATGCCATTATAAACCTTAGCCAAATTACTCAAAAAATAATGAATTATCCACTGGGTAATGTGATAGATCTCCTATGAACTTCCAACTAATTGAGCTTCCAATAATCTATAAAGTAAAGGAAAATAACTATGTAAGCAATGAATGCTTAGTAAGCTCGTATAAACTTTAAACATAATATACCATTTCAATAATGAACTTTATAGGATAAGTATAAACATATACTAATGCCATAAGATTTGTAAAACCTATATAACCATCAAACTCACAAATGAGTAAGTTCATCAACATCACATGCAAATTCATTCATAACATAATAGGATTTTATACGGTATATCACATAATCATCAACCTTTTCATAGGATTATTTGTAATAGCCTATTTTTGGTTAAATCAGAAAAGTGGTTTTAGAACCACAAATACAAGGTCAAAATATTTATTTTATTATTATTTTAATGTTTATAGCATGAATATGTGATTGTGTGAATGTCTCGTTTAGAAATTTTATCGTTTGGTTGGTTAATTCGATAAAAAGGACTAAATCCTATAAAGTGCAAAAGTGTTGTTCTATTAGCTAATGGTGTTAAAGAGATATAAATCCTTAAATTTTAGGTCCTTAAGTGTTAAATATACCATTAATATGTTAGTGGATGTTAATGGTTTGGCATAAATGAAATTTTGAATTAATTTTAAGGTTAAAATGGTAAAATAGTTAATAAATGATAAAATAAATAAAATCAAAACCTTTTATCATCTTTTAGTTTCTTCCTGAATTGAAAATTAGGGCTTGAAGAAGCCATTTTTATACCTTTCATTCGGTCAAGCTTCTCATGCTCATTAAGGTATGGTTTTTGTCTCGTTTTAATGATTTCTACGTTTTTGATATAGTTGCAACTTAATCTAGCTAGCCCAAGGACTAATTTGCAAAACTGTTAAAGATTTTGAATGATGCCATTGATGAATATATATGAGTTTTGATGATTGATGATAGATTTTGAATGCTTGTTGATAGTTAAACAAGTTTTGTAAAGTAATTTTTAGTGAAAATGCAAAATAGGGATTAAATTGAGAAATGTTGAAATTTTGTGGTTGAAATGTGAAATAAATGAAAAATACGGGCTGCTAGGGATATAATAGTATTTCGGCTCGTATGGATATATTTGGAATTTCATAAATTTCTGATTTTGTGTAATAAGGACAAATTGTAAAAATGTGAAAGTTTAAGGGCAAATATGTTAAATAGCCCTAATGTATATTTGGATTAAATTGAATAAATAGTTGATAAAATAAGTTAATTTTGAATATATTTAGATCAAGAAAAGCGGAATTTGAAAATAGATCGGGGGAAAACTAAAGTTATCGACTAATCGACTCATTTCGTCGTTTACACATATAAAGTGAGTTTGTATGTGATAAATTTCAATACAAATGTATTTTATATGCTTTGATATTGCATGAATTGTGAATAAAAGACTGTGGAGATGAACGATAGTGATTCAACTACGACTCGATATTTGAAATCCCGGTTGAACCTTAGGAATAGTTTAGGATGCTGGTGACATGTCATTAAGGGATACAATGAGTTGGCTTCGGGCCATGATATAGCACTTCGGGTGCGAGATAAACCAATTTGGCTTCGGGCCATGCATATTGGCTAATTTGGCTTCGGGCCATGATATCAGTATTTCATATAAGTTACCTTGATTTGGCTTCGAGCTATGGTATAGGTACTTGTCGTGTGAGAACCTCGATTATCCGACTTCTATTCTAAACGGTTCAACGGGTAAATGAAAGACAAGAATGTGTATGAGAATTGTACGAGATGGTACATATATGTGTATAAACTAATTTACTATTGAATTGAGAAAATAATAAAGTATACAATTTTATGAATGAGTATTTGAAAGGTTTGTTAGCTAAAATAAGCTACATGTTGTTGTATTCAAATTATTGAATTATATTTATGTGATTGTATTAAGTTTATTTCATACGAGTTTACTAAGCTTTATAGCTTACTTTGTGTATTTTCTGTGTTTTATAGTGATATCGAAGCTAGCTCGGATTCGAGGATCGTCGGAGATCGTTTCACACTACCACCTATCACGTGGTACCTTTGAACTTTGGTATTTTAAGTATCTAGCATGTATAGGCATTTTCAGTCATTTTGATTATGGATTGATAATGATTTTTGTCATTTATAATGACTTGTAAATATATATATGTTTTGGTTTGTAAATATAGCCATGAGATTTGGCTTAATTTGGTGGATTTGGTTATATGCTTATATGTGCATTATCGTTGATATTTGAGTTCATGAATGTCTTGTTATGAAGCTTGTGAATGTTGTCACAGTAAAGGTTAATTGGTTGACATTGTTTTTTAATTGTATTTGTGAATTGGTGCAAAATGATATATGTTTGGTAAAGGTTTAGCTATTTGTTTGGTATATGTAATTAGGTATGTTTTGATTGGATAAAACTTGAGATTATAAGCATGTTGGTTGCTAGTATTGGCAATGGTAGGATTTAGTCTTGATTGTGGCTAAAATTGATGTTCAATTATGCTTTGAATTGTTGCCATTTTGGTTGTTTAGGTGAACTTAAGTTTGGGTGGCAAATTGGCTTGGTAAATAGCCTATTTTTGTCCACATGGGCAGAGAGACGGGTGTGTGTCTCAGCCGTGTGTGATACACGGTCATGTTACACGATCGTGTGTCCCCCGTTGTTGAAATTGAAGTGAAGTCAGTATGCTTCACATGGTCTCACACACGAGGGTGTGATCGACCGTGTGGTACAAGTCAGTATACCCCCCTAATTGGCACATGGCCTAGCACATGGGCGTGTGACTTGGCTGTGTTGCATAACTCAGTATACTCTACAGGTTTGACATGGCCGATTACACAGCCTGGCACATGGGCGTGTGTGGCCACTTCGAAGGGCACAAGGGCTAGACACACGAGCGTGTGGTTGGCCGTGTGACCCAAGTTAGTAAGCTCACTTGTTTGGACACGGGGTAGGACACGGGCTGAGACACGACCATGTACTCCCATTTGGATTGTCCACACGACCTATGACATGGGCGTGTCTGGTGGCCGTGTGAGACACACGGCCTGGCCACACGGGCGTGTGTCCCCTATTTTGAGAAAAATTTTCTAGGTGTTGAAAAATTTTCGAGTTATCGGTTTAGTCCCGAACCACTCCCAATACATGTTTAGAGCCTCGTAAGTTCATTTAAAGGACATTATGATTGGTATTGATTGAATTCTATTTGAATTGATAAATTGTATATGAAATGTATATTTAAAAGTGTTGTAAGTCTGGTAATGCTCTGTAACCTTATTCCGGAGTTGAATATGGGTGAAGGGTGTTAGAATTATAAACCATTTAATTTACTTACTTACCATTCCATTTCAAATGCTTAGCATAAGCCTAAACAATATCATCAATTCTCAAGTTAGTGTATTCGTCCATGATATACATGAATTCATCCATAGCATAAGTAGATTTCTCATATATAAATATATCACTTAACTCATCAATCCTTTTATAACATCATATTCCATCCCAATTATAAACTTACCATTTCCTTCCCTTTTCTTACCAGTTGAACCATCTAGAATTATATCAGATACCTCACACGAAGTGTGCCTTTACATATAACCATAACATTTCCTTTACATCATTGCTCACACGAGTTGTGAAATGGGCCTGCTCACACAAGCTGTGGGTCTGTAACACCCAAACCCGGCCTAGACGTTATGACCAGATCTGGCATGTCACATAGAAGGGTTGTTTAAAAGTTAGGCGTTCGTTAAAAACTTCGTATTCTTTCAAAACCCAAACTTTGTTGTTTGTGAGGTTCACATTTGCTTTAATGTTTTCTTGTAAAGATATTATTATTTTCGAAAACTTTGTTTATAGAGAAATCAGGTTCAATGAGTTGTGGAAACGTGATATTTTGAAAACAGTTATTTATCGTTTTAGGAAAACCCAGAGTTTAATCATTTATAGTTTAAGCATAACTGAAATGAAAGTTTAAAAGAAAAATAAAATTTCAAAGGCCTTATTACAAAATATTAACACAAAATAAATAATCTTAAAATAAAGCTAAATTGAAATTTACTAAAGTTCATGCGAAATACTCCGATGTGTGGCCACCACAGAGTCCTCCGCAGCTCCACATCCTCTAACGCTGGGGATTACCTGCACAGTTAAAAACGAGGTGAGTTTATGAAAACTCAGTGTGTAATCCCCTTTCTAGAGTAACAGTCAGTATATAGAAATAGAACCCGAAGTAGTCTGGGCCAAAGCCCTTTAACAGTAACAGTACAGTACAAATCAGAGTATACATAGGCCAAGCCCACTACAATATCATTTGGGTCATAACCCATAACAGAATCAATTGGGCCTAGCCCAAACCAATAACAGATCTCATAACAGATATGCAATAGAATGAGGATGCATCCCATCCCAAATCTAACCCTGCACACCCCATACCAACCTTACACACCTGTGGGGATCAAGTCAACCCACCCAGCCCTACACACCAATATGGCAGATAAGCTGCTAATCACAGAATTTGTGGCGGTGCCACCAAAATAACAGAATATATGTGGCATGGCCACTATACAGAATGTGGCAGAGCCACCAGAATATTCTTCCTCCGATCATCAAACCCAACCCAATGCAGTATGTCGTGTATGTCATGCTCAATCATTACACGTGTATGCAAAATGGCCTTGCTTAGTAACAGTCATTTCAACACATATTAACAGCAAATCAGACACACACCCACAGTCAAGTCGGTTAAGACACCGTCATACAATCACAGACAAATCATGGTACAAAATTAGTCTTTTACCCTCAGGGGCAATAATAGTCATTTTACCCTATAAGGGTATTTCGGTAATCCTACCCTACAAGGGTAATTCAGTAATTCTACTCATAACTAATCCATATACGCAGCGCATCTCAAACATAATCAATCATACAATTAACACATACAACACTAGTACTACCACGAGGGTACAACGGTCATTTAATCAGTTAGGGGTAAAACGGTCATTTCACCACTTAAGGGCATCTCGATACCCATCGAGGGTATTTCGATAACTTTACCCATAGAGGGTATTTTAGTAATTTTGCAATCTAAGGGTATTTTGGTCATTTCACAAATCAAGGGTATTTCAGTAATTTTGCAAATAGGGGGTATTTTGGTAATTTTGCAAATTGGGGGTATTTCAGTAATTTTGCAAACCAAGGGTATTTCGGTAATTTCATAAATCAGGTGTATTTCGATAATTTTACAATCTAAGGGTATTTCGGTAATTTCACAAATTAGGGGTTTTTCGGTAATTTTACAATCCAAAGGTATTTCGATAATTTCACAAATTAGGGTATTTCGGTAATTTTGCAATCTAATGGTATTTCGGTAATTTCACAAATCAGGGTTTTCGGTAATTTTGCAATCCAAGGGTATTTAAAAAATTTCACAAATCAGGGGTATTTCGGTAATTTTGTAAATCGAGGGTATTCCGGTAATTTCACAAACTTTAGGGTATTTTGGTAATTTCGTAAACCGGGGTATTTCGGTAATTTCGCAAACTGGGGGTATTTTGATAATTTCATAAATAAGGGGTATTTCAGTAATTTTACAAACTGAGGGTACTTCGGTAATTTTACAAGTCGAGGGTATTTTAGTAATTTTGTAAACCAAGGGTATTCTAAACAAAGATAACGATGCGAATGGGCCTAAGGCCCATTCTTGGCCCAAGTGGGCCCACACGCTCGTGTGGCCCATTTAGCCCAAATCTAGCCACAGATATGAGATTCACATAGACCAGTCTAATATCTACAACACAATCATACAATTGATTCATATGGGCTCACGGGCCCATTGGCCCCACATGGCCCATTCCGGCCCAAACAGCCTAACCCACAAGAACACTCATGATGGCCTCAACTATCGCGTTGAAGCCCCTACACATGCGCTCGCACGCTCGTGTGGCTACCATTGTCGTGTGACCGGTATTTCAACATTTGCTGCTCTACAGCTAGAGTAGTGTGAAATACACACCTAATAGAAATCTGGAGTTAATCCGCACTCTGACCACTCCTGTGTCCAAACGCCAACCAAGGTGTGCTTACTCTCCTCATAGATTGCTCTATTTAAAGCCAGCTTCTCACCTTCCCTCTTGCTAGCTTCCCAATGTGGGATCCGTCATTCAGCAGAGTTTAATTCCAACACAAAGTCTGGCCGTCCCAACTTAGCAAAATAAATATCCCTTTTTGCTTGCAATGGGATTCGAACTCAGGCTCCCCTATAACATAATCTACGCCGCTAGCCACTAAGCCACAAGCTCCTCTTGTGTCTAAAATCATGCGTAACTAAATATAAGTCTATGGCCAAAGTCTAAGTTCATTTAAAAAGAAATCAAAAAGAATTGCAAGCGCCAAGACTTGAACCTTGGACCCCTTGCTTCCTTGTGCGGCGTCACCTCCTTGTCTCCCATGTGGCGCCATTTGTCACTAGACCACAACTCCTTTTGTATCATTTTTCTCAATATTTTATTCTTAAAGCCTACTTACTAACTCCCAGGGTTTTACTCACCTAAAACCAAAAATTTCCTAAAACCCAAGTTTGATCCCGAGACTTCATAGAAGCCCTCTAACCTTCCAAAATCACTCACCTAATAGGTCCAACTTGCATTAGAGCCGTTCTCTTCTTCCCAAAAATTTTAAACGCTCCCAAGCCCAAGGCGTAAAAGGCCCAATTCTACTAGGCCCAAATTCGGGTCGTTACAGGGTCAGAATGTAAGCTACATGATGTTGTTCACACGAGTTGTGGAGTATCTATAACAAATGTAGGACCTCAGCCATCGGTAGGAAATTCAAGACCAGCACTTGAAATATGAAATCCCTGATGACATGTCATTTGTATCCTAAGAATTCCTAAGGTTCAACCGAGAGTTAATAGTCGTCAATTCATCATAACATTGGTAAATTTAAAAAATAATTCAATTGCATTAAAATGGCATAACAACATTCAATTTATATAACATTAAAATGATTGCAGTCCATACGAACTTACCTGACTAAATTGCAGTAATAACTAAGTTCAGGGGCTATTTGGAAAATTTCTCTTCTCCTCGATTTTCCACTCGTTCTTGATCTAAATTAATAATTCCATTCAATTCATTAATTCTAACAGCAAAACCAATCCATTTTATGTAATTAAGTCCTTTTTAACATTTTTACAAAATTTTCCCTAATATTTTACTTTTATTCAATTTAGTCCCTGAGCTCAAAACATGCAAATTAATTATTTTTATTCAATTTCAAGTTTAGCCGAATTGTTTGGAACCCTACTACAACCCATATTTACTTTTACTAATTTCACATTTTATTCCTTAAACATTAAAATTACCAAAAGTTACTTAACAAAATACTTATATTTAACAACAAAGTGTAATAATCTATCATAAAATTTCAAGAACACCTCAGATTCATCCATGGAACATTCTAAAACATTTAATAATTTCAAAAACAGAGGTACGGGTTAGTTGGATCTAATTGTAACGATCTCAAAAACATAAAAAATATAAGAAATAAATGAAAAATGGACTTACATGCATTAACCATAGCAAGACCGAAGCTTAGAACCCTAAAGTATCCATTGTTTCCTTCAATTTTCGATGGAGAAGATGGTTAGAAAAGATGAAACCAAATTTGTTTTATTTAATTTAAAATTAATTAATCATTTACCATTGTACCCTTAAAAGATCATCAAAATTTCATTAATAGCTTACCCATAAATATCCATTAACCCTTTAAATGGTTTATTTATCATTCAAGTCCTTTAGTTTAAGATTTCAAAGCTATTGGACCCCTTTAGCTAATAGAACTCAACTTTTACCATTTTTACTATTTAGTCTTTTTTACTTAATTAGTCATTTAAATGTCAAAATTTCTTAACGAAACTTTAATACGACTTTAATAACACTCTATAAATATTTAATAAAATACTTACTGCTCGATTTATGGAAACGAGGTCCCGATACCTTATTTTCTAAAACCACTTGAATTTAGGGTCTTACCACTTAAACTTAATTATTCATTCATATAACATAAATTGCTAATTAAAAATTCATTTTAATAACATATTTGACTCGTAAATATTAAATAATAACATTTGCAAACTTACTCGTCGGATTTGTGGCCCCGAAACCACTGAAAAAGGTGTTGTTACACACTATATGTATTGTGAGAAGTGTATCATTTACATCGATCACAAGAGCCTCAAGCATCTTCTTACCTAAAAGGAGTTGAACCTTAGAAAACATAGATGGATTGAACTACTTAAGGATTACAACTGCACTATTGAGTATCATCCCGGTAAAACCAATGTGGTGATCGATGCTCTTAGTCGTAGAACAATGTCTGATTTGATGGCGATGTTTGCTTGTCTAAGTCCGTTTGATGATGGGAGTTTGTTACCCGAGTTGCAAGTTAAGTCGAATTGGATTGATCATATACGGGATAAACAGTTGGGGGATGATTCTTTAGTTTTGCAGTTTCGTCACGTAGAGGATGGTGGTACGTCTGAGTTTTGGTTGAATAGTGATGGGGTTTTGTGTTTTCTAGAACGAGTTTGTGTACCTAATTATTTTGATTTGAGACAGTCCATTCTGAGGGAAGTGCATAGTAGCTTTTATGCTATGCATCCCAGTGGAAATAAAATGTATTGGGATCTTCTTGAATTATACTGGTGGCTTGGATTAAAACGGGAGATGATAAATTTTGTTTCTCAGTGTTTGACGTGCCATCAAGTTAAGGCTGAGAACCAGTTTCCTTCGGGATTACTTCAACTCATGAATATTCGCTTATGGAAATAGGAACCTGTGACTCTGGACTTCGTTAGTAGGTTGCCCTTGACACCTACTAAGAAGGATTCTATGTAGGTCATCGTAAATAGTTAAACCAAGTCTGCTCATTTCATTCCTGTTAGGATATACTACTCCCTTCAGAAGTTGGCCAGGTTATATGTTTCGGAGATCGTGAAACTTCATGGGGTTCCAGTCTCAATTATTTCTAATAGAAATCCTTACTTCACTTCTCGGTTTTGGAGGAAACTTCTTGTGACTCTAGGTTCAAGGTTAGACATAAGTACTGCGTTCCATCATCACACAGATGGTCAATCTGAGAGGGTGATTCAGATACTAGAGGATATGCTTCGGAGTTGTGTGATCGACTTCCAAGGTAGTTAGGAGGATTTTCTATAGTTGGACGAGTTCCCTTACAATAACAGTTTCTAGTCCAATATTCAAATGGCACCTTACGAAGCTCTATATGGTTGTAAGTGTCATACTCCATTGTGTCGGAATGAGTTGGGTGAGCGACGAGTTTTGAGTCCTGAGTTGGTTTCTGAGACTTACGATAAAGTTAGACTAATTCAAGATCATCTTAAGGCAGCTTCTGATAGATAGAAGTCTTATGCAAATCTGAAAAGAAGGGACATCGAGTATTTTGTGGGTGATTATGTTTTCCTTAAGGTATCCCTATGGAAGAAAGTCCTACAGTTTGGACATAAGGGCAAGTTGAGCCCTAGGTCCATTAGGCCGTATCAGATTTTGAAACGTGTTGGTCCGATCACCTATCACTTAGAGTTACCTCTAGAGTTGGACCATATTCATGATGTGTTCCATGTCTCCATGTTGAGGCAGTATCGGTCTGACCCATCTCATATTGTTTCTGTTGAGGAGATTGAGTTAAGGCTAGATTTGATATTTGAGGAGGAGTTGATTCAGATTCTAGATCAAGACGTTAAGGTCTTGAGGAGAAAATCTATTTCGTTAGTTAAGGTTTTATGGCTAAATCATGGCATTGAAAAGGCCATGTGGGAACCTAATGACTCGATTCGACAACAATATCCGCATCTGTTCGAATCAGGTAAATTTCGACGTCGAATTTTCTTTTAAGGGGAAGAGTTGTAATGCCCCAAAAATTCAAGTATTTGGTTTTTTGGATTTAGTCATTAATTTAGTGTCTGTCTCAGTGGTTAAGAGTTTGAGTGTGTGTTTAAGGTTTGGTCTTTGAGTCTTGGAGTGAGCAAGGTGAAAAGATTTTGCTATATTTTTGTTTGTTTGTTCAAGTAGTTAGTTGGTGGTTGGGTTTAAATTAAATTGGTCTCTCAGTAATCTGATAGGAATTAAGTAGTTGGATTGGTTTTTATTTTATTTTGTTTTATTTTGTTTTGTTTTGTTTTGTTTTAATATTTTATTTATTTTTATTTAAAAAGATAGAAAATCCCAACAAATCCCTAACTTCCTTTTCAGTTTTGCACGTTCCCATTTGCCTTCCATTTTTTTCCTTTCATTTGGTTTTCTACCCAAATTGCTTCACGTGTAACCAGTACCTGATTTGCTACATTTTTTTCCTTTCTTAATCAGTTGCAAATCTTTTCAAACAAATTTGGTGGGGTGTGTGGTCAATTTTTTAGCCAAACCGTTCTTTAGTAAGTGATATGATTATTCTTGGTTTGCTTTATTTTTGTTTGTTTTGTTTAATTGAGTGTGGTGTGTCATGTTAATCGTTAAGTGCTTTTAGGAGAAGTTCACGAAGTAGTTGATCCTTCGACAAGTTGAGTTCTATGGTGTTTGACTATTTTTTGGGGGGTAAGTTGTTAAATGCTGGATTGGGGCTATTTTGTTGTGAATTTTTGCGTTTAGATTTGGCAAGGGAAAGTATTAATTGACTTGTGTTCTGTCAAATTAGGTTTTGGACTACTAGATTTTTGGAATTACGATGAAATCGGATCAAGTGTGTAACAAGAAACCTAGAAAAGAGCAAATGACGAAGCCAAAATTGGGTACTGTCGACGCCATACAGTCGTGTGGTAGGCCATGTGCAGCACAAGGCCGTGTGATAGTCCATGTTTGACACACGGTCTGGACTATTTTGGGTGGTGTGGTCCACATGGCCTGTGGGCCCAAAATTTAGAATTTTTCCCTAAGGCCTTTCGTGGGGTCGGGATGTGATTAAATATACTATAAAACATGAAATTTGGTCATTTGTTAATATAAATTTTGATATCTGCAAGTGTATCTGAGCTGTCATATGATGATTTAAACTAAGAGTAATGTTATATACATATATGATTTGTATTTGAAATTTTATGCATGATTTCTGCTCTGATTATATTTGAATCAGGGGTGGGATATATTATGTGGAGGAAGTGTTTCTGTGAGAGGCAATATCTCGCCAATTGTACTGGCAGCGCAATTGCAAATAATCTAAAAAGTGTCATACTAACACTAAATGGTCTGTAGGATTGGATGGGTATTTAATACCCTATATGGTGTGTACGAATTGTCGGAGATGGTGTGTAGCGGATGGGGTAGGACTGTAAATTTGCATATGATTCTGATTCTGTATACGTCTGTATCTGCGCTGCTATATAATAAATCTTAAATTAAATCTGTAATTCTGTTTTCTTTAAAGTTACACAATGAGTTATGAAAAATCACTTCTTGTTTGTCTGTCACTTTCAGGTAACCCTCAGACTTAGACGGGTCAGTGTGACGGGAGCTCAGTTATAACCATATTTTTGTAAATGTAAATTAATGTTAATTTGGGTTTGAGATTTTTTGTAAATTTTTGACTGTTTGGACATTTTTAGTGGTTTTGGGTTTTGGACTTTAATTTCGTTTTTCGCAAAATACCGCTTAAACGTTTAATCGACAATGTTCATTTTTCTGCAAAACAATGGGTTTCAAATCAACAAACTGTGTTTTCCAAAATTTAATGTTTTAAGAATTCCCACTGAAAGGTTATACGTTTTTGGAAAATGTAAACAAACAATGTTTTCACTAAAACAATTAAGTAAGATATGTTTGCAAATAAACCGGGTTTTTGAGTAATAAGAGTTTACGTACGACGTTTTCTTTCTAAACCTACAAGTTCTGGATTTTTAGACAATTTGCGATGACACCTCCAGATTTAGTCATAACATCTAGGCTAGGTTTGAGGTGTTACAATTAATATATTATGTATTACTATTATAGTATGTAATATAGTATTACATAATATAATGATATATTATATAACTATGATTAAAACTATTAATACACATATACAAACACATATATAACTATTATTATATTATAAATTATAAAAATATATAATATCAAAAGTTATGTGTAATTTAGTATAGTACAGTACATGTCTATAACTAGAAATATATAAAATATTATTAAAATTTAATATCTTAATAAATATTATTTTATTAAATTTGATTTTGAATTAGGTTTTAACATTTTACAAAGGTCAAATTCTACTATTAGACCTTGTACTTTGTGTAAAGTGTGGATTTAGTACCTGTACTTTAATTTGATCAATTTTAATCCCTTTTCAAATTTTGAAATTTTAGTCCTGATCTAATGGTAACAGTTAAATCAACTTGATTATATTATGTCATTAGTTTAATTTAGTAGAAAACTTAGTTTTAACGCCGACTTATTATTCCTCAATGTTTTAATTATCATCTGGTAGAGTAAAAGCTGATATTTACGTATGTATTTAATAAAAGTCGGGGTTCATGCATACTAATTAATATTCAAAGCATAATATCTTAAGAATTCAAATAAAATGTCATGTAGAATAAAAAACAAACCTAAGTCCTAAATCCCATGCCACAGTTGAGATAAAATATTACAGTATTTGAATAATAGAATAAATCAAAAGATTGAGCTCTAACAAACTGGAAATAAAATAGATTATGCCGAGACCCTTCAGATGTCGTGCCTGCATCCTAACCTGGAGGGTTATCTGTAAGGATGAAAATTTAAGGGGGTGAGCTTTGACGCTCAATGTGAGTTCATTTACAATAAAATTAATGCAACAATTATTAAGACACATTAATTAACATTGCATAAAAGAATCATATATAGCAATTCGATTTAGAGTATCAAATTTTCAAGTGTAGCCATCATTAATATATCAAAACTCACAATAACAGTTTTCAGAATAACCATATTCTCATATTTTCCCACAAAAATCATATTCATATGCACTGTAACAGCCCAATTTTAGCCCTAATCGGAACAGTGGTTTCGGGACCATGGCTCCGGGTTAGATAAATATTTTCACATTTAATTTGATACCTATATTATGTGTTTGAGCATGTCCTAAAATATGGTAGGTTAATTCGTCTGTTTGGATGCTTAATTTTAGATAAAGGATTAAATTGCGTAAATAGTAAAGTAGCCAATTATTAAATAGAGTGATTAAATTAAATTGTTTTCTTTTGCATGAGGATTTAGGTTGCAAATTTATTTTTTTGGGAAGCTAGTGGACGGCATTGACTTTAAAAATGTAGTGGGGAGTGTTTAATTATATTATATAATAAATAATATGTTATGTAATAATATTATAATAAGATGATAACATTAAAATAAGAAAAACAAGGGGAAAACATTATCATCTTCTTTCCTTCATCACCGAAAAGAAAAGAAGAAGAGAGGAGTTTAAGCTCTCAACATTCGGCATTTGCATGTTCAAATAAGGTGAGTGATTGAACTTAGTTTTTGATAATTTTAACATTTTTGAGGTTGTTGCCATGTAATTTAGCTAGCCCATACCCGAATTTTTGATTTAGTTGTATGATTCGAGTGTTGCCATGGATGGAAATTTGGTGTTTGTGTGGTTAATGATAGAATATGATATAAACATGCTAGATTAACAAGATTTTCTTTAGAATTTTTGATGGAATTTAGTAAAATGATGAATTCATAAAAAGAAAATTTTTGAAAGGACTAAATAGAAAGATAAATGGAAGAAATGAGTTGATATAGGGACTATGAATATCCGACTCTTAATAGGTGTGGTTAAATTCTTGATATTTTGTGTTTTGAGCTATAAGGACTAAATTGTAAACATTGTAAATGTTGGGGGTAAAATGGGAAATTACACAATTATGCATTTTTAGATTAAATTGAATGGAAATGTATTTGAATGGGTTTAATTTGAAATTAAAGAACAAAAGGAAACAAGATTGGATCGGGAAAGCAAAGTTAAACGAATAGCCGGAAAGCTTAATTCGTCAATTTCCGAGGTAAGTTTTAAACAATTGGATTGATTTGAATTTTATTTTGTACTATGCGCATATGTAGAAGGATTTTAAGCAAGTTAATTATCATAATGCCGAATAGGAAGATGAATTTAACATGAAATAGCCGAATGTGGTGCTTGATTTAATTGAGTTGTTGAATATGTTTATATGTAATACAAGATGGTTATAGGCAAGGATGATACGAAAGATGATTATGTGAAGATGGTGAATATGTGTTAAATGTATAATAAGTGTGAGCCAAATGTGATGTATATATATATATATATGTTTATTTGTGATAGTATGAAATGGTATGAATTTAGCAAGTGATAGTTCGGATGGAGTGCATTGACTTGGTTTTTGGTTTAGAGATGCCTGTGACCCTAATCTGGCGACGGATACGGGTTAGGGGTGTCACATTTTATTGTATCAGAGCTACGGTTTAGTCGATTCTCGGACTAACGTAGCGCGTGTGAGTCTAGCTATAAATGCCATATTTTGTGATGTGATAATGTGATGACTTCTTACAGTGAAATGTGTTCGTGTCTTTTATATAGTAATGGATCCTGATCCCGAGCGAGCTATAGCTGATGATGTCGAGAGCGTGGCGCCTGCTCCCGCGCAAGGGACCGCGCCGGAGGAATCTCGACCAGCTGCGAGTAATCCCGAAGAGGGGGGCTAAACAAGCCTTCTATAGCATGATGAATGATTGGTTCAGTCAGTATATACGAACCAATCCGGCTGTTCAACAACCTAGGAATCCGAACACACCCCCTGTAGTACCGGTGGTACCCCCGATTATAAATCCAGAGAGAGCAAGCAAGCCCCCATTTGACCGAATTAGAAAACACGGGGCTCAAGAGTTTAGAGCCGAAGATGGTGATGCTGAGCGAGCTGAATTTTGGATCGATAATACTATTCGTGTTTTCGATGAGCTGTCTTGCACTCCTGATGAATGCCTGAAGTGTGCCATATCATTATTACGAGATTCTGCCTACTATTGGTGGAATACACTCATATCATGGTTCCGAAGGAACGGGTTACTTGGGATTTCTTTCAGACGAAATTCCGTAAGAAGTACATTAGTCAGCGATTCATAGACTCTAAACATAAAGAGTTTCTCAAGCTTAAGCAGGGTCGTATAACTGTACCCGAATACGAGCGCAAGTTTGTGAGACTTAGTCGCTACGCTCGTGAATGTGTTTCATCTGAGGCTGCTATGTACCGGAGATTTGAAGAAGGTTTAAATGAAGATATAAAACTTCTGGTTGGCATCCTTGAAATAAACGAGTTCGTAGTACTGGTTGAACGAGCTTGCAAAGCTGAAGAGCTAGGAAAAGAAAAGCGGAAAGCCGAGTTTGAATCTCAAGACTTCCGAAAGAGATCTGCGGGTAAATGTTCTCAAATGGCAACGAAGAAGTTCAAGAATGATGGTAGCCGGTCTAAACCTAACACAGGGATTTCTATACGAGAATGACCACCGGTGAGTTCTCAGGCTACATCAGTTTCTAGTGTTGCCAATACTCGACTGAGTAAACCCGAGTGTCAGCAGTGCGGTAGACAGCATTTCGGCGAGTGCTGGGGTAAATCTATTAATCGCACTTGTTATAAGTATGGTTCGCAGGATCATTTCATTCGGGATTGCCCAAAGACCACTGAGAAGGGTATTGCTCACAGTGCGAGATCGAGCAGTACTATAGCTAGAGGTAGACCATCTCGTATTGTGGAGGTAGGAGTGGTGCTCAGAGGGGGACTTCAGATGCGGCTATTCGATTAGAGGCCCGTGCACCAGCTAGAGCTTATGCCATTCGCGCCAGAGAGAAGGCTTCATCTCCAGACATCATTACTGGTATTTTCACTCTCTTTGATACTAGTGTAACAACCCTAATTGATCCCGGTTCAACTCATTCATACGTATGTGAAACATTAGTATTCAGTAAGACTCTACCTGTTGAGTCTACTAAGTTTGTGATTCGGGTTTCGAACCCCCTGGGTCGATGTGTGCTAGTTGATAGAGTGTGCAAGAATTGCCCTTTAATGATTCGAGGCTCATGTTTTCCGGCTGATTTGATGTTGTTACCATTTGACGAGTTCGATATTATCCTCGGTATGGATTGGTTAACTATACACGACGCAGTAGTGAATTGCAGACGAAAGACTATTGATTTGAGGTGCCAGAATAACGAGATAATTGGAATTGAATCTGCGGATTTGAATGGGCTACCAGCTGTGATATCTTCGATGTTGGCTCGACAGTATTTGAGAAAGGGTTACGAAGCTTATCTTGCGTATGTGATTGACAGTAAGGTAACCGAAAAGAAGATTGAATCTGTACCGGTTGTTGGTGAGTATCTGGATGTGTTTCCGGAGGAATTATCGGGATTGCCACCCGTTCGTGAGGTAGAGTTCGGTATTGAGCTAGTGCCAGGGACCACTTCGATTTCGATAGCTCCATATAGAATGGCACCGACTGAATTAAAAGAGTTGAAGGCTCAGTTGCAAGAATTGACAGATAGAGGTTTCGCTCGACCGAGTTTCTCTCCTTAGGGTGCGCCAGTTCTATTTGTGAAAAAGAAGGACAGAACTTTGAGAATGCGCATC
The DNA here is from genome assembly GCA_005393395.2 of Gossypium australe. Lineage (NCBI taxonomy): Eukaryota > Viridiplantae > Streptophyta > Magnoliopsida > Malvales > Malvaceae > Gossypium > Gossypium australe. The sequence continues at coordinate 73,745,134 of CM016623.1, read as the reverse complement.
GATTATCGACAACTCAATAAGGTGACAGTAAAGAATAAATATCCGTTGTCACGTATTGATGATTTATTCGATCAGCTTAAGGGGGCCTCGGTGTTTTCGAAAATTGATTTGAAGTCAGGGTATTATCAGTTGCGAGTTAGAGACTCGAATATACATAAAACTGCTTTTCGGACGAGATACGGTCATTACAAGTTTTTAGTGATGCCGTTTGGTCTCACTAATGCCCCTGCTGTTTTCATGGATCTGATGAATCGGGTATTTAGACCGTATCTAGATCGGTTTGTGGTTGTATTCATAGATGACATACTAACCTATTCACGTGACGAAACCGAGCATGCTGAGCATTTGAGGCTGGTGTTGCAGATTTTATGTGATAAGCAGTTGTACGTGAAATTCAACAAATGTGAATTTTGGTTGAATGAAGTTAGCTTCCTGGGGCATGTTATTTCAGCATCGGGTATTCGGGTTGACCCAAGTAAAATTTCGGCTATACTGGATTGGAAACCTCCGCGGAATGTTTCTAAGGTACGTAGCTTTCTAGGACTTGTAGGATATTATAGATGCTTCGTGAAAGGGTTTTCTATGATAGCAGCCTCGATGACAAAGTTATTACAGAAAGACGTTAAATTCGAGAGGTCAAATAGGTGCCAGAAGAGTTTTGATCAGCTAAAAACTTTTCTAACGGAAGCCCCAATGCTAGTTTAGCCAGAGTCGGGTAAGGAGTTCGTTATTTACAGTGATGCATCCTTAAATGGGCTGGGTTGTGTGTTGATGCATGAGGGTAAAGTTGTAGCCTACGCTTCGAGACAATTGAAACCGCACGAGAGGAATTATCCAACGCACGACCTTGAGTTGGCCGCTATAGTTTTTGCTTTAAATATATGGTGTCACTATCTATTTGGTGAGAAATGCCATGTCTATTCGAATCACAAGAGTCTCAAGTATTTAATGACTCAGAAGGATCTGAATCTGAGACAGCGACGATGGTTGGAATTGTTAAAAGACTATGAGCTAGTGATTGATTATCACCCAGGGAAGGCTAATGTGGTTGCTGATGCACTTAGCCGAAAGTCACTATTTGCTTTACGCGTAATGAATGCGGATATAGCTATGAACGATGATGGTGTGATCATTGCCGAATTGAAGGCGAGACCACTGTTTGTACAACAGATTTGTGAAGCTCAAGAGGTTGATGATGATTTAAAAGCAAAAAGGAGTCATTGTGGCTCGTGTGCGGATTCAGATTTTCAAATAGATGCTGAAGGATGTCTATGGTCTAAGAATCAGATATGTGTGCCTAAGAATCCTGAATTGATTCGAATGATTTGTGATGTTGCTCATAATAGTAGATTGTCTATTCATCTGAGTAGCACGAAAATGTATAACGACCTGAAACAGCATTACTGGTGGCATGGTATGCAACGAGACATTTCAGACTATGTGTCGAGTGTTTAATATGTCAACAAGTGAAAGCTGAGCATCAGGTGCCATCGGGACTACTCCAACTGATTATGGTGCCTGAATGGAAGTGGGATCGAGTCACGATGGATTTTGTACCGGGTTTGCCATTGACGCCGAGTAAGAAAGATTTGATCTGGGTTATTGTTGATAGATTGACTAAATTGGCCCATTTTATATCGGTACATACGGATTTCTCACTTGATAAGTTAGCTGAGTTGTACATATCGCAGATCGTACGATTACACGGAGTACCTGTTTCTATTGCTTCGGATAGAGATCCGAGGTTCACATCGCTGTTTTGGAAGAAGCTGCAGGATGCTTTAGGTACCAAGTTACATTTCAGTACAGCTTTTCACCCTCAGTCGGATGGTCAACCCGAGCGTGTTATCCAAATACTCGAGGATATGTTGAGATGTTGCGTTCTTGAGTTTGAAGGTACGTGGGAACGATACCTACCTTTGATTGAATTTGTGTAGAACAACAACTTTCAATCAATATTAAAATGGCACCTTATGAAGCACTGTACAGTCGAAAATGTCGTACACCTTTATATTGGACTGAGCTAAGTGAAGGCAAGATACACGGGGTTGATTTAATCAGAGAGATTGAGCAGAAAGTAAAAGTAATTCAAGAAAGTCTAAAAGCCGCTTCAGATCGTCAGAAGTCATATGCGGATTTAAAACGCAAATATATAGAATCTCAGGTGGGCGACCGAGTGTTTTTGAAAGTTTCACCATGGAAAAAGATATTTAGATTTGGTCGTAAAGGAAAGCTGAGTGGAATATGTGATAAACCGTAAAAGTAACATATTTTAATCCCACATTTAACATATTTTCGGATGATTTATTCCTTGATTCATGTAAAAAGGTGCTTTTAATCCTTTCTTTTCACGACTTATACTTAGGAAAGCACCCAAGGATGGAAACAATGATAAACGGGCCTAAAACGAACCAAATTGGGCTAAAGTGGAAATCAACACGACCTGGACTTAAGCCCACACGGCCGTGCCTCATTGAACAACTAGAATACGGCCTGATCCCGATTCACACGGCTGTGCCTCATTAAAGAAGTCCGAACACGGCTTAAAGACCGTTCACACGGGCGTGTGCCATGCCCGTGTCCCTGTCGTGGAGAAGAGTAATTCTACTCAGAAAAGGATGCCTAGGGGCGAAGAAACCTATTTCAAAAGGCTATATAAACCCCCTAAGTGCAACCTGAAAGGGGACGGTGAGCTAGGCCAAGGAGCCAAGCCGAAAATGTCAGATTTGTGGGATAGCCAGTTGATCCATCTCTAAAAGCCAGAATTCTACTCAAAACGGCGAATCTCTCCTTCAATTCCTTCAAGGGGTTTTAGGAATTTCTTATGTTTTGTTTTATCTTTTCTTCTGAGATGTTTTCTTTATTTTTTATGAACTAAACCCTTCAGATACTTGAAGGGGGTGAAACCTAAGATGGATATTGTTATTGTTTTCTAAACTATATGATAAATACTTGATTTGTTCTTAATTACGTGTGCTTAATTCTTGTGTTAATATTTCCGGGATATTGATTCAAGTTGGATGTGCTTAGGTGGTGGAGCAAAAGTCCCTGCTTAAGTGTAGTTCTAGCATAATTAAGCGGAGTTTATCGCGCGCCTAGAGATAGGGTGACGAGATTTTGCCGGATTAGGGTGAAACCTAATATAGGAGTCCATAGATCGAGTTAATGCGATTCTAGGGGTTTTAATTAGAAAGAGATTTCAATTAATCAACCTAGGGTTAGACATTATTCGCCTCGAGAGAGGGTTTAATATAAATTAGGGAATCTTACGGATCCTGTCAAGTGAATAAATCGTCTGGTTCAGTGTTAGATAACAAGTGAAGTCTAGGTGGACTCTTCCTAAGGGTATCATCTTAATCAACTGAGTTTTTCCAACAGTATTTCCCCAATTCATTCTTTTTCTCTTTGCGTCTTTAGCTTAATAGTTATTAAACAACAACTTCACTATATTTTAGGCTAGATAATAAAAAGAAAGTTAGTATTAGTACTTTTAGTTCCTTTGGGTTCGACAATCCGGTCTTGCCTAAGCTATACTACTGTTCGATAGGTGCACTTGCCTTAAATTGTTGTCAGAGTTAGTTTCCAGGTTCGATCATTCTCTTTATAAATTTTAAAACTCGATAAAACAATGATCAAAGATTCATTGGGCTGTATGGAGTTATTGAGCGTATTGGGCCGGTTGCATATAGACTTATGTTGCCATCTGAGCTAAAGAAGATTCACAATGTCTTTCATGTATTGATGCTTCGACGATACCGATCCGATCCTTCTCATGTGATCATCCCAATAGAGATTGAAATTCAACTCGACTTGACTTATGAGGAAGAACTGATTCGCATCTTAGCTCGTGAAGTAAAAGAATTGCGAAATAAGAAAATCCCATTGGTTAAAGTTATGTGGCACAAGCATGGGATTGGGGAAGCAACGTGGGAACTTGAAGATTCTATGAAAGAACGCTACCCACAATTATTCAACGGTAAGATTTTCGGGGACGAAAATCCCTTAAAGGGGGGAGAGTTGAAACAACCCAATTTTAGCCCTAATCGGAACGGTGGTTTCGGGACTATGAATCTGGGTTAGATAAATATTTTCATATTTAATTTGATACCTATATTATGTGTTTGAGCATGTCCTAAAATATGGTAGGTTAATTCGTCTGTTTGGATGCTTAATTTTAGATAAAGGATTAAATTGCATAAATAGTAAAGTAGCCAATTATTAAATAGAGTGATTAAATTAAATTGTTTTCTTTTGCATGAGGATTGAGGTTGCAAATTTACTTTTTTGGGAAGCTAGTGGACGGCATTGACTTTAAAAATGTAGTGGGGAGTGTTTAATTATATTATATAATAAATAATATGTTATGTAATAATATTATAATAAGATGATAACATTAAAATAAGAAAAACAAGGGGAAAACATTATCATCTTCTTTCCTTCATCACCGAAAAGAAAAGAAGAAGAGAGGAGTTTAAGCTCTCAACATTCGGCATTTGCATGTTCAAATAAGGTGAGTGATTGAACTTAGTTTTTGATAATTTTAACATTTTTGAGGTTGTTGCCATGTAATTTAGCTAGCCCATACCAGAATTTTTTATTTAGTTGTATAATTCGAGTGTTGCCATGGATGGAAATTTGGTGTTTGTGTGGTTAATGATAGAATATGATATAAACATGCTAGATTAACAAGATTTTCTTTAGAATTTTTGATGGAGTTTAGCATAATGATGAATTCATAAAAAGAAAATTTTTGAAAGGACTAAATAGAAAGATAAATGGAAGATATGAGTTGATATAGTGACTATGAATATCCAGCTCTTAATAGGTGTGGTTAAATTCTTGATATTTTGTGTTTTGAGCTATAAGGACTAAATTGTAAACATTGTAAATGTTGGGGGTAAAATGGGAAATTGCACAATTATGCATTTTTGGATTAAATTGAATGGAAATGTATTTGAATGGGTATAATTTGAAATTAATTAGATCAAGAACAAAAGGAAACGGGATTGAATTGGGGAAAAGCAAAGTTAAACGAATAGCCGGGAAACTTAATTCATCAATTTCCGAGGTAAGTTTTAAACAATTGGATTGATTTGAATTTTATTTTGTACTATGCGCATATGTAAAAGGATTTTAAGCAAGTTAATTATCATAATACCGAATAGGAAGATGAATTTAACATGAAATAGTCGAATGTGGTGCTTGATTTAATTGAGTTGTTGAATATGTTTACATGCAATACAAGATGGTTATAGGCAAGGATGATACGAAAGATGATTATGTGAAGATGGTGAATATGTGTTAAATGTATAATAAATGTGAGCCAAATGTGATGTATATATATATATATATATATATATATATATGTGATTAAATGTGTTAATTGTGAACCCCTAATTAATTAGAACATATGGGTACTTATTTGTGAGGAAGCATGGGATTGGTGGCACAATGTGTGCGAACTTATACACCGACCACTGTGTGTGCGAAATCGGTTGATATGCACTAAGTGTGCGATACATAAATTATCGAGCACTAAGTGTGAGAAATCGGTCGATATGCACTACGTGTGCGAATAAAAGGTCCGGGCATTAAGTGTGCGAAACCGGCTGAAAGGCACTAAGTGTGCGATCAACTTTTATATCAAAAGGTTGAAATCGTGTAACATCCCGAATTAGGGGTCGTTGCAATTTAATTATTTTCGTGTGATTGCATGAAGAATGCATGTGTTATGATATATTCTATGGTCTAGACATAACCCGGGATAGGTCGGGCTAAGGGTTAAAGATTTTCTTTTAGTGCATGAGAAGAAAAAGCTAAGAAAGGAAGCTTTAAATAAAATTTGGTGCGAAACATGCCTCAAGGGTGCTGCTGGTAGAATGGCTTGAGGTGCTAGGGTGTTTGAATGGTGCAGCAAGTCAGGGGTTCGAGCCACCAGGATCGCGCCTGGGAGTTTTGATTTTTGCGTTAGGAAGGGTGTTGGGCTAGGAAGGCCTTATAAATAATTAGTGCGGTTTAAGGGCATGAAAGTCAGGTTGGTGGGGTGGCTTGGGGCACCACTTAAGGGCCTGAGGGCGCTGGGCTCATGTTCGAATCACCATGGACGCAAGGGTGGTTATTTTTGTTTTGGCGTTGAAACGAGGGAGTGTTTAAAAGATGTTATGGCAGGGTTATGTCATAAAAGTCATCTTGGCCGAGTGGCTAAGGGCGCTTCATGGGGGTTGCGGCAGTGAGGTCCTGAGTTCGAGGAGGGGGGAGCATCAGTTAGGCGTTTTATTTTTGCCTTGGCATTAACGCGTGAAGGGCTAAGGAAGGAAGGCTTAAAAGAAAATTTTGTTGAGGTTATGTCATGAAATGCGCCACAGCAGAGTGGCTGGAGGCGTGGGGGTTGCTTCTTCAGGTCCTGGGTTCGAAACCCGTGGGCAGCAGCGTGGAGGGCATTATTTTTGGCCGGCGTGAGGGTGGTCTGCACATGCACGTGAATGCATGAAGAGGCTTGATGGCTGTTCTTTTTTTTATTATTTGTGATGGAGTATGGGGCTAGTTTATTTTTAATTGGTTTTATTATTTTATGTTATTAGAAGTATGGGCTAGCTTTTAATTATTATAGTTGGTTTTATATTATTTTATAGGGGGATCGGGTAGTAATGGGAGAAGAAATAAACAATGTTCATTGGTATTTGGTGTTGGAATTTTCTAATGGGGAAGGAAGCAATGGTCGGCCATTAGTTTAGCAAGCTTGGCCAAAATTCATCACTCCCCTCCAATTTGCCTTGGCCGAAAATTGATGCTTGGTTTTTTTTCTCTTCTATCCCTTGTGTTTGGCCGAATTTCCTTAGGCTATTTTTCCTTTCTTCCCATTTTGATGGTTGGCCGATTGTGGAGCCTTCTCTAGGGACCTTCATGGTCGGTTTTCAAGTAGCAAGGAGGTGCCAAAGTTCTTTGAAATTGCTCTCTTTCTTCCCACTTTGTGCATGGTTGAAATAGAGACCTTGGGGGCTTGTATTTTTCGGTTTTGAAAGGGGGTTAAGTGCCGAATATTACTCATCCTTATAGAGCATAGACCGAATCTACAAGGGTGCTTTAAGGGAGCTCTCGGGTTTTCGAACATCAAGGTAAACTAGAGTGTAATTTCGGTCAAGGACCATTATTCATGGATTAATGTGCTAGCCGATTTTAACATATGGTACATGTAGGGATTTCAACCTACTTTGGCCGAATATCAGGTGGGCTAGATCCTCTTCGGAATTTATTCTTCAACCGATTTGGTAAGTTTATGGTAAGGGACTCTCCTTAAGCCTAATCTTTAGATATTTTGGAAAAGTCGAAAGCTTGAGGCTAAACCTTAGTAAGGTTGGCCGAATGTGATCTTGAGGTATTAAGAGTTTCGCTTCCTTGTGTGTAGTAACGTTAAGGGTGCATTGAAGGAGTGGCTTTCCGGGATTTCGACTCATCTTGGTAAGTAAAAGGCAGTTCGGCCAAGGGCCATTTTATCAAAGAAATTATGCTTGAAAGCCAAAGGCTAATTGTTATGTGCAACAGTGAGTGGCCGATTGCAAGGGAGATCTTTGTGTGGCTTCGGGATTGGTTGAAAACCAAATCGGCTTGGGTAAGTGTTATTTTGGAGCGGCATATCTTTTGGGATTTCTAGTTTAACCGAATAGGACTTTTAGAATACTAACCTATAGTGGCTGAATAGAAGAGCAATACGGGAACACGGTTTGAGACCTTTGTGATATCGGATAGATTCGGGATTTCTCTTTAGATCTCCGATTAAATAGGTGTGTAAACTCTTACACACTTTATTAGTATAGATTGTTATTATGGTGATATCTATAACCTCTCATGTAGTAACTTTGCCTTGTGGGCATAAGCTTGGATTTCGGGTAAGTCCCCTATTACTTGATCTATGTTGTATGATGTATACGCCATCATATGCTGTTAAATGTTATGCTATATATGAATGCATGATATATGGGATCATGATACTTGTTATGTGAGCATGATGATGGTGGGATTGATGAGAGGAGGGAGATGGTCTCTATGGACTGTCACCAGTGGTTTGGCACCACCAGTGGTTTGGCACCACATATTGATATTTGTGACTTCGGTCACCAGTGGTTTGGCACCACCAGTGGTTTGGTACCACATGTTGATATTGTGACCTATGGTCATCAGTGGTTTGGTACCACACGATGGGTTGGCCCCATCATTTGATATTTGTGGCTTCGGTCACCAGTGGTTTGGCACCACCAGTGGTTTGGTACCACACGGGGTAGAAAAAGGAGTATGGATGGCTAGCTTGGGTTGCATAATTGCATGTATTACTAATATTTTGTGTATGAGTTGTATTTTCGGGTTGGGGATTTATACACACTGAGTCTTGGTGTCTCACCCCTTCCCATATCATCTTGCAGGTGAGAAGATCGCGGAGATGGAGCCGGGGAGATCTCGAGGCGACCATGCTTGTTCCATGGGCTTGAGATTTTCATTTTGCCCCGTTTTAAGTTTATTATCACTAAATTTCGATTGGGTTGTAATATGGCCGCTTATTATTTTGGATGTTTAAGTAGTTGTTTTTACTTTATTATATGACTGATGAACTTATGAATTGTTAAGCAAATCGGTTAAAAAGTAACGTTTTTCAAATTATACTCGTACTCGGTTTCAAAGATGTTACCATCGAGTAACGAAATTTTCTAAGTTAACAAAAACTCTGATGGTTCTAAAATCATAAATGGCCAAATGTTTTCAAAGGAAAAAGGTTTCAACTCAACCGTATTTATCAAATAAATTCCACCTGAGTTTTAATAGACAATGTTTTATAATCTCATCAAAATTTTTAGATTTGTACCAGTAATTCGAATCTTTCAAAACGTTTTTACTCTGTGACATACTAGATCCGGTCAAGGCTCGTGGGCCGGGTTTGGGGTGTTACAAAATTGGTATCAGAGCTCGGTTCAAAACTCGGCTGTGGGGGCCCAAGGCCCAAAAATGTTTTCTTGATAGGCCTTTGAGAACTATTATGAAAATGGTTTTGTTTTGAACAACATGGCACCGAGTCTCCAACACCAATCCGCTCGGGTAAGTATTTCAAACCTATGTGTGAATGATTATCCGTAAAGGGGTAGAAATGGGACGTAGATAGTATGAAAGGTATGTGAGCCCTAGGACTAGTTTACCCCAACAATCACATAAAATTTTAATTGCCTAATTAAACAAACCCATGACTAAGTCGCCGAGTTAGAGTGTGGTAACCCTTGTGCGCATGTCTAGGATTAGATCCGGAAGAGCTTGGTATTTAAGCGGTCCTAGCGACTCACCTCCTCTTCGCGGGAATCCTACCTGGTGCGTAGCTTCGGTTCAGCCTAACCGTGAGGACTCGTTCATGGGCTAAACCCAATTACTAAAACCCGAAAGGGAACTAGCCGTATTTTTATAAAAACTCTAGTTTTAAAAACTTTTAAGAATTTCCCTTAAAACTGTGAGCTTTATTTTACAAAAAAAAAATTCGAAAAAATTTTGATTTATGAAAGTTTCAAAAATACCCCTAGCGGGAAAATTACAAAATTGCCCCTAGTTTCAAAAAATTTTTAAGCTACCCCCAAATTCAACAAAATTCTTTTATTTTACAAACATACCCAAAAACCTTAAATTTCAAATATAAAAAATGCCATGATTTTGGAAAATTGCGAAATTGCCCTAACTTGAAGAATTACCCAAAATGACCCTGATTTTCAAAATTTTTGCAACACTACCAAATCAAAGTTTTGCAATGCCTCAGAATTATTGAAACCTTACAAATTCACCCCGGTTTATTACCAAAAATACCCTTGTAGGGCAAATGACGAAAATACCCCGGGATAGGAATTGGACAAATAGGTGATGGAATAAGTGAATGTATGTCTTTGAATTAGAGTAGAAGACTTGAAACTTGTTTGATCGAAGGAACAACTTCTAAACTTTGTCCATAAAAATTTCTTCGCTAATGAACAGTGGAACAATGGCTAACTCATAAAACTTTTAATCAGATCACGTGATAAGAAATGAGTTCTAGAGGCCGTGGCCGTCGGGGACGCGGTAGAGGCCGGATGGCTGTGTCAGAACCAGTTAGGTCAGGCCAGGGATCGGATAATGAGATGCCACCTCCACCACCACCCCCAACTTTTGGTGTTGGATATCAGGATCAGACAGGGGGCGAGTCAGTATCGCAGGCCATGCTGCGAGTTCTAGAGATGATGGCTGAGGCTGGTAGAGGTACAGGAGCTCGGAAATCTGTTCCAGAGCGACTCCGAGTGAATGGGGCGGAGATATTTCGGGGTGTATCAGGTGTAGCACCCAGCACGGTGGAATATTGGTTGGAATCCACTGAGAGGATCATGGATGACTTGGATTTTACAGCTGAGAAAAAACTGAAGGGTATAATCTCTCTGCTTCGGGATGAGGCATACCAGTGGTGGCTCACCGTAAGGGACGGAGCGACAGCGGAGGATCTCACCTGGGAGTTCTTTAGGGCAACCTACCAAAGGAAATACATAGGAGCTAGCTACGTGGATGCACAGCGAAAGGCCTTCTTGAACCTGGTTCAGGGTAATAAGACCGTGGCAGAGTATGAGGCTGAATTCCTCTGATTGAGTAGGTATGCTCGTGGTATTGTGGGAACGGAGTATGAACATTGTGTCAGATTCGAGGATGGGCTGCGGGATGAGCTGAGGATGATGATAGCTCCGCAACAGGAAAGAGAGTTCGCTGTTCTTGTAGAAAAGGCTAAAGTTGCTGAAGGAGTAAGACAGTCTTTTAGACGGAATCAGGATAGGAGCTGGAATAAGAGGAGCTCTGGATCTTCGAGGTTTTCTGGGAATCAGCAGAAGAAGACAAGGTATGATGGGTCAGATCGAGCTGCTAGGCCTGCTGCTGCGACTAATATTCAATGGCCGCCGCGGTGTGCTCGGTGTGGAAAGTCTCACACGAGAGAGTGTTGGAATGATATTCGGGGATGCTTTAAATGTGGATCCGTGACACATCGAGTTAGGGACTGTCCAAAAAAGGCAGCAAGGCTGAGGTCTGAGGGACAGGATCGTCCACTGAATAGGAGGGATAACCAACAGCCGCCGAGAGGTCGTGGTGCAGGCGGGGGAGGTAATGGTACTGGCAGAGGACGCGGGGCATCGAGTGGAGGTACCGGTGGTACTGAGGCTAGGCAACCTGGCTTGGTTTATGCTGCGAGGCGTCAAGAAGAGGGTGATGCACCAGACGTCATAACCGGTATGTTTTTGATCTTTGGAGTACCCTATAGCACCTTGATTGATGTTGGCTCGACTCACTCATATATTGCTAGTAGCGTAGTGGAAACTCTGAACATAGGCTTTGAGCTTACTTCTAAGAAGATGACTGTATTAAGTCCTCTGGGTCACTCTGTAGAAGTAAGTAAACTCTATAAGGATGTACCCCTAGAACTCCAAGGGGTCGGGTTCTTGGCTGACTTGATGGAACTACCGTTTAGGGAGTTCGATCTGATTCTCGGGATGGATTGGCTAGTAAAGTATCAAGCTAGCCTGGATTGCGCAGCTAAGCGCATGGTGTTAAAGACTGTGGAAGGAGATGAGGTAGTGATGATAGGTAAAAGGAGAGATTACCTATCTAATCTGGTTTCTGCATTGAAGGCGGAAAAGATGGTTAGGAAAGGTTGTGAGGCATATGCCGTGCATGTTCGTGCTTTGGGAGCTAAGGACGTAGCTATTAGGGATGTGCGAACTGTAAGGGAGTATGTTGATGTGTTTCCCGAAGAACTCCCGAGGTTACCTCCTAATCGCGAGGTTGAATTTGGTATAGATCTATTGCCCGAAACCGCACCAGTCTCTATAGCTCCGTATCGGATGGCACCGAAAGAATTAGTGGAGTTGAAGGCTCAGATCCAGGAGTTGTTGGATAGAGGGTTCATCCGACCGAGTGTGTCACCTTGGGGAGCTCCAGTGCTGTTTGTCAAAAAGAAGGATGGTACGATGCGGATGTGTATAGACTATCGACAGTTGAACAAGCTGACGATAAAGAACAGGTATCCCTTACCCAGGATTGATGATTTGTTCGATCAACTCAAGGGTGCATCGGTTTTCTCCAAGATCGGCCTTAGGTCGGGGTATCATCAGCTTAAGGTGAAGGAAGCTGATATCTATAAGACTGCATTCCGTACTCGGTATGGGCACTACGAGTTTTTGGTAATGCCTTTTGGTTTGACGAATGCACCAGCCGCGTTTATGGACTTGATGAACCGGGTCTTCCAACCCTATCTGGACCAGTTTGTCGTGGTGTTTATAGACGACATTTTGGTGTACTCGAAGTCTGAGGAAGAGCATGACGCACACCTCCATGTGGTTTTGCAAGTTCTGAGGGAGAAACAGTTGTACGCCAAATTCAGCAAGTGTGAGTTCTGGCTTAAGGAAGTAACTTTCCTCGGGCATGTTGTTTCAGCTGAGGGGATCAGGGTGGATCCTAGCAAGATCGATGCAGTGTTGGAGTGGAAACCACCAAAGTCGGTTTCGGAAATCCAAAGTTTTCTAGGGTTGGCTGGATATTACAGAAGATTCGTGGAAAATTTCTCCTTAATCGCAGCACCGTTGACCAAGTTGTTGAGAAAAGGAGTTCCGTTTGTGTGGTCTGAGAAGCAGCAAGAGAGTTTCGACAAACTCAAGAAGTTTTTGACAGAAGCACCAGTCTTGATTCAGCCTGAGTCAGGGAAGGAGTTCACTATGTATTGTGATGCCTCGCATACTGGTTTAGGGTGTGTGTTGATGCAAGAAGGGAAAGTGGTCGCTTATGCGTCGCGACAGTTGAGGCCTCACGAAAGTAATTATCCGACTCATGATTTGGAGTTAGCTGCTGTGGTTTTTGCCTTGAAAATTTGGAGACACTATCTGTATGGGGAGAAGTCGGTGGTGTACTCGGATCACAAGAGTCTGAAGTACCTCTTGACCCAAAAGGATTTAAATCTAAGGCAGCGGAAGTGGATTGAATTGCTGAAGGACTACGATTGCTCTATCGAGTACCATCTGGGCAAAGCTAATGTAGTCGCTGATGCTTTGAGTCGTAAAGTGGTGGCAGATTTGCGAGCAATGTTTGCTCACCTAAGTCTCTATGAGGATGGTAGTCTTCTGGCAGAATTGCGAGTAAAACCATCTTGGATCGATGAGGTTAAAGAGAGGCAGTTGACCGACGAAGTCTTGAGTACTCGGAGGCTGCAAGTACAGAATGGCGAGGCCGAGGGTTTCAGCTTGGGTAATGATGGAGTGTTATTTTTTTCAGGGGAGAGTGTGTATGCCTAAGGATGATGATTTGAGGCAGCGAATCCTTAAAGAAGCACATAGCAGCCCGTACGCTATGCATCCTGGAAGCAGCAAGATGTATCGGGATTTAAGGGAGTAGTTTTGGTGGCCGGGTCTTAAGCGGGAAGTAACCGAGTTAGTGGTCAAGTGTCTGACATGCCAGCAAGTTAAGGCTGAGCATCAGTTGCCATCAGGGCTGTTACAGCCGGTAAAGATCCCACAGTGGAAGTGGGAGAGGATCACAATAGATTTCGTGAGTGGGCTTCCCCTTACGCCCAGTAAGAAAGACTCAGTTTGGGTGATTGTGGACCGTCTGACTAAGTCAGCTCATTTCATTCCGGTAAGAGTGGATTACTCGCTTCAGAAGTTAGCTAAGTTGTATGTGGCGGAGATAGTGAGGTTGCACGGTGTGCCAGTGTCGATCATCTCAGACAGAGATCCCAGATTTACGTCGAGGTTTTGGAGAGCGCTACATCAGGCTATGGGTACACGATTGGATTTCAGTACCGCTTTTCATCCACAGTCTGACGGGCAGTTGGAAAGAGTTATTCAGATTTTAGAGGACATGTTAAGAGGCTGCGTTTTGGACTTCGGAGGTAGTTGGGAAGAGTTTTTTCCATTAGCTGAGTTCGCATACAACAATAGTTATCAGGCAAGCATTAAGATGGCACCATATGAAGCGTTGTATGGTAGGAGGTGTCGCACACCTACTTGTTGGACAGAGCTGGGTGAGCGTCGGATGTTAGGACCAGAATTGGTTGTAGAAACTGAGGATAAGGTGAAGAGGATTCAAGCTCGGTTGAAGGAAGCCTCGAACAGGCAAAAGTCATATGCCGATCTCAAGTGGAGGGATATAGAGTTTGCCGTGGGAGACAAAGTTTTTCTGAAGGTCTCGCCATGGAAGAAAGTGTTAAGATTTGGGAGAAAAGGCAAGTTAAGTCCAAGGTTCATTGGACTGTTTAAGGTGTTGAAACGTGTGTGGCCAGTAGCTTATCAGCTCGAGTTGCCAGCAGAACTGAGTCAGATTCACGATGTGTTCCATGTCTCCATGCTTAGACGCTATCGTTCTGATCCATCGAATGTCGTGGCAGTAGAGGAAATAGAGGTGAGTCTAGATTTGACGGTGGAAGAGGAACCTGTGCAGATCCTAGATCGGGATGTAAAAGTTTTACGTAGGAAGTCAGTTCCTTTAGTGAAGGTCCTATGGCGGAATCATGGCGTGGAGGAAGCTACGTGGGAACCCGAGGATGTGATGCGGCAGCAATACCCCCAACTCTTCTGATCCAGGTAATTTCGAGGACGAAATTATTTTTAAGGGGGGTAGAACTGTAACATCCCGAATTCGGGGTCGTTGCAATTTAATTATTTTCGTGTGATTGCATAAAGAATGCATGTGTTATGATATATTCTATGGTCTAGTCATAACCCCGAGATAGGTCGGGCTAAGGGTTAAAGATTTTCTTTTAGTGCATGAGAAGAAAAAGCTAAGAAAGGAAGCTTTAAATAAAATTTGGTGCGAAACATGCCTCAAGGGTGCTACTGGTAGAATGGCTTGAGGCGCTAGGGTGTTTGAATGGTGCAGCAAGTCAGGGGTTCGAGCCACCAGGATCGCGCCTGGGAGTTTTCATTTTTGCGTTAGGAAGGGTGTTGGGCTAGGAAGGCCTTATAAATAATTAGTGCGGTTTAAGCGCATGAAAGTCAGCTTAGTGGGGTGGCTTGGGGCGCCACTTAAGGGCCTGGGGGGCGCTGGGCTCAGGTTCGAATCACCATGGACGCAAGGGTGGTTATTTTTGTTTTGGCGTTGAAACGAGGGAGTGTTTAAAAGATGTTATGGCGGGGTTATGTCATAAAAGTCACCTTGGCCGAGTGGCTAAGGGAGCTTCATGGGGGTTGCGGCAGTGAGGTCCTGAGTTCGAGGAGGGGGAGCATCAGTTAGGCGTTTTATTTTTTCCTTGGCATTAATGAGTGAAGGGCTAAGGAAGAAAGGCTTAAAAGAAAATTTTTTTGAGGTTATGTCATGAAATGCGCCACAACAGAGTGGCTGGAGGCGTGGGGGTTGCTTCTTCAGGTCCTGGGTTCGAAACCCGTGGGCAGCAGTGTGGAGGGCATTATTTTTGGCCGGCGTGAGGGTGGTCTGCACATGCACGTGAATGCATGAAGAGGCTTGATGGTTGATCTTTTTTTTTTATTATTTGTGATGGAGTATGGGGCTAGTTTATTTTTAATTGGTTTTATTATTTTATGTTATTAGAAGTATGGGCTAGCTTTTAATTATTATAGTTGGTTTTATATTATTTTATAGGGGGATGGGGTAGTAATGGGAGAAGAAATAAACAATGTTCATTGGTATTTGGTGTTGGAATTTTCTAATGGGGAAGGAAGCAATGGCCGGCCATTAGTTTAGCAAGCTTAGCCAAAATTCATCACTCCCCTCCAATTTGCCTTGGCCGAAAATTGATGCTTGGTTTTTTTTTCTCTTCTATCCCTTGTGTTTGGCCGAATTTCCTTAGGCTATTTTTCCTTTCTTCCTATTTTGGTGCTTGGCCGATTGTGGAGCCTTCTCTAGGGACCTTCATGGTCGGTTTTCAAGTAGCAAGGAGGTGCCAAAGTTCTTTGAAATTGCTCTCTTTCTTCCCACTTTGTGCATGGCTGAAATAGAGACCTTGGGGGCTTGTATTTTTCGGTTTTGAAAGGGGGTTAAGTGCCGAATATTACTCATCCTTATAGAGCATAGACCGAATCTACAAGGATGCTTTAAGGGAGCTCTCGGGTTTTCGAACATCAAGGTAAACTAGAGTGTAATTTCGGTCAAGAACCATTATTCATGGATTAATGTGCTAGCCGATTTTAACATATGGTACATGTAGGGATTTCAACCTACTTTGGCCGAATATCAGGTGGGCTAGATCCTCTTCGGAATTTATTCTTCAACCGATTTGGTAAGTTTATGGTAAGGGACTCTCCTTAAGCCTAATCTTTAGATATTTTGGAAAAGTCGAAAGCTTGAGGCTAAACCTTAGTAAGGTTGGCCGAATGTGATCTTGAGGTATTAAGAGTTTCGCTTCCTTGTGTGTAGTAACGTTAAGGGTGCATTGAAGGAGTGGCTTTCCGGGATTTCGACTCATCTTGGTAAGTAAAAGGCAGTTCGGCCAAGGGCCATTTTATCAAAGAAATTATGCTTGAAAGCCAAAGGCTAATTGTTATGTGCAACAGCGAGTGGCCGATTGCAAGGGAGATCTTTGTGTGGCTTCGGGATTGGTTGAAAACCAAATCGGCTTGGGTAAGTGTTATTTTGGAGCGGCATATCTTTTGGGATTTCTAGTTTAACCGAATAGGACTTTTAGAATACTAACCTATAGTGGCCGAATAGAAGAGCAATACGGGAACACGGTTCGAGACCTTTGTGATATCGGATAGATTCGGGATTTCTCTTTAGATCTCCGATTAAATAGGTGTGTAAACTCTTACACACTTTATTAGTATAGATTGTTATTATGGTGATATCTATAACCTCTCATGTAGTAACTTTGCCTTGTGGGCATAAGCTTGGATTTTGGGTAAGTCCCCTATTACTTGATCTATGTTGTATGATGTATACGCCATCATATGCTGTTAAATGCTATGCTATATATGAATGCATGGTATATGGGATCATGATACTTGTTATGTGAGCATGATGATGGTGGGATTGATGAGAGGAGGGAGATGATCTCTATGGACTGTCACCAGTGGTTTGGTACCACACGATGGGTTGGCCCCATCATTTGATATTTGTGACTTCGGTCACCAGTGGTTTGGCACCACATATTGATATTTGTGACTAAGTCCCAGTGGTTTGGCACCACCAGTGGTTTGGCACCACATATTGATATTTGTGACTTCGGTCACCAGTGGTTTGGCACCACCAGTGGTTTGGTACCACATGTTGATATTGTGACCTATGGTCATCAGTGGTTTGGTACCATACGATGGGTTGGCCCCATCATTTGATATTTGTGGCTTCGGTCACCAGTGGTTTGGCACCACCAGTGGTTTGGTACCACACGGGGTAGAAAAAGGAGTATGGATGGCTAGCTTGGGTTGCATAATTGCATGTATTACTAATATTTTGTGTATGAGTTGTATTTTCGGGTTGGGGATTTATACACACTGAGTCTTGGTGACTCACCCCTTCCCATATCATCTTGCAGGTGAGTAGATCGCGGAGATGGAGCCGGGGAGATCTCGAGGCAGCCATGCTTGTTCCATGGACTTGAGATTTTCATTTTGCCCCGTTTTAAGTTTATTATTCACTAAATTTCGATTAGGTTGTAATATGGCCGCTTATTATTTTGGATGTTTAAGTAGTTGTTTTTACTTTATTATATGACTGATGAACTTATGAACTGTTAAGCAAATCGGTTAAAAAGTAACGTTTTTCAAATTATACTCGTACTCGGTTTCAAAGATGTTACCATCGAGTAACGAAATTTTCTAAGTTAACAAAAACTCTGATGGTTCTAAAATCATAAATGGCCAAATGTTTTCAAAGGAAAAAGGTTTCAACTCAACCGTATTTATCAAATAAATTCCACCTGAGTTTTAATAGACAATGTTTTATAATCTCATCAAAATTTTTAGATTTGTACCAGTAACCCGAATCTTTCAAAACGTTTTTACTCTGTGACATACTAGATCCAGTCAAGGCTCGTGGGCCGGGTTTGGGGTGTTACAAATCGGTACATTGGTTCTATGTAATTTTATTATTCAAATTACAAATACATACATACATATATATATATATATATACATACATGTAAAGTATGACTAGAATGGAATGTTTTATTTGTTTTTGAGTATAATTTTGAATAGTTGATTTGGTATGAGATATATTTGCTAGAGTAATGAAATCTTGTTTAGCCCACTTGGGTGATTCGATTATGTAAGATAGTATATCATGATTTTGGGTTAACGCCTTAAATTTGAGTAGATGAAAATGAGTTATGATATAAGTGCATTACATATGTATTCGAAACCGAATTAGGGAGCTAATAGGTGGTTTATGATGTATTTTACAATGAGAAATGTTAAACCCTTGATTACCATTTATTTTTTGGATTATATTAATTTGAGTAATATTGAAATTGTATGGTAGATTGTTTAAAGCTTACTAAGGTATAATAGCTTACTTGGGTGTTGTTGCTTTTGTTCCTTAGATTTTGAAGTAGAAGCTCGAGCTCGGGGATCATCTTGAAGTCAATCACATTATCATCAAATTTGGTATCTTTTTGTATTCGAACCTAAAGTCTATGGCATGTATAGGCTAAATTACTCTTTTATGATAATTTGTATATAATATATAAAGGGCCATGCGAATATGGCTTCTTTCTTTCTAGTTTGAGTTACTTAACTATGCTTTAGACATTGCTTAAGTGTATGTATATTCAACTATGTTATAAGTTCGTTTTGCTAGGTACGCTTTCGTGAGGTTATGTAGGGCATGTTATTCTTATGCATATGAATGTTTGTTGGACGACTTATAAGATTAGTTTAAAAATTATTTCGTATTAAGCTATATGTGAAATCGATTCATTGGTGATCTAATGAAAACAAACTAATTGTAATTATATTCGGCCATTACATTTATTAAGTTGAGAAACTTTAAATTTTCTTTGGATGTATATATATGTGTCCGGTCATGAGAAATAAATGGTCAATTAATGAATGTAATGTCTAGCTAAGATATGCCTATGACTATATGTTCATGCATATGATATGATCATTGCCGAATATGATATTTACTAATAGATAATGTCTTGATTTGAAATTCATAGTTATGGTATATTCCAATGTGAGATAAATAGATAGTAAATGCTATATTCATATGAAATATTGAAATGGGAAGCATGTATGACCAAAAGTGAAACATATGTTCAATAACGATGTATGCTTGAATGTATCATTGATAGTAGGATTTTAATGAATGTTTAAGTACCATATATCTATTCAGCCATTGCTTTTAAGTGACCTTGTGAATCGTGATATGCACGTTGATGTATTGAGATTAAATGAGATATATATATATATATGTTTATTTGTGATAGTATGAAATGGTATGAATTTAGCAAGTGATAGTTCAGATGGAGTGCATTGACTTGGTTTTTGGTTTAGTGATGCCTGTGACCCTAATCCGGCAACGGATATGGATTAGGGGTGTCACATGCACATTTCTATTTCATACACACACACACACACACACACATATATATATATGTATGTATAAGCCTCATAACATAACTTCAAGATTTGTATGCAAATGATGTATAAGATGTCATACAATTTCGAGTTTAAACATAATATATCCTACCCCACCGCTAAACACCATAATGAGAGTTCCTCAGAACTCCCTTCTCCAACACACCGGGATGTGGATATACCACTACTAGTTTGCAGATGATAACTATCATTTGGTTGTGGACACACAAAAAGTTCCTGTAGTTGGAATCTGCTTTCGTCTGTAGGTTCACAGTAATAAGTCCTGCAGATGAAACCTGCTTTTGTCTATAAATTCAACAACATAAACCAATAGCTAGAATATGCTTTTGGCTGTGGATACATAGCAGTACCTGCAGATGGAATCTGCCTTCGTTTGTGGGTGTACAACAAAACTGATTAATGTAGATAAACTGCTAGACTTCCTCCGTTCATATCATCCCAACCCATACAATGCAATATGACATATTGGATCCAGATAAAATATGATAGTATTTAATGTACTAATCACATGGCAAATCAGTAGCAAAGTCATTCTTTTTCATGTATACGAATTTATCAATATCATAGGTAGGTCGTACATGCATTTGCAAATATAGATACAATAATAACATATATTATTCATGATTCATGCAAATATTCATAATTATAAATAAATATAATAATTCAATCAATCATGTATTCTAGCATATTTCCTATCATTAGGGACATAATTGCATAATTTAATTCACTAAAAATATTTCAAAACCTATTCAAGGACTAATTTGATGAAGACATAAAATTTTGGGTCAAAACTGTAAATTTTAAGTTACAGACACACGATCATGTGACTGGACTGTGTGGGAAGCCCTGGATCGTGTGAAGGTGGTACACGACCGTGTGAGAGATTGTGGCCGTGTGGTGCTAGAAAAATCAACCTACAGGGGTGACACGGTCCTGTGCAAGCCGTGTGGAGGGTCCTAGACCATGTGAGAAGCGAAATCCTAGGGTTTCAGGGAGACATGGCTGTCTAAGGTGATCATGTAGTCCACACGAGCTGCCCATACACCCGTGTGGCGCCACCAATGTGGCGTGTGGCCTAACCTAGGCTCGATTTTACCTCGATTTTCTCATGAACTAACACCCACCTAACTTTGGGTTATTGAACGATGATCCTTACGTCCAAATCTAATTCGGGATACCTACAACGAGTCTTTCAACCGAAAAATACACAATGATTAACATTGATCTTCAAGAAAAATCAAGATTTTAGTAAAAATCGACAAGTTTTGTAAATATATTGTTGAATCAATCCTAAACTTAACAGGAACAAAAACCTGCATGTGACACCCCAAATTCGACCTAAAAGTTATGACCAAATCTTAAAGGTCACAATGACCACTTGAAAACTTGGTTGTTGCTTTCCAAAACTTTTACTTGTTTTCTATAATTGTAAATTCTGAAAATCTTTATTGCATTTATTAGTTATAAAACTTAACCATTTATCCAATGAAGTTTTTTTCAAATCCACTGGTATTTACTATCGAATTAACATAAAAGACATATTTGCTATTTTTTAAAAAACACAAATGCTCATTTCGAAATTTTTATAGTGGAAAAATCCGTAACTTTTTTTATTTTGGAAATCGACCATCTTTTAAATAACCAGAAAATCAAGCAGATAATTTAAAATATTAACTAAAAATCCAATAAAAAAACCCAAAACCAAAAAGATAGTCCAAAAGTTACCAACAGCCGAAAAGCCTATATTTAAACAAAAAGTCTCTTAAAACCGTTTTATATTGAGAATTCAACCCGAGCTCCTATGCGCCGCTCGAACCTAAGTTTGTGGAATTCCTGAGATGATAAAATATTGGGTGACCTAGAAACTTGGTGTGGTTTTAACTCAAGTATACAAACAATTAACATATCAAATAGTTCAATTTATTATAAAGAACTTACAGATATTAAATTTGCTAATTTCAGTATGCATGTTTATGATAATGCAGGTTTTTCAGAAAGATATTACATATTTTTTAGAAATTTCCTACTCAACTCCGCTGTACACCGAATAGAGTTCCCCAGAACCCGTCCATCCAAAACTCACCAATAGATAATTGTGGATAGTGCTACCAGAATTGCAGTCAAGCTGCCAGAACATATATGTGATTAAACCACCAGATAGTGCAGATCATTAAACTACCAAAACTTCCTTCTTACCATATCGTCCCAACCCCATGTAATGTGACATGGCATGCAAATACAGAATCAGAATAGTAAGCATATTGAACATGCAATCGTATATTGAACTGAAATCAATATGCATGGGATTTAATGCTTTGCAGAACAAATATGTTAGATTTCAATAATAACAAGTTAGTTTAATCAAAATAGCCATAATGTTATATGCTATAAGAATTAGAACAAAACATAACTTACCAATAATTGTATAACAATCATTTGACAAATCTAAACAGAATACTTACCTTCTTTTAACACAAAAATCCTTTAGCACATTTGGCTACTCTATGTTCTTGCAAATTTTGACATTACGAAATTAATAAAAAATCAGAACATGCTATATACTTATTACTCAAGAAAAAACACACACCTTAAACCAACGATCCAAAATCACCAATCTAAATCGTCAGTTCGCTGGAGGAGGATTCTGTAATGCTCGATTGGTGCAAGTGTACACAATCGTTATCAAGTAATAAGTAAGTAAAAGAGTTATCGTCTCCACTGGGACTATGCATGATAATCAATATTTTGCAAGATTAAAGTTAACAATTTGGTGAAAAAAACACAACATCTTGAGTGATGATGATTAAGCTATCTAAATGCAAGATGATCCCAAATGCAATTTAATCTAAATGCCAAGTATGAAATGAGATGTATGAAATGAATTTAGCAGCAAAGACACAAAATTCAACAACCAATAACATGAATAGGCTAGGATAATTACATCTTTCAACTTAGTTCATTTTCTTCATGTTTAAAAGTGTTTGAAAAATATTCCATGGCAACTCGATCTTTCATGAGTTTTGAAACCAAATTAAGTCCTCTTCTAATCTTTTACTTAGTAAAACATGCATTTTACTGATCATAGAATTCATGTAACACCCCAAACCCGGCCCATTCGCTATGACCGAATTTGAAATGCCACTGCGGAAAACGTTTGAAAAACTTTTGACTTAGAGTTAAAAACATAAAATTTTGTTGTCTTTACTAAAACATTGTGTAATTAAAATTCCAAATAAAATTAAGTTGTTTAAAATAAAACATTTTCAAATAATTATATAATCGACAATCCAACTTAAAACATAATAAAAGTCCTTAAATACTTTAAATGGCCCTTATTACAATAAATAACCTTTCATAAGAAAAATGTGTAAAACAAATAAATTTATCTTCTGTATGGGCGACCTCGTATCCACTCCCAACCCGGTCCAAACTTTATGCATCACCTGAAAGGTTTGAGAAAAATTTGGGTGAGTCACACAGACTCAGTGTGTAATTAATCCACTGAATTCCACCCACATGTTAACCACATATTAATCCATATATCAGATAACAAAATTTCATATTCACATATTACCACATTCTGGGCTTGGCCCACATTCATATCACATATCAGGTAACAGGGTAATTAACCCCATAATTCCACATATCGGCTTAACCCATTTCCACACTGATCCACATTTATAAACTGGGCTTGGCCCATTTTCACATTAATTCACATATCCATTGAGATTATGCAAAATGCACCCAACCCAACCTAGGTCCATCCTCTACACACCCCCGTATCCAGCCACCACACACCAGGGGATTATCAAATCACCCTCTCCTTCTTACTCCAAAAGGCAATCAATGCCGTCCACGTGCAATTAAGCACAATAATCCACAACGTGACCTCAGTCAGCGCCAATCCACGATGTAGCCGTAGTTAACACCAAAACCACGATGGGACACATAGTCACTCATCAACCACGATATGGCACATAGCCGATATCAACCACGATGAGGCACACAGCCACTCATCAAGCCACACCAACTAAATCGCAATTAATCCACAACGTGACCTTAGTCAACGTCAATCCACGATGTAGCTCAAGGCTAACATCAAACCACGTACTCGAAGTACACTCGTACCTTCTTTCATATCATATCCCAACCCATGCACATGCAACATTCCATAATGACATAAAATAGTGATGCATGAGCATGTTCATCAAGCATATTATCACATATTCATATTAGAAATCACTTTTTATCAGATTTGGTACTTACCGGATTATCGACATACCCCTTGAGGGTATCCGTATCACAATTTCCTTTGCACAAGTTAGCACATATTTAATACATACAGTTATAACACAAATACCCGGAAAATGGTAGGCTAACTACACACCTGCCTATTAGTGAAATCCCGAACTACTCGATTCTAACACGATCTCGAAACGTGGTTCTTCCTTCTCCCTTAAAGCCAATTTGGTCTCCTACCAAATCCCAAATCACCCTCTGAGTTCCCTTCCTTTAGCTACACACAAAAGAACACCTTTTATGGCACTAAGAACATTCGGCCATGCCACAAAACTATAAACAAGGCCATACAGCCACACCAACAAATCCCGAAGGGTTATCGAACGTAATACCAAGTCTTACCTATTGACTTACCCCAAAAAGATTGTCAAAGATTTGAGGCTTAGAACGATTGCATCCAAAGTCCCGAGGAGTCTATCTTCCAAAACCGATTGAAGAAAACCAAATGAAATCCTTCCCTTATTGATATTCGGCCAAGTCAAATCAAGAAGGAAGTAGGAAGTTTCGGCTATGGTTTTGAAAGAAGAAAGCAATTGATTTGTGGCTAGAAAGAAATGAAGTATGTGAGTAGCAAAGAAAATAGAAATAAGAGAGGGAGGATTCGGCTTAAGCAACAATGGAAGAAAAGGAAAGAGAATTTGGGGAAGAAAGAGGTTCGGCCAAAAGAGAGTAAAAGAAGATTTGTAAGTGTTAATAAATATGAGAAGTAAAGGAAAGAAAGATGAGAACCAATAGAGGTTCTTTTCGGCTACAAAGAATTGAAAGAAGAGAGGGAAGTTCCAAATGGTTTCGGCCAAATGCCTATGAAGAAAAACAACAAACACTAAAGGACATTCGGTTTTGATTCATTTTGGTGCACTCAAGAGAAAAATTGGTAAAGTTCAAAAGGGATTTGATATGGCTCAAAACAAGAAATGCAAAGTATTTCCTAACCAACCGAATATGACCAATAACCAAAAGAAATTTTAGCACCAACTAGAAATCAACAATACAAAATTCGGTCACTCCCCCCCTAAGCTCCAAAATTGTCCAAATACATGGACTAAAGGCCATCAAAGAGTTTCCAAAACATTCTCCAACATTCAAGCCTCTTGTCAACAATTTTGAATTAAACATACTCCTAATTTTCTCCCTATTTCCTCCTATTCACTCACAAAACTTAAGCCAACCCCCATAGTCCAAGAAGCCGTCCACATTCATGGACAAAATGACCATAAAAATATTTCCAAAACAACTTTCCATCATCCAAGCCCTTTGTCCCCTTATCCTACCTTAACCTCTTGATTCTTATCCCAAAATACAAGCTTTCCTATTTTGCTATTCAACTTGCCATAAAATCTAAAGTCTAACTTACCATAATAAAGTTGACCGAACATTAATGCTAAGATGTACAAAAAATAAAATCCTCAATATGCTTTCCATGCTACTCGAACCACTTCCCTCAAGCAACCTTTCAAGCTCCTTATCCACTATGCCACTAACTCCTCATGTGTTTTAATTAACACTTAAATTAACTTAAGTGTCAAGCTCACTTACTCCACTTCACTAATTTCTTCAACTTAAAAATTATTGTAACTTCGAAACTAAATCCAAACCTTCACAAAACTATACTAAGCCCACAATAAAAATCATACCCGAGCTAACACAAGTAATAAAATAATACTCAAAATTTTCCTAAAGCCCAAGGCCCAATCCTACTAGGCCCAATTTCGGGATATTACAATTCATGTGAAGTAACAGGGATTGGTCATGTTTAAAACAATTTAATCACATAAACCTAAAAACTGATAATAGAGTTCGATAAGTTATTATGAACCTTCAATTCAGTCATGTCAGGATCTAAATTAAGCTTGCACATTTCAATTATTGCATCCACTAGCTGTCGTCTGGTCAGGATCACTAGCTAATTCTAATGCATCCAATCACGTATGAATGAAATACATACTTGAGTTTAATTGAAAACATGATCGACTAAGGCACAAACACTATAAACATAATTTAAACAAACGTCATTGAATCAATGTAATCATCCTAGCTAAACAGATTTAAGCTACCATTGTTGATAACAAGATAACAAAGCACATTGCAAACATGATTAAAATCAAAATAACAATGTAAAGGAAGAATAAACATTGTCAAATTAGCAGTCTCGAGAAATCTGATTGAAGATGTTCTCCTCTGATCCTTGTGTTGCTCTTTTGCTAATGGCTCCTCAAGGTGGCCAGCCAAGAGATGATTTTTTCAAGGTTTTGTTGGCTGGCCAAGAGAGGAAATGAGAGAATAGATGAATGAGGGATGTAGGGATGATTTGAAATGAGGAGTAGAGGTGGGTATTTATAGTGAAGGTTGGTGGATGAATTTACTAAAAATAGTGAAAATTATCCCCCCCATTTACTCATTTGCTTGGCTAGCCACATATTGTGGGAAAAGGTGGATGATGGTTGCTTGATTCAAGCATGAAGGGTTGGACGGTTTCAAAGGCAAACTTCATGGGCTCTTTTCTGATTTAATTTCAACTATAGGGACCTCCAATAAATATCCCAAAACTAATTTTTGGCAGCCAACATGCTTGTGCCGAATTGGGCTCGTTCTTCTTTATTTGGACAGTTTGGTGACCCATTTGTTCACTAGACTTGTCCATCAATTGACCCAACTTCAATTGGATCTAATTACCTTCCTCATGACCCATTTTTGCATGTGTTTACCGTCCATGTAGAGTGAATTTGGGCATGTCCATGAATCTTTATTTTATACATAATTCATGCATAATTTCCTTGGTGCAACTGCATTAAATAAATTTAAAATTAATATGTAGCAAAAAATAATTAAATCATGCATAAATTTAATACAAAATAACATAAAATTTCATTCTTCCTTAAATCATGCACATATTTAAAATATAAACAAAATTCACACAAATAGGGATTAATTACTCAGGATTAATATTATTTATAAGTAAAAAGGTGTTAAAAACAATAAAAGGTGTTAAAAACAATCATAAAAACCCTATATAAATTAGAGTTTATAGGTTCACCTCCCAATCCTCACCTAAACAAAATCAAAATGAGTAGACCAATACCACTAAGCCAAATCCTCCACCACAAACCTCCCTCATAACATATTTAAAATAAACAGAAAAATAGCAATCCTAAGAAGAGAATGGTTACTATACGGAAATTCCCTACCTCACACAACCAAAACGAATAAAAAGAATGACGACATAGAAACTTAAAGTCTGAACAACAATAAGATAGCAGATAGAAATAACAAAAGATAAAGATAAAGAAATAAAATGGGTTTTCTAGGTAGGAAAATAAGGAAAAACGGAAAAGAAAAGAAAAGAGTAGCAAAAGGGGCAAAAATGACAGAAAAAGTGTGAAGAAAATCGAAAAGTGGAGAAAATTGGGGGAAGAGGGGATGGTACGAGGAGATTTTTTAGGATATAATCTCTCCATTTAAAAAAATAAATTATATTCCAACTAATCTGGTTAGTTATTTATCTTAATCAAATTGCTTAGAATTTGAGTTTGACTCAGTTCCTGATAGTTTTGGGTAGCATAGCAGGGAGAAACAAAAATAATTCCACTTTTGCATGCAACAAGACTCGAATTTGGGACCTATGGGTAAGCTAAAGCCTTACCACTGAAGCAACATGCTCATCCTTGTTAACAAACATACAAAAAATTAAAGATACCCCTAACGTGATAAGCTAGGTGAAGAAATAAAAAAATACCCAAAATTCGAGGAAGGGGATTCAAACACATAACCTCAAGCTTACAAAGAGTACTAAACCGTTAGACCGAATACTTATTTATTATCAAATTTGCAAAGATAACCTTATAAAAATTAGGGCATGACTACTCTTGATTCACTAACCCAATTCCTACTAACCCGATTTTTGAGATGTGACATTACAGGTATTTTGAGATCTAAAATTCGGAATTGAAATATTACTACTGATTCTTGGCAACATTTAAGACAAGATTCGACGACATTACGCTAAATCAATTAGAAAACCGATTGAGCGGGGCTCGATTTCAAACTCGAGATCAAAATAATATTTCCAACAATGTAAAGAAAATAATTACAAAAGGGGAACGTAACAACCTGTTTTTGGTCAAATTGGAACAGTGGTTTTGGGACCACAAATCCGAGGTCAAAATATTTATTTTATTATTATTTTAAAATTTCAAGCATGGTTGAGTGATTGTGTGAAAATTTTGTTAAGAAATTTTACTGTTTGAATGGTCAATTCGATAAAAAGGACTAAATCGCGTAAATTGCAAAAGTGCTGTTCTATTAGCTAATGATGTCAAATAGCTATAGAACCTTGAATTTTAGGTCCTTAAGTGGTAAATATACCATTAGTTGGTTATTGGATGTTAATGGTTTGGCGGAAGGGAGTGTTGTTTATATGGACTGATAAGCAGCAAGAAAGTTTCGAGCGACTGAAGAAGGTTTTAACGGAAGCGCCGGTATTAATTCAACCTGAGGCTGGGAAGGAGTTTACAGTTTATTGTGATGCGTCACATACGGGTTTAGGTTGCGTATTGATGCAAAGTGGGAAAGTTGTAGCTTATGCTTCTCGTCAGTTGAGACCGCACGAAGTGAACTACCCTACTCATGATTTGGAGTTAGCAGCAGTGGTGTTTGCCTTAAAGATTTGGAGGCATTACCTTTATGGTGAAAAGTCTATCATCTATACAGATCACAAGAGTCTTAAGTATCTTCTTACTCAGAAGGAGTTAAACTTGAGACAACGGAGATGGGTGGAGCTGTTAAAGGACTATGATTTCTCTATTGAGTATCATCCTGGAAAGGCTAATGTAGTGGCGGACGCATTAAGTCGTAAGGTGGTATCTGATTTGAGAGCTATGTTTGCCCATTTGAGTTTGTATGAGGATGGTAGTTTGATAGCGGAATTTCAAGTGAAGCCTATGTGGTTGGAACAAATTAAGGAAAAACAGATTTTAGATGAGAAGTTGAGACTTTTAATTCAGCAAGTGGAAAATGGTGAAATTGAGGATTTTGGAATAAATTCAGAAGGTGTATTGTGTTTTCGTGGAAGGGTCTGTATGCCTAAGGATTCAGATCTGAGGCAAATGATTTTGAGGGAGGCGCATAGTAGCCCTTATGCTATGCACCCCGGAGGAAATAAGATGTATCGGGATCTTCGTGAGCGGTTTTGGTGGCCTGGATTGAAGCGGGAGATTTCAGAATTTGTGGGAAAATGTTTAACTTGTCAGCAAGTGAAAGCGGAACATCAACTACCGTCAGGTCTTTTACAACCAGTTAAGATTCCTCTCTGGAAATGGGAGCGAATATCGATGGATTTTGTTAGTGGGTTACCTTTAACACCTACTAAGAAAAACTCTGTTTGGGTAATTGTTGATCGTTTGACGAAGACTACTCATTTTCTTCCAGTGCGTACGGATTACTCGTTGCAGAAGTTAGCGAAGCTGTATGTATCTGAAATCGTGAGGTTGCATGGGGTACCCGTGTCGATTATATCGGATCGGGATCCTAGGTTTACATCTCGATTTTGGAAAGCTTTGCATGAAGCTCTGGGTACAAAGCTAAACTTCAGTACGGCTTTTCATCCTCAGACAGATGGTCAGTCGGAGAGAGTGATTCAGATTCTGGAAGACATGTTAAGAGGATGTGTAATCGACTTCAAAGGTAGTTGGGAGGATTTTCTACCGTTGGCAGAATTTGCGTACAACAACAGCTACCAGTCTAGCATTCAGATGGCACCCTACGAGGCATTGTATGGTCATAGGTGTCGTTCTCCTATTTGTTGGACTGAGTTGGGCGATCGGCAGTTGTTAGGACCTGAGATGATTTCCGAAACGGAAGAAAAAGTGAAAGTTATTCGAGCACGGTTAAAGGAAGCTTCGGATAGACAGAAGTCGTATGCGGATCTGAAGCGTAAAGAGATCGAGTATGCCGTAGGAGATCAAGTCTTCTTGAAGGTCTCACCTTGGAAGAAGATATTCAGATTCGGGAAGAAGGGCAAGTTGAGTCCTAGATACATTGGACCATATCGTGTGGTGAAACGAGTTGGTCCAGTGGCCTATCAGATCGAATTACCTCCAGAATTGAGCCAAATTCATAATGTTTTCCATGTGTCCATGTTGAGGCGCTATAGATCGGATCCTTCGCACATAGTACCGGTAGAAGAAGTGGAGTTGAATTCGGATTTGTCTTTTGAGGAGGAACCAGTGGAAATCTTAGACCGAGACGTTAAGGTGCTAAGAAAGAAGACTGTTCCGTTGGTCAAAGTGTTGTGGCGTAACCACGGAGTACAGGAAGCTACGTGGGAGCCTGAGGATGCAATTCGGCAGCAATACCCTCACCTTTTTCAGCCAGGTAAATTTTGAGGACGAAATTTTCTTTTAGGGGGTAGAGTTGTAACACCCTGAAAATTTGAGTAATTTATTTTCTATGTGTGCTTTGAGTAATTATTCTAGAAAGTAAAATTTTCTGATTTATTTTCGTGGTTAGTATAGTCCTGAAGAAGGATTAAAATTTTATTAGATGGAATATTATTATTTTTGAGAAATTATTTATGGAAGTGGATTAAGTGGCTTTGACACATAAATTAATTTAAGTGTCAAAGTGAAGCATAAGATGAGTTATTGGACAAGTGGTGATGGCGCATGAGCTTGTGCATGAGGTTGAAGGTTCGAATCCCATGTTTAGCATCTAGGTGAATTTTATTTTGAATTTTTATGCACCAATATAGCAAGTGTCGGCCAAGAGCTTTTATGGAAGGTGTTGACTTGTTATTTTTGGTTAAAATATCAAAGGAATAAGGAAATTTTGAACTTAAGGAAGGGTATCAAAAGAATAAGGAAAATGTGAAGATATGAGGCATGAATCAAGGAAGTATTTTTGGAAACAATATCTTGGCCTAAAGACCATGTACTTGGACGACAATATGGCTATAGGGGGGAGCCGAATTTTGGTGATAGTTTTGGCTAGGAATTTTAGTTTTGTTTTGGTCATTTTTGTTAGTTTGTGCAAGTTTTGAAAACTCTCTCAACCTTTTCTCCCTTTGGCCGAATTTGAGCATTGGTAAGTCCTAAAGTTTTTGACCATTTGGTCATTTTTGCACATCAATTGGTATTCTTATTGTGCCTTATTCTCATTAATGCCGAAATCACCTACATCAAATGACCATTCCTTTCTTTTCTCTCTTTTCTCCATTGCCGAATGTGTCTTGATCCTAACCTCATCTCTTTCTTTCTCTTACAGTTTCTTTGAAAACCGAATTCATCATCATCTCCATTCTCTTATTTGTTATTTCTTTTCGATCAATATTTTCTCCAATAATTCTCTCATGGCCGAATGTTAATGTGCTTTTAAGCCAATTTGTTTTCTCTTCTCCTTAATCTTACATAGCCGAATCTTTCATCAATCAAACACCATTCTCAAATCCTTTCTTTTCGACGTGGAATATAGGTAAGAATTCTTTTCGTTTCGATTAGTTATTTGTGGATATGGCCGAATATTGATGTTGGCTTGAAGGATCATTTGGATCGAAATAAACGTTCGTTTTAGTAACGTCTTCCTTGTTACTCTTTAGTGCAACAACGGAAGTTTGGAGATTTAGAAGTCGTGGGTGACACAAATCGTTGGAATCAATTTTGTGGTAAGGAAATCATATCTTTAAAACCTTAGGATTTTCGATATCTTTGGATTAACCTTCCTTTGTCTTTGAAGACATTCAAAATAGGGAAGAAAAGGGCGGTGTTTAGCCTTCGGAAGAAGGGAGGATCTGTTATTCCCCCTAAGTACAAGCAAAGGACTATTTCAGGAATCCGGGATTTTCCACCGGGTTGCGGACGTTCAACCGAGGAAAATCAACTGTTCGAAGTCGTTCGTACTCCCGAACCATTATTTGTTCGTGGATTCGATTCGGTTAGCGAACCATCAATCGGAGAGAAATCGCAAGTAGAAGTCTTACGAAAATCCGAGGGTAAATTTCTAGATCGCTATATTTAGATCGGTTTTATTATAGATTATAGTGTTTTAATTAACACAATACGTATAGGTGTTGAAGAGCGGGAAAGTTTAGTTCTCTCCATAACCAGGTGTGTAAATTCACACTCATTTTCGGGTTAGATTTCTAATCATAAGTATTGCGATAAAATCGTAAAAATGGTAAATCCGGAAATTATATAGTAATTGATACTTTTGTGAAAATGCATGCAAACGGTTAAAACCGAGAAATATGCGAAAAACTGTTAAATCGATAAATGGGCCGAATATACTCTAGTTCGATAAAATGGGCCGAATATACTCTAGTTCGATAAAATGGGCCGAATATACTCTAGTTCGATAAAATGGGCCGATAATACTCTAGTTCGATAAATGGGCCAAAAATGCTCTAGTTCGATTAAATGGGCCGAAAATACTCTGTTTCGATAAATTGGGCTAAAATGGGCCAAAGTCACTAAACTACTAAATTGGGCTAGTTGTTAAATTGTTTATATGGGCCTAATGAAATATCTATTGATAAACCCACCGATGTCATGGAATAATTAAAATCTGTTATGTGATTATATTTTGTTATATACGCATGATTGCATGGGGTGGGTTATATGAAGAGAAGAATGGCCAGTTGCCACAAATTTGGCTCATTGCCTCTAGTTCGGTGGCTCTGCCACAATATGGCTCAATGCCTCTAGTTCGGTGGCTTTGCCACAAATTCGGCTAAATGCCTCTAGTTCGGTGACAATGTCACAATCTAGTTCGGTAGTGCACTACAAAATTAATTAAGGGCTTTAAGCCCATGATTGGTGTGTTTGGCGGGGTGGGTTGACTTGATCCCCACAGGTGTGTTGGTTGGTACGGGGGTGATAGCGGATGGATACTAGGTTGGTTTGGGAAATTCATTTTACATGCATTTTTTTTATGTTATTTTATGATGTATGGTTGAATTCTGTAAATGGGCTCAAGCCCAGCATGATATCTTGACGATCTGGCCCAAAAATGGTGGTAAGTGAGTTGCACACTGAGTTCTTTGTAACTCACCCAAATTTTTATTAACCATTTCAGGTAATGGAAATTGACGTGGACTTGGGCCGGAGATGACTTGGTGGAGGCCATACTACGAATTTGGGTTTTTATAAACTATGACTTTATTTAAGTTTTTATTTTAATTACTATTATTGGTTTGATGTAATAAGGCCTCTAAGTATGTTTTATGGATTTTATCGTGTGGATGGTTTTATAATTTTTATTTTGAGACTTTAATTATGGGTTTATGCTAAATCATTTGGTTTTTCCGAAAAATATCGTTTATTTAATATTTTGACAATTAGACGATTTTCTTTAAAATTTTCCTCCAAATTCTTTTAAGAAGTTTTAAAGTTTCGATAAACATTTTATTTAAGATAAGTTTTAAACAAGTTTAATTCTTAAATTATCTTTCAAATCCTCGTACTATATTTTATTAAACTCGATTTTCAAAAGTTTTTGTAGCATTATTTTATCGTAAATCTTGAAAAGAAACGGAAGTATGACTTGTGTGACAAACCAAATCTCGTCTAAACGCATAGACCGGGTTTGGGGTGTTACAACTTTTGTAAAGTGATTTTTGACAAAAATGTCAAAAAGGGATTAAATTGAGAAAATGTGAAATGTGGTGGTTAAAATTTAAAATAAATGAAAAATATGGGCTGCTATGGTAATAAGAGAAAATTGACTAGCATGGGTAGGGACTTAATTGCATGAATTTGTATTTTTATGCAACAAGGACTAAATTGTGAAAATGTGAAAGTTTAGGGGTAAAAGTATAAAAGTTCCTTAAAGAGTGTTTTGGACTAAATTTAATGAATAGATGATTAAAAAGTTAATTTTGAATATTTTTAGATCAAGAAAAAAAATACGGACTTGGTTCAGGGAAAAGATAAGGTTATCGACTAATCAACTCGATACGCCGTTTTAACATCTGAGGTAAGTTCGTATGTTATAAATTCATTTCAAATGTATTTTATATACTTTGATATAGCATGAATTGTGTTTATGTGATTACGTATGTTCGGATATGATCCGATGAAGATTCGGTAGTTGGAAACCTGATTGAACCTTAGAAATAGTTTAGGATGCTACTGAGATGTCAGTAGGTATACTTGAGTTGGCTTCGGGCCATGATTTAGCACTATGTGTGCAAAAACCGATTTGGCTTCGGGATATGCATATCGACTGATTTGGCTTCAAGCCTTGAAATTAGAATTTCAGACAAGTTACCTTGATTTGGCTTCGGACCATGGTATAGGTACTTATCATGTGAGACCTTGAGTATCCGACTTGTAACACCCCAAATCGGGCTTAGACGTTATAGTCGAATCTGGTGAAGCCACATGATAGCATGTCGAAACCTAAGTTTCTACGATAAAACCATTTCCATTTACTTACTTTTCTTATCTCTTCTTAATTCCAAAATCCTTACTCGTTTAGTCGGTTTTTTTAAACATAATTCGTTGCGAAAGCTTTTAAAACAGTTTTGCGTAAATCATGTGTTTAGAGAAAACTTTGCCTTTTTGAACACTTAGTTTTCCTACGTCTAGTAGTTATAAATCCATAAAAAAAATAAAAACCAAATTTAAGCAAAAGTCCCCAAATTACATCCAAATAAACCACAAATCATAAACTATAAATCGCAAAAGTCCAAAAACTGTGGTCACCATCGAGTCCTCCGCTGCACCGATCCGTCAAGGTCTGGGGATTACCTGTGCACATTAAACAGAGAAGGGTGAGTTTACGTAAATTCAGTGTGTAATCCCACAGAAGATATACAACTAAACACAGTGCATAGTAAAAAATAGTCTTGGGCCTAAGCCCCTTTCAATATCAGTAACGGTTTGGCGTTAGCCCAACTCAGTATCAGTATCAGTATGCAAAAGGGCCTTAGCCCATCACAATATCAGTAACAGATATACAATATTCAGTAACAAAGTCCTACCCAACCAGCTTCTACACACCATCTCTGTCCAACCCTACACTTCATGTGGGGATTAAATCAACCCACCCATCCATACACTCCAGGTAGTACCGAATGCGGCACAAAACAATAGTTTGCAACTGAGCTGCCAGTATATTAGGTTTAAAAGCCTTTTAGTACACTTCCTCCAAATAAAATCAACCCAACCCCAAGCAATGCATGACATGCTATCTCATGATATCAGTACATATAATCAGTAAATGTATACATGCATACTATCATCATGCAAAATATATATCTATCAATCAGTCAATTCACACAATTAGGGGTCTAAATAATGCTTATCGACCATACAGTAGGTTCACAATCAGCTTGGGTGACCCGTGCAACCTTAGCAATCAATTCAGTGATAACGGGCTCACACACCCATGTCGCCTACCCGTGTGGCCCACACGACCCAAATTTGCCTTGGCCGTGTGGATCACACGGCTTGGCCCAAAATCCCACATGCCCATGTGGTTTACCCGTGTGGACCCACATGCCCGTGTGGCCCAAACGACCCAAATCAGTCTAGCCCATGTGTCGCACACGGCCTGCTTGGCCATCACACGATTGTGCCTTGCGCGTACGGCCTGGCCTCATCGTTCACACGCCCATGTTATGGCACAGGGCCTACCACACGGGAAACCACACACCCGTGTGACTTCGACAGTGGGGTTTTTGACTTTTTCCAAAACCCCGTTTTCTGCATTTTTGGGTACACACTTGGTACTATTTCGTAGTGAACACACTCCCGAGCCTCCTAAAATCGAAAACAGAGTAATAAACACCAATTTAGGGACTACACTTACTAACATTTCAACCATAATCTGACAGAAAATCACACTTACCCACGATGAACAACATCGTTAACACCGATCGACAAACAAAATGAAAGTCACCGCTCATTGATTTCTCCTACACCATAAAAATACAGCAACGTTTAAATCTTCAGAAAAGCGATACGAAGAAAGCCAACAAAAACCCACTTACCGACTATACGAAGAAAAAGCAAGGATTCGCGACGCCCCAACAGCGAGATTAACAAAAGAATAAAAAATGGATGAGGTGTTTTAGTTTGGCAAGGAAAACGAAATCAACAAAACGAAAATAGGGATTTGTTTCTTTGAAAAAGAAATAATGTCAGAAAAAGAGGAAACTTGGTAAAAATAAAAATTCAATTTTGACAAAAACATAGATATGATGCATATCCATTGATTTCCTCCCACTAACCCACTTATTAGAATTCAATTCCCACTGAAACACTCGCCTGAAAATCGAGCAAAAATAAACTCCCTTGCTCGTGCAGGAATTCCAACCCTAGACCTCCAACACACCAACACACATCTTAACCACCAGACCAGCAGGACCATTCTGATATGATATTACAAATGATTAAATATAAGCCCACTGAACAAAGATAGGGCTTATATCAGAAAAATACCAAAATTTGCTAAAGCTAAGGCTTGAACTTGGGACCTCCCCTACACACCCAGAACACACAACCACTTAAGCAGATGCACATTGTGTCCAGAATTTACAGAAACAGAATTATAAAATTTGGAGCGTTACAACTCTACCCCCCTAAAAGAAAATTTTGGCCTCAAAATTTACCTGATCAGAATATATGAGGATACTACTGACGCATCGCATCCTCAGGCTCCCATGTGTCCTCCTCAGTGCTATGATTCCACCATAGCACCTTCACTAAAGGAATAGACTTCCTCTGGAAAACCTTTACATCGCGATCCAGAACATGAACTGGCTCGTCCTCAAAGGTTAAGTCTCACCTAACCTCAATCTCCTCAACAAGGACAATATGTGTGGGATCAGAGCGGTAGCGCCTCAACATCGAGACATGAAACACATCGAGAATACGATCTAACTTTGGAGGTAGCTCCAACTGATAAGCGATCGGTCCCACTCGTTTCAGAATCTTGTATGGCCCAATAAACCTAGGGCTTAGCTTGCCCTTACGAATGAACCTCAAAATCTTCTTACATGGCAAGACCTTGAGAAATACGAAGTCCCCCACAAAATACTCAATCTCGCCTTTCTTCAGATCCGTATAAGATTTTTGTCTATCCGATGCCGCTTTCAGTCGATCCCGAATCAATCTAACCTTATCCTCAATCTCAGAAACCAACTCAGGACCCAGAACACGTCGTTCACCCAACTTAGTCCAACATAAGGGAGTGTGACACTTACGACCATACAAATCCTCATAAGGTGCCATCTGAATGCAAGACTGGAAACTGTTATTATAAGCAAACTCCGCTAGCGGTAGATACTCCTCCCAAATACCTCAAAAATCGATAGCACAGCTCCTCAACATATCCTCCAGTATCTGAAGCACCTTCTCCGATTGGCCATCGGTCTGAGGATGGAATGCAATACTGAAGTCCAACCTTGAACCTAGAGCCTCATGTAGCTTCTTCAAAAATCGAGACATGAAGCGAGGATCCCTATCAGAATGACCGAAACTGGTACCCCATGTAGTCTCATTATCTCGAAAATATAAAGTTTCGCTAGCTTCTGCAAAGAATAATTTGTCCTAACTAGGATGAAGTGTGTAGACTTGGTCAGTCAATCCACGATGACCTAGACAGAATCCTTCTTAATGGGTGTCAAGTGCAGCCCACTAACGATGTCCATAGTTACTCGTTCCCATTTCCATAAGGGAATCTTAACCGACTGCAGCAAGCTCGAAGGTAACTGATGCTCAACCTTAACCTGCAGGAAAGTCAGGCATCGTGCCACGAAATCAGTAACCTCACACTTCAAGCCCGGCCACTAATACAATTCTCGAAGATCTCGGTACATCTTATTCCCACCAGGATGCATAGCATAGCGGCTACTATGCGCCTCCCTCAAAATAGACTATCTCAGATCCACATCGTTCGGTACACAGATCTGTTCACCATCATTGTTTAACCCAAAGTCGACAGTAGTACCACTCTCAATCTGTCGAAACCTCAAGCTCAGAGACTCATCCTCCAGTTGTTTACCCTTAATCTGCTCGATCCAAGTTTTTTTGACTTGCAGTTCAGCGAACAAACTCCCATCGTCGAACAAGCTAAGTCGAGAGAACATCTCTTTCAGATCAGTCATATCCCTACGGCTCAATGCATTGGCCACCACATTGGCCTTGCTAGGATGGTACCCAATGGTACAGTCATAATCCTTTAGCAGCTCAACCCATTTACGCTGCCTAAGATTCAGCTTCTTTTGAATAAGGAGGTACTTGAAGCTCTTGTGATCAGTGCAGATGATACACTTCTCACCATACAGATTGTGCCTCTAGATTTTTAGAGCAAAAACTACGGCGGCCAATTCCAAATCGCGCGTCAGATAGATCACCTTATGTGTCTTTAGCTGACGAGGCACATACGCTACCACCTTAATCAACACACAACCTAAACCGAAATATGATGCATCACTATAACTCGTGAACTCCTTTCCAGTTTAGGCCGTATTAGAACAGGAGCCTCAGTCAGTACAGTCTTGAGCTTCTCGAAGCTCTCTTGCTGCGCATCAGACCAGACAACCAGTACACCATTATGTAGCAGCTTAGTTAGGGGTGCTGCAATCAATGAGAAACCTTCCACAAACTGTTGGTAATAACCTGTCAGCTCCAAAAAGTTGTAGATCTTAGACATATTCTTAGGCTGCTTCCAATCCAATATAGCCTTAATATTTCAAGGATCGACTCGAATCCCCTCAGCAAACACCACAAGACCCAGAAATGTTACTTCACGTAACCAGAACTCGCACTTGCTAAACTTAGCATAGAGCTGATTTTCCCTCAAAGTTTAAAGAATAATACTAAGGTGCTCTTCATGCTCATCCTCAATCCTCGAATAAATCAATATGTCGTCGATGAACACCACCACAAAACGATCCAAATAGGGTTGAAATACTCGATTCATCAGATCCATGAAAGTTGCTGGTGCAGTAATCAGTCCAAATGGCATCACTAGAAACTCGTAGTGACCATAACGAGTCCTAAATGCCGTCTTATGCACATCAGCCTCCTTAACCCTCAACTGATGGTACCCAGATCGAAGATCAATCTTAGAGAATACTGAAGCTCCTCGAAACTGGTCAAACAGGTCATCGATCCTCAGTAACGGATACTTGTTCTTGACGATCAACTTATTCAGTTGCCGGTAATCAATACACATCCTCATGGACCCATCCTTTTTCTTAACAAACACTATCGGTGCTCCCCATAGAGACACACTAGGGCAAATGAACCCACGATCCAACAACTCCTGAATCTGAGCCTTAATCTCTGAAAGCTCCTTCGGTGCCATTCGGTAAGGAGCATTAGACACCAGAGCTGTACCTGAAAGAAGTTCAATCCCAAACTCTACTTCACGATTTGGAGGTAAACCCGGAGTTTGAAAAATCCCTTACAGTGCAGATATCCTTTACAGTAGAGTCCCTAGAAGCAGAAACACCTACATAGGCCAAATACGCCTCACATACCTTACGAACCAGTTTCTCAGCTACCAGTGTAGAGATCATGTTAGCCAAGTAGTTCTGACGTTCTCTAATAACAACTACCTCATCATCCTCCTCAGTTCTCAATATGACCCTCTTAGTCGTACAGTCCAAGCTTACACGATGCTTGACCAACCAGTCCATCCCCAATATCATATCGAACTCCCCAAATGAAAGCTCCATCAAGTCAGCCAGAAATACCGTCCCTTGAACCTCTAAAGGAACATTCCTATACAATTTGCTGACTCTAACAAATTTCCCCAACGGGCTCAGCATAGTCACATCACTAGAAGTACTCTCCACCAAAATCTCTAGATTTTTAGAAACCAAACAGGCAACATAGGAATGTGTAGATCATATATCTATCAATGCAGTGTAAGGCACATCATAAATAAGAAACGTACCCGTGATGACGTTTGGAGCGTCTCTGTCCTCTCGGCGACGTGCAGCATAAACAAGAGTAGACTGTCTCGCCTCATCTATCCAGTACCTCTACCCGGTGCCCTCCATCCACAACCCATGCCATTACCACCCTAGCCTGACCACGGCCTCTCAGTGGCTACTGTGCTACCCTCTGTAGTTGTACAGTACCAATACCTAGAGCTTGCATCTATTTAGCCCTCAACGAACACTCCTTAATGTGGTGCTCCAATGACCCACACCTCAAGTAAGTCGCAGTCGTCTTCCAACATTTGCCCTGATAGTGTTTACCACAATCGACACATGGCTGCAATCCAGTAGCAGTAACAGGGGGTCCAGCTCTAACTGGCCCATCAGGTCTGGCCTTTTTCTTAGGCCTCTGAATAGAACTCGAGGTCTCTGAATCCCTCTTGTTCCTACCTCTTTCTCTGTCACGGTTTTGCTACTCAAAGCGCTTAACCTCATCGGCGATCTTCTCCTTCTCAACCAGTAAAGAAAAATCATGCTGCCTCTGTGGAGCTATCAAGACTTTCAAATTATCCCTGATGCCATCCTCAAAGCGGACACATCGTTCATACTCAGTCACCACCATACCTTGCACATAGCGGCTCAGTCACAGGAATTCGGCCTCAGACTCGGCCATAGATCGATCTCCCTAAGTAACATTCAGGAACTCCCTTCTATGGGCATCCACGTAGCTCGCCCCAACATATTTCCCCTAGAAGGAAGTCTTAAAGAAATCCCAGGTCAAATGTTCGGGCTGAGTGCCCTCCTTAATAGCCAGCCACCACTGGTAAGCCTCATCCCACAGCAGTGAAACAGTACCCTTTAGTTTCTGCTCCGGGGTGCAATCTAGATCATCCATGATCATCCCCGTGGCCTTAATCCAGTATTCAGCCACATTAGGGGCGACCCTAGTGACACCCCTGAAGAGCTCAGCTCCATTGGACCGGAGCCGTTCCGTAACTGACCCTCGGCCCCCAGATCCAGTATTGGGTCTAACGACCCTCTCCAATATCCTTAGCATAGCCTAGGACAATGCGTTGTCCCCCGCCATGCGATCTTGAGACACAGTTTCAGTAGCAGGCAACACTGGTGTCTTACTCGTGTCCAGATTTGACATACTGCCAAGTGAAGACGACTCAACTCGAGCCCCTCTACGGCCTTTACCTCGGCCTCTAGTACCTCATCAATGG
This sequence comes from Gossypium australe, assembly GCA_005393395.2. Taxonomy (NCBI): domain Eukaryota; kingdom Viridiplantae; phylum Streptophyta; class Magnoliopsida; order Malvales; family Malvaceae; genus Gossypium; species Gossypium australe. The sequence continues at coordinate 73,704,149 of CM016623.1, read as the reverse complement.
ATACCTTATGCGCTCATGTCTAATCTTTTTTATCTATATTACAAATTTTATGAATCAGTTACAGTTTTAGTATTTATTAGCAGATGTTTTATATAAATAATTTCAGTAATTCAGAGTGATTTTCTTAAATCCCAGTCTCTATCAGTTTTGCTACAGTCTCAATATACAGTATCTAGAGTGTTTTCACAGTATACTACGTACAGTAGTTTCAGAATATACTATCTACATAATTTTCAATTTAAACTTATCACAGTTTCAGAAAACTTACAGGATCGGTGCTAGAGACTCGTTGTACCACATACTAAGTCAAATCGTTTTCAAAACCCAAATTAGAACCAATATTTAAAACCCAAAAATCCATAACCGAGTTTTGCAACCCAACTTTGATATCACTAAATGTAACACCCCAAACCCGGCATAGACGTTATGGCAGAATCTGGCAAAGCCACATGATAGCCTGTTGAAAACTAAGTTTCTACGATAAAACCATTTCCATTTACTTACTTTTCTTATCTCTTCTTAATTCCAAAATCCTTACTTGTTTAGTCGGTTATTTTAAACATAATTCGTTGCGGAAGCTTTTAAAACCATTTTCAATAAATCGTGTGTTTAGAGAAAACTTTGCCTTTTTGAAAACTGAGTTTTCCTACATCTAGTAGTTACAAATCCATAAAAATAAATAAAAACCAAATTTAAACAAAAGTCCCCAAATTACAGCCAAATAAACCACAAATCATAAATTATATATAGTAAAAGTCCAAAAATTGTGGTCACCATCGAGTCCTCCGCCGCTCCAATCTGTCTAGGTCTGGAGATTACCTGTGCACATTAAACAGGGAAGGGTGAGTTTATATAAACTCAGTATGTAATCCCATAGAAAATAAACAACTATAAAGACAGTGCACAGTCAAAAACAGTCTTAGACCTAAGCCGCTTTCAGTATCACTAACGGTTTGGCCTTAACCCAACTCAGTATCAGTATGCATAAGGGCATTAGCCCATCACAGTATCAGTATCAGTATGCACAAGGGCCTTAGCCCATCACAGTATCAGTAACAAATATACAGTATTAAATAACAAAGTCCTACCCAACCAGCCTCTACACACCATCTCCGTCCAACCCTACACTCCATGTAGGGATTAAATAAACCCACCCATCCCTACACTCCAGGTAATACTGAATGCGGCACAAAACAGTAGTTTGCAGCTGAGCTGCCAGTATATTAGGTTTAAAAGTCTTTCAGTACACTTCCTCCAAATAAAATCAACCCAACCCCATGCAATGCATGACATGCTATCTCATGATATCAATACATATTTAATCAGTAAAAGTGTACATGCATACTATCATTATGCTCAATATATATATATCCATCAATCAGTCAGTTCACACAATTAGGGGTCTAAGTAATGCTTACCGACCCTACAATAGGTTCACAGTCGGCTTGGGCCACTCGTGTAACCTTAGCAATCAATTTAGCGATAATGGGCTCACACGCCCATGTGGCCTGCCCGTGTGGGCCCACACGGCCCAAATTTTCCTTGGCCGTGTAGATCACACTGCCTGGCCCAAAATCTCACACGCTCGTGTGGGCCCACATGCTCGTCTGGCCCACACAGCCTAAATTAGTCCAGCCCATCTGTCGCACACGGCATGCTTGGCCATGACATGGTCGTGTCTTGCGCACACGGCTTGGCCATGTCGTTCGCACGCCCGTGTTATGGCACATGGCCTACCATACGGGCAACTACATGCCCCTATAGCGTCGACAATAGGGTTTTCGACTTTTGTCGAAACCCTATTTTTTACATTTTTACCTGGTACTATTTCGCAGCGAACACACTCCCAAGCCTCCTGAAATCTAAAATAGAGTAACAAACACCGATTTAGGGACTACACTTACTAACGTTTCAACCACAACCCGATCGAAAATCACATTTACCCACGACGAACAACACTGTTAACGCCGATCGACAAATGAAACGAAAGTCACCGCTCGTTGATTTCTCCTACACTATAAAAATACAGCAACGTTCAAATCTTCAAAAAAGCGATACGGAGAAAGCCAACCAAAACCCACTTACCGACTATACAAAGAAAAAGCAAGGATTCGTAACACCCCAATAGCGAGATTAACAAAAGAATCAAAAATAGAGGAGATGTTTTAGTTTGGCAGGGAAAATGAAATCAACAAAACGAAAATAGGGATTTGTTTCTTTGAAAAAGAAACAATGTCAGAAGCAGAGGAAATTTGGGAAAAATAAAAATTCAATTTTGACAAAAACACAGATATGATGCATATCCCTTGATTTCTTCCCACTAACCCACTTCTCAGAATTCAATTCCCACTAAAACACTTGCCTGAAAACCGAGTAAAAATAAACTCCCTTGCTCGTGCAGGAATTTGAACCCCAGACCTCCAAGACACCAACACACATCTTAACCTCCAGACCAGCAGGCCCATTCTGATATGATATTACAAATAATTAAATATAAGCCCATTGAACAGAGATAGGGCTTATATCAGAAAAATACCAAAATTTGCCAAAGCTAAGGCTTGAACTTGGGACCTCCCCTGTAACATCCTTATCGGTATTCGATGCCAGAATGGGGTACGAGGCGTTACAAGACTTATACACAAGCAAACATGCAAAACCGATACATGACTTCTTACCCAAAATTTAAAACATTTCGTATCACCTCTTAAACAAGCCTATGAGGCCTAAATCACGCTTTAGGAACAGTTCGGGATCAAATTGAACTCTTAAAAAGATCTCTAGAAAGACATCAAACAGTCCGCATGCCCGTGTGGAGAAAAGGACACGTCCGTGTGGAACTTCACATGCCCGTATTCCATACCCGTGTGGATTTATTTCTCATTTCGAATCTACAGGGGTTTTCACAAAGACAGACACACGCCCATGTCCATGGCCCGTGTCCCTCACACGGCCATGACACGCCAGTGTCTTAGCCCGGGTGCAAAAACCTTGGCATTTTGTTTCTGACGTCATCACCCCATAAATGTCACACGATCAAGGCACACGCCTGTGTCCTTCGACCGTGTGGCGAATTAAATTCCTAAATTCAGGTGCAGACTTTACACGGCCCGAGGACATGCCCATGTCTTAGGCTGTGTCACCACACGGTTGAAACACACGATCGTGTCTCTAACAATGTGGCTACAACTGAGCATACTGATTTGCCAACCTAGCATGCAGGGGGACACACGGCCTAACCACACACCCATGAGGTTGACTGTGTGTCATACACGACCTAGACACACGCCCGTGTGTCTACTCGTATGGACAAGAACAAGGCTATTTGCCAAGCTCTTTCTACCACCCCGACTCATACAAACATAATTCACATAAAAAATCAACCATGCAACTTGCACATTCATGAATAACCTCATCATTTCATATATTAATAAGAAAGAGCCATCAACTATGGCCTTATACATAGAATTCATCTTTGAATGAGCCAACACATTTTGCCAAAACAATATGGCATTCAACTAAGTCTAGTCCCTGTACATGCCATACTCAAAATGCTAAATATAACTATACCAAGATGTGCTAATAGTGTGGGTGATCCTCTGATTATCTCCGTATCCAGAGGTGACTCTTCGACACTATAAAATAAGAGAAGAGAGAAGGGAGTAAGCTTTAAGCTTAGTAAGTCTATATTTAAACAATAAGCATCATACCACATGTAATTAATCAAAAACATTACATACTATGTAAAAACAATTCATATCCTCATAATCATACTTACTCATTTCAACTCTTACCACATCCCAACCACATATCATGAATATTGCTCACATTTACTTGCACTTATACCCTGCACTAATTACCACAAAGCCACGTATAATTTCACTTAGACAAGTTTCTCGATGAACACTTCGGAATATTATTGGATACTAGGTGGTTTTGCACACAGCCTACCATTTAATGATTTACAAGGTGGTATCGCACACAGCCCACCATTAATTACATGTTTATAGTGGTATCGCACACAGCCCACCATTAATTACATGTTTATAATGGTATTGCACACAGCCTACCAATGATAATAAATATGATGGTATCGCACACAGCCCATCGTTAATAAATAACAAGGTGGTATCGCACACAGCCCACCAACAATAATAATTACGCACTTACGAAAAATTATTCGTACCATATTCCCATCTCGAAGGTTCATTTGCTAATTTCCTCATTTCCTACCATTTTTAATAAATCTCACCAATAAGCATTTACATCCACACAATGCATTAATAGGTAAAAACATATGTAATTGTTTACACATAAACTTACTTCGATACAAAATAAGTCAGCTTGCAATTTAATCCGTAACCTTGCCTTTTCCCCGGCCAAGGTTGATTCCACGTTCTTCTTGATCTATAATAATAAAATTTACTCATTTAATCACTACTTAAATCAAGACACTTCAAAATTTCTACTTGGCAAAAATTATTGTTTTGCCCTTATACTTTGGCAAAATTAAGATTTTGCCCCTAGGCTCGTAAATCCTTTTTCATCAAATTTTCTCATTTAAAAAGCCTAGCTGAATATTTATTACTCATATAACAACTCACAGTACCAATCATTTCATGCATTTACTACCCAATTTACAACCTTTACAAAAAGGTCCTTTTAGGTGTTTTCATGGAAACACCTTTCAAAAAAGTTGTTTATTTAACAACCATAATTCATTTTCTTCCTTAAAAACTCAGCAAACAACATAAGCACTCTCATGGCAAATCCCTAGACTTTCAACCATTTTGCAAAATAGTCCCCTCTTTAGCTAGCTTAAGCTTTAGGGGTTCCATAAACACAAAAATCATCAAAAATAACCATCATAATCACTTACTTGCAAGAGGATAGCTTGGCTGAAACTTTGAGCTTCAAAAACCTCTATTCTTGCTAGAAATATTGGTGGAAGAAGAAATGAAAATAGAAAAAGATGATAGCTTCTTTATTTTATCTTATTTTATTCAATTAAGTCACGAAAACTCACCTAACCATTGACCAATTTGATTTTCTTGTCCCTATGGCCGGCCATCACTTTCCCAATGGCCTAATTGCACATTAAGGACCTCCAATTTAATATTCTATAGCTATTAGACACCTCTAGCTTGTAAAATAAAACTTTCGCACTTTATGTGATTTAATCCTTTTTCGCAATTAAGCATGCAATCGCTAAAATTAAAGCACCAAAATTTTCATGCACCCATATAATCATGCCATAACTCATAAAATAATATAAAAATAATTTTCTCTGACCTCAGATTAGTGGTTTCCAAACCACTGCTCCGACTAGCCCTTAAATTGGGCTGTTACAATTCTCCCTCTTAAGGATTTTCGTCCCCGAAAATCTTACCGGTAAAAAGGTTGGGATATTGGTTTCTCATAGTTTCCTCGGGTTCCCATGTAGCCTCTTCTACCCCGTGTCTTTACCATAGTACTTTCACAAGAGATATACGGTTGTTTCTCAATTGTTTGACTTCTCGTGCCAAAATCTTAATCGGCTCTTTGCCATAGGCCATATCCGATTGAATTTCTACCTCTGATGGCAAAATCACATATGAAGGGTCTGAATGGTATCGACGTAACATAGACACATGAAAGACATCATGAATCTTTTCCAACTCAGATGGCAAAGCCAAACAATAAGCTACCGGCCCTATCCTCTCGGTAATCTCATATGGTCTGATAAAGCGCAGACTCAATTTGCCTTTTCGGCCAAATCTTGACATTTTTTCTATCAGAAGCAGCTTTTAAACATTCACGTATCACTTTTACCTTCTCTTCGGTTTCTCTGACTAAATCGACCCCGTGAATCTGGTTTTCTTTGAGTTCGATCGAACACAAAGGCGTTCGGCACTTACGCCCATACAATGCCTCGTAAGGTGCCATTTTCAAACTCGACTGAAAACTATTATTGTAGGCGAATTCCACCAACGATAAGTATTTCTCCCAATTACCTCGGAATTCCAAAACACAACATCGAAACATGTCTTCAAGTATCTGTACTAATCTCTCTGACTGCCCGTCGGTTTGCGAATGGAAACCTGTACTAAAACTCAACTTAGTGCCCAAGGATTCTTGCAACTTTTTTCCAAAACCGTGATGTAAATCTCGGATCTCTATCCGAAATAATCAACAATGGTACTCCATGAAGTCTTACTATTTCTGACACATACAAATCCGCTAACTTATCAAGCAAATAATAAATGCGTACCGGTATAAAATGGGTTGACTTTGTGAGTCTATCAACCACGACCCATACTGCATCTTTCTTTTTCGATGTCAACGGTAAACCCGTCACAAAATCCATAGTAATCATGTCCCATTTCCACTCGAAAACCATAATAGGCTGAAGTAAACCCGAAGGTACTTGGTGTTCAGCCTTCATTTGTTGACAACTTAGGTATCTTGATACAAACTCAGGAATTTCTTTCTTCATACTCGGCCACCAATACCATTTCCTCAAGTTATTATACATCTTCGTGCTGCTGGATGTACAGACAAACATCCACTATGTGCTTCGTGCAAAATCTTTCGAATAAGCTCATCATCTCTGGGTACACAGACCCTATCTCGGAACATCAAACATCCATCAGGACTTATCTGAATGTCCGACTCAACATTTGACTCACATTGAACTCTTTTAGCTTGTAAATCATTGTCATCTTTCTGAGCTCCACAAATCTCTTGGAGAAACATTGGCCTAGCCCTCAACTCAGCTAGAATAGAACCACCATTTGACAAAGCCATCCGTGTATTCATGGCTCTTAGTGCAAACAAGGATTTCCTACTCAAGGCATCGGTGACTACGTTTGCCTTTTCAGGATGGTAGTCAATCACTAGCTCATAATCCTTTATTAGCTCTAACCATCTTCTCTGCCTTAGATTCAACTCCTTTTGTATCATCAAGTACTTTAGGCTCTTATGATTAGTGAACATCCGACATTTCTCACCATACAAATGGTGTCTCCATATCTTTAGTACAAATACAATTGCGGCTAATTCTAAATCATGGGTCGGGGTAATTCTTCTCATGCGGCTTTAATTGTCTAGAGGCATATGCTACCACCTTGCCTTCTTGCATGAGCACACATCCCAATCCATTCAAGGATGCATCACTGTAGACTACGAATTCCTATCCCAGCTCAGGTTGTACTAAAACTAGAGCCTCAGTCAGCAATGCCTTCAATTCTCAACACTCTGTTGACACTTTTCTGTCCACTCAAACTTCACATCTTTTTACAATAGCCTCGTTATCGGAGTAGCTATCATGGAAAATCCCTTAACAGATCGTCTATGATAGCCAGCTAGGCCCAGAAAACTCTTAACCTTAGTTACATTCCTCAGCGTTTTCCATTCAATAATCACTGAAATCTTACTTGGGTCAACTCGAATACCGTCACCCGAAATAATGTGCCCCAAAAATCCAACTTCCTTAAGCCAAAATTCACTTTTACTAAACTTGGCATATAATTGTTTCTCTCAATATTTACAGAACCATTCTCAAATGCTCAGCATGCTCGTTCTCATCCCGAGAGTAGATCAATATATCATCAATAATGACTACAACAAATTTATCCAAATATGGCTGAAAGATGCGATTCATTAGATCCATGAAAACTGCAGGGGCATTTATTAAACTGAAATGCATGACAAAAAATTCATAGTGACCATTCCTTGCCCGAAATGCGGTTCTTGGCACATCCAAGTATTTGACTCTTAACTGATAATATCCAGACCTCAAGTCTATCTTGGAAAACACCGTAGCTCCTTATAATCGGTTGAACAAATCATCGATCCTTGGTAAAGGATACTTATTCTTCACTGTCACCTTGTTGAGCTGTCTGTAGTCTATACACAATCTCATCGACCCGTCTTTCTTCTTCACAAAAGGTACCGAAGCACCCCACAGTGAATAGCTCGGTCTTGCAAAACCCTTATTCGTTAACTCTTGCAACTGAACCTTCAACTCTTTTAACTCCAACGGTGCCATCCTATACAGGGCAACCGAAATAGGTGCTGTACCTGGAACTAACTCAATGCCAAACTCGACCTCTCTAACTGGAGGCAATCCAGGTAACTCTTCCGGAAACACGTTCGGATACTCGCATACCACAAGTACTGATTCAATCTTTACTTCTGACTCTTGGGTATTCAACACAAATGCGAGATAGGACTCATACCCTTTTCTCATGTATTTCTTAGCTACCATAGACGAAATCACTACAGGAAAACTATTTGATTTACCTGATTCAACCTGAATGATATCTTCATTTACACATATCAGTTCAATAAACTTACTACCATAGTTTACTAAAACATTATGAGCAGTCAACCAATCCATACCAAGAATCAGGTCAAATTCTTCAAAGGGCAACAACATGAGATTAGCCGAAAAACAATGACCTCTAATTGTCAAGGGACAATTTCTACACACTTTTTCGACTGGCACATGCTTGCCTAACGGGTTTGAAACTTTTATCACAAATTCTATAGACTCAACAATCATATTCATGCTAGATACCAATTTCATGCAAATATAAGAATGGGTAGACCCTAGACCAATCAAAGAAACAACAGAGATATCATGAGAGAAAAAGTACTCGTTATAACATCTGGAGATGATGCCTCTTCGCGAGCGCGAATGGCATAAGTCCTTGCAATGCTCTACCCTCTGATCTCACAGTAGAACCTTTAGGCGCGCCTCTACTACTAGTCCCACTCCCCAGGTTCCTTTGTGGTATACCCCTCGAAGGTAAATTGCTTGCTCTTACTTCTTGTTTTCTATCTTTCTCATCCTTTTCAGGACAGTTTCGAATGAAGTGGTCTGGTGAACCACACTTGTAGCAAGTTCGATTGTTTCCCCAACACTCCCCAGTATGTTATCTACCACAATTTTGACACTCGGGTTTATTTGACTTTGTATTACCCACACTTTTCATCGAGGTGGCTTGAACTCTAGAGCCCGAATATGTGTTACCATGATCTCGGTGTGAATACCCAGCTGAAGCAGTCGTTCTAGGGTTCGCTTCTTTGGATCTCTTTGATTGGGTCTGGAACGACTTACTCATCGGCCTCTTCCTTGCATCTTGGGCCTCAATCATAGCTTTTCTTTTTTCTTTATTCAACTCTTCAGTCTTGCAAGCTCTATCGACCAACTCCAAGAATTCTTTCAACTCTAAAATCCCGACTAACAATCGATATCCTCATTTAGCGCATCTTCGAATCTCTTGCACATAATAGCTTCTGTAGACACACGCTCTTGGGCATACTTACTGAGTCTAACGAATTCACGTTCATACTCTGCCACAGTCATTTTACCTTTCTTCAATTCTATGAACTCCTTCCGTTTCTAATCAATAAATCGCTGGCTTATGTACTTCTTTCGGAACTCTTCTAAGAAGAAGCCCCATGTCACTCTCTCCCTCGAAATTACAGATGTTAGTGTTTTCCACCAGCGGTATACCGAGTCCCTCAGTAATGATACATCACATTTTAAGCTCTCCACGGGCGTGCAAGAGAGTTCATCGAATACCCGCATAGAGTTCTCAAGCCAGAACTCTGCTTTCTCAGGGTCATCGTCTATATTGGCTCTAAATTCCTCGGCCCCTTACTTTCGAAGCTTATCAACCGGGGGTTTAGTCATTCTTACCAAATCTATACCTTGAGGAGCCACGGGGACTGGCTGAGGTATAGGTGGGGGTGGAAGAGGTTGAGCATTAGGGTTTACTCGTACAAACTCAGTGTACCAGTTACTCATCATGTGGAGAAAGGCTTTCCAAGCCTCTTCTCCTTGAACCAAAGTCTCAGGTCTACTTTCTATAGGCGCGGTCCCTTGCGCGGGAGCCAGCGCGTTGCTAGTAGCGTCACCACCAGTAGCTCATTCAGGATCCATTTATTATATGAAAATGCAATTTAAAATTGTCAGGAGTCACCACACTATCATAATATATTTATGGCATGAATAGCTAGATTCTTACACACACTATGGCAGTCTGAGAATCGACTAAACCATAGCTCTGATACCACTAAATGTAACACCCCTTACCTGTATTCAATGCCGAAATGGGGTACAAGGCGTTACCAGACTTATACACAACCAAACATGCAAAACCGATACATGACTTTCCACCAAAAACTTAAAACCTTTCGTATCACCTCTTAAACAAGCCTGCGAGGCCTAAATCACGCTTTAGGAATAGTTCAGGATCAAATCGAACTCTTAAAAATATCTCTAGAAAGACTTAGAAAATTTTCATCAAACAGTCCGCACGCTCGTTTGGAGAAAAGGACACACCCATGTGGAACTTCACATGCCCGTGTTCCACACCCGTGTGGATTTATTTCTCATTTTGAATCTACAGGGGTTTTCACACGGCCGAACACACGCCCGTGTCCATGGCCTTTGTCTCTCACACAGCCATGACATGCTCGTGTCTTAAGCTCATTTGCAAAAACCTTGGCATTCTATTTCTGACGTCATCACCCCATAAATGTCACACAGTCAAGGCACACACCCGTGTCCTACGACCATGTGGCGAATTAAATTCCTAAATTTAGGTGCAGACTTCACACAGCCCGAGCACATGCCCATGCCTTAGGCCGTGTCCCCCACACGGTTGAAACACACGGCCGTGTCTCTGCCCATATGGCTACTACTGAGCATACTGACTTGCCAACCTAGCATGTAAGGGGACACATGGCCTAACCACACGCCCATGAGGCTGACCGTGTGTCACACACGGCCTAGACACATGCCCGTGTGTCTACCCGTATGGACAAGAACAAGGTTATTTTCCAAGCTCTTTCTACCACCCCGACTCATACAAACATAATTCACATCAAACCATCAACTCATTCATGCATAATTAAACCAAGTAAATCAACCATGCAACTTGCACATTCATGAATAACCTAATCATTTCATAGATGAATAAGAAAGAGCCATAAACTATGGCCTTATGTAAAGAATTCATCTTTGAATGAGCCAACACATTTGGCCAAAACAATATGACATTCAACTAAGTCTAGTCCCTATCCATGTCATACTCAAAATGCTAAATCTAACTATACCAAGATGTGCTGATAGTGTGGGTGATCCTCTGATTATCTCCGTATCCCAAGCTGGCTCTTTGACATTATAAAACAAGGAAAGGGAGAAGGAAGTAAGTTTTAAGCTTAGTAAGTCTATATGTAAACAATAAGCATTATACCACATGCTAATTAATCAAAAACATTACATACTATGTAAAACAATCCATATCCTCCTAATCATGCTTACTCATTTCAACTCTTACCACATCCCAACCACATATCATAAACATTGCTCACATTTACTTGCACTTATACGCTACACTAATCACCACAAAGCCACATGTAATTTCACTTAGACAAGATTTTCGATGAACATTTCAAAATATTATTAGATACTAGGTGGTTTCGTACACAGCCCACCATTTAATGATTTACAATGTGGTATCATACACAGCCCACCAGTAATTACATGTTTATGGTGGTATCGTACACAGCCCACCAATGATAATAAATACGATGGTATTGCACACAGCCCATCGTTAATAAATACCAAGGTGGTATTGCACATAGGCCATCGTGAATAAATAACAAGGTGGTATCGCACACAGCCAACTGACAATAATAATTATGCACTTACGGATATTTATCCATACCCATATTCCCATGCCGAAGGTTCATTCGAGAATTTCCTCATCTCCTACCATTTTTAATAAATCTCACCAATAAGCATTTACATCCACGCAATGCATCAGTAGGTAAAAACATATGTAATAAGGATGTATTGTTTACACATAAACTTACTTCGATACAAAATATGTCAGTTTGCAATTTAGTCCGTAACATTGCCTTTTCCCCGGTCAGGATTAATTCCATGTTCTTCTTGATCTATAATAATAAAATTTACTCATTTAATCACTAGTTAAATCTAGACACTTCAAAATTTCTACTTTGGCAAAAATTACTGTTTTGCCCTTATACTTTGGTAAAATTACAATTTTGCCCCTAGGCTCGTAAATCCTTTTTCATCAAATTTCCTCATTTAACAAGCCTAGCTGAACATTTATTACTTTTATAACAACTCACAATACCAATCATTTCATGCATTTACTACCCAATTTACAACCTTTACAAAAAGGTCCTTTTAGGTGTTTTCATGGAAACACATTTCACAAAAGTTGTTTATTTAACAACAATAATTCATTTTCTTCCCTAAAAACTTAGCAAGCAACATAAGCACTCTCATGGAAAATTCCTAAACTTTCAACTATTTTGCAAAATAGTCCCCTCTTTAGCTAGCTTAAGCTTTAGGGGTTCCAAAAACACAAAAATTATCAAAAATAACCATCATAATCACTTACTTGCAAGAGGATAGCTTGGCTGAAAGTTTGAGCTTCAAAAACCTTATTCTTGCTAGAATTTTCAGTGGAAGAAGAAATGAAAATAGAAAAAGATGATAGCTTCTTTATTTTATCTTATTTTATTCAATTAAGTCACCAAAACTCACCTAACCATTGACCAATTTGATTTTCTTATCCCTATGGCCGGCTATCACTTCCCCAATGGCCTAATTGCACATTAGGGACCTCCAATTTAATATTCTATAGCTATTACACACCTCTAGCTTGTAAAATAAAACTTTCGCACTTTATGCGATTTAGTCCTTTTTCGCAATTAAGCATGCAATCGCTAAAATTAAAGCACCAAAATATTCATGCACCCATATAAGCATGCCATAACTCATAAAATAATATAAAAATAATTTTCTCTAACCTCCAATTAGTGTTTCCGAAACCACTGTTCCGACTAGCCCTTAAATCGGGCTGTTACATCCCCTACACACCCAAAACACATAACCACTGAAGCAGATACACACTATGTCCAGAATTTACAGAAACATAATTATAAAATTTGGGGCGTTACACAACTTCTATTCCGAACTGGTACGAGATAGTACAGGTATGTACGAAAATAGATTGAGTATTGAAAATTATGAAATTGATGAGCTTCTTGGTAAGTTATATGAATGATCATTTGATAGCTTGAGATTTAATAGATTTGTTGTTCATCGTTTTTCATTATATGAATGTTTAATGAATGATGATTGCTATTGATTGTTAACACACGAGCTTACTAAGCTATATAGCTTACTTTGTTGCTTTTCCATGTTTTATAGTGATTTCAAAGCTAGCTCGGATTCGGGGATCGTGGAGACTTCACCACACTATCCATTGACTTTTTGGTACTTTTGAAACTATGTTTTAAGTATATGGCTAGTATAAGTATTTGAGTCTTGTTGATTATGTTTTGGTAATAATGTTGGCCAAATGAATTGGCATTGTAAATGTCTATATTTTGAGTTGTAAATATAGCTATGAGAGTTGGCTCAATTTAGTGAATTTGGTTATGTGCTTATATGTGCATATATGTTGATATTTGATTCTTTGGATGGATATGTGAATGACCATATTATGAAGTTTGTGAAATTGGTATCTTGCTTGTGAATTGGTACAAAAATGGGGTATGTTAGGTAATGGTTAAGCTAGTTGATTGGTATATGTACTTGAGTAGGTTTTGGTTGAGTTAAACTTTAGTTATAAGCATGTTGAATGTTGGTATTGAAAATGGTATGGATTAGTCTTGAATGTAGCTGAATTGAATGTTATTTATGCTATGATTTGGTACCATTTGGGTTGGTTTAGGTATATGCAAAATGGGTGGTAAAATGACTTGGCAAATAGTCTATTTTTGTCCACACAGGCAGAAACACGGGCGTGTATCTCAGTTGTGTATGACACATGGTTAAGTTACAAAGTCGTGTGTCCCCTAGGTTGAAGTTGAAATGGAGTTAGTATACTCCACACGGTCTCACACACGGGCATGTGATCGACTATGTGGTACAAGTTGGTATACCTCCTAATTGGCACACGGCCTATCACACGGGCATGTGACTTGGCCGTGTTGCATAAGTCAGTATACCCGACAGGTTTAGAATGGCCTAATACACAGTCAACCACACGGGCATGTGTGGCCACTTCGAAGAGGGCACACGGGCTAGACACGCGGCCGTGTGGTTGGCCGTGTGACCCAAGTCAGTATGTACCCCCTCTTTTCACACAGTCTATAGCACGGGCATGTTTGGTGGCCGTGTGAGACACACAGCCTGTCCACATGGGTGTGTGTCCCCTGATTTGAAAAAAAATTTGCTAAGTGTTGAAAATTTCCTGACTTATCAATTTAGTCTCGAACCATCTCCAAAGCATGTTTAAGGCCTCGTAGGTTCTTAATAGGGACAAATTCATTGTGATTGAATGATGAATGGTAGAATTGAACAATTGTATGTTAAATAGTTGTTTAATTGTTTTGTAAGTCCGATAATACTCTGTAACCCTATTCCAGCGTTGAATATAGGTGAGGGTGTTACATTTATTGGTATTAGAGCTACGGTTTAGCCCATTCTAGGACTAATGTAGCTTGTGTGAGAGTCTAGCTATACATGCCATATATAAATTGTGATAGTGTGATGACTCCTGACATTTAAAATTGTGTTTTTATATAGAAAATGGATCCCAATCAAGCGATAGCTGATGAGGTTGAGAGTAATGTCCCTACTCCCGCACAAGGGACAGCATCGTCTGATTCTAGACCCATGACAGGCAGCCAGGGAGGAGAGGCTAAAGAAGCTTTCTTGCAAATGATGAATGAATGGTTCACATAATATATCTGAACTAACCCGCTGCTCAACAACCTCCACCCTCTCTTGTTCCCCAACCTGTACCCGTAGCTCCTCAAGGAGTTGAGCTTTTGAGGTTGAACATGCCTCCAGTTGACAAGATCCATAAACACAGGGCTGAAGAGTTCAAGGCTAATGTTGACAATGATCCTGAGAGAGTCGAGTTTTGGCTTGAAAATATAATTTGAGTGTTTGATGAACTTTCGTGTGCGCCAACTGAATGCTTAAAGTGTGTTATTTCTCTTCTGAGAGACTCTGCATATCAATGGTGGAATACCTTGGTATCTGCAGTGCTGAGAGAGCGAGTGACTTGGGAATTATTTCAGACAGAATTTAGGAAGAAATACATCAGTCACCGGTTCCTTGATCAAAAGCATAAAGAATTTCTAGAGTTGAAACAGGGCCGTATGATCGTAACTGAATATGAAAGAGAATTTGTATGGTTGAGCAAGTATGCTCGAGAATATGTTTCTACCGAAGAGATAATGTGTAAGCAGTTTGTTGATGGGCTGAATGAAGACATTAAACTTCTAGTTGGGATTTTAGATTTAAAAGAATTTGTTATGTTAGTTGAACGGGCCTGCAAAGCTGAAGATTTTAGTCGAGAAAAGAAGAAAGCTGATTTAGAGGCTAGAGATTCAAAGAAAAGACTGATGAATAAGCCTTATCATTCTTCATCAAAGAAATCTCGAGATTCGTATAGTTGATAGAATGCATCAGTTGGATATCAGAATAGAGATCGTGGAAATCTATATGTAAGTCCTAAAGCTCAAGCTACCTCTGTCTCTAGTGTTGGCAGTGTGAAAAATAACAAACCCAAGTGTCAACAGTGCAGAAGAAGACATTTTGGTGAATGCTGGAATAAGAGTACTAAAGCTTGCTTTAAATGTGGTTCGCCAGATCACTTTATCCAAGACTGCCCAAAGTTATCTGAAAAAGAAAAAGTTCAGAATGTAAGATCGAGCAATACAGCTACTAGAGGGAGACCACCCCGAAACATTGAAATACTAGTGGTAACTAAGGTGCTACAAGAGATTCTGTTGTGAGATCTGAAGCACGAGCACCTGCTCAAGCTTATGCTATTCGTGCATGAGAGGAGGCATCATCGCCAGACGTTATTACCTGTACTTTTTCTCTTTTTGATACTGATATAATTGCGTTGATAGATCCTGGATCAACCCATTCATATATCTATATGAATTTAGTGGTTAAAAAGATTTTACATGTCGAGTCTACAGAGTTTGTAATTAAAATATCGAACCCTTAGGCAAGTCTATTTTAGTTGATAAGATTTGTAAAAATTGTCCTTTCATAACTCGGGGTTACTATTTTTCAGCTGGCTTGATGCTTCTACCGTTTGATGAGTTTGATGTGATTCTGGGTATAGACTAGCTGACTATGCATGATGCAGTTGTGAATTGTAGACAAAAGATTATCAAATTGAAATTTCAGAATGGTGAAATTCTTCGGATTGAGTCTAATGATTCGAGTGAATTACCTACTGTGATATCGTCTATGTTAGCTCAGAAATGTATGAAAAAGGGCTATGATGCATATCTTGCATACGTACTGGATAGAAAGATGTCTGAATCAAAGATTGAATATGTATTATTGTTTGTGAGTTTTCGGATGTATTTTTAGAAGAATTACTGGGTTTGCCACTGATGAGAGAGGTTGAATTTGGTATTGAATTAGTACTGGGAACTTCATCTATATCTATAGCTCCGTATAGAATGACTCTGATAGAGTTGAAAGAGTTGAAAGCTCAATTGCAGGAGTTAACAGATAGAGGTTTTGTACGACCAAGTTTTTTGCCCTGGGGTGCACTGGTATTGTTTGTAAAGAAGAAAGATGACACGATGAGAATGTGTATCAGTTACAGACAGCTAAATAACGTGAATACAAAGAATAAATACCCTCTATCGTGGATTGATGAATTATTTGATCAGTTGAAAGGTGCAACAGTGTTTTCAAAGATTGACTTGAGATCTAGTTATTATCAGTTACGAGTTAAAGATTCAAATGTACCGAAGATTGCGTTCAGAACGAGGTACGGACATTATGAATTCCTTGTTATGCCTTTCAGATTAATTAATGCTCCTGCAGTTTTTATGGACTTGAACCGGATATTCAGACATTATTTAGACAGATTTCGTTGTTGTATTTATTGACGACATTCTGATCTATTCGTGAGATGAATCTAAACATATGATCGTGTGTCAGAGTCTTAAAAATTTATAAAAGGAATGATCGAGCCTAAAAACTAATTGTGACAACGATTGAGACAAGTGCACCTATCGAACAGTAGTACAGTTTAGTTGCAAGACCGGGTTGTCGAACCCAAAGAAACCAAAAGTACTAATACTAACTTTCTTTTTATTATTTAGCCTAAAATAAAAGTGAATTGTTTATTCAATCTAAATTAACTAATTATTAAGCTAAAGATGCTAAGACAAAAAGAATGAATTTGGGAAAATACTTGTGGGGAAAACCAATTGATTAAGACAATACCCGAGGAACAATCCACGTAGACTTCACTTGTTATTTAACTCTGAACCAGACGATTTATTCATTTGACTTGATCCGTAGGATTCCTTAAGTTATATTAATACCTCTCTCGAGGCTACTAACGTCTAACCCTAGGTTGATTAATTGAAATCTCTTTCTAATTAAAACCCTTAGAATTGTATTAACTCGATTTATGGACTCCCATATTAGGTTTGACCCTAATCCGGTAGATTTTCGTCATCCTATCTCTAGGGTTGCGATCAACTTCGCTTAATTATGCTAGATCTACTCTTAGACAGGGTATATTCCTCCTCTGCCTAAGCACATCAATACTTGAATCAATATCCTGAAATATCAAAGCAAGAATTAAGAACACATAATGAAGAACAAATCAAGTATTTATCATATAGTTTAGAAAACAATAACAAGATCCGTATTAGGTTTCATCACCCTCAGGTATTTGAGGGGTTTTGTTCATAATCATAAAAGAATACATCTCAGAAGAAAATATAAAACAAAACATAAGAAAAACACTAAAACCCCCTAAAGGAATTTGAAGGGAAGATCCTCCGTCTTGAGTATGATTCTGGCTTCTTGAGATGAATCAACTGGCTTTCTTCGAATAAATTCCACAATTCTGGCCTCTCTGGCTTGGCTCTTCGGCCTAACTGGACGCCCCCTTGAAGGTTGGCCTCTAGGGTGTTTATATAGGCTTTTAGAATGGCTTTCTTTGCCTCTAAGTACCTTAATCCAAATGATATTCAAACAGGTCACATCAGGGACACGCCCATGGTACACACCCGTGTGAATCATATCCAGGCCGTGGTCGGGTCTATTAAGGAGGCACGGCCATGTGGTCTTGGGCCCAGGCCATGTCAATTTCGTAATTTGGCCCATTTACTCTGTTTTAGTCTTGTTTCTCGTTCTTTTCATCCTCCAGTGCTCTCCTAAGTATAAAACATGAAATTAAAGGATTAAGAGCACTAAATTCCACAACTCAGGGAATAAATCATCCAAAAGTATGCTAAATGTGGGATTAAAATATGTATATATTACGGTTTATCAAATACCCCCACACTTAAGCATTCGCTTGTCATCAAGCAAAATTCTCAACTCACAATTAAAATGAACTTCCTTGATTCATAATATTCATCAATAATGTTTCATCATAATTCATAGATAATTCATACATTGATAATTTAAGTAAAAGGGTCTTAAAAATTCAAACAATCAAAGTCATAGTTTTTGTAGCATAAAAACATAGGTGTTTTCCCTTACCTAATTAATCACCTTTAATTCAAAATCGACAAGAGTTGACATCCTCACTAAAGATTCACTCAAATCACTCAAAGTGTTTAAGGTTCAAAATTAAGCACTCAAAAGTTGAACATGAAAAGTTAATCCCATAGGCTTGTATGAAAAACAAATCTCTACCACTGTAAAATGAGATGATACACAAATCAAAAGGTCTTTAAAAAGGGTTGTAATGGGGCTTGGGTTAAAGGTGTGGATAAAGGCTGACTTAGAAGGTTAGAATCGAGATTGAATTGACAATTTACCTAACTAGAAAAATGAACTAATACTAAATAATTACATCAATTGAAAACTTGTAATACTAATAATACGAGCTTTTTTTATTCAAGATGTGGATTTTAAACGTATAAGCTCACCTAATTATAGAACTAATAACGAATATACTTCGATTTTTTTAAGAACAAATCAAGTACAATAATAAGAAAGAGCTTTAACAACTGAAATATAGAACATAGTTAGGCAACTTCTCAAAATCAAATCTCAACAAAAAGGGAGTCAAGGAATAGTGATAACAAATACAAGATGGTTTTGGGGTAATATTAGTGGGTGAGTCAATAAAAGGGTTGTTAGGATCAAAGGGGTTCACTAGGGGTTAATTGTGAAGGTAGGCTTTTAGTGGAGTAAGTGGGTTAAATCCTAAGTGCCTTTATCAACTCTGTAAATCAAATCAATAATGTGGTATTGACATGTATAATCGATGCAAGTTCCAGAATAACAAATCATTGTTGACACACTCATAATCAAAAAGTGAGCACGAAAGGATGTATGCTCTAAAAGGCTCAAAATCTCACAAAAATTATAGATTTTTTATATCAGCCTTGTAAATTTCAAATTTCAAGGTAATAATTAGATTCAGGTAGACAACCTGACAAAATTTTAATTTTTGAAAATGGACTTATCATGCTCGATTCTCTAGTCTCCTACAGTTTAAATCATCACTGCACAATTATCAATGACTTCATCCAAAATATATCAATAAAAATCATAAATCAAAAGAAATTTCGTTCTAATCATAATATGAGAAAATTACTTAAGAACAAGGTATAATTAAAGGCATAATTCAGGGATTTGGGAATAATGCAGAAAGTTAGCATTTTTTCGAAATAAATATTCACCCCCCCATACTTAAGATTTACATTGCCCTCAATGTACAAAGATATATATGAAATTTAAGAGATAGGTAGAGGTGAAACTTCCTGAATTTGGATGGCTTCCTTGAGTTGGGAGTGTCGTGGTGTGGTGGCCGCCGACAATCTCTTCGCTAGATGAAGAAATTGGAAAGCTCGTGAAAAATTAGCCAGGAAATAAAGATAAAAATTCAAAATATACTAAATATATATTTAAAGACAAGAAAGATAAAGAGAAAGAAAATAGAAAGTAAAATAAAATTAAAAGAAAAGATTCATGGACCGAAGAGTCCTTATTGTTAGATGGTTAGCGAGGTGGGTGTGATTTCTAAGGCAGTGGTGTGTGATACCCAAGCAGCCTTTAGAACCTAAATCAAAGAAAACGAAAGAAAATAGATTAAACTAAGAAAAAGAAAACTAAAGAAAAGGAAAATAAAGGAGAAGGGAAAATAAAAAGAAAAGTTAAATGGACTCAAAGGTCCTTTTCCTGTCGAGTTAATGAAGCGGCCAGCATGAACTTATGTAGATCGGTCTCACAAAGGGAGACTGTGCTAGGATCCTTTCGTTTCTTCGACATGGATATGGTTAGATCTAGAGTTAGGGGGAATGAAGAAAAATGAGAATGAAAAAGAAAGGGAATGTAAGGAGTGTGGAAGAGAAAGGAATTGGGAGTAGGTGAGAAGGGGAGAGGGGTGTTTTAAATAGAGATTTCTAATCTGGTACATCCCCACACCCGTGTACCGTGGGCGTGTCGAGTCACACGGCCGTGTCGCACGGCCATGTTATGTTTCGTTCGTTTCTCCCACACCCATGTGTAAGTCGCCACACCTGTGTTGATAAAACAGTGTCGACCACGGCCGCGTCACACGGCAGTGGTGTTTGGTTGGAGCCCGTGGCTTGAAGATATTTTTCGTCCTGTTTCGTACTATCTCTGCCATGTCAATACATACATCCGTAGTATCCACACGACCACGGCCACGGCCGTGTGGTATGGAAATCTGCACTTGGTTAGTTTATAGTTAGGTGCTAAAAAGGAAAAATAAAAGAAAAAATAAAAACGTGGAATTAGTGCTCGGGTTGCCTCCTGAGAAGCGCTCGTTTATATTCTTAAGCTAGACTTACCTCTCATTCGCATAATCATGGTGGTTTGAGGAGTTGAAAGTCCTTTCTCATGCTATCAGTCCTATTATTAGTATATAGTTCAAGTCGAGTAGCGTTTACTTTAAAAGTGCCGAATATAGGATTACTTACCTCGACTGTTCCATATGGGAAAACCTTGAGTACCCTAAAAGAGATTTCTTTGTTTGTATTAGGGTCAGGAGGAGATATTCGAGGGTCTGTCTTATCTAACAATACCTGATCTCCGATCTTAAATTTGTCTATCCCATGGAATGGTGTTGGTTCTGCTTTGTTTATTCCTAATTTCTCCTTGAAGTGTGTCTTCCACTCGTCTAGTTCATCGATCTGAAGCCGTCGTTCCTCATGAGTCATTTCCTTATTGGCATGAGGTATATGATTTGGCTCAGTTGTGTTGTTCCGTGGTGCTTCCTGAAAAGAAGGTTTAACCGAATGGTCATTAATAGAATTTATGCTCTCAGCTTGATTACTGGATGTCCTAGCGGAGTCAAGGGCCTGAAGACTGATTGATTTGTCACCTACACAAAGTATGAGTTCTCCTGCACTGACATCAATTTTAGTCCTTGCAGTTGCTAAAAAAGGCCTTCCTAAAATTAAGGGGATACTATTATCCTCATCCATGTCTAAAACGACAAAGTCTACTGGGAATACAAATTTATCAATTTTCACAAGAACATCTTCAATTATACCCCTAGGAATTCTAGTAGTTTTATCAGCTAATTGAGTGCTCATCCTAATTTGTTTCGGTTTCCCTAATCCTAGCTGTTTAAACATTTTATAAGGCATAACATTTATGCTTGCCCCTAAATCAGCTAAAGCATTATCAACACATAAACTACCAATTAAGCATGGGATTGTAAAACTCCCTGGATCTTTTAATTTTCGTGGTAGTTTGTTTTGTAACATTGTTGAGCACACTGCGTTTAATTCCACATGCGATTCCTCGTCTAACTTTCGCTTGTTTGTTAGCAGCTCTTTTAAAAATTTCCTTGAATCTGGCATCTGCGAAAGAGCTTCAAGAAACGGTAAGTTAATATGTAATTTCTTCAAAAGTTTAAGAAATTTACCGAACTGTTCGTCTGTGTTGTCCTTCTTCATCGCATTGGGGTATGGTATACGAGGTTGGTACTCTTTTATTACTAGTTTTGACTTCTCGTGACTTACCTCGACCTTACCTTCCTCTACCACAACCTATTGGCTTAATTTGGGCTCATCTAACCCTACACTATCCTGAACTGTTGTGGCTTGAAGTTGCTCCTTTGGGTTAACTTCAGTGTTGCTTGGCAAGCTACCTTGTGGTCATTCAGAGATCAGCTTAGCGAGTTGCCCTAATTGGTTCTCGATCCCTTGAATCAATGCTTGTTGATTTTTAAGTGTTGTTTTGGTGTTTTGGAAACGTGTTTCTGACACCGCTATGAATTTTGTCAGCATTTCCTCAAGGCTCAGCTTCTTCTCCTATGGGTAGGGCTGTTGTTGGAAGTTTGGAGGGGGTTGTTGTCTCTGATTTCCTTGACCACCCCATGAAAAATTGGGGTGGTACCTCCAACCTGGATTATAAGTATTACTATAAGGGTTATTTTGAGATTTAAAATTGTTACCCATATAGTGAACTTGCTCATTCTCAGCGCTCAGGTTGTAAGGTGGATAGTCTGTGTTGTTCATCCATCCTCCATTCGTATCGCACTGCAAAATTGGATGTACCTACGAAGAACCATATAAACCATCAATCTTTTTATTTAACAGTTCTACTTGATTTGATAGCATGGTTACTGCGTCGAGGTTGAAAACACTGGCTGTTTTTGTTGGCTTTCTCCTTGTGACTTGCCACTGATAGTTATTCAGTGACATTTCTTCAATGAATTCATAAGCAGCCTCAGGTGTTTTGTTATTCAGGGTTCCGCCGGCAGCTGAATCAATTAATTGTCTGGTTGAGGGGTTCACACCATTGTAAAAAGTTTGGACCTGTAGCCACAAGGGTAGTCCATGGTGTGGACACCTTCTCAATAGATCTTTGTATCTCTCCCATGCATAGTAAAGTTTTTCTAAATCCATCTGCACAAAAGAAGAGATATCATTCCTTAACTTGGCCATTTTAGCCGGCGAAAAATATTTTAATAAAAATTTTTCGGTCATTTTTTCCTATGTAGTGATTGATCCTCGTGGAAGAGAATGCAACCATTGTTTAGCTTTATTTCTCCAAGAAAAGGGAAATAACCGAAGACGGATGGCATCATCAGAAATGCCATTTATTTTGAAAGTAATTCTAGGAAATTCGCCAAGTGATTGTTTGGATCTTCATCCTGCAAACCATCAAACTGAACAAATTGTAGTATCATCTGAATAGTGTTAGGTTTCAGTTCAAAATTATTTGCACCAATAGCAGGTCTAACAATACTTGACTCAGTTCCTATTAAATTAGGTTTAGCATAATCATACATAGTTCGAGGAGCTTGATTTTCGGCCACCTCTGGAGGTAGCGGATTATTCTCAGCCATCTCTTCGGTGGTATTGGTTTCGACTTCTTGCTCTTCTTCTATGTAATTTAAGCTTCGCCTTATCTCTCTACGATTTCTGCGAATAGTACCCTTAACATCACTGTCGTAAATTAGGGGTCCTGTCGGGCTCCTTCTAGTCATAAACAAGAGGTCCCTGCTAAGAAATAAAAGAAGGAAAATTAGCAAAGTTAAAAGCAAAATAAAAATAAAAATAAATTGCAAAAATAAAAATGGCTAAAGTAATAAAAATTGAGTGTTCTTAATATTTTAGTTCCCCGGTAGCGGCGCCAAAAACTTGATCGTGGTTCAGAGTCTTAAAAATTTATAAAAAGAATGATCAAGCCTAGAAACTAACTATGACAACGATTGAGGCAAGTGCACCTATCGAACAGTAGTATAGTTTAGTGGCAAGATTGGATTGTCGAACCCAAAGGAACCAAAAGTACTAATATTAACTTTCTTTTTATTATTTAGCCTAAAATAAAAGTGAATTGTTTATTTAATCTAAAATTAACTAATTATTAAGCTAAAGATGCTAAGACAAAAGGAATGAATTTGGGAAAATACTTGTGAGAAAAACCAATTGATTAAGACAATACCCGAGGAAGAATCCACCTAGACTTCACTTCTTATTTAACTCTATACCAGACGATTTATTCACTTGACTTGATCCGTAGGATTCCCTAAGTTATATTAATACCTTTCTCGAGGCTACTAACGTCTAACCCTAGGTTGATTAATTGAAATCTCTTTCTAATTAAAACCCCTAGAATTGCATTAACTCAATTTATGGACTCCCATATTAGGTTTGACCCTAATCTGGCAGATTTTCGTCATCCTATCTCTAGGGTTGCGATCAACTCTGCTTAATTATGCTAGATCTACTCTTAGACAGGGTCTATTCCTCCTCTGTCTAAGCACATCAATACTTGAATCAATATCCTGAAATATCAAAGCAAGAATTAAGAACACATAATTAAGAACAACTCAAGTATTTATCATATAGTTCAGAAAACAATAACAAGATTCGTCTTAGGTTTCATCCCCCTCAGGTATTTGAGGGGTTTAGTTCATAATCATAAAAAAATACATCTCAGAAGAAAATATAAAACAAAACATAAGAAAAAACCTAAAACCCCCTAAAGGAATTTGAAGGGAAGATCCTCTGTCTTGAGTATGATTTCGGCTTCTTGAGATGAATCAACTGGCTTTCTTCGAGTAAATTCCACAATTCTAGCCTCCCTGGCTTGGCTCTTCGACCTAACTGGATGCCCCCTTGAAGATTGGCCTCTAGGGTGTTTATATAGGCTTTTGGAATGGATTTCATTGCCTCTAAGTACCCTAATCTGAATGAAATTCAAATAGGTCACGTCAGGGACACACCCATGGCACACGCCCGTGTGAATCGTATCCAGGTCGTGGTTGTAACATCCTGAATTGGGGGCTTTGCATTTGATGTGTTTCTGTGTGTACGCTATGCTTAATGTGTTAGTTTAGTGTGTTTAGGGGTCTAGGAAAGGTTCGGGGTTGAGCCGAAGCCTTGGCCAAAATTTTTTGTTTGGGCACTTTAGTGGAGAGCTAGCTCGGATAGGACTTAAGGGATATTACTTGTGTTTGAAGACACAAGAAAGTCAGTGGGAAAGAGGCAAGGAGGCGCCTCTTAAGGTTCAGGTAGGTGACGCCACAAGGGAGCAGAGAGGGAGCAGGTTCAAGTCACATGGTGCTCATTTTGGAATTCTTTTTGGCGTCAAGAAGAGCAGTGGTAAAGTTCGGCTAGGATACTTCAAGAGGGGAGAGTTGATTGAGTCAAATAATTCAAATGGGTGGCTATGAGGAAAAGTGGGAGTTTGAATCATTCAAACTATTTTGAATGAGTGACCAGGAGTGAATTAAGGAGAAAAGTAAGAGATTAGCATGTGGTGAAGGTAGTGGATGAATTTTGAATGCTTGAGGGGAGTGTAGGAATTGGTTCTAGCTTGTTTAGGGTGTGCCAAATTTCAATTATGGTCATAGGCATTTTAGTTCTCAAAAAGTGCATTTTCGGTTTTGGTTTGTAGGTGCCGAATTTTTGGAGGTGTTTAGTAGCCAAGTTTGAGAGCTCTTTTTCCTTTCGGCATTTGGTGTTCTTCTTTTTGACAACTTTTGAACCTTTTCTTTGTTTAGCCGAAACTCCTATCATCCTCTCTACTTCTCATTTCTTTCTTCTCATTTGCATTACCTAAAGCCGAAACCTCATTCTTCTTTTCTTCTTCTTGACCAAATCCTCCATTACTCCCATTCATCTCTTTGATTTCATCTTTCTTTAGCCAAATCTCTTAAGCCTCTCTTCTTGTCCTTCATTTGCCGAAACCTATCCCTCACCTTCTCACAGGTTTTTTTTCAAAGCCGAAACATCCATTGTTTTTATTCTTTCTATATTCCTTCTTGGCTAAATCTTCCTTGACTGCTCATCTTCATCTTTCGTTCTTTGTTCAGTGGATTGCCGTCACTCTGTTCCACAACTTTGTCAATCGGATTCTCTTTGATCGTGGTAGGTATTCCCTTTTCGTTTCAATTCTCTTTTCTCTCCTTTTGGACGCCAAAGTCATCAATCTTGTCTTATGATTCTTGACCAATTGAAGGAGGGGCTTTGTCTTCGCGTTCTTTCGGCATCTGATCTGTGATTGAAAAGTGTTAAGGGACATTCGGTTTTAGTCGACTTAGGTATTCAATCGGTGCCTTAATCCAAGTCTTATAATCTTCGGGATTTGTCAATCAAGGTAAGAGATCTTTGTGTTTTGAGCATATATTCTTATTTGTTCTCTGTTCAATACTTTAATCCGGTCTATTGACCAAGATCTTTTTCATGGACTTAAACGCTAGCCAAGCAAAGGAAGGGGTTGGACCCATAGCCCCAGCCCCAAAGTTCAAGAAGCGCGTGGTGTCTGCAGTTCGAGATTGGCCACCGGGTTGTGGGCCGGCTTCTGAGCAGAATAGTAGACAAATAGCAATAGATCTTGTTAGCGATAGTGTCGACATAGGAAGCATTGTATTGCATGTTATCAGGTGTGTAAAACTTCACACTTCTTATTTATTAAATTAATTATACTATTCACTGTTTGGGCTGAAAAGCCAGAATGACTGAGAAGCAATCGTAATACGCTTATGGGTAAAGGTGGGACAACAGGTATGTGACTCTACTAATCTTTTAATGGGTATGAGATAATTGATGTAATCTGTCACTCTAAAGATAGCATTGGCATTCATATGATTGTATGTTCTACATGGGTTGGGAAATGATGTGAAAGGGGAAGTATTTGAGACTGTCACGGTGGTTATTACCACGATGGGTTAGCCCCACGGATATATTTATAATTGATAATTGTGACCATGTCTCGGTGGCTTGGAGCCACGGTGGTTTGATACCACGATTATATATGATTAGTGACTCGTCCCAGTGGTTGTTACCACAGTGGGTTGGCCCCACGTATATTCATCAGGGATTGTCACGGTGGTTGTTACCACGGTGGGTTGGCCCCACGTATGTTATTAGTGACTTTGTCACGGTGATCTAGTATCACAGTGGTCTAGAACCACGAGTGGCCTAATGCCACCCATGAGGTGTGTAGCAGATGGAGGGTTGATTGTAGAAATCCCCACGGTGTGATGGGCTGGTACGAGTGGTGTGTAGAGGATGGAAAACTAGGTTGGATTAGGACACATTTTGTATTCATGATTGTGTTGGATATCCTGAGTGGGCTGAGGCCAATATGCGATTATGGGCTTAAAGCCGTATGTGTGACGTAAGGGGATTTACACACTGAGCCTTGGTGACTCACCCCCTGTTAAATCTTGCAGGTAATCTGTCAGATCGTGGATCAGGGAGCTGAGGCGGACTCGTGGAGGCCATAAAGTGTTCTTTTTCGTAAAGTCATTTATTTTCGAGTATTTACTTAATTTGGGTTTTTATTATGTAATAAGGTCTTCCTAATATTTTTATTTCGAGTTTTATATTATGATCTAAATTTTGTTATGACCGTGATATAAGTTTCAAACTTGATAATTAAGTTGAAGTTTTCCAAACCCTAAATAACGTAAACAACCGTTTTTTTTTTCAAATGCCGCCAGAAATAACAAATGATCATTTAACTTAAATTCGGAAATTTTTCTTAAACTGCAAATCACTGTTTTCAAAACGTCACCCTAGATAAAATTTTCAAACTTACGATATTTTCAGTATCCAAAACCTTTTTCTTTTACAACCTTCCCTTGTGACATACCAGATCTGGTCGTAGCGTCTAGACCGGGTTTGGGGTGTTACAGTGGTCGGGTCTGTTAAAGAGGCACGGCCGTGTGGTCTTGGGCCCAGGTCGTGTCAATTTCGTAATTTGGCTTATGTACTCTGTTTTAGGCCAGTTTCTCGTTCTTTTCATCTTCCAGTGCTCTCCTAAGTAAAAAACATGAAATTTAAAGATTAAGAGCACCAAATTCCACAATTCATGGAATAAATCATCCAAAAGTATGCTCAATGTGGGATTAAAATATGTATATATTACGGTATATCAACATACTGAGCACTTGAGAATTGTGTTACAAACTCTACGTGATAAGAAATTGTTTGCAAAGTTCAGTAAAAGTGAGTTTTGGCTCCTAGAGGTTGGATTTCTGGGGCATATCATTTCAGCTGAAGGTATTAGAGTTGACCCGAGTAAAATTTATGCTATTGTTGACTGGAAACTTTCGAGAAATGTGTCTGAAGTCCGTAGTTTCATGGGTTTAACGGGCTATTATCAAAGATTCGTGAAAGGATTTTCGATGATTGCGACACCGATGACACGATTACTTCAGAAAGATGTGAAATTCAAATGGTCAGAAAAATGTCAGTAGAGTTTCGAAAAATTGAAAGTACTGTTAACTAAAACACCAGTTTTGGTTCAACCTAAATCAGGGAAAGAGTTTGTGATTTATAGTAACGCATCATTAAACGGTTTAGGATGTGTTCTAATGTAAGAAGGAAAAGTTATAGCTTATGCTTCCCGACAATTGAAACCACACGAAAAGAACTATCTGACGCATGACTTAGATTTGGCTGCAATTGTATTCGCATTGACAATTTGGTGACACTACTTATACAGTGAAAAATGCCACATTTATACAGATCAAAAAATCTTAAATTATCTGATGTTACAGAAAAATTTGAATCTGTGACAACGAAGATGGCTCAAGTTATTGAAAGATTATGAATTTGTGATTGATTATCAACCAGGAAAAGCTAATGTTGTTGCTAATGCCTTGAGCCAGAAAATCTTTGTTTGCATTACGAGCAATGAATACCCAGTTGATGATTTGTGATGATGGGTCTATTTTAGCTGAATTAAAAGCTAAACCGGTATTTCTTCAACAAATCTGTGAAGCTCAAAAAGATGATCGTGAATTGCAATTAAACGAATTCAATGTGAGACTATCCCTTATTCTGTAACACCCCAAACCCGGCCCATTCAATACGACCGAATTTGAAATGCCACTGTGGAAAACGTTTGAAAAACTTTTGACTTAGAGTTAAAAACATAAAAATTTGTTGTCTTTACTAAAACATTGTGTAATTAAAGTTCCAAATAAAATTAAGTTGTTTAAAATAAAACATTTTCAAATAATAATATAATCGACATTCCAACTTTAAACATAATAAAAGTCCTTAAATATTTAAAGTGACCCTTATTACAATAAATAACCTTTCATAAATAAAATGTGTAAAACAAATAAAATATCTTCTGCATGGGCCACCTCGTATCCACTCCAACCCGGTCCGAGCATCACCTGAAAGGTTTGAGAAAAATTGGGTGAGTCCCACAGACTCAGTGTGTAATTAATCCACTGAATTCCACCCACATGTGGGCTTAGCCCACAACCACATATCATATCACAATTCAGATAGTAGAACAACTTACTCACATCATTTCCACAATTGGGCCTTGGCCCATATAATCACTTAATCCACATATCCATTAAAATTATGCAAAATGCACCCAACCCAACCTAGGGTTCATCCACTACTCACCCCCCCGTATCCAGCCACCACACACCAGGGGATTATCAAATCACCCTCTCCTTTTTACTCCAAAAGCCAATCAATGCCGTCCACGTGCAACTAAGCACAATAATCCACAACGCGACCCCAGTCAGTGCCAATCCACGATGTAGCCGTAGCTAACACCAAAACCACGATGGGACACATAGTCACTCATCAACCACGATATGGCACATAGCCGATATCAACCACGATGAGGCACACAGCCACTCATCAAGCCACGCGAACTAAATCGCAATTAATCCACAACGTGACCTTAGTCAACGTCAATCCACGATGTAGCTCAAGGCTAACATCAAACCACGTACTCGAAGTACACCCGTACCTTCTTTCATATCATATCCCAACCCATGCACATGCAACATTCCATAATGACATAATATAATGATGCATGAGCATGTTCATCAAGAATATTATCACATATTCATAATAGTATTCACATTTGATCAGATTTGGTACTTATCGTATTATCGACATACCCCTTGAGGGTATCCATATCACAATTTCCATTGCACTAGTTAGCACATATTTAACACATACAGATATAACACAAATACCCGGAAAACAGTAGGCTAACTACACACCTGCCTATTAGTGAAATCCCGAACTGCTCGAATCTAACACGATCTCGAAACGTGGTTCTTCCTTCTCCCTAAATGCCGATTTGGTCTCCTACCAAATCCTGAATCACACTCTGAGTTCCCTTCCTTTAGCTACACACAAAAGAACACATTTTTATGGCACTCTGAGCAATCAGCCATGCCTAAAACCAAGACTTAATCCATTGATTTCGGCACACCCTTGAAGAAATAAATAAAATCGGTTGCTAAGGAAGAAAATATACTTACTACCACACGTTGCTCACCACTCCTAAAGCATCATCAAAGAATCGGCTCCAAGACCCCAAAGAGAAAGGTTTCGGCACATGAATGGTGAAGAGAGATCACGCCAAAATGGAGGGAGTTGAATGCTTAGAGAATTTGGCTATGGTGAAAAATTAGGGAGAAAAATAATGTTGAAAGTCTCTTGTGGAAAGCAAAGAGAAAAAGATGAATAGAAATGAGGAGTTTGGTTTTTGGACTCTCAAGGATAGAAGATGAATCAAGGAAGAACTTTGAGTCCAAGTGCATTCGGCAATAAAGGAAAAAGAGAAGAAATGGTCTTTTGATGGTTTTGTAGTTTTGGTCACAAAAAGAAAAGAAAGAAGGAATGCACTTGAGGGGAGAAAGAACAATTAAAAACAAAATAGTCAAAACTCAAATGGCTAAAAAGAAAAGAAAGCAAAAGGTTTACCTTATGACCAAAATACATTCGGCTAAGAGGAGTAAACAAATTAGAGAGAAACACAAAAATGACCCAAAAGAAAGATGTGCTCAACTAGCACTAATTCTACCAAAACTAACACCAAACCATACCAAAAGCTAACCAAAAAATTCGGCCAATCCCACTAGACACCCATACCGTCCATATTCATGGACAATTAGCCATAGAATAATTTCCAAAACACTCTCCATCATCCAAGCCCTTTGTCCCCCCATCCTACCATAATCTTAAGATTCTTATCCCCAATTACAAGCTTTCCTAAACTAATATTCAACTTGCCATAATATTCAAAAGTCCAACCTATCATAATTAGAGCTTGACCGTCCATTAATGCTAGGATACATAAAAATAAAGTCTTGAAAATGCTAAACATGCTACTCGGACCACTTCCCTCAAGTAACTCTTCATGCATCTTAACCACCTTGCCACTAACTCCTCATGTGCTAAATTTAACACTTAAATTAACTTAAGTGTCAAGTTCACCTAATCCACTTCACTAAATTTTTAATACTAAGAATTATTCTAAACCAATTAATTCCAAGCCTTCACAAGACTATATTAAGCACCCAAATAAACCCGAGAATTCATATAAACCTCGTAACCTTCCAAATCCATTTAACTAATAAATCCAATTTACAAAAACACTATTTTCTTATTCTTAAAGGTTTTAAACTCTCCTAATCCCAAAGTCCAATCGGCCCAATCCTACTAGGCCCAATTTCGGGATATTACAATTCTACCCTCCTTAAAGAAATTTCGTCCTTGAAATTTCCAACTAACTAACAGTCATGCAATCCTTCTCATCACACTACGCTTATGCTGCGCACTCTGATCTTAATAAAACTATCTTATCTTCTAGGCACAGTTCCTAAGTTTGCATCCAAGGTTTCAAGCACTTCACTAGCAACACAAGAATGAGCTATCTCTAAACCAAAACAAGGAACTTACCCTCTAACACATCCTTGGTTGTCCCACATCCGAACCTTCAGCACCTCTACCGGGTGTTCCACGACGACCACGTCCCCTAGAACTCATATCTAACGTCGCGATTTAATCTGATTAAGAAGTTTTATGCATCAGAATTTTGTTCCACTTATTAACAGCAAACAATTTTTTTATGAAATAAAGTATTTAGAAGTAGTTCTTTCGATCAATCCAAGTTTCTAGTTCAAGTTCACTATTCTAGCTCAGAGAATCACACATTCACATTCATTCACATCAATAGAAACACATTCACTCATCCACAACATTTACCATGCTACTATAGGCATCCTTGTCTATTCCCAACCCAGAGGTAATTTCATCATTTTTCCCTACAGGGGTATTTTGGTAATAAACCGGGGTAAATTCAAAAATCACCAAAAGTCATTTCGAAATTTTCCAAACTCGTGGATATTTTTTTGAAAGAAAAATTTTCCAAATCAAGATATTACAAAAAAAAAAATTTAAAATTCAGGGGTTATTTCGGTAATTTGAAAGTTAGGGGCATTTTTGTAAATTTTCCCAAATCAGGGTATCTTGAGTTTTCACAAAATAGGGTTTTTGGATACTTTTGCAAAGTAAGAAAATCATATTAAAATTGAGGATAGTATGGAAATTTTAGAAACCAAGGGCATTTTAGTAATTTTACCACTAGGGGTATTTGGGTAATTTTGTAAATCGAAATATTTCGAAAAATTTTCCAAGTATAAAATGGTTTTACAAATCAAAGGAGTAATTTTGAAAACTTAAGGTTTTTATAAAATAGTATGGCTAGTCCCTTTCGGGTTTTAGTTATCGGGTTTAGCCCGTGAATAAGTCCTCTTGGTTAGGGTGAACAGTAGCTACGCACCAGGTAGGATTCGAGTAAAGAGGAGGTGAGTCGCTAGGACTGCTTAAATACCAAGCTCTTACCGAATCCACTCCTAAACATGCGTACAATGGTTGCCACACCTTAACTCGGCGACTTACTTCACAGGTTTGTTCGATTGTTCTTAAGTCTTATGCAATTCTGTGTTGGAGTAGACTAGTCCTAGGGTTCAATAGCTCCTAGTTCACTAATCTACGAGCCCAATTATGCCCACATACCAATCATATAATAATTCACACAACAATTAGAGGTACTTACCTGGTGGACTTCGGGTCGGAGATACAGGTGCCATGCCAGAATAAGCCTGAAAAATTTGTGAAAACCCAAATCTTTGAAAAGCCCATAAAAATGTTCTTGGGCCCAAAACCCTCAAAGCCGAGTTTTGAACCGGGCTCTGATACCAAATTGTAACACCCCAAACCCAGTCAATACGCCACGACCGAATTTGGTATGTCACTAAGGAAAATATTGAAAAACTTTTCACTTAGAGTTAAAAACATAAAAATTTGTTGTCTTTACTAAAACATTGTGTAATTAAAGTTCCAAATAAAATTAAGTTGTTTAAAATAAAACATTTTCAAATAATAATATAATCGACAATCCAACTTTAAACATAATAAAAGTCCTTAAATATTTAAAGTGACCCTTATTACAATAAATAACCTTTCATAAATAAAATGTGTAAAATAAATAAAATATCTTCTGCATGGGCCACCTCGTATCCACTCCAACCCAGTCCGAGCATCACCTGAAAGGTTTGAGAAAAATTGGGTGAGTCCCACAGACTCAGTGTGTAATTAATCCACTGAATTCCACCCACATGTGGGCTTAGCCCACAACCACATATCATATCACAATTCAGATAGTAGAACAACATACTCACATCATTTCCACAATTGGGCCTTGGCCCATATAATCACTTAATCCACATATCCATTAAAATTATGCAAAATGCACCCAACCCAACCTAGGGTTCATCCACTACTCACCCCCCCGTATCCAGCCACCACACACCAGGGGATTATCAAATCACCCTCTCCTTTTTACTCCAAAAGGCAATCAATGGCGTCCACGTGCAATTAAGCACAATAATCTACAACGCGACCTCAGTTAGCGCCAATCCACGATGTAGCCGTAGCTAACACCAAAACCACGATGGGACACATAGTCACTTATCAACCACGATATGGCACATAGCCGATATCAACCACGATGAGGCACACAGCCACTCATCAAGCCACGCGAACTAAATCGCAATTAATCCACAATGTGACCTTAGTCAACGTCAATCCACGATGTAGCTCAAGGCTAACATCAAACCACGTACTCGAAGTACACCCGTACCTTTTTTCATATCATATCCTAACCCATGCACATGCAACATTCCATAATGACATAATATAATGATGCATGAGCATGTTCATCAAGCATATTATCACATATTCATAATAGTATTCACATTTGATCAGATTTGGTACTTATCGGATTATCGACATACCCCTTGAGGGTATCCATATCATAATTTCCATTGCACTAGTTAGCACATATTTAACACATACAGATATAACACAAATACCCGGAAAACGGTAGGCTAACTACACACCTGCCTATTAGTGAAATCCCGAACTGCTCGAATCTAACACGATCTCGAAACGTGGTTCTTCCTTCTCCCTAAATGTCGATTTGGTCTCCTACCAAATCCCGAATCACACTCTGAGTTCCCTTCCTTTAGCTACACACAAAAGAACACCTTTTTATGGCACTCTGAACAATCGGCCATGCCTAAAACCAAGACTTAATCCATTGATTTCGGCACACCTTTGAAGAAATAAATAAAACCGATTGCTAAGGAAGAAAATATACTTACTACCACACGTTGCTCACCACTCCTAAAGCATCATCAAAGAATCGGCTCCAAGACCCCAAAGAGAAAGGTTTCGGCACATGAATGATGAAGAGAGATCACGCCAAAATGGAGGGAGTTGAATGCTTAGAGAATTTGGCTATGGTGAAAAATTAGGGAGAAAAATAATGTTGAAAGTCTCTTGTGGAAAGCAAAGAGAAAAAGATGAATAAAAATGAGGAGTTTGGTTTTTGGACTCTCAAGGATAGAAGATGAATCAAGGAAGAACTTTGAGTCCAAGTGCATTTGGCAATAAAGGAAAAAGAGAAGAAATGGTCTTTTGATGGTTTTGTAGTTTTGGTCACAAAAAGAAAAGAAAGAAGGAATGCACTTGAGGGGAGAAAGAACAATTAAAAACAAAATAGTCAAAACTCAAATGGCTAAAAAGAAAAAGAAAGAAAAAGGTTTACCTTATGACCAAAATACATTCGGCTAAGAGGAGTAAACAAATTAGAGAGAAACACAAAAATGACCCAAAAGAAAGATGTGCTCAACTAGCACTAATTCTACCAAAACTAACACCAAACCATACCAAAAGCTAACCAAAAAATTCGGCCAATCCCCCTAGACACCCATACCGTCCATATTCATGGACAATTAGCCATAGAATAATTTCCAAAACACTCTCCATCATCCAAGCC
Organism: Gossypium australe; assembly: GCA_005393395.2. Taxonomy (NCBI): domain Eukaryota; kingdom Viridiplantae; phylum Streptophyta; class Magnoliopsida; order Malvales; family Malvaceae; genus Gossypium; species Gossypium australe. The sequence continues at coordinate 73,668,988 of CM016623.1, read as the reverse complement.
CTTTGTCCCCCCATCCTACCATAATCTTAAGATTCTTATCCCCAATTACAAGCTTTCCTAAACTAATATTCAACTTGCCATAATATTCAAAAGTCCAACCTATCATAATTAGAGCTTGACCGTCCATTAATGCTAGGATACATAAAAATAAAGTCTTCAAAATGCTAAACATGCTACTCGAACCACTTCCATCAAGTAACTCTTCATGCATCTTAACCACCTTGCCACTAACTCCTCATGTGCTAAATTTAACACTTAAATTAACTTAAGTATCAAGTTCACCTAATCCACTTCACTAAATTTTTAATACTAAGAATTATTCTAAACTAATTAATTCCAGGCCTTCACAAGACTATATTAAGCACCCAAATAAACTCGAGAATTCATATAAACCTCGTAACCTTCCAAATTCATTTAACTAATAAATCCAATTTACAAAAACACTATTTTCTTATTCTTAAAGGTTTTAAACTCTCCTAATCCCAAAGTCCAATCGGCCCAATCCTACTAGGCCTAATTTCGGGATATTACAAATTCAGAGTTTCAGATTTGAGTCGATGATTAAGGTTCCAAAATAGAATTTGCATACCGAGAAATCCAGAACTTATTTAGAAGATTTTGCACGAAGCGCACAATAGCTGTTTATCTGTTCATCTGGGGAGTACGAAAATGTACAACGATTTGTAACAGTTTTATTGGTGGTAAGGCATGAAACGAGCTATCTCAGAGTTCGTTTCTAAATGTTTGATTTGTCAGGAAATCAAAGCTGAACATCAAGTACCATCGGGTTTACTGCAGCCTGTGATGATTCCTGAGTGGAAATGGGATAGAGTTACAATGGATTTTGTGTCGAGATTGCCCCTAACTTCGAGAAAGAAAGATGCTATTTGGGTTGTTGTAGATCGACTAATGAAATCTGCTCATTTTATACCGGTACACACATATTACTCACTAGATAGGCTAGCTAAATTGTACATTTCTGAGATTGTTCGATTGCATGAGGTGCTACTATCCATTATTTCTGATAGAGATTTGAGATTTACGTCGCGGTTCTAGAAGAAACTACAAGAAGCTCTGGGAACAAAGTTAAATTTTAGCACAACTTTTCATTCACAAACTAATGGGCAATCTGAGTGAGTAATTCAGATTCTCGAATACATGTTGAGATGTTGTGTTTTAGAGTTTGAAGGTAATTGGGAGAAATACTTACCATTGATTGAGTTCGCGTATAACAGTATTTTTCAGACGAGTATAAAGATGGCACCGTACGAAGCTTTATACGGTCGCAAATGTTGAACTCCGTTATACTGGACTTAACTAAGTGAGAAAAAGATTCACGGGGTTGAGTTGATTAGAGAAAATGAAGAACAAGCGAAAACGATTCGCGACAGTTTAAAAGCAACTTCAGATAGTCAAAAATCATACGCAGATTTGAAATGAAAAGACATTGAATTCCAGATCAGTGATAAAGTGTTTTTGAAAGTATCTCCGTGGAAGAAAATCCTTAGATTTGGTCGGAAAAGCAAGTTGAGTCGACGTTTCATCGGGCCATACGAGATCATTGGAAGAATAGGGCTAGTGGCATATTGACTAGCCTTACCTATTGAATTAGAAAATATCCACAATGTGTTTCACGTATCGATGTTGCGCCGGTATAGATCTTATCCATCTCATGTGATTTCTCAGGTAGATGTTGAGATACAGACTAATTTGACGTATAGCGAAGAACCGATCAGAATTTTAGCTCATGAAATCAAAGAATTGAGAAATAAATGAATAGCCCTAGTGAAGGTTCTTTGGCATGATTGAGTGATTGTGTGAAAATTTCGTTAAGAAATTTCATTGTTTGAATGGTCAATTCGATAAAAAGGACTAAATCGCGTAAATTGCAAAAGTGTTGTTCTATTAGCTAATGATGTTAAACAGCTATATAACCTTGAAGTTTAGGTCTTTAAGTGGTAAATATACTATTAGTTGGTTAGTGGATGTTAATGGTTTGGCATAAATGAAATTTTGTATTAATAATAGGATTAAATGTGTAAATTGATTATTAATGATTTATTAAATAAACAAAACAAAATCCTCACTTAAGGTTATCATCTTCAACCGAAATTCATAAGGGAGAAAGCATTTTCATGCTTGACTTTCGACAAGCTATTCTCCTTCAATTAGGTATGCATTTTTAATCCGTTTTTAATGATTTCTATGTTTTTATGATCGTTGCATAGTATTCTAGCTAGCTCGTACCTTAGATTTCGAAACTGTTAAAGATTTATCATGTTTCCATTATTGAATGCTTGATTAATTTGATGAATTATGATAGATTGGGAAGGTTTAATGTTAGATTAATAACTTTTGTAAAGTGATTTTTGACAAAAATGTTAAAAAGGGATTAAATTGAGAAAATGTGAAATGTGGTGGTTAAAATGTAAAATAAATGAAAAATATGAGCTACTATGGTAATAAGAGAAATTTGGCTAGCATGGGTAGGGACTTAATTGCATGAATTTGTATTTTTATGCAATAAGGACTAAATTGTGAAAATGAGAAAGTTTAAGGGTAAAAGTATAAGAGTGCCTTAAAGAGTGTTTTGGACTAAATTGAATGAATAGATGATTAAATAAGTTAATTTTGAATATATTTAGATCAAGAAAAGCGAAATACGAACTTGGATCGAGGAAAAGATAAGGTTATTGACTAATTGACTCTATTCGTCGTTTTAACATCCGGGGTAAGTTTGTATGTTATAAATTCATTTCAAATGTATTTTATATGCTTTGATATAGCATGAATTGTGTTTATGTGATTACGTACAAGTTCAGAAATGATCCGATGAAGATTCGACAGTTGGAAACCCGATTGAACCTTAGGAATAGTTTAGGATGCTAGTGACATGTCATTAGGTATACTTGATTTGGCTTCGGGCCATGAAATCAGAATTTCGGATAAGTTACCTTGATTTAGCTTCGGGCCATGGCAAAGGTACTTATCGTGTGAGACCTTGAGTATCCGACTTCTATTTCGAATGGTTCAACGGGTAAAAGAAAAAAGTGGTTGAATATAAGATTGGTACGAGATAGTACAGGTACGTACGGAAATAGATTGAGTATTGAAAATTATGGAATTGATGAGCTTCTTGGTAAATTATATGAATGATCATTTGATAGCTTGAGATTTAATAGAGTTGTTGTTCATTGTTTTTCATTATATGAATGTTTAATGAATGATGATTGTTTTTCATTGTTATCATACGAGCTTCCTAAGCTATATAACTTACTTCGTTGCTTTTCCATGTTTTATAGTGATCTCAAAGCTAACTCGAATTCGGGGATTGTTGGAGACTTCACCACACTATCCACTGACTTTTTGGTACTTTTGAAACTATGTTTTAAGTATATGGCATGTACAGGTATTTGAGTCTTGTTGTTATGTTTTGGTAATGATGTTGGCCAAATGAATTGGCATTGTAAATGTCTATATTTTGAGTTGTAAATATAGCCACGAGAGTTGGCTTAATTTAATGAATTTATTTATGTGCTTATATGTGCATATATGTTGATACTTGAGTTCTTAGGATGGATATGTGAATGACCATATTATGAAGTTTGTGGAATTAGTATCTTGCTTGTGAATTGGTACAAAAATGGGGGATGTTAGGTAATGGTTAAACTAGTTGATTGTTATATGTATTTGACTAGGTTTTGGTGGAGTTAAACTTGAGTTATAAGCATGTTGAATGTTGGTATTGAAAATGGTATGGATTAGTATTGAATGTAGCTAAATTGAATGTTATTTATGTTATGATTTGGTACCATTTGGGTTGGTTTAGGTATGTGCAAAATGGGTGACAAAATGGCTTGGTAAATAGCCTATTTTTGTCCACACGGGTAGAGACACGGGCGTGTGTCTCAACTGTGTGTGACACACAGTCAAGTTACACGGTTGTGTGTCCCCTGGTGTTGAAGTTGAAATGAAGTCAATATACTCTACACACGGTTGTGTGTCCCCTGGTGTTGAAGTTGAAATGAAGTCAATATACTCCACATGGTCTCACACACGGGCGTGTGATCGGCCGTGTGGTACAAGTCAGTATACCCCCTAATTGTCACGCGGCCTATCACACGGGCATGTGACTTGGCCATGTTGCATAAGTCAATATACCCTACAGGTTTGGCATAGCCTAATACACGGTCTGCCACACGGGCGTGTGTGGCCACTTCGAAGGGCACACCAGCGTGCGGTTGGCCGTGTGACCCAAGTCAGTATGTACCCCCTATTTTCACACGGCCTGTGGCAGGGGCATGTTTGGTGGCCATGTGTCCACATGGGCGTGTGACCCTTGATTTGAAGAAAAATTTGCTAAGTGTTGAAAATTTCCTAAGTTATCGGTTTAGTCCCGAACTATTTCCAAAGCATGTTTAAGGCATCGTAGGTTATTAATAGGGACAATTTGATTGTGATTGAATGATTAATGATAGAATTGAACAGTTGTGTGTTAAATAGTTGTTTAATTGTGGAAGATGAAAAAGAATAGTGGAAGAAATAGGGGAAAAGAAAGTGAACTCTTTGTTCAATTGGAAAGAGAAAGTTAAAGTTCTATTTTGATTTGAAAACAAGATTAAATAATTAGGCTTTTCAAATTTTAGGGTTGATTGTGCAAATTGCTCTTCTTGCCAACACTACACCAAAACAGACTTTTAGCGGCGTTTTTTTTTTTACTTTTAGCGGCGTTTTTCTAAGCGCTTTTTTAAAAACGCCGCTAAAAATCCTGAAAATAAAAAAATTAAAAATATCATACTTTTAGCGGCGCTTTTATAAAAAACGCCGCTAAGGTTATAAAAAATAAAAAAAATTAAAATATTATAAAAACACCAAAAATCTAATTTAGAATATAATTTAATTTGAAGACATTAAAATAAAAATTATAGAAGAATACAAATTTCTATAATTCCATCTAATAACAAGCATGTGAGATTTGCCTAAAATTATAGAAATGCTCCTAATAACAAGCACATTCCATGACCCCAACCACCAAACATCACCGCAAAGAGAAATCCCAGTCACCAAACATAACCGCAAAGAGAAATGGAAAAGTAACAACAGTGTAAACTGCAGGATTTGCCTCCTGTTATCTAGCAATACTGCAAAAAGTTCTCATGTTAGTATCCTGCTAAAAATGTAAAAATTTCAACAGTAAACATATAAAAAGTGAAGGCAGTATGATTCATTTAATTGATCAAGAACACATGAAGCTGCAGTCAGAAAACAGAGGAGATACTTCAATTTTGACATATTATAACTTTCTTCTTAATACAAAGTAACAACTACCAATTGGCATTGACGCAAGAGAGTAAATAGATGCTCACAAATACAATCAAGCCAAGCTGCTTAAAAGAAACTATTATTTTAACATAATAATCAGCTACAAATTTATCAGATGAGCTATTATCTTATAAGGTATATTTGTCGCAGCGATTAGATACAAGTGAACTATATCCAGAAGGCTAATCCACCATAATATTATAAGTTCCACTTCATATCTAAATGAAAAAATAAAAGACCTACAAATCAAATCCATTTGTTGATTTTGACAAATCAAATTTTCTTGTGATTGTGCAGTCCAATTACACTCATGGGTGAGTAAAGTACCCCCTCTTCTTCTAAAGCATCGGTATATTTGATCAGTTTTGCTTTTTTGGTTTTTCTGGGTTTCTTTGGTTCTATGGGGAGTGATGGGTTTTTGTGGTTTAATAGAAATTGTTGAGACTATTTAACTAATTTGAGGTGTTTCTTACTTGTTTTTAAAGTAATGGGAAATGTTAGTGGTAGAGAAGATGGTGAAGGAGGTTCAGGAGCAAAGAAGAATGGAAATGAAGTGGACAATGAGCAATTTAATTCAGACCCAATGCTTCACTCCCCTCCACATAGTCCTAATGAGTCTTATCAGCCACCTTTCGTTTTCCCTCCACAGGTTAGTTCTTTATTCTTCTTTTCTCTTCCTTGTTTGGTAGGGTTGAATTGAAGGGTGGAATAACATGAGGACAGACTTGATTCAGTGGAGCATATATATATATATATATATATATATATATATATATATAGTTTAAGTTTGGGAACATGAATATGAAAATTTATATTTGGATTTTATTTATTATAAATTATAAGAATGAAATGCTTACCTTGTAAAATATTAGATTTTTTGTTAATGAAAAATATTGATATTAGATCTGAATTTGATTCTGGATTAGACTTATCTCTAAAGCAAAGGGAAAAGAAACCCTCTACAGAGATCTAGTGCCACTACATTGCTAAGCCCAGAAATTGACATCTGAAGTGCTTGTTCATGATATGGAGTATACAAATGCAATATATGTTAACTGAAAGAAAAACCAACATTGTGTTGTCCACAAAGGTTTAAAAACCAACATTGCCAACCAATTTCTTTGTCATGTCTCGTTGGTTTTTAATCAATTGAATCAAAAAAATATATGTATCAAACACTCGTACTCAAGTTAGAGGAAGGTAGGAAGGCAAGCATTGGTTCCTTAAAACAGAAGTTGCTGCTTTTTATCTCAAAATTCATAAAGTCTTAGATGGTAAAATTATAGTTTGATCTCTTAAAAATATTAAAATTTTAATTTAATTATTTTCTAAAACTACAAATATATAAGGGTGATATTGTATTTTAACTAACGAAAAAATATATAATTTAATTTCGAGTTTTTAAAAAAAAAATAATGAGTTGGATTCTAAACTTTAAACCTCAAAAATCATAAAATCTTAATCTAAAATATGATAAAATTTTAATTTGATTCTCAAAATGTTAGAATTCTGATTTAATCCTTTTAGAAATCACAAAGATATAAATTAATATAAAATAAAATTGTATTTCAATTTTTAATAAAAATATATAATTGGACCTGGAGCTCCTCTAAATTAATTTCTAGCTTCGCGTTTGAGTTTAAGAAATCAAAGCTGTAAAGTAAATGATGATTTACCTGGTAAGCTTTGTATTTGATCAATTCCTTCAACCTATGAACAACGTAGAGAAATCCTTCAGAATCAAAATAACATATGTCACCAGTTTTTAGCCACCCTTCTGAGTCTAGAATTTCTGCTGTTGCCTTCTCATCACCTACATAACCTATATATATATATATATATATATATATATATATTTATTCATACCATAAATAATTCCTCCTTCAGCCATGAGTAAGCACTTCGACAGAAAGATATTATCAATTGAATTAGGGGGCAATTATGATCATCAAATGGGAAACTAGCCACCTGAAGAAAAAGTTTGGTATAAATGACACAAATAATAAGATGACTCAATTTCATTTCACACTCTGCTCATCTTACAGTAAGTTTTAACAGGCTGTATTTGCTGTTATACATGCATTGAGTGGGAAAAAAAAGGTAATGGTTTTCGTCAAAGTTGAAGAGGAATTGACTAGTCCCGGGAATTATCCTCACCAATGACTGATTGTCATCATTGAGTAAAACAATCTTCTTAATCCTGTTCTAATGGATTCCATTGAAAAATTGTTTAACAAGAAAACTGGTGGCTGGTTTCATCGTTTTGAGATGAACTTATTTTTATATCTGATTTGTCCTACGGGTCCTACCAAATGGGAAGTAAAATAATTTTCAAATGCCAAAATAGGGTGATATAGTTATCTGGTTAAGAGATATAAAGGTTCTTCTATCAAAGCTGAACAAATAGGTGTGGAGAACAATGCCACCAAATAACCAAAATAATTTAAGAAATAAGCCTGGTTGAAGTATTAGAAGTAAACATATTCCCATAAGAGTTCCCATAACAAATAACAGCATACCTTTCCTTCAAGTAATGAAGCATCGTATAGTCTTTCAGAGCAAAGGTTATACACTTTGTACTTGTCCTGCATATAGAAAGTCAATAGAGTTTAGCACCAAAAGCTGCAGTGGGGCTGGCCAAGGATGAAAACATAGGAACATACATATGAATTAGTGACAAAAAGGCCACTTCAATCCAAAATTTTCTTTTGAGTGGTACAGCCAAATGTTCAGGAACAATGATTTTAACTGCTTCCGAAACCTCAACCGAAAGGTTCATACTGAAGAGAGGTGAACGTAAATTTTGAAAAAGGTACAAGCCAGAAAGTTGAACATAGACTTGTGAAGTTTTTATTTGAAGATAGACGATTGCCAAAGAAGCCACAGACAGATCAGAGTGAAGGCTGAGGAAAGTTCTCATGTTCAAAGAGCAGAAAATATATTAAAAGAAGAGGCAAGAATAATCTCTCCCAACCACCAATTAAAATTTAATAAATCAGTATTTGAATGAGCTGCTCTGCGGCAAAGACAACTTATCATCATTGCACACGGTCCTGTAAGATGTTTAATATATCTCAAATACTGAAAAAAAAACTAACACAAACTAGAGAGAAAATTGTTTTTGTTCAACTTATGATGCAAGAACAACGAACTTGCCATCTATTTAGGAAATAAATGGTAAAGCCCCAACAAAGAAACATCACAAAAATCAATATGTCTTAGTAAATTACTACAAGAAGCAATCATAAGACAAATTTTGATGGAAAAATTGTGAAAATAACATTAATCAGGGGAAATGCCAGAAAAGAAAAGAAAAGAAAAGAATAATGATGCATGGGTTGGTTAATTATATACTGATAGAGTGAAATACCCCAAACCCGGCCCACGAGCCGTGACCGGATCTGGTATGTTCCTCAAGTAAACCGGTTCAAAATTCTTTTGTTATTTTGGAAAACTGTGTGTCTTGAAAGAAAGTTTGTTTTGGGTTGGGCTTGAGTTGAAAACGAGTTTATTTGAGGTGACAAAATATTTAGAGTTTATTTGAAAATAAATTTCACTTGATCTTTAATTAATAAAAATTTGTACCGTAATAAATAAAGGAAAAATAAAGTAGTTCAACTATGGCCTTATGGCCTTATTACATCAAATAATTCCCAAAATAAACGTAAAATACTTAAGAAAACGTCCAAATCATAAATTTCTTGCTGTGCATGGCCATCCCTAAGCTTCTGCCGAGCCCGGTCCATTACTGTTCCTCACCTGAAAATAGTCCCACAACGGGGTGAGTCAAACAGACTCAATGTGTAACCAACACTAAAATTTAATAGATTTAGGCATACCATACAAATCATGTTCACATAATATTTCAAGATAATGATGCAATCCCGAACCCATACCTAGATGCCATCCGCTACACATCCCCGTACCAACCTGCACACCGTGGGGACTACTAAGTCAACCCTCCATCCGCTACACTCCATCGAAGGCAGTCGCTGCAGTCGACGTGCTCATCGCCCATATATAATTCGTGGCATAGCCACCAGATAATTGTGTCATGAGACACCACATTCAGATAATGTAACTGAAGTTACCACATTCAAATAATGTAACCGAAGTTACCACATTCAGATAATGTGACCGAAGCCACCACATTCAGATAGTGAGACCGAAGTCACCACGTTCACTTCCCCTTTCTCATATAACCCGAATGCCCCATTTTATTCATGTCATTCATATCATACTTAAATTCACATTCATGTCACTTTTCACATGTTAAAATATAACATATTTCGTAATCCTAGTAGGAGTAGGAAACGTACCTGAGTACTTTGTACCACATTAGGGTACCTTAGCCATATTCACATTCTTATACATACTTATATTAAATATTGCCGTAAAACGTATTAAAAGATAGTGGGGATTACACACCTGATTCGCTTAACAACTTCACTGAAATCTCGAGATCTGATCTACCGCCTTAGATCTCAATTCCTACATTTGATTAATCACTTACTATTTAGTAAAAACCTATTTGGCTATAAAACCAAATCCTAGTAGGATTTGTACACCTAAAACTTACCTTGTTGCCGATTGACTTAAGAACCAAGTCCCGAAACTTTGTATCCTTCTTCCTTGTATTCGGCCAACTCTAGATCCCTTTAACATATTAGTTTTTAGCTTTTAAGATAATAAAAGATAGATTCAAACACTAAAATAAGCCTTGGCCGAATGCTATAGACACTTACCTTGTGGATTTTAAATCCCGAAATTCACCGAATAACTAGGGAACACGTAGCTTATGGTGTACCTTCGGGAAAAGAACTTCTCCTTCCTTGTAGTCGACACTTAGTAAACCCCGGAAGATCCTTCCAAATTTCGGCAAACAAGTTTCTAATGGGATTAGTCCTAGATTTCGGTAAATCTTAAAAGAAAAAGGATGAAAATTGAATGAGATCTTACCTTTACTTTAGATATCGACAGTTCCTTTGCTTGAAGTCTCAAACTATTCGGCTATGGCCTTGATCTTAGCAAGCTTTCGGCTTTTGGAATATTGAGAGGAGAAGAATGAAGAAGAAAAGAATAGGGGTTGCAGAGAAAATTCGGCAGAGGTTATCAAGGAAGAGTAAATAATGCTGAATGGCCTCTCTATTCCTTTTATAGCGAAATTTACTAGCTAGAGTCCCTTACTTGGCCACCACTCTTCTATTTGATAGCTTTATCCTTTGTATTATCACTAAATAAAAGAATTTAGTCCAACCATTATCTCTTGAAAATAATGATAAATAAATCCCTTATTTATCCATCATTTAGCTGAATTTTAAAGAGAATAAAACTCTTCCTTTTTAAATAGCTTGTGCCGTCCACCTCACTTCTTCTGGAAGCAAAATAAAATTTCTTTTATTTGCTTCCCATGTGACTCGAACTCAGGCCCACTTGCTCATATAGGTGGCGTCACTTACCTGGGCCTTAAGTGGCATTACCAAGCCACTTTTCCAAGCCTGTTTGTGTGTCAAATTCCTCCTATTATTTTTCTTAAGGCCACCTTGCCTTAGTTTTCTCTTTTTAAGCCTTAAAACTTGACATTTCTTTACATTTCCAAGTTTCCAAAAATTTTCGTTTGGATCTTTGAACTTGACATTTCCTTACATTTCCAAGTTTCCATAAATGTTCACTTTCCTTTTTTAAACTTAACGTTTCCAAAGCATTTCCTTACATTTCCATACATTGCCTTACATTTCCATACATTTCCACACATTTCCATACATTTCCATACATTTCCATACATTTCCATACATTTCCATACATTTCCTTACATTTCCATACTTTTCCATACATTTCCATACATTTCCATACACCTTAGGGTTCCTAGAACTCCTCAGAACACATCCAACACACCCAATGGGCCCACTATCTCATGAATTACGCACGAACGCATAACCCCTAATCTAGGATGTTACAGTTCTACCCTCCTTAAAAATAATTTCGTCCTCGAAATTACTTATTAACAGTCGTACAATCCTTCTCACCGCACTATGCTTACGCTGCGCACTATGATCTTAATAGAACCATCATACTTTCTAGGCACAATCTCTAAGTTCATGTCCCCTAGAACTTATTTCTAACGTCGCGATTTAATCTGATTACAAAGTTTTATGCATTAATCCTTGTTTCACTTGTTTACCCGCGAAGAAGTTTTATGAAAAGAGTTTTAGGAGTGGTTCTTTCGTATTCATACATACACACAGTCTTTTCATTCATGCATCCATCAATCAATTATGAACTTTCGTTCATTCAGAGAAACGTTGTAGTTTTCATTGTTGTTGTTTTTCCACTACCCAGGGGTATTTTCGTAATTTGCTCTACAGGGGTATTTTTGTAATTTGTCAAAATAAGGTTCCTTTGTGATTTTGTCAAAAGTAAAAAAAAAATTTTAAATTCCTGGGGTATTTTGGAAAATTTTTTGAAATTCGGGGGTATTTCGGTAATTTTGGAGCTCGGGGGTATTTTGGTAATAAACCAGGATAAATTTGTAAAGTTTAATATTTCCGGGGTATGTCCAAATTTTGCAAAACTTTGAGAGTTCTTTTTGAGAATTGTACTTTTCAAAATGGTGATGTTGCAAAAATTTGGAAATCAGGGTCATTTTGGTAATTTTGTAAGTTAGGGGCAATTTTGTAATTTTCCAAAATCAAGGTATTTTTGATATTTTGCAAATTAGGGTCTTTGAACCTTTAGAAAATAATGAATTTTTTTTAATAAGAACTGTGGGTATTTTGGAAATTTCATAAACCAAGGGCATTTTTGTAATTTTACCACTAGGGGTATTTTAGTAATTTTGTAAATCAAGAAATATTTCAAAAAAATTTTATGGGATAGCTTGTATAAATCAAAAGGGTAATTTAGTCATTTTAAAACTAGGTTTTTATGAAAATACGGCTAGTTCCCTTTCGGGTTTTAGTTATTGGGTTTAGCCTGTGACTGAGTCCTCTTGGTTAGGGTGAACCGAAGCTACGCACCAGGTAGGATTCCTACGAAGAGGAGGTGAGTCACTAGGACTGCTTAAATACCAGGCTCTTCCGGATCCATTCCTAGACATGCGCACAATGGTTGCCACACCCTAACTCGGCGACTTAACCACAGGTTTGTTTAATTAGAAATTAAAGTTTTATGTAACTTGTTGGGGTACACTAGTCCTAGAGTTCAAGTACTTATCATACTAATCTACGTTCTGTTCCTACCCTTCTACAATTCATACAATAATTCACACAAGAGATAGGGGTACTTACCTGGTGGACCTCGGGTCGGAGACTTAGGTGCCATGCCAGAAAAACCTACTTAGTTTCAAAAATATTTTCATTAGAACTCATTTGGGCTCGATTTGAAAATGTTTTGGGCCTTAAACCCTAGGCCGAAGGTTTGAAACTGGGCTCTGATACCAAATTGAAACACCCCAAACCCTGCCCACGAGCCGTGACTGGATCTGGTATGTTCCTCAAGTAAACCGGTTCAAAATTCTTTTGTTACTTTGGAAAACTGTGTGTTTTGAAAGAAAGTTTGTTTTGGGTTGGGCTTGAGTTGAAAATGAGTTTATTTGAGGTGACAAAATATTTAGAGTTTATTTGAAAATAAATTTCACTTGATCTTTAATTAATAAAAATTTGTACCGTAATAAATAAAGGAAAAATAAAGTAGTTCAACTATGGCCTTATGGCCTTATTACATCAAATAATTCCCAAAATAAACATAAAATACTTAAGAAAACATCCAAATCATAAATTTCTTGCTGTGCATGGCCATCCCTAAGCTTCTGCCGAGCCCGGTCCATTACTGTTTGTCACCTGAAAATAGTCCCACAACGGGGTGAGTCAAACAGACTCAATGTGTAACCAACACTAAAATTTAATAGATTTAGGCATACCATACAAATCATGTTCACATAATATTTCAAGATAATGATGCAATCCCGAACCCATACCTAGATGCCATCCGCTACACATCCTCGTACCAACCTGCACACTGTGGGGACTACTGAGTCAACCCTCCATCCGCTACACTCCATCGAAGGCAGTCGCTGCAGTTGACGTGCTCATCGCCCATATATAATTCGTGGCATAGCCACCAGATAATTGTGTCATGAGACACCACATTCAGATAATGTAACCGAAGTTACCACATTCAAATAATGTAACCGAAGTTACCACATTCAGATAAAGTGACCGAAGCCACCACATTCAGATAGTGAGATCGAAGTCACCACGTTCACTTCCCCTTTCTCATATAACCCGAATGCCCCATTTTATTCATGTCATGCATATCATACTTAAATTCACATTCATGTCACTTTTCACATGTTAAAATATAACATATTTCGTAATCCTAGTAGGAGTAGGAAACGTACCTGAGTACTTTGTACCACATTAGGGTACCTTAGCCATATTCACATTCTTATACATACTTATATTAAATATTGTCGTAAAACGTATTAAAAGATAGTGAGGATTACACACCTGATTCGCTTAACAACTTCACTGAAATCTCGAGATCTGATCTACCACCTTAGATCTCAATTCCTACATTTGATTAATCACTTACTATTTAGTAAAAACCTATTTGGCTATAAAACCAAATCCTAGTAGGATTTGTACACCTAAAACTTACCTTGTTGCCGATTGACTTAAGAACCAAGTCCCGAAACTTTGTATCCTTCTTCCTTGTATTCGGCCAACTCTAGATCCCTTTAACATATTAGTTTTCGGCTTTTAAGATAATAAAAGATAGATCCAAACACTAAAATAAGCCTTGGCCGAATGCTATAGACACTTACCTTGTGGATTTTAAATCCCGAAATTCACCGAATAATTAGGGAACACGTAGCTTATGGTGTACCTTCGGGAAAAGAACTTCTCTTTCCTTGTAGTCGACACTTAGTAAATCCCGGAAGATCCTTCCAAATTTTGGCAAACAAGTTTCTAATGAGATTAGTCCTAGATTTCGGTAAATCTTAAAAGAAAAAGGATGAAAATTGAATGAGATCTTACCCTTACTTTAGATATCGACAGTTCCTTTGCTTGAAGTCTCAAACTATTCGGCTATGGCCTTGATCTTAGCAAGCTTTCGGCTTTTGGAATATTGAGAGGAGAAGAATGAAGAAGAAAAGAATAGGGTTTGCAGAGAAAATTCGGCAGAGGTTATCAAGGAAGAGTAAATAATGCTGAATGGCCTCTCTATTCCTTTTATAGCGGAATTTACTAGCTAGAGTCCCTTACTTGGCCACCACTCTTCTATTTGATAGCTTTATCCTTTGTATTATCACTAAATAAAAGAATTTAATCCAACCATTATCTCTTGAAAATAATGATAAATAAATCCCTTATTTATCCATCATTTAGCCGAATTTTAAAGAGAATAAAACTCTTCCTTTTTAAATAGCTTGTGCCGTCCACCTCACTTCTTCTGGAAGCAAAATAAAATTTCTTTTATTTGCTTCCCATGTGACTCGAGCTCAGGTCCACTTGCTCATGTAGGTGGCGTCACTTACTTGGGCCTTAAGTGGCATTTCCAGGCCACTTTTCCAAGCCTGTTTGTGTGTCAAATTCCTCCTATTATTTTTCTTAAGGCCACCTTGCCTTAGTTTTCTCTTTTTAAGCCTTAAAACTTGACATTTCTTTACATTTCCAAGTTTCCAAAAATTTTCGTTTGGCTCTTTAAACTTGACATTTCCTTACATTTCCAAGTTTCCACAATTGTTCACTTTCCTCTTTTAAACTTAACGTTTCCAAATCATTTCCTTACATTTCCTTACATTTCCATACATTGCCCTACATTTCCATACATTTCCATACATTTCCATACATTTCCATACATTTCCTTACATTTCCATACTTTTCCATACATTTCCATACATTTCCATACACCTTAGGGTTCCTAGAACTCCTCAGAACACATCCAACACACCCAATGAGCCCACTATCTCATGAATTACGCACGAACGCATAACCCCTAATCTAGGATGTTACATAGAGATTTGATTACCTTGTGATATGTTTCAAAAAACTTGATCACTTCTTCCATGTGATTACGATAGAAACCCTGTATCACAATTATACATTTTTTAGTGCAGACATGAGAGGATACTCAAATCCAACTACTGATTTATGTAGCTACGTCAACATATCCAAAAAAACCCAGAGCTCAAGTCACCAGCAGGGAACCCCATAGCAATTATGTTCTCAGTGATGTATGTCATATCTAAGTCAAATCCTCCTTCCTGAAGTGAAGGTGCACAGGTAAAGTCACAAATATTGAGATTCAAATCAGAGTAAATGTAACACCCCAAACCCGGCCCATTCACTACGACCGAATTTGAAATGCCACTGCGGAAAACGTTTGAAAAATATTTTTGACTTGAAGGAAAAACATATAAATTTATTGTCTTTAGAAAAACATTGTGTATTTAAAAGCCTATTAAAATTAAGTTGTTATAAAATATTCCGAATTAAAAAAAAAACTTTAATATAAAATTCTTATGGTATGAGGTGTTAAAATTAAAACATAAAAACATTCCCAAATAATAATGTAAATGTCAATGCACCTTAAGATAAATAAAATTCCCAAATACTTTAAATGGGCCTTATTACAATAAATGATTTAAACAAAAGTACTTAATAATAAACTGAATAAAATAGATGAAATGTCTTCTGCATGGGCCACCTCGTATCCACTCCAACCCGGTCCAAGCTTATGCATCACCTGCAATGTTGGTAAATATTGGGTGAGTCAAACAGACTCAGTGCATAGCTATTTCACATGTCTCCACATATGGGCTTGGCCCATATCCACACAGTCCATACATATAAAATTATGAAATTATGAAGCCCATCCCAACCTAATGTCCATCCATCACACCTACCTTGGCAGACCCGCTGCCCAAGGCCGCGGCTAATCCACTGATCAACCAAGTGATCCCACATATCTTACCTTGGCAAACCTACTGCTCAAGGCCGTGGCAAAGCCACCGATCACATAAGTGATCCCACATATCAATCAGTCTACGGTGATGCACACAGCTATCAACCGCTGAGATGGGCACCTAGCCAATACCTCCCTTGATGAAGCACATAGCTACCATCAAGCGCTAATGTAGCACAAGGCTATCATTAGACCACGTACATAATGTACACCCTTTCCTTCTTTGTTCATCCCAAATCCCATGCATAAATATGTCATGCCACAATATCATTAAAATAAGCATACATCACATGCTATCACAATTTCATACGTATACCATAGGAAACTTATTGTCATAAAGTACTGACCTGTTTAATGGCTTACCCACCATGGGTATCCACCCTTTTAGCCATTAATTCGGCTACCATGCACATCATATACATACATATAATAACACATTTAAACATTCAAGAGACAGTGCGATAACTACGCACCTTTTTGGCACAGTCTACTCAATCCCGAATACTTGCCCTACTTTTGTCGACTTGCCCCCTAAATAACCATAATAAAAATTAGTCACATTTAAACCCAAGATATAGCCTTTGACCGAAAGTCCTAGATCACTTACCTTGCTAGCTAGATCCCGAAGTGTCGGCTTGTTCCTGAAGTTGTCAAAATCCCCATCTAGCAAATGTTAGAATCGGCTAACTTAATAACCAATAAAGCTTATGGCCGACTAGTACATATAGGCTTACCTTGTTGAATCGAATCCAAGAGACTCCCTTAAGGCTCCTTTACGTTGCTACATAAAAGAAATACTTATTATGGCAATAAGAACATTCGGCCATCCCTTAGAAACCAAGGCCATCCCTTGATTCGGCACCTTTTAAGAAAAGAATCCAAAACTGACTTCTAAAGGAGAAATACTTACCACCCAAGACACTTTCAGCTTCTCAAACTAGCGACAGGTGTAGGAGAATAATACCACTTGAAGATTCGGCTAACAATAAAAAGGAAGAAGCTTGAGACAAAGAAGTAGATTCGGCCAAGAAGCAAATAGGTTCAAAGTGATCAAAATTTCATCTTTAATGCTCTCCACAAGGTTCGACTAAGCTTTTAAAAAGGGTAACTGCATATTCGGCTATCAAGAGGAGTAGGTATGGAGTTGAAGAAAAGAAGAATAAAGGAATGGAAGAGGTCTAGGAGAATTCGATAAAAGGAGAAATAAGTGAAGAAAAGAATTTCCAAAGGATGATCCCCCTTGTATATACTACTCAAATTCGGCCACTAGTTCACCCTCCATTCATATCCCCTTATTTCTTTCCTATATTCTCTCCATACCTCTCATTCAAAATAAATTAAATAAACCCAACATTTAAAAAAAATAATCTATCACATTATCCATTATCTTCCCATTTAAAATTAAATAAACTAAAGTCACCATTATCTTCTATCTATACTAAATAAAATAAATCCCCACTTATTCAAAATAATTTAAATAACCCTCATTCATCCACTATCTCAATATTTAAAACAAATAAAACAAAATCCCCAATTATCTACCCACTTAAAATAAATAAAATAAATCCCCACTTATTCAAAATAAATTAAATAACCCCCATTCATCCACTATCTCAATATTTAAAACAAATAAAACAAAATCCCCAATTATCTACCTACTTAAAATAAATAAAATAAATCCCCACTTATTCAAAATAAATTAAATAACTCACATCCATCCACTATCTTAATATTTTAAAAAAATAAAACAAAATCCTCAATTATCTACCCACTTAAAATAAAATAATCCACACTTATTCAAAATAAATTAAATAATCCACATCCATCCACTATCTTAATATTTAAAACAAATAAAACAAAATCCTCAATTATCTACCCACTTAAAATAAAATAATCCACACTTATTCAAAATAAATTAAATAACCCACATCCATCCACTATCTTAATATTTAAAACAAATAAAACAAAATCCTCAAAAATTTTGCTTCCCACGCGACTCGAACTCAAGACCTGCACCAAGCTAGTTTTTAGACGTGTCCTATAGGGATGACGAACTAGCTCTTCTAGACTCTTGTACTTTTCTTCAGCATCATGGTCATCCCTCTTTAACCTAGCTATTTCCATCGGATCGTCCAAATCCGGAACAATCGGATTAGCAGAATTATCTTCAGCGTTTGATACGTATATACCTTGCCCCAGATGGGTAGGTGGGATGGGTTGTTGTTCCAGGCCTACTGGGTTCCCTTGAGGATATCCTCTTTGCGTTGCATGAGCGTGGGGTGGCGTGGATCCTAGGGGATAGAGCGGATCTTGATTATCCCTCGAACGGGGCTCCGTAATGTTAGGACTTTGCGCGAGTCCTTTTCCTTTGGCCATGGCCGTCAACATCTCCAACATTCTATCCATTTGATCCTTATGTTCTCGTGATTCCTCGCGGGATCTCATCATCAGGTCCCTTGCTTCTTGCTGTGACTTGGCTAACTGTTCTTGTAACTCTTTCTGGGTTCTTTCCATCCTTTCGATCCTTTCACTGAGTTCAGCGTCCATAGCTCTAGTTTTTAGACGTGTCCTATAGGGATGACGTGGTTCCAGATTCGTAATATCGTAGCTGCGGATTATACGATTTTAGTCTTAGTGAATGATTAAAGTGACATGATGCAGATGTATGTAATGCAATGCAAATGAATGATATGAATGCAAAAAGGTGTCAACTCTGATTCAATTCCCCATAGGAAACTTCCTTAGAAAACAAAGCTCTTTACATAAAAGAGATTACAAAAACGGCCTTGCTCTAACACCTAAGGCTTTAATCTTTGTCAGTAAGAAAGCTAATTCTCGTCCACGATCCGACTGTGTCTTGAACTGTATGCTCAATGTGTCGGCTTGTATAGCTAGAGTTTGTAAATATTCGGCTATCTCTCGTATCCGAATTATAGCTTCCCCCATGATGTAATCTCTGTCTTTGACTTGATTCTGGGAATGGTACAGCTCTGCTTCCCTTCGTTCTTCGTTCTTCTTTAAATACCTGATATGATTCTGATAGCTCAGCAGCTCCATTTCTAACTTTTCGGTCCTCTTTTTCATTTCTTCGATTCTACTCAGACCTGCCTTTAACTCCCTTGCCGAGTTACGGTTTCGACAATAGTCGAGGGACTTTTCCAACTCTGACACCCTTGTCTTCAGTTCGTTTCTTCTATTCTGGCCTTCTGATATTTGCTTTTCTAGGATCTCATTCTGAACCTTCATTTCTTGAAATTTCCTTTCCTATTGCTCGGTCTTAGCTCTTTCCTCATGTAACTCTTGTCGCCATTGGCTCGAAGTCTTTCCTAGTCCGGCAGTTCTCATCGAAAGGTGCATCTTCTTGTAGTCCCCCTTTAGGCTATCCAATTCTTCTTCGGCTTTGCTCTTCCCCTTTTTTATCTTTTCTGTTTCTGACTTCTGTATCTCTACATTCAATTTCAAAAACATCTTTTCCTCCTCCAACTGCTCAATTCTCTTTTTAAGTTCTGAATTCCGCTGTATGAAATCTTGCTTTATAATTTCTGCTTCCGTTGGTATCACTCGCAGTCGTTCTTCCAAAGACTGAGCGTTATCTGGACTTGGTTTCAGGATATTATCATTGATTCTCTTATTTAGCCACCCTTTGTACTCAGAAGTTGCCGTTTCACCCGCAGCTAACCTCTTCATCCGACGAGTTTGTTTCCAAGCATTTGCCGTTTCCTTAATCTTCTTCTTGTAACCCTCTCCTGTATAAGAGAACTCGCTTTGACTCAACCCATGTGTTGCTGGCACAAACTGTCTAGACTGGTGCTGTCTTGCTGCTAGCAATGGGGCATACCCGATGACTCCCCAAATTCCGGGTAGAGGTACCCAATTGAAATCTCCGCATCTATAAAGGATCTCTCCAGGCATCATCCAGGGAGCTCTCCACTCAACGTCTTTTCCTTGAAGTTTCTGAAAAATTGCCATCCATCCCTCCTCTGTTATATCTTCTCTCCTTGACATGGCCACTTCCTCTTTTATTGGTGAATAATCTCTATGAAAGGGTCGACAAGAGACTTTATCCATCTTCCAAAAATGCCCATGAAACCATACCACCAGTAGCTGTGCGCATCCGATAAACCTTCCCTCTCCCGCTCTTCTGCATGCATTTAGTGATCTGAAAGTCTCTGCAAGAATCGCTAGGACAGGTGTGACTTGCTTATCCAATCGGTCGAACAGATCTACCACCGCTTCATCTATATGCCTTAGGGCCTTTGGGAAGATGACTAATCCGTAGAGGCTCAAGGTAAAGATATCAACTTTCCTTTTCTCATCAGGATGTGTCGAAATCAGATCCCTTAAATTTACCCAAGGGATACACCTCCCTTCGCCTTTCTGTTGAATCTTGGCCGAGACCCACTGCTCACTCATTCCCGTAATTTTCACCAATTTCTTCACCAAAGGAGGAACATAGGCAGGCCTAACATAAACCTTGTCGACTTGCATCTCGGGAATACGTAGTAAAGTGGTGTATTCTTCTATTGTTGGTACCAAATCCACTTCCCCAAATGTGAAGCAGCTGTATGCAGAATTCCAAAACTGGACCATAGCCCGAAACAGGTGTTTATCTATCTTAACATCCAACAAGAAAGTGATATCGCCGTAACGGCGGTAGAACATCTGCTTAGTTTCATTTTCCCAATGAGTCCAGATATCCCGTAATTCCTGAAGCTCATTTTGCGTCACGCTAACACGGGTATAGTCCCTCAGCTCTGATATATGACTTTCAACTAAGCTATCTCCTTTTTTCTAACTGTAACTTTTCTAACCATGTGCGCACGGCTGCATTGTTCTCCACTTTATCAAGAAAGTCATTTTCCATAGCAAACTTCCTATTCCAGCAATCGAACAGAAATTGACACCTCTACTACGTGGAATGTCATGCAAATCAAACAAACAAAAACAAGTTAGTACTGCACAGCCAAGCAGAATATCAATAAACGCTTATTCGGGTAACTATTTCGACACTATGCCTAGGGCAGGCTCTAGGGCTTCTATATGGGTTCAGTTCTACAGAGGGGTACCTGAACCAGCAGATTCCTCGATCCTCACCCATTATAGGCTCATACAGACCGAGTTCGGTTCAGGGGGATACATTTCCTTACGGCCATGCGGAGGTGAAAACCTCACGAAACACGTAGGTACGGATGTCTCCCGGAAGCAATCCACTAGCCCATGCGGAGGTGAAAACCTCACGAAAGCTTAGTTTCTTACTCTACTTAAAGGTGTGACCGACGGTCATGCAATGCAATGCCAAAATATTTTACTAGACTCGACACTATAGCATAAGCAAATGCATCAGAGGGAAACATAATTTTTTTCAAAACAATTTTCCAAATCTTCAATCAAAAGGACAAAATCAATCAATTTATGGCCTGACTCTCGAGGCTCCCCAGTGGAGTCGCCAAGCTGTCGTAACCATTTTTTGACAAAAACGGGAATCGACTTTAGAAGAAAAAAAACCGGGAGTCGCCACCGATCTTTTATTAGGTGTGATCGGGTCACCTTTATTTTAATAACACATTTTAGTTTATTAAAACAGACCTTTTGGTCTACGAGTGTTTGAGAAAAACGAGTTCGGGAGTCGGTTACGTGCAAGGAAGGATTAGCACCCTTGCAACGCCCAAAATTGGTACCAAGTTGATTGATATTGTCCCAATGCTGAAAACTTGAAAGTAATTGGGGTTGAAAGGTTCTAAAAAAGGGATTTTTTCGACCTCTTGTTTTTATTTTTGATTTCAGACGATCGTCGTAAGGGACTACAAGAGTTTCCTTTTTTCTTTCGGTTTTCAGTCTGTAAAACTAAAAAATCCGAACCCTTTTTACATCAACTTTCGATGGCTTTATAGCCAGGACTACACTAATCTTTAATATTATATGGTTTATCCCATATTTTGCTTCGTTTCTGTTGCTTCCTGGGGTTGTTTGCAGATGATGGGTGAAGCCTGCAGGCGACGGAGGCCGAGACAGTGGACGATAGAGACGTGCGAGGAGCGGCAGACAAGGAGCCTGGGGGAACTCGAAACGTTGGGGGCGTGGGCATCAGAGTCGAGGCGCGTGGCAGTCGAGACGAGGCAAGGCGCGCGTGCGATCGAGACGAGGCAAGGCGCGCGTGCGGGGAACTGGAGCAATGCGCGTGGCGCGTAGGAATCTGGAACGACGCCCGGGGCACGTGGGGAGCTGGAGGCGCGCGTATGGTCGACGCGCGGGGCAGGTGAAAAGCCTGCTGGCGGCGCTGGTTTTAGGGTTTCTGATAAACCTTCAATTTTGGGCCATTGGGCTTATGTAGAATGGGTCAATGGGTTAGGTTGTAAATGGGTTTGAGTTATTTGTAAAATGGACCATTCGGTTTGGATTTTAAGTTTTTGGAATTTGGGCTGTTATTGGACTTCTGCTTTTGGATTTTTGTTTAATTTAGTTTTGTAATTGGACTGTTATTTTATTGGTTGATATTATATTATTTTTTTTTGGCTTTTGTTTTATTGGTTTATTTTGTTTTGTTTTTGGGCTCTTTAAATGGTTATTGGGCCCGGGTAAAATTGGTTACTACAAAGGTGACAAAACACTTGGAGTTTATTTTTAAAATAAATTTGTTTGATCCATAAAGAATAATTTGTAAACATAATAAATAAAAGTAAAAAGAAATAAAGAAATCCAACTATGGCTTTATAGCCTTATTACATCAAATAATTCCCAAAATAAACTTAAAATACTTAAAATAAAATAAACGTCCAAATCGTAAATTTCTTGCTGTGCATGGCCATCCCTAAGCTTCTGCCGAGCCCGGTCCATTACTGTTCGTCACCTGAAAATAGTCCCACAAGAGGGTGAGTCAACAGACTCAATGTGTACAACACTAAGTCCAAATAAATTTAGGCATAACATACATATCATATTCACATAATAATTTACGATAATGATGCAACCCAAAACCCAAACCTAGTTAACCATCCGCTACACTTCCCCCGTACCAACTTGCACACCGTGGGGACTAATAAGTCAACCCTCCATCCGCTACACTCCATCGAAGGCAGTCGCTGCAGTCGACGTGCTCATCGCCCTTATAGTCTCGTGGTCTTAGGTCACCACGTTCAGATATTGTGTTCTTAGGTCACCACATTCAGATATCGCGGTCTTAGGTCACCGTATTCAGATAGCGTGGTCTTAGGTCACCACATTCACTTCCCCTTTTCAATAACCCATATGCCCCATATTATACATAGTATGCATTAATCATGCCAAATTTCACATTCTTATCTTTATTCACATGTTAAATGTAACATATTTCATATTCCTAGTAAGAGTAGGAAACGTACCTGGGTACTTTGTACCATAACATGGTACCTTAGCCATATTCTTACACATTCTTATAGTCACATACATATTAATTATTTCCATAAATATATCAAGAAATAGTGTGAGGTACACACCTGATTCGCTTAAGGTTTCCAATCCAAATCCCGAAAAGCTTGATCTAATGCCTTAGATCTTAGATCTCTACATTTAATTAATCATTTAATACTTAGTAAAGAGCTATTCGGTCATAAATCCATATCCTAGTAGGATTAGTACACTAAAACTTACCTTGTTGCCGATTGACTTAAGAATCAAGTCCTGAAACTTTGTTGTATTCCTTCTTGTATTCGGCCAAACATTAAATCACATCCCAGGTTAGTTTCGGCTTTTTAAACAATTATGAAATAGATCTAGATATCAAAATAAGCCTTGGTCGAATGCTATAGACACTTACCTTGTGGATTTTAAATCTCGAAACTCACCGAATAACTAGGGAACACGCGGCCTATGCTGTACCTTCGGAAAAAGAACTTCTCCTTCCTTGTAGTTGACACTTAGTAAATCCCGAAAGTATTCCTTGCCTTAGATGTCTGTCGAAATCCCTATAACTTCATGTTAGATCAATTTCTAACATTTATTCACAACAAATAACCCTTAGCTGAATGTTAAATATGACTTACCTTAGATTCTTAAATCCCGAAATAGTTGACTTGTCTTATGAAGTTGTCGACAATGGCAGAAATCCCGAAGAGCCTTCTTTCCAAGTTTCGACTAACACAATAATGTGGTTAGATTTCCTAGTTTCGGCTTTAATCTTAGAAGAAAAAGAATGGAAATCGATAACTACTGACCTTACCCTTAATCTTTGTAATCGACAGCCCCCTTTTCTTGAGTCCTCAAAGATTCGGCTTAAGGCCTAGAGAATAGTCACACAAGTTTCGGCTTTTGGAATATTGAGAGGAGAAGAAGAAGAAAAGAATAGTTGCTTAAGAGAATTCGACAATGGTGAAATAAGGAGAAGGGAAATTCGGCAGAGGTTATCAAGGAAGAGAAAATAATGCTGAATGGCCTCTCTTTTCCTTTTATAGCCGAATTTACTAGCTTAGAATCCCTTACTTGGCCACCACTATTCTATTTTGATAGCTTTATCACTTTAATTATCACCTAAAACTTAATCCAATAATTATCTCTTATCTCTTAATAAAAATATCAATAAAAATCCATCATTTATCCATCTATTTGCCGAATTTTAACAACAATAAAACACCTCCCTATAGAGCCTTAATGCCGTCCACTTCTCTTGTTCCTAGCACCAAAATAAAATTCTTTTATTTGCTCCCTAAGTGACTCGAACCCAGGCCCAATTGCACCTGCTTGTGGCGTCAACTCTAGAGGCCCTAAGTGGCGCCTCCAAGCCACTTTTCCAAGCCCATTTGTATGTCATATTTCACCCATAAATTTTCTTAAGGCCACCTTGCTTTACTTCCCTCTCTTAACTTCAGAACTTAACTTTTCCTAAAACGTTTCCTTACATTTCCTTACATTTCCTTACATTTCCAAATTTCCAAAAATGTTCGTTTGCCTCCTTTAAACTTAACATTTCTTACATTTCCAAGTTTCCAGAAATATTCACTTTCCTCTTTTGAACTTAACATTTCTTACATTTCCAAGTTTCCAGAAATGTTCACTTTCCTCTTTTGAAACTTAACATTTCTAAATCATTTCCAAGTTTCCAAAAATGTTCATAATACATTCATAACACACAAGACATGCCATTTCGTATACTTAAATCAAAAATGCATAGGCCCATTTTCAGGATGTTACATCTTTGCAACTCAATTAATCAGCTAACAAGCTGATTTGGACCAGCCTATGGACGGTTTGGGCTACCCAACTCTTTGCTTGGTTCGGTTCAACCGGTTTGGTTCAGCTGATGCGATTCAACTGGGCCTTTTTCATAATTAATTAAGATTAATTTATTTAACCCAAATTAAATTTGGAATAAATTAAAATTAATTATATTATGATTAAATATTCATAATTGCACCGTCTTGGGCTGGAAATAAATTTGCCTTGATATTCCAAATTGCTTCTCGGTTTTGTTCTTCGAGCAGTGTCTGCTAAGCTGATTTTCGCCCTTTGTGCGAATCTGTCGAAAATAGTCAAAATAAATCAAAATTTACTATAAAATTAATTAAAATTCATCATGTTCATATTTTTAGCATAATTTAATTATTTTATAATATTTAATTATTTTCCGACAAGAATTTACTCGAAACCACATGAATTTGGGTCAAAAGGGCATGAAAAAGTATATAAATTTTTGTGTTTCCACACCCCCAAACTTACATTGCTCGTCCCGAGTAATGCACAAATTTGAAAAGAATTTTCTCAGAAACACCTTTGAAACACTTCCTTCAGAACAATTTTTCTTCAAAATTATGATGTTGGCATACTCATGCTCAAGAACAAGAAATTTGATAGTTATGCTACTTAAGCATTCATATCATTCAAATTACTCTCAACAATTATTATACTAGAAAAATTAGACTAAATGTTTCTTAATAAAGACATGTTACTTGCTACCAATTTGATTTTAATTTCTTATTCAAAAAGTAAACTGCAATCATTAAGCTTAACTAATGTCTTCATATGTTGAGCAGAGCAATTTCTCTCCACTAATGTAGGTAACATTGGAATTTTGAATCAATAGGTCTTTAATAAGGTTGTAACGTGGCTGGGCTTAGGGGTAGGTAAAAGATAGATAAATTTTTGGCTTAAAAACCCTAGACTCAGTTTATCTTCAAACCTTCGGAAATTTCACCCTTGATACCCAACTCATGCTCTTTTGATCACTTATTTTATTTTGAGTACATGTTTTTTTTAAACAAGCTCAAACTCGAGCACTTGCTTCATGTACTACAATTTTTCAAGCAATTGATACTTCTTTCCAACTCCCCCAAACTTATTTTCAAACGATCTTTTGAATAGTACTGAGTCTAGTGTTTGGGAAAATTTTAGAAGTAATGAAGAGAAAATTGATGGCTAAATATCGCATAGGTCCAAATAAAATTAGGCCATATAGTCTCAAAATTGGGTTTCAAAGGATAATTTTATTAGGGTCGGCTTGAAAGGCTCAAATGGTCTAAACAATAGTTGCCTAAATCATTTTCAATATTCCATGTTTCCTAGGATTTCACCTCAAGAAATTACTAAGTTTTTTTATAATTACTAAGAAATTACTAAGGATTTCACCCCCAGCTTTCATGCATGCCTAATTTTTTCGTAAGGAACTAAAAATTTTATGGTACGAATTTACATGCTTTATAAAAAATACATTCATATCATTATTAAGCTAACATAATAATTTATTGAAATAATAGAAATTTATTAATGCTGAAGTTTAGCATAATTAACAAAATTTCAAATTATTGAACAAAAATATGTCCTAATCATAACTAAAAGAAAATTTTATTCTGAATGGAATCAATTCAAATTTTCGGTCCCCCTACTTAAAGTGAACAATGTTCTCATTGTTTAAAGTGAATAGATACTATAGACCAGGTAGGATAATTAGAAAAGAGGAGGTGAGTCAAATTGACTGCTTAAGTACCAGGCTCTTTCTACAATCCAATCCTAGACATGTATATATCTATTGCCACACTTTAGCCTTTGAGATTTGTTCAGATTTTATTCATGCTTCCTATCTCTTATTTTATTGTGCAAAAATAAAAATTCCTAATTAACCTAATCCTAAAATACTTAAGAAAGAAATAAACGAAAGTTGAAGTCCTCACCTTTTTTATTTGTTCGTAGATCCTTCCAAATTTGACTCATCTTTTGCTCCATTAGTATTACCTCTGCATGAATCGCTTTGCTCCTTCTTTGATGATGAAACCCATGGCTCAAATATGAAATCTGGAAACTCAGGTACAAAAATAAATGGGTCATTATAAATTTTCTTCAGGGCACTCCTCATCAAGTTATCCCTTATTTTTGTATATCTCCAGTAAGCTTGTTGCTGCCATTGCATGTGTTGCATTAAATCCATCAGTTTCAACAACTCATCACGACGATCTGGGCTAGGCGGTGGAGCTCTAAACATTGAGTGTTCGATATCAGGTTCAGCTTCTGGTTCCATTGATTCTGCCTCATTAGGGATTTCAGTTGATTGCTCTGGCGGGATTTCTGTGGGTTCATCTTCTGCTTCTTCGGGATCCTCGCTTTCTTCAATTTGTTGCTGAAGAACAGAATCTCCAGCCACTCGGTAAAGATCCCAATCGGTGATTGTGCCTTGACTATACTCTGTCTTCTTTACGTCCGCAAGGAGTTTTGCTTTTAAGCACAGAATTGTGATCGTAAAGGGGAAATAGGCAGGGCCAGAACTTCTAACGGCACAATTTCGCATCTCTCTCAGAATGATTTTGCCCACATCAATGGTCTTTCCAGTTAAAATCGAGTATAATAGGACCATTCGCTCTAATGAAATTGTAGTCCCATGCGAACTAGGCATAAGGCTGAACCGAATGAAATAGAACCATACCTTCGCAAGTGGTGTCAAATACTCTCTTCGACATGTGTGGATTCCTTGCTTTGACACAGTCCACTTAGAACTTGGCACTGTGAGTTCCTCGAGGATTTCTTGTAGATTTTTAGGTTTAATATTGCTCAACAGAGAGGAATATTCATCGTTGTCGAAATCAGGTAATTCAAAGAACTCATTAATAGCATTAGAGTTTATGGGTACCTTAATTCCGCGGACTGGAACTTTGGTCAATTCGCTTGAAGTTAAGTTCGTGTAAAATTCACGAACTAGTTCTTCATCCACACTTGGTCTCTTTTCACAAAACAATTCCCAATTGAGTGCTTCAGCAACTTGACGAATACGTGCCATAAAGTCTCTATAGTTGCTTTCCTTCAATGTGAAGCCTTTCTCTAGATGCATCTGTTGATTTTTGAAGGTATTTTTGTATCTTACTTTGGCTTCTTCACAGTGAAATTTGCTTTGTGTTTTGTCGATTTCGGCGGAGGCACGAGTTCTCTTGCGAGTCATAATTAATCTAAACATAAGATGGAAAGAATAAAAATTAGCTTCTTAAAAATTTAATAACAATTACTAAAATTTCAATAAATTGAAAAATTAAGTAATTGAATAAAAAATAAATTTAAGAAAGAAAATTATTCTTACCACCTTCCCTGTAGAATTTAAGAACTCTTAAAATAAAAATATACTAATGAATCAAAAAGGGAGAATTTAAAGGAGGGTTGGCTTAGGTTGGGGGAAGGGAGATGTGCGCATAGGCGCACAAGGCAGCTAGCTGGTGGTGCGTAAGGGGGCTGCGGCAAGGCAGGCCTGGCCTGGTCGGCGTGGTGCGTTGGAGCAGACTACTGGCATGCAGCGTGTGCTGGGCTGCTGCTGGCCGAATGGTGGCTTAGGGTGGTGCGGCACTTGGTGTTTTGGTGGATGGGAGTTTGAGAGATGAGTGAATGGTGAATCAATGGTGCAATTTATAGATGGAGGAGTATAAATTGGAATAGAACTCTTAGAATAATTAAAGCATTAAAAATAAGAGTCCCCTTCTAATTTTACTCATGATAAACCACAATTAATAATTATATAAATACATATAAATTATCAATTGTTATTTAATTATTAAGATAAATATGAAATAAAATTAAATCTAATCCTAGGCTAAGTTCATAAAAGTTAATATATAAATTATAATAAATATAATTATTTATTAAAGTTTATCAATAATTTATAAGTATGAAATTAAAAATATTTATCTTAGATGCCCTTTAAAAATATTTACAAGAAGAGGCACCTACTTTTTATTATTTACGAAAATAGCAACCAAATTTTGAAAATAATTCAATTAAGTCCTTAGACTTACTGAAAATTTGAAATTGAGTTGCAATTTAAGGCTTGGGTCAAAATTGACCTTTTTATTTGAAAAACTAAAAATTTATTTTGTCATTTAGGGGCTAATTCCTTGGAAAAGTATGCAAAAATCAATTCCCAGGAAAGATTGGAGGGGTCACAAGCGGTCCCGCTTAAGTTCCAATCTCCTAGACAGAATTTATTTGAGCATAATAAACTGGAAAATATTCCCTAAATAATTTATTGAACGCAATAAAAACTAAGGGTTAGATAAACTGAACGAAATTTTATCCCATTCAGGGTTTTCTCCGTAATAATGTTTCAAACGTTTAGCATTGACTTGAAAATTACCTCTCCTACCTTGGAGTTCAATAACTCTGTATGGATAAACGCGATGAATTATAAATGGACCAGACCAACGTGACTTTAACTTACCTAGAAAGAACTTCAATCTGGAATTAAATAGCAAAACTTGCTGACCTGCTTCAAATTCTCGAACTCGAATATGCTTGTCATGTAACACCCCTAACCCGGCCCAATAGCTACGACCGGATCCGGTATGTCACTAAGATAATTTTTGTCAAACATGTCGTATTTTTTTTTAGAAAAAGCCCAAATATATTTTATATCGAATATGCCTTTGTATAATAAAACCGAACTTAATTACATGCCTTAGTTTAATTAAAATAAAAAAGAATATAAATAACTAAAAGTAATAAAAGCCCAAAATAAAACAAAATATAAACTAGTGGCCCATGGCCTTATTACATCGAAGTTTAAAATCCATTAATTAAAAATACAAAATAATAACTTGAATCTTTTTGCCAAATCTACATATTCTTCTGCATGGCCACCATACGTTCCTCTCCAGCCCGGTCCGAAGCACTAGGTATCACCTGAAATGTTAATTAAAAGGGTGAGTCGCAAGACTCAGTGTGCAACCCTCATGCACCACTAGATTTTGGGCCTTAAGCCCATTAAACAAATAAACAGTTTAATACCCATGATAAAAATTAATAACAAATAATATGCAAGGCCCAACCCGTTTGCCTAGGTTTCCATCCGCTACACGCCCCTGTACCAACCGTACACACCATTGGGGATTTCTACAATCGACCCACACCGCTACACACCATGATGGCAGTCATGCTGCTCATCCACATATGATGGCCGAAGCCCTTATAACATATAATGGCCGAAGCCCGTATAACATTTAATGGCCGAAGCCCGTATAACAGTTCACGGCATTAGCCGCTACATCAGATCACGGTAAAAATCGCTACACATATAACATATAACTTCCTCCTTTCATCAACCCAACCCATGCAATCACATACAAGAATTTTACTTATAGCATTTAAATAGATTATTTACTAACCTGGTGATCCGCTTATACCCTCCTTGGGCTTTCATCAATAAACCGAGATGTTGGCAATTATCCAAACATATATAAATCTTATGATCATGCATTTTATGATTAGATCTAGATGGTGGGGAAGTATTACACACCTGTTATCGCGAAAATCTATTATCCTTAACGTAGAGCCTTATTTGTCGAATCCCGAAAATCTCTAAGCAACGTCACCTCCCTACCTTCGGCTTTTCCACCAAATCGACTTTAATGGAACAGATTCGGCTTCAAGAGATAAAGAGTATAATCGACAGGGCCTTGGAAAGAATGATTTGGATTAGGAGCTAATCGACAGGGCCTTGGAAAGAATGATTTGGATTAGGAGCTTGATAAAAATAAAGGAATCGCAGAAAAAGGAGAAATCCCAAAACTCACCGGATTAAAGAGGAGTATACGGCTTACGGTGCACCTTCAGGAAACAGAGATCTCACTTGTAGATTCGGCTTTGAGAAGAGAAGAGGGGAAAGTAAACAGTGTTTGGAGAGTTGCGGCAAAGAAAAGGATTTGAGAGAAAAGAAGAAGAGAAATTCAGCTAGGTGAGGAAGAAAAAGAATGAAAGCATGGATGATCACTTGGCTTATATAGATTTCGGCAATACACTCCCCCTTCCAGAGTTGGATTTTCGGCCAACTCTGCTGTCATCTGATAGCTTTTATCTTAATCCCTTATCTCCTCAAAAATAGCCCTCATCTTTCTCTTCATTATCTTCCTATTTATCAAGAAAATAAAAGAATTAAAATCCCTATTTTGTAGCTAGTGTGCCGTTCAATCCTAAGGCTCCTAAGTGCCGAATTTTTGACCCAAAACTTGGGCTCTAAGTAGCCCTCACTTGGCCCAATCCTTCCCTTAGTGACGCCACATACATGCTCACTTAAAGCTCCTCAAATCTTTGGGCCACAAGCCCAGCTTGTCACTTAATTAACTATCTACTTAAATTATGAGCTAACACCATTTATTAGCCACCTAACCCAAATTTTTAAAGCCTAAAATATCACTTAAATTACCCAGAACATTAATCTAAACCCTAATCCAAATATTTAATCAAGGCCTCAGTTCAACCTCAACTTCTTAAATTATAGATTAATCAAGTACCACATATAAATGCACAGGCCTATGTAATTTGGCATTTTCATATGAGAACATTCAAAATTCCTCTAGCTCATTGAGTTGGAGCATTCGTTTCTCTTTTGCGAGCTTGAGATCCAAATTGAGTTGCCGAAGTGCCCAGTAAGCTTTGTGCTCTAACTCCAGAGGTAGATGACATGCTTTCCCAAAGACCAACCTGAGGGTGACATTCCTAAAGGTGTCTTGTATGCTGTTCTGTAAGCCCATAAAGCCTCATCTAGTCTCTTGGACCAATCTCATCGGTTCGGACAAACTACCTTGTCAAGTATGCCTTTGATCTCCTTATTTTCTAGCTCAGCTTGCCCATTTGTCTGCGGATGGTAAGCTGTAGCAACCTTGTGTTTCACTCCATGTTTATCTAGCAGCCATTTTAACCACTTGTTCACAAAGTGGGTCCCTTCATCGCTGATAATGGATCTTGGGGTTCCGAACCTTGTGAATATGTGTTTCTGCAAGAACTTCATCACAACCTTGGCATCGTTCGTCGGATAAGCTTCAGCCTCGACCCATTTAGACACATAGTCTACTGCTACCAATATATACTTGTGACCAAAAGACGGAGGAAAGGGACCAAGAAAATTAATACCCCAAACATCGAACAATTCTGCCTCAATGATATTTGTTCGAGGCATCTCATTTCTATTGGTTACGTTTCCAACTCTCTGACATCGATCACAACTCTTTACGTAAGCGTATGCATCCTTGAATAGTGTTGGCCAAAAGAACCCGGCTTGCAATACTTTGGCAGCTGTACGAGCACCTCCAAAGTGTCCCCCACTCGGAGCTGAATGACAGTGGTATAAAATCTTCTGTATTTCATCTTCTGTCACACATCTCCTAATCATCCAATCTGCACACTTTTTAAACAAATATGGCTCTTCCCAGAAATAGTACTTCACATCGTGAAGAAACTTCTTTCTTTGCTGATAAGTTTTATCAATCGGCATCAGACCACAAGCTAAATAGTTAGCAAAATCAGAAAACCAATGAGTATTATGGACATGATTTACCTTCAGTATATGTTCATCTGGAAATGTCTCTTGGATCGGTAAAAGTGGAGAATTTTCCTCTTGCAGCTCCAATCTGGATAAGTGATCTGCTACTTGGTTTTCTACTCCCCTTAGATCTTGAATTTCTAGATCGAACTCTTGAAGTAAAAGCACCCACCAGATCAATCTCAGCTTAGCATCTTTCTTGGCTAATAAGTACTTAATCGCGGAGTGGTCCGTGTAGACAATCACTTTGGTACCTACAAGATAAGATCGAAACTTGTTGAAAGCGAACACAATAGCAAGTAACTTTTTTTCTGTTACCGTATAGTTCAGTTGAGCTCCGGTTAGAGTTCTACTTACGTAGTAGATGGGATGAAACACTTTGTTCCTTCGCTGGCCCATGACAGCTCCAATGGCAAAGTCACTTGTGTCACACATCAATATGAATGGCGAATCCCAGTCTGGCGTGACGATTATGTAAGAGTATGCCCAAAGATCAATCATGAGATTGTTGTAATAACATACTTAATTTACCATGTTTATTAATATAAAGCGTTGTCATTATTATTTCAGATTTTCTTTCTGTGTGTATAGATAAACTGTTTTATAATAATGTCCTGAGAATAATATGATTATTCTTGAAAGATCCTTAGTCGAGTATTATTGTTGACTAGGACAACAATAATGCATTAAGACTAACATGTAGTTGATTGATGATAAAGAGTTGTCATTGATATGGAGTGTCAAAATCAATGCATGAATATATGTGTTAGAGAACAACATATTGGATTGACCCGCTATGAGTATGTTTCTTGGATTATTATGTAATTGTCACAACATTACTCATAGTGATTAATATGTATATGATCCTCAGACTTGAGATCATTATTATCCCAGCATCGTGAGTTGTATATTTTGATACAGTCAAACGTACACCGTAACAGGTTGTTCTATAAAGGCTAATGTTGGATATACCACAATCTATGTAGAGGGATATGGTTGATCAATAAAGGATAAGTCCCTCCTACATAATAGGAGTAATATCTTAGGCCACTTGATTGAATGAGACTAGAAATGCATGGCCATGCTCAAATAAGTTGATATGAGATGTAATACTAATTTATATATCATAGTCTACTCAAGGTATCAAGAAACATGGGATGGACTATACAAGTGTGACTATCCCATGACTTGTATCCATTCCAGAGATAAAGGACTTAAGGATTAATGCATGAAAGGTTAATCACAAAAGATTATGTCGAATCATGATTTCTTGTAACTTAGGTAGCAATGATGCATTGCTAGATGCCACTCATTGTCTATGACAATAGAATCGTTCTAGTATTACTGCTAACGTTGCAAGAACCTACAGGGTCACACCCTATGGTTTAAATGAACGGAATAAAATATAGTTGGTATTGTGCTTGGTTGTCACATAAATTAAATTAATTAAAGAATTAATTTAATTGGGCAATCAAATATTGAACATATTATATGTACAAGGATGTTGTACACATAATGATAACATAATTTTATCAATATATGAATTTGATTCATATATAAATTTAAATAAATATAGTTTACCGAAATCCTTATTATAATTAATGTAATTATAAATTTCAAATATAATTAATGTAATTAAAATTTTCGGTTAAAAATTTTATTATATTTATTTAATCTTATAATACATTCAAGAGATACCAATTATAAAAGGCCTAATTAAAAGGATACCAATTATAAAAGGCCCAATGAAAAAGACACCCATTATAAAAGGTATTAAAAGAAGACAAAGCTAGATATGAAAACCCTTAGTGATTGCTTGTTAGGTCTAGCAGCCGTCAAGCAAATAAACCTCCAAAACAGTTTTGGAGATTTCTTCCGTTCATAGTCAAACTGGGTGGATTATGTAGAGGCCGACATCGGAAAAGGTTGAGGCTTGATTCGACAGTAGATCAAAACACTTGTTGCCAAGGCGTCGCTGTCTACTCAGATTGAAGTTTTGGTAATTTTGAAACCTTTATTTCACCCCGATTCGTTCCTCACACATGGATCCATGATTTGGATCGCCGGATCTAATTTTATTCTGCTGCGCCATGGTGTATCAGCGTTCCAACAGTGGTATCAGAGCCACTTGTGTGATACGAACTCGGGTTTAAATACTTGGGTGATGCAATTGTATGAGATGCATGTTTTGATCTTATTGTATTTTCGATTGTTTAAATCGTTTAAGCATAACTTGATAACTGTTCCTTTCGGTAATTGATTAAATGTTAATCATGGTGTTGTGGCCTATTCGATTTTATGTTATTACTGTTAACTATTAACAAATCTGTAATAATGCGACGGTGGTATTCATAGTTTCCAGTAAGTGTTAACTGGCTAGTGGAACAAGGGTTGTTCCGATATGAAACCTCAAGGATTAAAATTCTAAAAACACGATTCTGTTGATAAAAAGTTATCAAATCGCGAGGTTTCATTTGACTGGGGTATGTGATTCGTACCGCTGGGGCTCCGCCCCCGCACCCCCAGGGATGGGGATCTGAGGATGTCGGAGGAAGCGGGCCGAAGCACCCCCAGGGATGGGGATCTGAGGACGGCTCCGGCCGCGGGCCTTCGGCCCGCTTCCTCCAACATCCTCAGACCCCCCGCAAAAAGTTTTGCCAATAAAAGAAATTTATAAACTTGATAGGCCACAAAAGGTTGAAAGGATATTTTATAATTCACCTTAGCAAAAAAAAAAAAGAATTATGTATGCTATTTTTGACATGCACGGTGTTTGAAATGCATAGTTATAGCCCAATGACCCATTCGATAAAAGGTTGTATTTTTTTTAAAAATACGGCCTGCGTGTCGTGCCTTACTACTATTCTCTTGTATTTCTCTTCTCATCTTATTCCCTCATATGTAAAACGAGTTTCTGCATATTGTAATTTGCAAGAGTTGCTGTGGGCCAAACGAGAAGGAAGGTGGGACAATGATTGTGAATGATAGCTTGTGAAATGGCTTACACCTTTAGGTTTCTTTTTGGTTTTCCCATTGGCTTGGGTTGAACCACCTTAGTTTATGGGCTATAACTATTGCATTTATTTATTGCTTTATTTATTCATGTATGAGATACTATGGATGTCTAAAGCATGCCTATTATATATATTAAAACTTGGTGATAATAAACCCTATTAATTGATGAGATCGATTAGAAGACTAAATAGGCTAAAGTAGACCATAATTGGTAAGATGCAACAACCTTAATAAAATCCCTCTATTAAAATATTAAGTCAACATGGCCTTCCAATTTTGCCCTCGTTAAGGCCTCGATCAATACTATGTAGGTTTTGCCAAAGCGAAGTACTAGTATTTATCTTGGTTAAACGAGAAGAATAAACAAGTGATATTCGCTGGTTAAAAAATTGGTTAATGACTTAACTAGGTTACTCTAATAGGATTAGAAACCTAGAGGCAAGTAAATTGGATAAATCATAAGATGATTAGAACAAGAGTTGTTCACCAAATATTAGGAGTTACATATGATGTAATTAGCAAATGTTGCTTACCTAAATAACCATAATCTTAAGAGTAAAGCCAAAGCTGACTTAAGAGGTGGTGAAATATGGATCCTTAACCTACTAGAAATACTTTTGAGAAAGTTTTTCCGAAATTAATATACGAGGGTTATTAATTTTGAAATAAAATAGTGGGAATATCATTTAATAAAGTCTTTTTAATGATTGATATAAAATTGTTAAATTTACTCACATGCATATTTAATTGTTGTAGATATATTATGGCTGCAAACACTAGCACACTCTCATTGCGATCGGTCCTTGAGAAGGACAAATTGAATGGTTTGAATTTTCTTGATTGGTTCCGTAACTTGAGGATTGTCCTTAAACAAGAACGAAAATTATATGTCATTGAACAACCACTTCCTAATGAACCACCCGCTAATGCCTCGAGGACTGATAGAGATGCTTACAAGAAGTATCTCGATGACATGATAGATGTTAGATGTCTTATGCTTGCCACTATGAATCCTGAACTTCAGAAGCAACATGAGGACATGGTTGCTTATGATATGATCGAGCACCTGAAAGGACTTTATCAGGGACAAACACGGCAAGAGAGGTTTGATATCTCTAAGGCCCTATTCCAATGTAAGTTGGCTGAAGGAAGCCCAGTAGGACCTCATGTCCTTAAGATGATTGGCTATATTGAAAGCCTGTCTAAGCTTGGGTTTCCATTGAGCCAAGAGTTGGCCACTGATGTTATTTTACAATTGTTGCCGGATAGCTACAGCCAGTTTGTCCTCAATTTCAATATGAATGAAATTGACAAGACTCTACCACAATTGCTCAGTATGTTACGAACTGCTGAAGGCAACTTGAAAAAGGTTGGACCCAAGCCCATACTGATGGTCCGTAATAACAAGGGCAAGGGAAAGGCCAAAGTTCAAACAAAGCCCAAGGGTAAAGGTAAGCCCAAATTTGGAAAAGGAAAGGCTGCACTGAAACCTAAAGGTGGGGTGTCTAAGGAAGGAAACTGTTTTCATTGTGGTGTGACTGGACATTGGAAACGGAACTGCCCTGTCTATCTTGAAGAAGTCAAGAAGGCTAAAGCAAGCGGAATGTCTGCTTCAGGTATTTATGTTATTGATATTAATTTATCAACTACTACTTCTTGGGTATTAGATACTGGTTGTGGTTCTCATATTTGTACTTCTGTACAGGGACTACAAAGGAGTAGGACTTTGGCTAGAGGAGATGTGGACCTACGAGTTGGTAATGGAGCAAAAGTTGATGCATTAGCTGTGGGAACATATACTTTATCTTTGCCTAGTGGACTTGATTTATGTTTAGAGGATTGTTATTTTGTGCCCAGTTTGACTAAAAACATTATTTCAATTTCTTGTTTAGACAAAATTGGTTTTGAGATAATTATTAAGAATAATTGTTATTCATTTTATCTCAATAATGTTTTCTATGGTTCGGCACAATTGATTAATGGCCTCTATATTTTAGATCAGACGAATCCCATTTACAACATAAATACTAAAAGATCTAAAATAAATGACTCAAATCAAACTTATCTTTGGCATTGTCGTTTGGGCCACATAAGTGAGAAACGCATATCCAAACTCCATAAAGATGGTCTCTTGAATTCATTTGTTTTTGAACAATTTGAAGTATGTGAATCTTGCTTATTGGGAAAAATGACTAAATCTCCTCTTACTGGTAAAAGTGAAAGAGCTAGTGATTTATTGGACCTAATACATTCTGATGTATGTGGACCAATAAATACACAGGCCAGAGGTGGATTTCACTACTTCATTACTTTCACTGATGATTTCAGTAGATATGGGTATGTTTATCTCATGCGCCATAAGTCTGGGTCCCTTGAAAAGTTCAAGGAATTCAAAAATGAAGTACAAAATCAACTAGGCAAAACTATCAAGTCACTTCGATCTGATCGAGGTGGAGAGTACTTGAGCCTAGAGTTTGATGATCTTTTGAAAGAATGTGGGATTGTCTCACAACTTACTCCTCCTGGTACTCCTCAATGGAATGGAGTATCTAAGAGAAGAAATTGAACTTTGTTAGACATGGTTCGATCCATGATGAGTCATGCTGATCTACCGACTTCCTTTTGGGGACATGCACTTGAGACAGCTGCTTTCACACTAAATTGTGTTCCATCTAAATCAGTTCAAAAGACGCCATATGAGATGTGGACTGGGAAACGTCCTAGTATGTCTTTTATGAAAATTTGGGGCTGTGAAGCTTATGTTAAACATCAGACGTCTACTAAGCTTGAACCCAGATCTGAAAGGTGTATTTTTGTGGGGTATCCAAAAGAAACCAAAGGATATTATTTCTTTAATCCCACTGGGAACAAAACGTTTGTTGCTCGGACTGGTGTCTTCTTAGAGAGAGAATTTACTTCTAGAAAAGGAAGTGGGAGAAAGATTGAACTTGAAGAAATTCGAGAATCACAAGATACCACTGAACCAGAGATTGAACAACAACAAATTCCACAAGAAATTAAGGAACAAACAACTACTGTAGAAACACAACCACCGCGCAGATCTTTAAGAGAACGCCGTGCACCTGAGAGATATGGATTTCTCATTACAACGCATGGTGACATTCTTCTTATAGATCAAGATGAGCCTAGGACTTATCAAGAAACGGTGACGAGCCCAGACTCTGAGAAATGGCTTGAGGCCATGAGATCTGAGATGGATTCCATGTATGAAAACCAAGTATGGACTTTGATTCACCCACCCGAAAGGGTTAAACCTATAGGGTGCAAATGGGTTTTCAAAAAGAAAACAGACATGGATAGTAATGTACAAACATACAAAGGGCGATTAGTCGCTAAAGGTTTTCGCCAAATTCATGGTGTTGACTATGATGAAACCTTTTCTCCTGTAGCTATATTTAAATCCATCAGGATCTTGCTCGCCATAGCTGCATTTCATGATTATGAAATCTGGCAGATGGACGTCAAAACAGCTTTCCTTAACGGGAAACTTGAAGAGGATGTGTATATGACACAACCTGAAGGTTTTGTAAATCCAAAGGATGCTAGAAAGATATGTAAGCTACAAAGATCCATTTATGGATTAAAGCAAGCTTCTCGAAGTTGGAATATTCATTTTAACGATGCAATCAAAGAGTTTGGTTTTATCAAAAATGAAGATGAACCATGTGTTTACAAGAAAGTTAGTGGGAGCACTATCACATTCTTAGTACTATATGTGGATGACATACTTATCATGGGAAATGACATACCTACCTTGCAGTCTATTAAGACTTGGTTAAGAAGTTGTTTTTCTATGAAGGACTTGGGCGAAGCCACTTATATCTTAGGAGTCAAGATCTATAGAGATAGATCAAGACGACTACTAGGTCTAAGCCAAAGTACATACATAGATAAAGTACAGAAAAGGTTCAGTATGGAAGAATCTAAAAGAGGATTCCTACCTATGAGACATGGTATTTCACTCTCGAAGGAAATGTGTCCTTCAACTCCACAAGAAAGAGAACGTATGAGTAAAATTCCATATGCTTCCGCTATTGGATCTATCATGTATGTTATGTTATGTACCTGTCCAGATGTCTCGTATGCCTTAAGTATGACGAGCAAGTATCAAGTAGATCCCGGTGAAGGTCACTGGACCACAGTCAAGAGTATCCTTAAGTACTTAAGAAGAACTAAGGATACGTTCCTATTATATGGAGGTGAGGAAGAGTTAAGTGTAAAAGGTTACACTGATGCTAGCTTCCAAACCGACAAGGACGATTCTCGATCGCAATCAGGTTTTGTGTTTTGCCTTAATGGTGGTGCTGTGAGCTGGAAGAGTTCAAAGCAAAGTACAATAGCTGATTCTACAACAGAGGCTGAGTATATTGCAGCCAGTGAGGCAGCAAAGGAAGCGGTTTGGATCAAGAAGTTCATTACTGGACTAGGGGTTGTGCCTAACATATCAGATGCTATAGAACTCCGATGTGATAACAATGGAGCTATTGCACAAGCTAAAGAACCCAGATCTCACCAGCGATCCAAACATATACTTAGACGCTACCATCTTATTCGAGAGATTATCGATCGAGGGGATGTAGAGATATGCAGAGTACCTTCAGATGATAACATTGCTGATCCCCTGACCAAGCCTCTGACACAGCAGAAGCATGATCGTCACACTAAGTCACTTGGTATTAGATATATGAGTGATTGGTCTTAGTGCTAGTGGGAGATTGTAAGAGTATGCCCAAAGATCAATCATGAGATGGTTGTAATAACATACTTAATTTACCATGTTTATTAATATAA
The DNA here is from genome assembly GCA_005393395.2 of Gossypium australe. Lineage (NCBI taxonomy): Eukaryota > Viridiplantae > Streptophyta > Magnoliopsida > Malvales > Malvaceae > Gossypium > Gossypium australe. The sequence continues at coordinate 73,628,121 of CM016623.1, read as the reverse complement.
AGCGTTGTCATTATTATTTCAGATTTTCTTTCTGTGTGTATAGATAAACTATTTTATAATAATGTCCTGAGAATAATATGATTATTCTTAAAAGATCCTTAGTCGAGTATTATTGTTGACTAGGACAACAATAATGCATTAAGACTAACATGTAGTTGATTGATGATAAAGAGTTGTCATTGATATGGAGTGTCAAAATCAATGCATGAATATGTGTGTTAGAGAACAACATATTGGATTGACCCGCTATGAGTATGTTTCTTGGATTATTATGTAATTGTCACAACATTACTCATAGTGATTAATATGTATATGGTCCTCAGACTTGAGATCATTATTATCCCAGCATCGTGAGTTGTATATTTTGATACAGTCAAACGTACACCGTAACAGGTTGTTCTATAAAGGCTGATGTTGGATATACCACAATCTATGTAGAGGGATATGGTTGATCAATAAAGGATAAGTCCCTCCTACATAATAGGAGTAATATCTTAGGCCACTTGATTGAATGAGACTAGAAATGCATGGCCATGCTCAAATAAGTTGATATGAGATGTCATACTAATTTGTATATCATAGTCTACTCAAGATATCAAGAAACATGGGATGGACTATACAAGTGTGACTATCCCATGACTTGTATCCATTCCAGAGATAAAGGACTTAAGGATTAATGCATGAAAGGTTAATCACAAAAGATTATGTCGAATCATGATTTCTTGTAACTTAGGTAGCAATGATGCATTGCTAGATGCCACTCATTGTCTGTGACAATAGAATCGTTCTAGTATTACTGCTAACGTTGCAAGAACCTACAGGGTCACACCCTATGGTTGAAATGAACGGAATAAAATATAGTTGGTATTGTGCTTGGTTGTCACATAAATTAAATTAATTAAAGAATTAATTTAATTGGGCAATCAAATATTGAACATATTATATGTACAAGGATGTTGTACACATAATGATAACATAATTTTATCAATATATGAATTTGATTCATATATAAATTTAAATAAATATAGTTTACCGAAATCCTTATTATAATTAATGTAATTATAAATTTCGAATATAATTAATGTAATTATAATTTTCGGTTAAAAATTTTATTATATTTATTTAATCTTATAATACATTCAAGAGATACCAATTATAAAAGGCCCAATTAAAAGGATACCAATTATAAAAGGCCCAATGAAAAAGACACCCATTATAAAAGGTATTAAAAGAAGACAAAGCTAGATATGAAAACCCTAAGTGATTGCTTGTTAGGTCTAGCAGCCGTCAAGCAAATAAACCTCCAAAACAGTTTTGGAGATTTCTTCCGTTCATAGTCAAACCGGGTGGATTACGTAGAGGCCGACATCGGAAAAGGTTGAGGCTTGATTCGACAGTAGATCAAAACTCTTGTTGCCAAGGCGTCACTGTCTACTCAGATTGAAGTTTTGGTAATTTCAAAACCTTTATTTCACCCCGATTCGTTCCTCACACATGGATCCATGATTTGGATCGCTGGATCTAATTTTATTCTGCTGCGCCATGGGGTACCGGCGTTCCAACAGATTATGGGTGCCTTGACTAATCAATTCTTCAGATTATTGAAGGCTTTTAAGCATTCCTCATCAAACTTGAATATTGAGTCTTTCTCCAAAAGCTTGCACAAGGGTTTAGCCACTTTGGAGAAGTCCTTGATGAATCTTCGATAGAAACCGGCGTGGCCCAAAAAACTCCTAACACCTTTTACAGATGTTGGAGGTGGGAGTTTCTCGATAACATCTACTTTTGCTTTGTCCACCTCGATCCCATGTCTCGTTATCCGATGCCCTAGAACAATTCCATCTCGTACCATGAAATGGCACTTTTCCCAATTGAGTACGAGATTTGTTTCTTCGCATCTCCTCAGTACCTTAGCTAGATTGGCTAAGCAATCATCGTAAGTATCTCCAAATACTGAGAAATCGTCCATGAAAACTTCCAAATACTTCTCAACCATGTCAGTAAAAATAGACATCATACATCTTTGAAATGTAGCTGGTGCATTACATAAACCAAATGGCATGCATCAAAATGCAAATGTACCGTACGGGCAGGTGAATGTCGTTTTGTGTTGATCTTTCGGTGCTACTTTGATCTGATTATATCCTGAGTATCCATCGAGAAAATAGTAGTAGTCTCGTCCTGCGAGTCTATCCAGCATCTGGTCCAAAAACGGTAGAGGAAAGTGATCATTCCTAGTCGCCTTGTTCAGCTTCCGGTAATCGATGCAGATTCTCCATCCCGTAACTATTCTCGTTGGTATCAACTCGTTGTGCTCATTCTCCACGGCCGTGATACCTCCTTTCTTCAGCACGCACTGGACTGGACTTACCCATGAACTGTCTGAGATGGGGTAAATTATACCCGCATCCAACCATTTGATAATTTCTTTTTTCACTACATCTTTCATGATGGGGTTCAGTCTCCGTTGTCCATCGATCGTTCCTCTCTCGCCATCTTCTAATATGATCTTGTGCATGCATACGGATGGGCTAATACCGCGAATATCGGCTATGGTCCATCCGATAGCCTTCTTGAATTGTTTCAAAACTATGATAAGTTTCTCTTCTTGTTCAGTAGTTAATTCAGCTGAAACAATCACAGGCAGAGTAGAAGAGTTACCTAAATAAACATATTTTAAGTGTGACGGTAATACCTTGAGTTCTAATTTAGGTGGCTCCTCGATTGATGCTTTTGGCTGCATGTAATCTCTTTTCTCTAATTCCAAAGATTCAAACAGGATTGCGGGTTAAATCCCTTTTAATTAGCTTCTAGCAAAGCTAAGTTTTCGTCCTCCTCTTCATCATTTGGGGGATCCGATGTCAAAATTCTTTCCAATGGGTCATCAACACTGTTAAGTTCCTTCTCTACTATTAATTCCTCTAAATCGGCTACTGTATAACAATCATCCATAGTGTCAGGAAATCGCATTGGCTTAAAAACATTAAATGTTACCTGATCATCCTGAACACGCATAGTCAGCTCGCCCTTTTGCACATCAATAAGGGCCCTTCCAGTTGCTAAGAATGGTCTTCCTAGGATAATTAGCACTTCTTTGTCTGCTTCAAAGTCTAGAATTACAAAGTCAGCAGGAAAGATAAACTTATCTACACTTACCAATACGTCCTCGATTTTTCCTTCTAGATGCACTAAGGATCGATCTGCTAGTTGAAGTGTAACCGTAGTTGGTCTAACTCCTCCTATCCCCAACTTCCTAAATATTGACATAGGCATCAAGTTGATACTTGCACCTAAGTCGCATAATGCTTTACCACAATATGTTGATCCAATATTGCACGGTATGGTGAAACATCCAGGATCCTTCAATTTTGGGGGCAGTTTGTTCTGAAGATATGCACTGCATTCCTTCGTCAGAGCTACCATATCAAATTCTCCAAGTCTTCGTTTCTTAGACAAGATATCTTTCATGAACTTGACGTAGTTCGGCATTTGCTCAAGTGCTTCGACCAACAGGATGTTGATGTGAAGTTGCTTGAGTACGTCAAGGAACTTCTTGAATTGAATCTCCTGCTTTGGTTTCTGAAGTCTTTGAGGGTAAGGTGGCGGTGGTTTCATTACTAGAACTGGTTTTGGTTGATTTGCCTTTGGCAGTAATTCTGCATCTAACGACGTTGTTGGTTAATCAGAATTGACTGGTCCTGAGGTTTCTTTGTCGAATTCTGCCTATCTCGGTTCTGGTGAAACTGGGGTTTCAACACTTGGTTGAACTTCTTCTTGAGCATCAGCTTGCTCCTTTTCAACTTCGACAGTGTCGGGCTCTACTATCTTTCCACTCCTCAATTGCAATGCTTTGCAATGTTCCTTCCTTGGATTTCTCGGATTTTCCATGTCACTAGGTAAAACACCTTGTGGACGGTTCCTGAGTTCAGTTGCAAGCTGGCCCACTTGATTCTCCAAATTCTTTAATGTAGCTGCTTGGCTCTGGATTAAAGCATCATTCTTTGCTAGATATTCTTTAGGAAACTCTCCAGGATATTGGATGCTTCAGCTTGAACTGGTTTCTAAACTTGTTGCGGAAAATTAGGCGGCTGGGTCGGTCTGGGTTGGGCGTAAGTGGTACTGGTTCCAGCCCCTTGGTTACTCCAGCAAAAATTCGGGTGATTTCTCCATAATGGGTTATAAAAGTTGGATTGTAGCCCTTGCCTTCCTCAATTTTGGTTCTGATTGCCCATGTAGTACACAGATTCTGGGTTCGACGGACATTCTTCGAACAAATGTCCCTCCCACAATAGACACAGGCTATATTCTCAAATTGATTAAGCGGCTGTGCTGCAAAACTATTAGACCCATTAGTAGTAAGATTTTTAAGCATTGAGGATATCGATGATACCTGAGATGCGAGTGAAGTACGAGCGTCTACTTCATGAATTCCAGCGACTCGTCTTCCTGACGCTGCTCGACTGGTTGGCCATTGATAGTTGTTGCTGGCAATCCTCTCGATAATTTCATAAGCCTCATTATAAGACTTAGAAAGGAGAGCACCATTAGCAGAGGCATCCACTACCATCCTTGTGTGAGCGTTGAGACCATTATAGAATGTCTCAAGTTGAATGCAATGAGGGATTCCATGATAAGGGCATTTTTGTAATAGTTCTTTAAATCTTTCCCATGCCTCATACAAGGACTCATCATCCATTTGGTGGAAAGCAGTGATCTCGTTCCTCAGCTTAGCATTTTTCCTAGGCGGAAAATACTTCATAAGGAATCTCTCGGCTAACTCTTGCCATGTAGAAATGGAGTTCGGTGGCAATGAATTCAACCAGGCACGAACTCTGTCCCTTAACGAATATGGGAACAACTTCAATCGTAAGGCATCTTCGGAAACTCCGGCAAACTTGAAAGAATCGCTCACTTCCATAAATAGTCTTAAGTGAAGATGAGGATCTTCAGTAGGCATTCCGCTGAATTGGCCCACTGTCTGAAGCATCTGGAACATGACTGGCTTCAGCTCGAATTGTTGTGCCTCGATTTCGGGTCTCCTAATACCCGGATTAAGATCGTTAAATACTGGCACGGCATATTGTCTTAAGGCTCTATCCCTATCATCAGCAATAAGGATAGGATTCTGAGCAGGGTTTGCTCCGTTTCCTTGGTTCATATTCTCGAAATTCATTCCTTCGGTCCTTCTCTGGGTTGCTTGTCTTCTTCGTTGACGAAAGGTTCGTTCTATTTTAGGGTCCATAGGGAGTAAGTCAATAATCTGGTCAATACTCATAAACACCTGAAATAATCACAGAAAAATTGAGTAAGTAAAAATACGTAAAATAAATAAACCAAAATGAAAAATAGATTCACAAATAATGACTTTGAAAAACAGTCCCCGGCAACGGCGCCAAAAACTTGGAACGATGGAAATGTGCAAGTGTACACGATCGTAACAAGTAATAAAGTGACAAGTAAATATTGAGTTGTCGTACCCACAGGAACTGTAAAAGAATTATTTATGAAAATGATTTCAAACACTTTGGTGACAGAAAAATATTTGGATTTGAGAAATATTTAAAAAGTAAAAGAAAAACAAAGAAAAATAAAATAAAACAAAGTTCTAATGCACAATTTCAAAAACTGATTTTAATCAAGATGACATAATTGTGTTGGTTTAATCACATTTCTTACCTTAGAATTATTAAACTTGTGGTTATACTTGTTAAAACATGGCAACTCGGTAATTTGCTAACTTATGAACATATTTACAAATAAAAAATCCATTCATCTCTTGTACATATTTCTATGCCAATTCGACCGATTAAACAGACTTTTACAAGTAAACATGTTATTGCATATACATACTCATTAAATTAAACAATCTCTTTCATATTCTTATGTTGATGCAAACGATTAATTCAACCTAACTAGCATATAAAAGATCATGTGAAGTAACAAAGTATTTTTACCTTGAAACAATTTAATCACAAAAATCCTGCAAGTTATGCAAGGCATACATATCGTCAAATACAATGCTAATTTAATCTTTAGCTACCTTAGAAGAGTTAAACATGCACAGATTAAGTATTGTGTCCATTAATTACAATTTCAATGCGTTTAAATAATTAACTAATTAGCTATCTAAACAATTATAATGCCAGATAACTTTAACATATTTTACTTAATCAAACATTTCACCGAGGCCTTTAACAGCATAAACACAATTTTAATAATCTAAGAGGGCGAAATGAAATCAAACCAACACGAATTAAATTCAAGATAAATTGATTAAATTAAACATTTCAAAAGCATGAATATTCATGAGCATGTTTGTCAAAACAACAACAAATAATTTAAAGAGATAGGAAACAAGAAACAAACTCGGTGGCTCTCCGTGGCATGTCTGATTGATCCCTTCTTCATTCTTTGTTGTCCTCGGCTATCAAGGGGGCTTAGGAACACTTAAATTGCTACTTCAAATGGCTGGAAAACACCTCTTTTCCAAGAGGAGAAATCGGCACAAGAACACCAAAAAGGGAAAAGGGAAAATAGGGAATTGAGAGAAAATGAGAGAGGAAATGTGAATGCTTGAGGTGTGTTTTGAATGAGCAGCAAGGGGCTGTATTTATAGGTGTTAGGGCTGCTAAAAATAGCAAAAATCAGCAGCAAAGGAGTCCCACTTGGCCGGCCATCCCATGTGGCAAAGTTGATGGATTCAACTTTGCTAAAATTAGCATGGGCAAATCTTTAAAGCCATGAATTTTGGAGGGGTTTGAATGGGATTTTGAGAAGTCTTCAAGGGCTTCTTTGCAACTCAATTAATTAGCTAACAAGCTGATTTGGACCAGCCTATGGACGGTTTGGGCTACCCAACTCTTTGCTTGGTTCGGTTCAACCGATTTGGTTCAGCTGATGCGGTTCAACTGGGCCTTTTTCATAATTAATTAAGATTAATTTATTTAACCCAAATTAAATTGGGAATAAATTAAAATTAATTATATTATGATTAAATATTCATAATTGGACCGTCTTGGGCTGGAAATAAATTTGCCTTGATATTCCAAATTGCTTCTCGGTTTTGTTCTTCGAGCAGTGTCTGCTGAGCTGATTTTCGCCCTTTGTGCGAATCTGTCGAAAATAGTCAAAATAAATAAAAATTTACTATAAAATGAATTAAAATTCATCATGTTCATATTTTTAGCATAATTTAATTATTTTATAATATTTAATTATTTTTCGACAAGAATTTACTCGAAACCACATGAATTTGGGTCAAAAAGGGCATGAAAAAGTATATAAATTTTTGTGTTTCCAACATTGTTTTAATCCCTCCTACCATCGGTTCTAAGATTCAAAGTCAACAGAATTGTTCATTGTTTTCATTGTTACTATTATGTACTTTAAAGCTTGGCACTCAATTGCGACCTATCACCACCAATTCTTTTTTATCACAATCGTCCCATTATAGGTAAATAATACTTGATTTGATTATCACTGTATTATTCTTTCATCGTATTTTTAGAATCACCTTTGGTAATCTCCAAATATCACTGTATTATTCTTTTTTGTTGGTATGGTGCAGCTTGATAAGGCAATTCTGCAATTTCAGAATCAAAAGCTTCTACAAAAGTTAGACAATTCTGCAATAAGCCTCTATCCTAACTGTTAGACAATTTTATTCATTTTTTGCTTATTAGAAAAAATGGAAGTTGTACTTATATCTTTTAGGTATTTGTTTTATATGGAAATTGACATTAACCTTTTACAATAGCTAATTACTGACTTGGAATCACATTCCACCAACACAAGAGAGTCTATCAGACAAGTTGTTGGACGTGCAGCCACTACGGGTGAGGATCTTCTGCCAAGTTTTGCTTTCTTTCTTTCTTTTATTATTGTTGTTATGTGCTTGTTAAATTCTATCAAATTCATTCAATAACCCTTCACAAAACCAATACTCTATTAATCTTTGCCTTAAATTCATTATATCTTATTCAAGGGTAAAATAGTTTAAATGTATTTTTTTTATTTGTAAGTTATGCTAACTTTATTTTACAATTGTCATCCAGTTTTCTGCCTTCAATTCTCTGTTTATGAGGTGTTAAAATACAGTTGTAAAATATGTAACATTGGTTGTCCGAATTAGGACACACTGATTGTGTTTAAATGGTTAATTGTTGCTGTGAGAATGAGGATTTTGCTGTCCAAAACAGGACAGCTTCATTATGTTTTCCTTATTTGACTTAAATACTTGTAATAATGACGATTAAAGCTAACCAAAACATGTAGCAATGTTGTCCAAAAATGGCATTAGTTGTGTCCATTCATGTTTGAAGATCAGGTCTTGTTGACCAATTTGGTAATAAAAATATCTATTAGATGATTCGAAGTTCTGACTGAACATGAATGTTAAGTACTGCCCAAATTGGTACAAATTCTATCCACTTCATGCTTTAAACAACTATCCAAATTTGATGTTATATGTAGTGTTAATGTTGTTTTATTTTTGAAGATGTGATGTTGTTCGGTGGGAGCATATTAAGTTGTCATGTTATACATAATGTTGTTCAATGTGTATAAACAGGACAATTTATTTTGTGCATAATGGAATGGTCCAAATAAATGTATTAAAATGTTGTTTGAAATTTGCATGTTTAATTATGGTCTGAAAATAAATATTAAATCTACTACTGTGTAAGAATAAATATCAAGTTGTTGCTCGGAAGTGCGTAGCTAGGAAACTACCGAATTAATGCGTTAAATTGTTAATCGAATTATATGCATATCTAGAAATTGGTTGTTTTCTGAGAACTTATCCCTTTTTTGTCACTGGTAGGTTTATTGAGGTTTTCTTAGGACTTCAGAAGTGACTTGCCCATAAATTATTAGTTGAGGTACTCTAATATTTTTATGTACCTCTAAGATTCTGCAGTTTATTTAATTTTTCATGATATGATATTGCTTTAAAATTTGGATTTAGATTTCATTTTCCATAAAAATTGTAATAATGGAATGCATTCCTTGTGAATAAAATTAGTTCATTTTCAATATAATATAATATATATGTTTGAAACTTTGGATGGCTTTGTTCTGCTCTTTGTTCAGTTGGTTAATATGCTTGTTTTTTTCATCAATGTTCATCGTGATGATCAAAGGTTCTGGCTTTATTCTGGGTATATATGTGAGTTTAATCCAATTGGATTGTGATTTATGAAGCAAACTTTGTTTCGTTGTTCATTTTATTTGTTATTGGTGAAAAGTTAGTAAATAGAATTTTGTGAGTATTAGTTTTTAGTAAATAGCATTTTGTAATTAATCAATAGCAATTGTTAATTCATATGTTGTTTGTATTTCAGTTACTGCTTCCTACTGCTCCTGCAACTGTTGGATTGGATTTGGTGGTAATAACTTAACAGGTATAAAATCATTATTACTCTTATTTATATTCATTTTCCTGATTTATATTCATTTGATAGAAAAACATTAGATATCCAATTGTTAGTCAAGATTATTAATCTTTTGTGATTCACCTTCAATATTTCCAAGTACCCTTTTATTGCATTAACATGTAAAAGTTTGATTAAATATAATTATATTTTCTTTCGCTTTATGGTAATTAAGATCTGGAAAGATATATTGCTTCTTAAGAATGCACCTTAAATGCCGAATACCCAAAGTCGTGTAACTCCTTTTTCTTCTTAGAGAGCTTTTCCTTAGATTTGGTTTTTAATTTTTTACACTTGCACCAATATTGCTTAATCAGAGATATGTATGTATTGTTGGTATCCAGTATAGTTGTTTATAATTTTTCATCATTCATGTTAATGTTTTTTTTTATTTTCTGTTTTTTTTATTTAAAGTATTAGTGAGTTAATGTTGTTTGTATTTCTGAGTGCAGCCCCTGTTTCTTGGTGAGAGTGGAGTAGACCATCTTCTTGAAATTATTAAGGTACGTCTTAGTTCAAAATTCTGACCAGTAACAGTTATATCATGATGAATTTGTCCAAATTGCTGTCCAAATTGCTGTTTATTATCCTGCTTGGTTGGTATATATGCTGTTTATTATACTGCTGCCCAAAAAAAAAGATTCAAAGTATATAGGTTGGAAACCTAATAGGTTGCCTTATATCTCATTGTAAGATATAACGGATCCTCCCCAGGTGTAACAATGCCACATATGATGAATCTTAAAAAATTTCTGTCCAAATTGTTGTTTATTATATTGATTTGTATTTTTGTCTTTTTCACAAAGCTTCAACTTTGTCTCCTTTTTATTTAAGACTACGAATTAAATCACAATTACAATAATAAATAATACAAGTTTAAATATTTATAATTAAAATTATGAGTTACTAAATATCTTCTAATTTAAATCGGAATATATTTAGACAAAACTGATATATAATAAAATTTAAGCGAGAATAAATTTGAAGAAAACTTACACATAATTTATATAAAGCGATATTTAAACTTGAGGTAAAATGCACAGTGCTAGGAGCTTCAACTTTATGATTAAATAAAATCCTGATGGGTGGTTTGGTTTTAATATTGAGTAAGGATGCAGCCATGGGATTAGTAGCCTTACTTTGCGTGTAAAATGTAAAATTTCTTAAATAATTATAATACATAATACATAGGTTAAAGATCAAAGTTCATAGCTTTCATCAAATTATTTAACTTACATAATTTACATAACTTACATAATACCTGTATAGATAAACAACTTACCCGTGTAATTTACTGTTAACTTTAGACTTCAACAACTACGAAATGGATAGAACTTGGATGAATTTGCCAAGGGTAAGCAACGGCTATCGATATGGAGTAGAAACTTTTCTAAATTTTGCATTTCAAAAGCAAACCAAGAGAATATGATTCTTTGCCCGTGTAAGAAGTGTTGTAATATCAAGTGGCATTATTGTGAAGTTGTCTATGAACATCTAGTTGTTGAAGACTTTGTTAGGGGGTATAAAAAATGGATTTTCCATGGAGAGTGTACATCTAGTGGAGCCTCTTCATCGATGAATCTGGGTTATCCTCATAGTGCTTACAATCAGAATGTTAGAGAAGATGACATGGATGGCATGTTGCGGGATGCATTTAATATGCGCGATGATGGTTTGGAATCATTTCCACCTGACTTGGGTGCAATCGATGATTATAATTTTGGTGGAAATCATTTCACTGAAAGGGGAAGAAGTGTACCTGATGATCAGCCAAAGGAAGAAGCGGCGAAGTTCTACACGTTACTTGGTGAAATGAAGGAAGAACTGTATGAGGGATCTAAATTTTCGAAACGGTCTTTCTGTATTCGTCTTTTTCACTTAAAATATGTGGGAGGGTGGACCGAAAACTCTTTGACAATGTTGATAGAGTTTTTGAGAGAAATGTTCCTGTTTGCGAAAATCCCTCAATCTTCCAAAGACATGAAGAAACTGATCAAGGATTTGGGTCTGGGCTATAACAAAATTCATAGTTGCCCAAATGACTGCATGTTGTATTGGGGCGATCGGAGAAATCAATAGTGCTGTCATGTATGCGGTCAATCTCGTTGGATGAATGAAAATACAGAGGATGGTAACGAGGATGAAAATGATACACAGTCAAGGAAGCAGCCAGTTAAGATTTTGTGGTCTTTTCGCTAATACCAAGGCTTCAAAGGCTTGTCATGTCGTCGAAGACAGCCTAGTCAATGACGTGGCACCATAATGGACGAACCGATGATGGATTGTTAAGGCATCCTGCAGATTCTTTAGCTTGGAAATCATTTGACTCCGAATTTCCAAGCTTTGCAAGCGATCCTCGGAGTGTGAGGCTGGGGCTAGCATATGATGGATTCAACCCTTACAAAATCATGAGCACTGCGTACAGTACTTGGCCTGTGGTGCTTGTTCCTTACAATTTTTCTCCATGGGTTTGCATGAAACAATCATCGTTTATCTTATCTATGATTATCCCTAGAGAGAAAGGGCCAGGAAATGATATTGATATATATTTGCAGCCACTTATTGAAGAGTTAAAACAATTATGGGCTGGTGTTGAGACATACGATGTACTAAGAAAGGAGAACTTCAATTTACGCGCGGCTTTGATGTGGACTATTAATGACTTCCCGGCCTATGCCAATTTATCTGGTTGGAATACGAAAGGATGTTATGCTTGTCCTTGTTGTGTTGTGCAAACATGTTCGCAATGGTTATATAATGGGAAGAAGTTCTCTTACATGGGACATCGTCGGTGGTTACCAGAAAATCATAGATTTAGATTTCAGAGTACTCAGTTTGACGGTACTAAAGAGTTCAGAGAAGCTCCTTCACAGGCCAGTGGATCTGAAATATTGTTCATGTTGAAAGATATGAATTTCATTTATCGGAAGATGAATCAACCTCCTAACACGCAAAGAAATAGAAAATCAAGGGATGAATCTGATGATGAATCTGATGAAGAGGATGATCCTAATGAGGCAGACTTGTGGGAAAAAAGAAGTATTTTTTTTAGTTGCCTTATTGGGAGCATCAACTTTTACGACATAATCTTGATGTCATGCACATTGAGAAAAATGTCTGCGAGAACATCATTGGGACTATTTTGAATGTCGATGGAAAATTAAAAGACAATCTTCAAAGTCGACTTGATTTAGTCCACATGCGAATTCGGCATGAGCTTCATCCTCAAGCACTTCTGAATATGAAATATCGGTTGCCGCATGCTATTTTTTCAATGTCGAAGATGGAGAAAGAAGTGTTCTATATGGTGTTGAAGGATATAAAGGTCCCGGATGGGTATGCATCAAATATATCTCAATGTGTGAGTCTTAAAGATCGAAGACTATATGGTTTAAGATCGCATGACTATCACATCTTGATGCAAGACTTATTGCCAGTTGCTATGCAGTGTTGTATGTCGAAAAAGGTGACGTCTTGTGTAATTGAACTGTCCAATATAATAAAGGCATTTGTGGTAAAGTTTTGGATGTTCACCAACTTGAGACACTACAAGATCGAGCCACATTGACTTTATGCAATCTAGAGAAGATCTTCCCGCCTTCCTTCTTCACAATTATGGTGCACTTGTTAATTCATCTCCCTCGTGAAGCAATACATGGTGGACCCTTTTTCTATCGATGGATGTATCCCATAGAAAGGTCTTAATTTATTTGTAAATTCTTCCTTCATTCACCTAAATACCTTTAGTTGCAACTTTTGATGATGATCTATACCATGTTTAGGTTCCTATCCAAATTGAAGTCTTACTGTCGCAATAAACGTTATCCGGAAGGATCAATTGCCGAAGGCTACTTGGCAGAGGAATGTATGACTTTCTGTTCAAGGTATTTGGAAGATGTTGAAACAAGAATGAATAGACCAAGTAGAAATGCTAGGCTCATAGATCATAACTTGGCTGAAACTTATTTATTTCAAAGTTTCGAAGAACCAATCGGCAAAGTCGAAATTGCAGATTTAGATGATAGATCATGGGTCCAAGCACATCGATATGTTCTTTTTCATCACGATTCAATGGAACCATTAAGCAAGTAAGTTGTAGAATTTGATCAAACTTCATCATTTATAATTTTTCTGTCTTCTAACAAAGTAAACCTTTTTTTAACATAGTGAGTACAAACAAATATTGAGAGCTCATTCACGGTCCCGAAGATTACAACAACGAGAAATTAATAAGTTGTTCATAGAATCATTTCATGAACGGTTAAGCCAAACGGTGTGCAATTGAATTTTTCATTGACAAGTAATAATGTTTTCTCATAACATTTATAATTACTCAATTTACTTTCGATTCAATAGGTTTGGAGCCGGAATGAAGTAAATGACGAAGTTAAATGGCTTTCATAAAGTCCAAATAGAATAGTGAAAAGATATAATGCATTCTCATTAATGGATTCAGATTTCATACAAAGTATCGCGAGAGATTGAGGAGAACCCAAAATTGTAGAATTGTTGTTAATTCTTCAATTACAAGTTATGCTAGTGCTAGGGACAATAATCCTGTCGAGGGAAATGTGGAGTATTATAGACTTCTTACTGACATAATTGAGTTCGATTATTATGGCAAATGGAAAGTTGTTTTATTTCGAGGAGATTGGGCTGATGTGAATACGGCTCGTGGAATTAAAAATGATCAATATGGTTTTACAATGGTGAATATTTCTCGATTAATTCACACTGGAGAACAATTGATGGACGAGCTGTGTGTATTTTCTTCTCAAGTGAAACAAGTTTTTTACTCAAAAGATCCAACTGATGACGGTTGGTACGTTGTACTTCGGAACACCCCTAGAGACTTGTTTGACATGGGCAATGGAAGTAGAGATGACATAGTCGAAACATCAAAAACTTTGCCTTTTCCAGAAAAAAACTTAAATGAAAATATCCCTAGTACTAGTCAACAATTTCAATGGGTTCGTCAGGATGTGGACGAAGATATTTACGAAATATGATGTAGTAAGATTTTACGATTTTTTATTTATATGTAATATTATAATTTTAATATTGGTCATGTTATTTAAATGTACTATTATTGTTGTTATTTGTTACTAAAATTTTGAACTATTTTATGTGTATTGCAGGAAAAATGCCTAGAAGACGATTACGAGAGTTAAGTATTGTCCATAATACTACAAATTCAGAAGAAGCAAATAGTGAACAGCAAACAGTTGTTGGATCTTCTAGTGTGCCGGACATAGATGACGAGCCTGCAGAATTTTACATGCTTGTTAAATTTTATTATTGATTCATTTTTCAATTTTAATATATGTAACACCCCAAACCCGGTCAAAACGCTACGACCGAATCTGGTATGCTACAGGAAAGTAGATTTGGGAACTAATTAAAATCACGAGTTGGAAAAAAACTTTACGTATTATTTTTGTACCTTTAGAAAATAAAATCTAAAGTATTTGTTTAGCTTAGACCGCCTTACAAAGCCGAGTTCATTTGTTGAAAATCGAATTTGAGAAAATTCCGTTTAAGCTATCATTTGAAAATGATGTTGTGGTTTTTAAGTGAAAACTTTAATCAATTTGATACTTGATACTCATCTTTCATTAGCCATTTTAAAATCTTTTATTCAAGTTTTAATCTTAGAAAAACTCCCAATTTGATAGTTTGTTAAACATGCTATATCATCTCCGTAACAAAACCCAAATTTAAGTTTAAGTGGCCTTATTACAAAAATAAAATCTCGAATTAAAGAAAGTTCAACAATAAAGCATGAAGTTTACGAATTCAATCGCACCGCATGGCCACCTCGAGTCCGTCCCAGCTCCAAACCCGTATTCTAGCGACTACCTGCAAAATTTAGCAGAGGGGTGAGTCACCAAGACTCAGTGTGTAAATCCCCATATAACGCAAACTGGGCCTTAAGCCCATATTGTACAGCAAGATAATCATATATGCAATGCAGCCCAATCCATCTATTCTTCCATCCTTCACGTCCCCTGAATCTACCCAACATCTGTGGCACCCAGCCACTGTGGTACCAAACCATTGGTGGTTCCAAACCACTGGAGACAAAGTCACAAATAATAATATGTGGGGCCAACCCACTTGTGGTACCAAACCACTGGTGACAATCCCTGATGAAAATATGTGGGGCCAACCCACTGTGGTACCGAACCACTAGGACGAGTCACTGAAATAATATACGTGGTGCCAAACCACTGTGGTACCAAACCACTGAGACATGGTCACTGAATAATATTATGTGGGGCCAACCCACTGTGGTACCAAACCACTATGACAGTCTTAGAATCATGCTTCTCCTCTTCACACCATACCCCCAAGCCCATGCACATGTTAACATACTAGTATGACTATGATCATGCTTCCAATGCATAACAGTCAACCATTTCACTCATACGTACATTTGTTAATGACATAACATAGCGGAACTTACCTGGTGTCTTCAATCTTACCCACGAGGGTATCTTGGTGATTAATACCGTCATTTCAGCTTATACATAAGGCATGTAGTTATCACAAATTAACAGGAAAGGGTGTGAGAAATCACACACCGGTAAACACGGAGAACTAAACTCTCAATATCGTCGATACTATCGCTAGAAGAAACAATCGCAATCTGCCTATCCCAAGCAGATCTCGGTTCCCTACCACAGCCCGGCAGAAAGTCTCGTACTGCCAATACTGCACGTTTCTTAAACTTAGGGGCGGGGACTACGAGTCCAACCCCCTCCTTCACTTGACTGGCATTCACGTCCATAAAAAGATCTTGATCAGGGAACTAGGTTAAAGCAATGAAAAGACAGAAAGAATAGATATCCAAATCGAAGAAGTTCTTTACCTTGATTAACAGAAACCAAATGCTAGAAGGTTGGCCTAAGAAACCGATTGAGCCCCTAAACAATCACCATGTTAGAATCGGTTCTCCAAATAGATCAAAAGAAGTGGTCTTTCGGCCAAACAAGTCGATAAAGAACCCCTTACCACCTATTCGGCCAACAACCACTTACCAAGATCCTTTCGAAAGCAGGCCACACACAAAAGAGTTGATGAAAACACACCCTTCTACAATCGGTCAGTGCCCAAAGAGTGAGTCAGGAACTTCGGTTTAACCAACCCAAAGAGTAAAAGAAAAAGAAAGAGAAGAAAAGAGAAGAAGGCTCCTTACCGAAACAAGAATATGCCGAAAGGAAAGTCTATGTTCAGCTATTAGCAAACACAATGGAAAAGGTAAAGATTCGGCTATGAAGAAGCATATAGCAGATGGAAGAAAAGAAATAGAGAAGGCACAAAACACCACACTTATATTCGGCTATCACCAAAGGAACAAGAAGGAGAGGAAAAGCAAAAGGTGTTTTGGTTATGAAGAAGAAACAAGTAACAAATGGTGAGAAGGAACTGAGGGCACCAGGTTCGGTTGAAGAGAAAAAGATGAGAGGAGGAAGAAAACAAAAGAGAAAGAGAATACTAAGAGAGGGTTGAAGTTTCGGTTTTACTACTCACACTCAATGACCGAAAATGACAAAAGAGGAAACTAAAATGCTCCTAAAGACTTTTGGCACCTAACCATTCAAAGGCTACGGTTCATTTCAGCTCCCCACATCCACAATGCAGAATTTACCAACCGATACACCCCTAGCCGAAACTCAACTCCACCACTTCCCAAAATTCGGCCAACTTCACAATCGACATCCCTCTTCCACGATTTCCTCCTACTTTCCCTCTCCATCACCCATTTGATTTTGTTTGACCCATTCAACCTCCACCATCACCTCATGGCCACTAATTCAAACATTTTGACCCCTTCAACTCTCACCCTTAAAGAGTCCATGCCGAAACCATCATCCCTCCATCCTGACACCAAAAAGAAACTCCAAAATGCAGCATACGCGACTCGAACCTCCATCCTCACTACTCTTCTGTGGCGTCATCTCCCCTTGCTCCCTAAGGCGTCACTTCCACTCTTCCACACCCCTTTTTGTGTCATCAAATACACACAAATATCTATAAGACCTACCTCTACAGGCTTCCCCCTAAAGTACCCTAAAACTAAAATTTAACCAAGCCTCCGGCTCAAACCCGAGCCTTCCTAAGACCCCCAAACACATCCAAATAGCAAGCAGAACAAGCCAAACACACAGAAACATGAAATGCAGAACCCCCTAACTTGGGATGTTACAATATAATAATATATCATTTTTCAGCTGAAGGTGGTGGGACGCGAAAAGGTCGGGGACTACACTGCTTAAAGATTTATATGACCTAAATCCTGTCGAGCATGTTAAAGTAAGGAGAAACAGTCATGGCCAGCCTGTTGGATCTGAAGCTCGACTGTTAGCAGGCTATTTGGGCATTATAGCACGAAATGCCAATATGTTGCCCATTAACTATGAATCATGGCATCACATGCCTGATGCCAACAAAAATCAAGCTCTCGATAATATTAAGGTAACAAAACATGAATGTAATTTATAATACTTTGGTTTAACTTTCATTTATATTTACTTTTTAAACTTATGTTTTTTCAGGAGAGATTTGCTTTAGAGCTCTCCGATGACTATATCAAGAAGACATTGGGTAAAAAATAGAGAGACCATAAAAGCATGCTGAAAAAATAATATTTTAAGAAAGACATAAGCCTCGACGAAAAATTAAGAAATGTCTCACCGGGAATGTTGAGGTACCAATGGAAAGATCAAGTTAGATTGTGGAATTCAAAGAAACGAGAGGTATTACGTACTTTTAAAGTCTTATAAATTTTTTGGTTATGTCAAATACGTATTTACTATATACGTAATACAAATTTCATTATGTCGGGCCGTAGCGAGTTGGAACAAGCAGCGACAGAAACAAAAATTCACGCACACGGCAGGGTCCAAAAGTTTTCTTGTGTAGCTGAGGCCGAGGTATTATAATTTATTAATTCTGTCAAATATTAATGACTTTATACTATTAAATTATATTTTTACTGCTACAATGTAGGAAGTCTCTTCTGGTCAAAAAGTTGGACGCCTTCAGCTTTTTGACATTACGCATAGGAAGAAGGATGGATCTCCGATGACATCCGAAGCTGTAGAAATTTTGGTATATTTACTTAATAAAATTTGATTTATTATAAATATTTATAATGTTTAATTATAATAGTTTAATTCTTCATTTCGTTTCTAACTTTTTCATTGATTTATTAGGATAAACTAAAGGAGAAGAAGGCGGAGTATGAAGCGGCTGCTTCGACTGGTAGTTCTGTTAATCTTGAGGATATTGATAACAGAATTATTACTTTGGGTCCTGAAAGGTACGACTGCTTCGACTGATAGTTCTGTTAATCTTGAGTATATTTATAACAGAATTATCACTGATGTTTTGGGTCTTGAAAGGTATGGTCAGGTTCGATTTCAAGGATCTGGTGTTACCCCCACCCAATATTTTGGATCCGACTCCCAGCAATACATGCCTTCTAGGAGTCAATCTCGTGCTGAAGTTCAGAGGCTAAAAGACCAGATAGCTCAGATGCAAGCGAGCACGGTTGAGCAAATTTCTCAACTTAGAGTGGAGGCAGAGGCAGCAGCGAGGGAGGCAGAGCAGAACAAAAAGTATGAAGAACTCCAGCTACAGCTTCAGACTATGATGAAGATGTTCCAACAGTCGCAGAGGCCACCATCTTAGACATTTATTTTCTTGTTGTAAGATGATTTTTAACATTGTTACATTTAACATTATTGTAAGAATATTTTCAGTTATAATTTATTCATTAATTTATATCATATATCTTTTATTGATTTTCAAATATCATTTAGAATTAATGCATTTGGTGTGATTTTTATGCTACATTTGCTGCTTTGGGTTGGAATTATATGTTATATTTGCTGTTATTGGTTGGTTTTAGTGCAGGAGGGGTATGATATTGGACAAATTTTACATTGCAAATCTGTACAAATTATTTCTCATAAACGCCGCTAAAGTTTGCGACGTTTGATTTAGCAGCGTTTTTTGCGGCACTTTTAAAAGCGCTGCAAAGACTATTAGTGGCGCTTATAAACGCCTCTAAAGGTCTAAAAAAACGCCGCTAAAAGTCTGTTTTGCTGTAGTGTTATGTTTTTATATAAATTATAGGTTATCAAAATATAGCAGCCATTTAAATAGTTGGTGCATAAATATGCTTTAATTTCTAATCATACATTTAGAATTTATTTTCTTCTATTTTTATTTTAAAAATTTGTCTCTCTATTTTTGGATTTCAAGTTGTAAGTCAAATTGTTAATACTATTAAATTTTTTTTATTAAATTTAGTTTCATTGCAAGTCATTTTTTGTTTCATGGCTACCAAGTGAATCATTTTTGTTTTAAAATATCACACTAGCAAATTTAATAAAAAAAATATAACCATGTTAACAATTGAAAATAAATTTTGAAATCAGAAAAAAAATCTTAAAATTAATTTTAAAATCCGAAATGTAAAAGAAAATATATTTCAAAAAATAAAATAAAAAGGAATTAAATTTTAAAAGTATGGAAAGTATAAGTACTTGAAGCATAATTTTATGCATATATCTTGGGGTTTCAACTGGGCAGATTAATTGTCTTCGACTGAGTTTTCTACAGAGGGCTTTCCGGTTACCGATACTGCTGTTATAATTTGTCCTCAGAAAGTTGACATTTTGAAGTCATCTCATAGGAGAAGGCATAAATGCTAAAAAATGCAGACAGCAAAAAGGTTTTATTGGCCAATCTTTTCCTTGTCCAGTAGTCTTAAGTCTTCTGAATGCTTAAATTTGAACCAGCTTTGCTTGCAGGTTGCTTTCTTTCATGCAACCATACAAGAATCCAATGCAAAAATAGTTTGAGGCGTGTACCATTTTTTATATTTAGTTTGAAGAATTGGTTAATCATTGAATTCCTACAAAGTCTTTACTAACTTTTTAAAATATTTTTTAGTTTAGAAGTTTATTAAGAAATTGTTGAAAAAATCGATTTTTTAAGAAGAAAATTTTGAAATGTTGTTTGTCATATAGTTGATGTCCTCAACAATCAAAGATATTATTCATATGCGCAGTGGTTTTATCATTGACTTCCACAAAGAGCCACTATATGCTTCACAAAAAAGGACATCTCAATTGGTAGAGATAAGTATATGCAAGCTCACGAGAGAGGCATTAATATTGTTCATATAAGAATTTGAACAACCAATCAAAGCATATGTAGCCTTTAGTTAGCTCAAGTGGTACCATAATTGCAGTGTAAAAGCTAAATATGTTTTGGTTGTTGGTTTGAATCCTTGCACATGCATTTTTCATGATTATTTTTGTGTACAATACTAATGCTTCTCCTTTGAGCTCTTCCAAGTTGTATCTCCATTAGCTGAAGCAGTTCACTTTCATGAACCGTACAACGGACACAAAGACAATATCTTCGATTGTTGAGGAAAGCATTGGCTACTTAACAAACGACACTTTAAAAAAATTTTCTCTCAACAATAACAAATAACAACGAATTATCCTTTCTTTTTATCTTTTCTTTCATCCACGGTAGAACTGGGAAATTCTAAATTGAAAAAAAAAAGTTTGGAAATTGAATAAAGATGAATGAGAGAGATGAAAAAGAAAATTAGAGAGAAAATATAAAAAATACTTCTTTATTTTTAAAATAAAAATTACATTAATACAATGAATAATATTAAGGGTTAAATTTATTACTATTTCAATTTTAAAAGTTATCACGCTATTTTCCTGTTAGTCACTTAATTACAGGTGAAAAAAAAATACAAATATAAAAATGTTAATAACTTTTTATAATTAAATGACTAAAAAAAATCTATTAATAATTGAGTTATTTTTTTATAAAATTTACTTTAAAACATTAAATTTTAAATTATAATATTTTCCCTATATTGAATGATTTAGACATTGGCCGCCTACAACAATTTCCTCAATCTTTTGATTTAATTACAAGTCAGTTTAAATGTTTGAAGAAAAAATTTGACTAGAATTCGGAAAAAATCCATGGTCACTCCTAACAACTTATTCCTCCTTGATAACTCCAATGGCAAAATATATATATATACTGCTATATGTTTTATCGAGCGTCAACCATACTTCAGGTTTCTGTTATCCGTACTGATGTACCGCACAGAACCAAAAGTTCCTATAATGGCCTTTCTCGCGGACGACATAACACATGACTTTCTTAAATTTCTCTTCTTCGCATCCAACTAAGACTCTGGTGCCAATTTCAAAGCAGTTACCTTCTCGAGATCGTGAGACTAGTGAAGTCTCATTTTCATTTTCCACCCTCTTTATTACCCTCAACTGTCCCCTACCTTTCAATTTCTTATATATATGTAAGGCAATTCCATGTAAGCTAGCTAACTCAAGGGAGCAGCAATTTGACAGTATTTGGAGAGAGAGAGAGAGAGAGAGGAGAGAAATGGGTAGGTCATTTGCATTTTTTGTGCTTGTTTTGGTTACTATGCATGCAAGTCATGCACGTACTGTGCCTGGCGATGTTGGCCTTGTTACCCAGCACACCATGATGTCTGATAGCGCGAAGGAGCAAATGTTGGAAGCCAATGCCCCAAAGGCAGATTCACCAAAGGGTAATGCTATTGATGACAAGAAGAATTTTATTTATGGTGGTGTTGGTGGTTTTGCGGGGATGGGTGGCTATGCAGGCATGGTTGGCGGTCTGCCTTTGGTTGGTGGCCTTGGTGGGATCGGGAAATATGGTGGAATAGGTGGTGCCGCGGGAATAGGCGGTTATCATGGCATTGGTGGTCTCGGCGGTTTAGGTGGGGCCGGAGGTTTAGGTGGACCAGGAGGTTTAGGCGGTGGAGCAGGTAATGGTGGTGGTGCAGGTGATGCTGGCGGAGGTGCAACTGGTGGTGGCATTTTGCCACCTCCTTAAGTAGAATGTGTTTTTGAAGTCCACGTTTATCTAATAATTGCTTTCTGTTCCTTAAATTAGGCGTCTAGGTGTTCCAGCTGGTGCTGTGGTTGTTAGATGTTAAAGTCTGTGGTTTCTTTGGGGACAACAGGGTGGTTGTTGCTCGTCCTGTTTGTCGTAGAAACTTTCTTAATGTCGTTTGTGCAAAGCATGGTATTGTATCTCTTTCTGGGTGTGTTGATCCATTTTCTTGTATTGAGCAATACTTGGTTTCTTTAACCATCGATTTGTATTGCCATCGTCAACCCGATTTCCCCACAAAATCTTCACTGATCCGTTTTCTTAGAAGGCGAATGCACGAAATGGAGCACCATAATTTTTTTAAGACTTCAACTTAGGATCCATTAAAAGCTTTACACTTGCATAATCTTTTAAAGGCTTACAATAAATAAATTAGATTTCTCGATTGCATCAAGTAATTGAATTATTTTTTAAAATTCGTCATAAAATTTATTACGATAAGATGATTATAAGTTTAATTTGAAAAAAACGATAATGGATACTAGATTGAATTTAGATAAATAATATTATGAAATTATTTTTAAAATATAAATATTAAAATATATTGTGAAATTAGTTTCTAACTTAATTTTAATTACTAATATTGTTTATTAGATTTATTCTAACATTATTTATATCTTTAAATATTTATTTCAATCTTACTATTGTATTTAATTTCTAAAAATAATGAAAAACTTAAAAAGATTTTTTCAAATGATGTTAAAATTTATGTAACTTCAATTATTAAATATAAGTAAATTGGAAAAACTTATTATAAAAATATAACTTGGAGAACACCTTTAAAACTTCTATTAAAATGTAAAGCGTTTAAGTTGCAATTTTTCTCTCCACAAATGTTTTTTATTCATTTTTTTCCATATGTCAAATTTTTATCGTATGAATACATTATAAACTTAAAACCTTGTAATATATAATATACTAATTTTCTTACTCGTGCATACTGTATTTATATTAACAAAATATAATATAGTTGTATATTAATTAAATGAAACATATGTATAATTATAAAAATAATTATTTTTTATTTAAGTGATATTAATGTTATAACATTATCATGATATTTTTAGTTTTTATAAAAAATATTATATGTATAATATTAATTAAGTTATTAATGGATTATATGTTCTACTAACGTATGACATTTGTTAACGTTTTATTTATTAGCATATTTATACTATTTATTAAGTTTTTTATTGAGTTGGTGTTACACATTAATCGAATCCCAGCTCAGTTAGAAAATTATTAAAAAAATCATTTTATTTGCTAAATAAGTTATATAATTATGTAGGTATTTTTATCTTTTTATATTTTTATAAGTCAATAAAAATTTAACCATAATTAGATTTGAACCAAAGACATCATGCATATTAAACTTTTTCATTTACCATTTGAACTAAAGTAATATTTTTTGTATGGTTTTTTTTCTTTATATATTTCTGTATCTAAACTGTTATTTAAGCTCCTCACTGAGTTAGTATCACTCTTAACCACGTCACCAACTCAATTTGGGAAATTACGAGGATGTTCTTCCGTAATTAAAATAAGTTATATTATTCAATGGTACTTTAGTCTTTTTATTTAAGAAAAAACAAAAATATACATATATGATGGGGTTTGAACTCAAACCAATTGCATTAGCAAAACCTTTAATTTATCCATCAACTAAAATTTTATTTTGATATATTTTATCTAAACTATAATTTAAGCTCTTGATAGAGTTGATGTCATCCTCAAACAGGTCACCAACTCAATTAAGAAAATTTCGAAAATGCTCTTCTGTAATTTAAATAAATTTTATTATCGGAGGATCTTTTATTTTTTATTTAATAATAATAATAATATGCATATGGTAGGATTTGAACCTAAACCAATTGCATTAGTAAAAACATTTTATTTATCATTCAACTAAAGTTTTATTTTTATATTTTTATACATTTTAACTTTATTATGCACAGGTGACTACTTACATGAATTGTATATATATTAATAATGTGTTTGATTGAGCTAATGCAAGTTAACTCGACACTGACATAAAATTGATAACAACACAATGATAATCAATTTATTTTTTAAAAAACTTAGGATTTAAATGTAAAATATTTTACGGAAAATATTTTCTACATTGTCCTGTATTTGTTTCACATAAAACAATTTGTCAACGGAAAATGACTTACAGATCAATGTAATATAAGTCTTTTTCTTGTAAAATGACTTACCATTTTGAAAAGTGCAAGTCATTTTCCAGAAAAGAACTCTTCTATAGGTAATTTTATTTTTATATAAAATTTTTGAAAGCGTAAGTCATTTTCCAGAAAAGAACTCTTCTATAGGTAATTTTATTTTATATAAAATTAACTTAAATCAAGTTTAATATTATTGATAATAACTTTTATTTTAAAAATAGTTAAAATATTAATTTTAAATAGTAAATTTTTCAATATTATTAAACATACCTATTTAATTTATATTATTAAACATTTATAGTTAGTCATATAAAAAGTTATTAATTATTTATATTTAGTCATATAATAAAGTATTAATATAATTAATATAATTATTATTTTAATAAATTATTTAATATTTCAATTTTATTTTAATAATAAATTTTAAATTGTTAATTTTAATAATATTCTTCACATATTATTGAAAATATTCAATATTAATATTTTAATAACAAATATTTATTACAATAATAAATATATTAATATAGATGTTTTGTAATATAAAGGTTAAAATATGTCATAAGTCTACGTACTCATTACAAATTTACAATTCAGTCTCTATACTTTTATTTTCAAGAATTTAGTCTCTTTAATTTTCAGATTTAAAAATCAAGTCCAATTGTTGACCTTGTTAATTTTTTTTTTTTCAATTTTGTTGATGTCACATTTTGAAATAAAAAATACTCACTTGGTAGTTATGTAACTAAAAAATGATGTTGTGATGAATCTGAATTTAAAAAAAATTTTTTTAATATATGCAAAAAAAATGTACAATATAAATGATAAGAAAATATCAAATGTATGTTTGTTTCATTGAAAACAACTTTTATGAAATATTTTTAATAAATCTGTCAAATAACAGAAAATATTTTACATAGATTCTTCTACACACTAGAAAATATTAACTTTTCCATGAAAGTAAGTCATTTTTCAAAAATCATTTTCTGGAAGCCATTTTCAGTGAAACAAATAGACCCTTAGTATCGTGCATATTTCATATGTTATTATTAATTAGTTTCAAGCTATGCATTTCAATATTATGTATTGAATATTATTTTTAAACACAAATTTGTGTTCTATATTTGTGATTTTCACACATATACGTATTTAAAATAATTTTTAGTATTTAATAACAATTCTAAAGATAGGTAGATTTATTTTAAAATTTATATCCAATTGTTAAAGAATTTTCTTCCAGTAAGGTTTTTTTTTTTCAAAATTTTAATTTATATGATACTCTCAATTATATATTTGTGGTTCCATTTAAATGGCTTGATTTTTTTATATTAGAAGACGAATGCATGGTTTATAATAAATACAATACTAATTTTTATAAGAGTTTAACTTAGTATGATAATAAAAATTAAGCTTTTTGAATGCATGGTTTATAATAAATACAAATACACTTATTAAATTTTTTTATTGATTATATGTATTAGAAGAATTATATTTTAAAATTTATTGTAACCTCCTAAACCCGGCCTAAACGTTATGGCTAGATTGAGAAGGCTACATTAGCCACCGAAATGGCTAAGCTAACTTACGTTACTTTTGAAAACCTAAAATAAACTCATTTTAAAGAAAACCGTAGTTGTACTTTGAGTTAGCTTAAAAGCATTTATTCATCAAATAGTGTATATTTAGGATTCATTTTATTGTTGATAGTGTTGTTTTAGAAAAACAGTTTGCTTGTCGCTCTTCTTTAAAAAAAAAAACTCGATGTTAAACTAATGTAGCGGAAAAATCATTTTTCAAGTCATTTTGGAAACTTAGTTGCCTTATCGATTTGTTTTTAAAAAATGGTTCCTTTGCAATGCAGCAGAAACTAGGGAACAATATCAAATTTTACTTAAGCCCGATATCATGCATTATCCAATTAATATGCTTGAGTAATCCATGCATGCAAGAATCCTCAAAAGAAAAGTTACCAAGCTAGAGACCAGAAATAATTAAAAATTACAAACCAAACCCAATAAAGACTTAATAATACTTATTAAGAAAAATAATCTGAGGTCTAAGGTGATTCTCCGAATGTCGAGTCCGATCCTAATTTTGAGGTTTACTTGAAAAGTTAAACACTATTGGAGGGTAAGCTTATGAAGGGCTCAGCGTAAGTTGAATAATTATTTAAACAGGCAAAAACATCAAATATAGTGAAACATATTAGCATTAACATAAGAAAATAGAACCATCCTAGGAATTTCATGTCATTACATAGCCATTATCAAATTGGTGTCAAACGGTGTATGAGCATAGGTCATCATTCATTCGAGTAACAATCATTAATTTCGATACCATTCAATACAACAAAATACGATGCGTAGCATAAACCAATAACATTCGAATATGTCGTGCACATGATGCAATGCAAAAACGTTCCTATCCATACCATCCGCTACACACCACGAGTTCCCCAGAACCCGTCTGCCAAACTCCAAAACATTATAAGCATAGCTCAATGTGGTAAAACCACCGAATAATCAATAATGCAGAAAATCTGCCGGATATCAAATAGTGCGATACAATCGCCAATAACATAAAATATGTGATAAAATCGCCAATCCCCTCGATACTCCAGGTGCAGTGCACTGACTACGAATAATGTGGACTTAATATGCCGCCGGTACTCCATGAAACTCCTCCGTCAACCACAAAATCCCAACCCAATGCATAAGCAATATGTCACACAATCTCATACATAATCATATCTCAATACTTTTCACATTCATTTGACATGCTCTGTAACACCCCATACCCGTATCCGTCGCCGGAATAGGGTTACGGAATGTTTCCAGAACTTTTAGAATATTTTGCAAACAATTCATGTAAGTTTCTATTTATACATCGAGATTATTCATAACGTCCCTTAAATGGGCCATCGAGGCCCAATACGAGCATTAGAAACAAATCGGGACTAAATCGAGATCTAAGGGAATTTTTCGCGAAATTCCAATAATTTTCCTAGGTGCAGGGCTCACAGCCCGTGCGGTCTAGGGACACGTCCCTGTCCCTAACCGGTGTAACTCTCACTGACATTTAAGGCATGAAGAAATTGAAGTCACACAGCCAAGTCACACACTCGTGTCCTAAGCCGTGTGGCGAATTTAATTTTCGAAATTCAGGTGCAGTTTTCACACGGCCGTGTAACATGCCCATGTCCAAGGCCGTGTCAACCACACGGCTGAGATACACGCCCGTGTCTCTGCCCATGTGCCCAATTCTGAGCATTCTGTTTCTCAAAACTAAGGTGCAGGGGACACACGGCCTAACTACATGCCCATATTACCAGGCCGTGTGTCACGCGCGATCTAGACACACGCCCATGTGTCTGCCTGTATGGACAAAAAGAAGCCATTTCTAGCTTCATTTCTCACCCAAAATTTCACCCAAGACCTGCACTTGAAACACACAACCAATGCCAACCAATCCAAGCATTCAAATTAAACAAACTTCATCATTCAACAAGGCATATCATTACATGCATAGGTGGTTATAAACTTACCTTGGATTAACTAGGCATTAAAATCATTGATTACATGTATTCAACATGACACATATGAATATATATCATAGTAACCTACTTAATCATACCAAAATAGGCGACTAGCCATTCCAATGGCTATGTTACAAGA
The DNA here is from genome assembly GCA_005393395.2 of Gossypium australe. Classification (NCBI taxonomy): domain Eukaryota; kingdom Viridiplantae; phylum Streptophyta; class Magnoliopsida; order Malvales; family Malvaceae; genus Gossypium; species Gossypium australe. The sequence goes on along the minus strand of CM016623.1, from coordinate 73,599,846 downwards.
CAGCATTATCAAGCTACCAATGGTCATGTTGTCCTATACATGCCATTATACCAAAATGATTTTACTAAGTATACCCAAAATAAGCTAGTTGATAGTGTGACGATGCTCTAATGATCTTTAACCTTCACAAGCTTCTGAGCACTATAAAATAGGGAAAATAAAATGGAGTAAGCATTACATGCTTAGTAAGTTCGTATAATGGAAACTAAACTTACCAATCCCGTTTATTTAATCTAAGCATACAATAACAAGTTTTCCATCCATTTGCTTAAATTTGCCTAAACACATGCATCTAATCAAGCATGTTAGTCACAAAGTTTACATATATAGCAAGTAAGAATAGATGAGCTCATCATGCATTACAATTTCAAGACATTATCATTTCATCTCATAATTCTCATGTCATGTCAAGAGTTTTAGCTCTGTTGAATTATTGGAATTCTGATGGATGCTCAAGTAGTACACTCGAGGTGTACGATTCCATAATCCGTCAATTCTTATTTGATGGTACCCATTAGGGTACTTAATCAAGGAACACACTCTCGAGTCACATATCGTATAACATGATTACCAGTCCAGGCTAAATCTTTTATATAACGTATGCTCAAATAGTTCAATTAGGGTTACCAGTCCAGGCTAAACCCTAATCATAACGTATACTCGAGAAGTATTACATCAGGATTACCCATCCGGCCAAGGTCAATAGGATTACTTTTCCGAGCTAAATCCCATCCGCAACAAATGCAGGACCTTATTTGTTTCGAGAAAGTGCATATAATCATCAGAATCCAATATTCAATCGGGGCTTACCCCTTTTTTTAGCATGTATTGAATTTCTCATTATAACATTCAAGTAATGCACATCAATATAATTCACATTCCATACAACATAACATTCAAATTAAACATATTTATATGCCCGATTAAGTTACACGAACTTACCTCGACACTTGTTCGCGTTAGAAGTCTACTAATCTGAAACTTTTTCTTTTCCTCGATCTAACCTCAAATTAGTGTTGCCCAGATCTATATAAATGAATTTAATCATCAATTTCACACATTTCATCTTTAAATGGACTCAATTTACGTCCTAGGCAAAATTACAATTTTGCCCCTAACCTTTCCATAAATTTCGATTTTGTCCCTAGGCTCGGAAAATGAAACTTGTGCAAATTACTCCGTATTCCAAGCCTAACCAAAATCCCATTACAAATTTTACAATACATGTATCCATAAAATTTCATAATTTTTTTATCAAATTTCACAAGTTTACATTTTAGTCCCTAAAACATGTTTTCATCAAAAATCACTTTGTAAAAGTTTTTTATCAATCAATAACCTTTCATTTTCTACCATAAATTTCAAATTTTCATCATATACATCCATGAACCATTTTCCATACCTTGATAACTTTTCAAATTAATCCCTCAAATAGATAGATTAAGCTATCCCGGTTTCAAAAATATCAAAATTAATAAAAATGGGACAAGAAAACTTACCCAATTAAGCCTTGAAAGTTTCTTCTCTCTCTCCTAGGGTTTCCATGTGTTTTTAGGTTGAAGATAATGAAAATAAGGTGATATATTTTCTTTTCATCTTTTAATTAATTAAGTATTTTGATATTTCCAATTTAGTCCTTTCCCTTTTTCTATATTCCCATGGATGAGTCACCAAGAAAAATCTACATACTTTTCTTGATGGTCTAATTACCATATAAGAACCTCTAATTTTGATTTCCATAGCTATTTAATCCTTATAGCTACTAGAATTCAACTTTCGCATTTTATGCGATTTAGTCCTTCCCGTAATTAAACACTTAATCGATAAAATTTTCGTATCAAATTTTTTGCACGAAATGTTTATCATAATACGGGCCATATAATGAAATAAAAATAAATTTTATTTTTGGGTCGAATTTGTGGTCCCGAAACCACTGTTCCGATCTCACTGAAAAATGGGTTGTTACATGCTCAGCATGTCCTCAATAATCACATACTTTCAGTAAATGGAAACAGTGTTCCAATCTTTCAAATTAGCATTGTGTTGGTATCAACCAAGATCGTTCAATTTTACATAATTTACAGATTTTCATTGTGCATAAATGACACTCTTTTCAGTACACAATATAACAAATATCTCATGCGTTTAAATCATATATAAGCTTAATATCGCAACACATTATATCATTCAGTCAAACATTCTCATATCTCACAACTCATATATGCAATTACAAACTCAATCAAACATTCATAGTATCAAACTAGCAATTTTGCCAACATGTCAATCTTTTAAGGCTCGAAACATACCTGGTTCGACCACTCACAAAATCAATAATTTGGCTATTAAGACAATCCAATCAGAAAGCTAATTTATCATATATAACGTGATATTTAACATTTTATAACAATTTTATGAGTTTAGGACCCACACCTTATTTTTCGCTTCCTCGCAGCACACTAGCGAATCTTCCAATATTCCTTAATAATTCCTTAAACGAACCTAGACCAAAATTCAATATAAATTCAACCAATTTACCATTAAACCAGCCCCTAAACACCCACTTATGAGTTCAAACCGATCATTGAAATTATAACTATTTTATGAATCCAAACTAGTTAGATTCCTTACACTGTATCAATGCAAACCGTACGTACAATCATTCTTCGCCTTTACGGATGATTTGGGGCATTTGGGTCAGCACATAATTCAATAATATACTAGAAAATAAGTAGCTAATTAATGATTAAATTCCTTCATTTAATCAATTCATAACCTTTACCCAACAACTATGTCGAAGTAACAAACTAGTTACCCTTAATTACACTTATGCTTCACGATTTGTGGGATCCAAATGGCCAATCGATCAAGAACATTTTCCCTAATTGAAATGAGTTTAAAATTTGATTAGGAGGGTTCAAGAACTCAAATTAATGCTGGAAAACTATAGGCAAGAACCAAGAAACAAAACAGCCCCCTTTCTTGCATATAGGCGTACGCACCACCACCCATGGTGGCAAAAATTGGGGTTGCATTTTAAAACGGTTTGAGATCTCATTAAATTTTGTAAAAATACCTTTGAAATCATTTAAGATCCCCCAAATTATAGATCTATAAATTTAGGTTTTTAATGGACAAGATTAAATAAGAAATTGAAGAGAGAAGAGACATTACCTAAGCTAGTCGAGAGAAACGACAATAGCACTTTCTAGGCAATGTTCGGGATCAATCTTGGAGTTCAAGATTTCAGATTTGGGGCTGATTTTAATGAGGAAAAATGACATAAATATGGTGTAGAATATGTTAACAAATCTTGTGGCAAAAAGAAAAAGAAAAAAAAAGAGATGGTAAAACTAGGTGTAGGCGACGACAACTATGGAGGAAAGGAAAAAAAAATTAAAATCAAAGAGAAGGAGAAAAAGAGAGGAACGACTAGGGCAATGAGGAGAGGGATTAAAGGTTGATTATTAGTAAAAAAAATAATATTTTTACCTAGGTTAACTAGACTTGATGGCTCACACATTAAAACAAGGGGGTTTTGTCAAAAAATTAAATTATTTGCATGGGAAGGGAATTGAAGTTAGGACCTCAAGCATAAATTCACTAATGTTTAACCATCAAATAAATAACTCATTCTTGATATAATTTGAAATATTTATTTTAAAAAATAAGGCATGTCACACACTAGGGTTTAAGGAAAAATTTGCAAAATAATAAAAATGTTGCAAGAGAAGCGATTTGAACTTGGGTTTCAAGGAACATTACACTAACACTTAACCAACAAGCCAATACCTCATTTATTTCCTAAAAATGCATAGATAAATTTCAAAAATTAAGGCATGACCATTCTTTCTCGATTCACAAACCCGATTCTACTAACCCCTAATTTTTGGGATGTTACAATTCTCCTCTCCTTAAGGAAATTTCATCCTCAAAATTTTCTTGGCCACAAAATCTGTTACCCCTTTTCCTTCAAACCAGGCCACCAAGCTTTCGCTGTGCAACTCTGATTCCAACACAATTCCAGACAATACGTCTCCTTAAATTCCCAACATATATTTTTCATATCTAATTAAGGAAACATTGCTAATAGATTCCTCTACCCAAATTCCCAATTTTGATAGAAACTCTACTGGATTACGCTACCCAAATTCACAATTTTGATAGAAACTCTACTGGATTACATTTACCACAATATCTACAAATCGAAATCCTAACTAATCTAACAGTTTCTCATGTAATAACTACTACAACCTTTCATTGAGGTCTGACTCATCTGGCCCAGTTTAAAGGTCACAAATTTCGTCCAATGGAAGCAGACTCTCTCTTTTTCCGAACTTTATTCTTTTCCTTTCTTTTGCACTCCAAGCGTTTAGTCTTTTCCTTTATATTAGTCCTTTCAACCACAATCTTGAAAACATTTTCTAAAACTCCTAATATCGCTGGGGACAAACAATGCATCATCCCCAGCCTCCTGGTTTTTGCCTTCAAAAGTTGGCGCAATCACGATGTCAGTCTTCTTAAGGTTAGGCAAAATTCCTTGAGAAGTAAATGACTCAAACTGGGTAGCTCAACGCTAAGCCCCATGGTTTCTCATTCTACAGTTGTCAATTATGTATAATATGATCTTAAATTTGATCTACATTTTCAGAAAAAATAATCACTAGCTAAATTCAGTCAATTATCAATTTCCTATCTTATAGTTTTAAAGAAAAATTAAATACTAACTACTTCATTTCTATGTCTACAATAATACATCTCAAGTGTTTACCTATAACTTAACAACATCTTTTCTATGGCAACTAGCATCGGAGTCTCGGACTTGATTTTCTTTGTAGAATATCATTTTCAAAATTCTATGTGGCTTGCTTTTTCCAAATTTCCCCTTTTTCATTTATGTATGCAGGCAGACTTACTTAAGTTGTAACACCCCAAACCCGACCTAGACGTTATGGTCGAATCTGAAGGTGTCACAAAGAAGGATTTTGAAAACTGAGTCGTTTTGACAAATCATTCAAGTTTTAAAACTCATATTCGTTTATATCTATTATCAAAAGCATTATTTGATTCATTTATTTGCCAAAACGTAATTTACAGCGAAAGTCATACAAAACGTTACATTTGAAAATCTCATTCGTATTTTTGGAAAACCTTTGTTTTAGTAAAAACCATGTTTTCAGATAACCGTCGCAAATAAAGTGTTAAAACAAAAATCCAAATCCCAAAATTTAACCAAACAGTCTGGAGAGTCCAATTATTAAAAAACTCCAGAAATAATCCTTAAAGTAAATTAAAAACCTTTATTTAAAGTCTGATCATAGTCTAATGGTCACCACGAGACTCCACTGTATCGATCCGCCTACGTCTGTGGATTACCTAAACAGAACAGATAGACAGAAGTGAGTTTTGGTAAACTCAGTATATAACCCAACAGATATAGACATGCTAATCACATAGAAATCACATATACAGTCAGATTCAGATTCAGACCGAAGTCCTTTACAGATACAAATAACAGATTCAGATATGCAGAACAAATATATAGAATCCTACCCCCATCCACTACATATCAACTCCGACCATCCTATCACACCATGTAGGGTTGAAAACACCCACCCATCCCTACACACCATATTGTGTCATTATGACAAGTATCAGATAATATACAGCCAAGCTGCTAGAATATAGGCGTAGGTTGTCATACAGAACACGTCCTCCACGTATACAATCCCCACCCCAAACATAATTACATATTACAGATACAGAAATATCATGCTTAACATGCTCGCATACAGATATCAGATATATATAGCAGAATAATCAGACATGCATAACAGTGTCCTACTCAAAGCAAATTATCAGAATATCATATCACAAAATCTAGGGTTTGGTTAGCCCTTATCGACCCTACGGTAGGCCCACAGTCGATCGGAACGACCCGTGCAACCCTAGGGAAAATTTCAGAAATATGGGCCCACATGACCGTGTGGGCCCACACGCCCAACTTAGCCTAGCCCGTGTGACCCACACGACCACACTCACACCACTACACGGCCGTGGCTTGCACACGACCATGCCTTTATCACACACCCCTGTGGCGTAGACAGCATGGTTTTCGGCTTTCGCGGAAGCTTGATTTTCTGCATTTTGGGAACACACCTATTTCGATTTGATGTGAAAACAAATCCTGAGACCCATGAAACCTGTAATCAACAATCCAATACCCAATTTCTGTAGCAATATCACGAAACAAAATTCACATACTTACCGCCGACGAACAGAAATCACTAATACAAACTAAGCTATTGTAGCAAATTCCATAGCTTCATGGTCTTCTCTTACGCAACACACTTACCGAGATTAATTTCCCAAACCACAACACCAACACCCACTCAAAAGAATGAAAACCAAAAGAACGAGCCTACAAACTTACCAAGATGAAAAGTGCACAACCGCAACACCGAGCCCCAACGATTAAAACGAATGATTGATTGAATAGAATAGAAAAAAGCAAAACAAAAAGTGGCAGGAAAGAAGGAAGCAGAAACATCAGAAAGGTAGCAAATTTTTGGGAAAGAAAATAAAAAATAATAAAAAATAACAAATAAAATTCCCACTTGATCACAATCCCACTACATCCACTAACAACCCAACCAACTCAGACTTTCAAGACCACTCAAACTCTTTAAGCCAACCAAAACAAAAATTAATCATCCACGCCCACACAGGGACTCTAACACAAGACCTCCAAGACACTAACTCTTTACCACTCGAACTAGCAAGCTCATTTTGATATGGATTATCAAACAATTTTATATAAGTCCAGCCAACAAGGATAAGGCTTGGATCTAAGATAACAAAATTTGGCAAAAAGGAATACTTGAACCCAAGACCTCACACACACACACCCAGAACACTTAGCCACTGAAGCAGACACTCATTTGTGTCAAATTTCCCAAAAACAGACTTAAATTATTCTGGGTGTTACAACTCTACCCCCTAAAAGAAATTTCGGCATTGAAATTTACTTGATCAGAACAGATGATGATACTATTGATGCATCGAGTCCTCAGGTTCCTACGTGGCTTCTTCAGTGCCATGATTCTGCCACAGAACCTTTACTAATGGAATGGACTACCTCCTTAGAACCTTAATATCTCAATCCAAAATCTAAATCGACTCCTCCTTAAAAGTCAAATCCGGTCTAACCTCGATCTCCTCAATAGAGACAATGTGGGATGGATCAGACCGATACCACCTTAATATCGAGACATGGAACACATCATGGATACGGTCCACCTTAGAAGGTAGCTCCAACTTATAAGCAACAGGTCCCACATGTTTACGGCCCAATAAACCTGGGGCTCAACATGCCTTTACGGCTGAATCTCAAAACTTTCTTCCACGTAGAAACCTTAAGAAATACAAAGTCACCCACAGAGTACTCGATATCTCTCCTCTTCAAATCTGCATAAGACTTTTGTCTATCAAAAGCAGCCTTCAGACGATCCCAAATTGGTTTAACCTTATCTTCAGTCTCGAAAACCAACTTAGGACCCAAAACCCGACGCTCACCCAACTCAGTCCAACATAGCGGAGTATAACACTTACAACCATACAAGGCCTCGTAAGGTGCCATTTGGATGCTAGACTGGAAACTGTTATTGTAGGCAAACTCAGCTAATGACAAAAAATCCTGCCAACTACCTCGAAAATCTATCACACAACTCCAAAGCATATTCTCTAGTATCTGAATCACCCTCTCAGATTGACCATCGGTCTAAGGATGGAACGTAATACTGAAGTCTAATCTTGAACCCAAAGCCTCATGCAGTTTCTTTCAGAACTGAGAAGTGAAGCGAGAATCTCTATCAGAAATTATCGAAGCAGGAACCCCGTGCAGTCTTACAATCTCAGAGATATAGAGCTTCGCTAACATTTGCAGAGAGTAGTCTGCCCGAACAAGAATGAAATGAGCGAACTTGGTCAATTGATCCACGATGACCTAGACGGAATCCTTCTTAGTGGGTGTTAAAGGCAACTTACTAACGAAGTCCATCGTCACTCGTTCTCATTTCCATAAAGGAATCTTAACTGGCTGTAGTAAACCTGAAAGCAACTAGTGCTTAACCTTAACTTGCTGGCATGTCAAACAATGAGCAACAAAATCTGTAACCTCACATTTCAAACTAGGCCACCAATATAGCTCACGAAGATCGTGATACATTTTATTACCAACAAGATGCATAGCATAAGGGCTACTATGCGCCTCCCTCAGAATCTACTGCTTCAGATCAGAATCGTTCGGTACACAAACCTGGCCTCGAAAACACAGAACCCCCTCTCTATTCAACCCAAAATCAGAAGTACTATCATTCTCAACCTGATGGAACCGCATAACCAACGACTCATCCCCTAACTACTTATCTCGAATCTAATCAATCTAAGTCGTCTTAACTTACAACTCGGCTAACAAACCCCCACCATCGAATAGACTAAGACGAGCGAACATCGCCCTCAAATCAGTCAACGCCCTACAACTAAAAGCATCGGCCACCACGTTGGCCTTACCAGGATGATACCAAGATGATACTCTATCGTGTAGTCATAATCTTTGAGCAGCTCAATCCACCGACATTGTCTAAGATTCAACTCCTTCTCAGTAAGGAGGTACTTGATGTTCTTGTGATCGGTGCAGATGATACACCTTTCACCATACAAATAATACCTCCAGATCTTTAACACAAAAACCACAGCAGCTAGCTCAAGATCATGCGTCGGATAATTCCCTTCATGTGTCCTAAGCTGACAGGACGCATATTTAACACCCCTTACCCGTATCCTACACCGAAACCGGGTACGAGGCATTACCGGACTTAAGTCACTTGGTCATACAACTTTAGTCCATAGA